>CM060961.1:107231134-107831134 GCA_030765045.1 Tenodera sinensis
TTTAGTTTTCAGAAAAGTGCCAAAACAGGCCTTCAGCCGGGCAAGTCCACAAATGACCGTCACCGATTTCCATGACATTTGGCATACTTATAGATTCGAACCCCAGGATCACGAATCCGGTCTCCGTTTCTCGAAATTCCTATTTGTTTTGTGTTTTATGGCGTGTCAAAGTCTACGACGGAAAACTTTAGACATCTCTGAGCACCACATAAGTGAGGTTAGGACAGAATTTTGAACTATTTCGTCACCTACGGAATGTAAAGAAAGCATTCGATGCAAAAATTTTGAAATTTATTTTTTTTGGTGTGCACACGTTTTGCCCCATAAGTCATTTAAAAATAAGAGATATCGCAAATCTAAGACTGGTCCTGGAGTCTACTCTCATTCAACTACCACTTGACCTGCCTAACTCAATTTTTTTTTCGGCACCCCCAAAAAATGGCAAGGTGCGCCCCTTCAATTTTCGACCCCTTGTCCAAACTTTAAACGTGAGTCAAGTCTGAACGGCTAAAGCCAGAATCTCCGGCAAAGTGGTCAAAGAAAGGTAATCTTTGGGTGAATTTTTCGGCACTTCGTAAGCTCGAAAATATGGAATAGAACCAGAGATATTTACAGTTTTAGTTTTCAGAAAAGTGCCAAAACAGGCCTTCAGCCGGGCAAGTCCACAAATGACCGTCACCGATTTCCATGACATCTGGCATACTTATAGATTCGAACCCCAGGATCACGAATCCGGTCTCCGTTTCTCGAAATTCCTATTTGTTTTGTGTTTTATGGCGTGTCAAAGTCTACGACGGAAAACTTTAGACATCTCTGAGCACCACATAAGTGAGGTTAGGACAGAATTTTGAACTATTTCGTCACCTACGGAATGTAAAGAAAGCATTCGATGCAAAAATTTTGAAATTTATTTTTTTTGGTGTGCACACGTTTTGCCCCATAAGTCATTTAAAAATAAGAGATATCGCAAATCTAAGACTGGTCCTGGAGTCTACTCTCATCAACTACCACTTGACCTGCCTAACTCAATTTTTTTTTCGGCACCCCCAAAAAATGGCAAGGTGCGCCCCTTCAATTTTCGACCCCTTGTCCAAACTTTAAACGTGAGTCAAGTCTGAACGGCTAAAGCCACAATCTCCGGCAAAGTGGTCAAAGAAAGGTAATCTTTGGGTGAATTTTTCGGCACTTCGTAAGCTCGAAAATATGGAATAGAACCAGAGATATTTACAGTTTTAGTTTTCAGAAAAGTGCCAAAACAGGCCTTCAGCCGGGCAAGTCCACGAATGACCGTCACCGATTTCCATGACATTTGGCATACTTATAGATTCGAACCCCAGGATCACGAATCCGGTCTCTGTTTCTCGAAATTCCTATTTGTTTTGTGTTTTATGGCGTGTCAAAGTCTACGACGGAAAACTTTAGACATCTCTGAGCACCACATAAGTGAGGTTAGGACAGAATTTTGAACTATTTCGTCACCTACGGAATGTAAAGAAAGCATTCGAGGCAAAAATTTTGAAATTTATTTTTTTTGGTGTGCACACGTTTTGCCCCATAAGTCATTTAAAAATAAGAGATATCGCAAATCTAAGACTGGTCCTGGAGTCTACTCTCATTCAACTACCACTTGACCTGCCTAACTCAATTTTTTTTTCGGCACCCCCAAAAAATGGCAAGGTGCGCCCCTTCAATTTTCGACCCCTTGTCCAAACTTTAAACGTGAGTCAAGTCTGAACGGCTAAAGCCAGAATCTCCGGCAAAGTGGTCAAAGAAAGGTAATCTTTGGGTGAATTTTTCGGCACTTCGTAAGCTCGAAAATATGGAATAGAACCAGAGATATTTACAGTTTTAGTTTTCAGAAAAGTGCCAAAACAGGCCTTCAGCCGGGCAAGTCCACGAATGACCGTCACCGATTTCCATGACATTTAGCATACTTATAGATTCGAACCCCAGGATCACGAATCCGGTCTCTGTTTCTCGAAATTCCTATTTGTTTTGTGTTTTATGGCGTGTCAAAGTCTACGACGGAAAACTTTAGACATCTCTGAGCACCACATAAGTGAGGTTAGGACAGAATTTTGAACTATTTCGTCACCTACGGAATGTAAAGAAAGCATTCGATGCAAAAATTTTGAAATTTATTTTTTTTTGGTGTGCACACGTTTTGCCCCATAAGTCATTTAAAAATAAGAGATATCGCAAATCTAAGACTGGTCCTGGAGTCTACTCTCATTCAACTACCACTTGACCTGCCTAACTCAATTTTTTTTTCGGCACCCCCAAAAAATGGCAAGGTGCGCCCCTTCAATTTTCGACTCCTTGTCCAAACTTTAAACGTGAGTCAAGTCTGAACGGCTAAAGCCAGAATCTCCGGCAAAGTGGTCAAAGAAAGGTAATCTTTGGGTGAATTTTTCGGCACTTCGTAAGCTCGAAAATATGGAATAGAACCAGAGATATTTACAGTTTTAGTTTTCAGAAAAGTGCCAAAACAGGCCTTCAGCCGGGCAAGTCCACAAATGACCGTCACCGATTTCCATGACATTTGGCATACTTATAGATTCGAACCCCAGGATCACGAATCCCGTCTCCGTTTCTCGAAATTCCTATTTGTTTTGTGTTTTATGGCGTGTCAAAGTCTACGACGGAAAACTTTAGACATCTCTGAGCACCACATAAGTGAGGTTAGGACAGAATTTTGAACTATTTCGTCACCTACGGAATGTAAAGAAAGCATTCGATGCAAAAATTTTGAAATTTATTTTTTTTGGTGTGCACACGTTTTGCCCCATAAGTCATTTAAAAATAAGAGATATCGCAAATCTAAGACTGGTCCTGGAGTCTACTCTCATTCAACTACCACTTGACCTGCCTAACTCAATTTTTTTTTCGGCACCCCCAAAAAATGGCAAGGTGCGCCCCTTCAATTTTCGACCCCTTGTCCAAACTTTAAACGTGAGTCAAGTCTGAACGGCTAAAGCCAGAATCTCCGGCAAAGTGGTCAAAGAAAGGTAATCTTTGGGTGAATTTTTCGGCACTTGGTAAGCTCGAAAATATGGAATAGAACCAGAGATATTTACAGTTTTAGTTTTCAGAAAAGTGCCAAAACAGGCCTTCAGCCGGGCAAGTCCACAAATGACCGTCACCGATTTCCATGACATTTGGCATACTTATAGATTCGAACCCCAGGATCACGAATCCGGTCTCCGTTTCTCGAAATTCCTATTTGTTTTGTGTTTTATGGCGTGTCAAAGTCTACGACGGAAAACTTTAGACATCTCTGAGCACCACATAAGTGAGGTTAGGACAGAATTTTGAACTATTTCGTCACCTACGGAATGTAAAGAAAGCATTCGATGCAAAAATTTTGAAATTTATTTTTTTTGGTGTGCACACGTTTTGCCCCATAAGTCATTTAAAAATAAGAGATATCGCAAATCTAAGACTGGTCCTGGAGTCTACTCTCATTCAACTACCACTTGACCTGCCTAACTCAATTTTTTTTTCCGCACCCCCAAAAAATGGCAAGGTGCGCCCCTTCAATTTTCGACCCCTTGTCCAAACTTTAAACGTGAGTCAAGTCTGAACGGCTAAAGCCAGAATCTCCGGCAAAGTGGTCAAAGAAAGGTAATCTTTGGGTGAATTTTTCGGCACTTCGTAAGCTCGAAAATATGGAATAGAACCAGAGATATTTACAGTTTTAGTTTTCAGAAAAGTGCCAAAACAGGCCTTCAGCCGGGCAAGTCCACAAATGACCGTCACCGATTTCCATGACATTTGGCATACTTATAGATTCGAACCCCAGGATCACGAATCCGGTCTCCGTTTCTCGAAATTCCTATTTGTTTTGTGTTTTATGGCGTGTCAAAGTCTACGACGGAAAACTTTAGACATCTCTGAGCACCACATAAGTGAGGTTAGGACAGAATTTTGAACTATTTCGTCACCTACGGAATGTAAAGAAAGCATTCGATGCAAAAATTTTGAAATTTATTTTTTTTGGTGTGCACACGTTTTGCCCCATAAGTCATTTAAAAATAAGAGATATCGCAAATCTAAGACTGGTCCTGGAGTCTACTCTCATTCAACTACCACTTGACCTGCCTAACTCAATTTTTTTTCGGCACCCCCAAAAAATGGCAAGGTGCGCCCCTTCAATTTTCGACCCCTTGTCCAAACTTTAAACGTGAGTCAAGTCTGAACGGCTAAAGCCACAATCTCCGGCAAAGTGGTCAAAGAAAGGTAATCTTTGGGTGAATTTTTCGGCACTTCGTAAGCTCGAAAATATGGAATAGCACCAGAGATATTTACAGTTTTAGTTTTCAGAAAAGTGCCAAAACAGGCCTTCAGCCGGGCAAGTCCACAAATGACCGTCACCGATTTCCATGACATTTGGCATACTTATAGATTCGAACCCCAGGATCACGAATCCGGTCTCCGTTTCTCGAAATTCCTATTTGTTTTGTGTTTTATGGCGTGTCAAAGTCTACGACGGAAAACTTTAGACATCTCTGAGCACCACATAAGTGAGGTTAGGACAGAATTTTGAACTATTTCGTCACCTACGGAATGTAAAGAAAGCATTCGATGCAAAAATTTTGAAATTTATTTTTTTTGGTGTGCACACGTTTTGCCCCATAAGTCATTTAAAAATAAGAGATATCGCATATCTAAGACTGGTCCTGGAGTCTACTCTCATTCAACTACCACTTGACCTGCCTAACTCAATTTTGTTTTCGGCACCCCCAAAAAATGGCAAGGTGCGCCCCTTCAATTTTCGACCCCTTGTCCAAACTTTAAACGTGAGTCAAGTCTGAACGGCTAAAGCCAGAATCTCCGGCAAAGTGGTCAAAGAAAGGTAATCTTTGGGTGAATTTTTCGGCACTTCGTAAGCTTGAAAATATGGAATAGAACCAGAGATATTTACAGTTTTAGTTTTCAGAAAAGTGCCAAAACAGGCCTTCAGCCGGGCAAGTCCACAAATGACCGTCACCGATTTCCATGACATTTGGCATACTTATAGATTCGAACCCCAGGATCACGAATCCGGTCTCCGTTTCTCGAAATTCCTATTTGTTTTGTGTTTTATGGCGTGTCAAAGTCTACGACGGAAAACTTTAGACATCTCTGAGCACCACATAAGTGAGGTTAGGACAGAATTTTGAACTATTTCGTCACCTACGGAATGTAAAGAAAGCATTCGATGCAAAAATTTTGAAATTTATTTTTTTTGGTGTGCACACGTTTTGCCCCATAAGTCATTTAAAAATAAGAGATATCGCAAATCTAAGACTGGTCCTGGAGTCTACTCTCATTCAACTACCACTTGACCTGCCTAACTCATTTTTTTTTCGGCACCCCCAAAAAATGGCAAGGTGCGCCCCTTCAATTTTCGACCCCTTGTCCAAACTTTAAACGTGAGTCAAGTCTGAACGGCTAAAGCCAGAATCTCCGGCAAAGTGGTCAAAGAAAGGTAATCTTTGGGTGAATTTTTCGGCACTTCGTAAGCTCGAAAATATGGAATAGAACCAGAGATATTTACAGTTTTAGTTTTCAGAAAAGTGCCAAAACAGGCCTTCAGCCGGGCAAGTCCATGAATGACCGTCACCGATTTCCATGACATTTGGCATACTTATAGATTCGAACCCCAGGATCACGAATCCGGTCTCCGTTTCTCGAAATTCCTATTTGTTTTGTGTTTTATGGCGTGTCAAAGTCTACGACGGAAAACTTTAGACATCTCTGAGCACCACATAAGTGAGGTTAGGACAGAATTTTGAACTATTTCGTCACCTACGGAATGTAAAGAAAGCATTCGATGCAAAAATTTTGAAATTTATTTTTTTTGGTGTGCACACGTTTTGCCCCATAAGTCATTTAAAAATAAGAGATATCGCAAATCTAAGACTGGTCCTGGAGTCTACTCTCATTCAACTACCACTTGACCTGCCTAACTCAATTTTTTTTCCGCACCCCCAAAAAATGGCAAGGTGCGCCCCTTCAATTTTCGACCCCTTGTCCAAACTTTAAACGTGAGTCAAGTCTGAACGGCTAAAGCCAGAATCTCCGGCAAAGTGGTCAAAGAAAGGTAATCTTTGGGTGAATTTTTCGGCACTTCGTAAGCTCGAAAATATGGAATAGAACCAGAGATATTTACAGTTTTAGTTTTCAGAAAAGTGCCAAAACAGGCCTTCAGCCGGGCAAGTCCACAAATGACCGTCACCGATTTCCATGACATTTGGCATACTTATAGATTCGAACCCCAGGATCACGAATCCGGTCTCCGTTTCTCGAAATTCCTATTTGTTTTGTGTTTTATGGCGTGTCAAAGTCTACGACGGAAAACTTTAGACATCTCTGAGCACCACATAAGTGAGGTTAGGACAGAATTTTGAACTATTTCGTCACCTACGGAATGTAAAGAAAGCATTCGATGCAAAAATTTTGAAATTTATTTTTTTTGGTGTGCACACGTTTTGCCCCATAAGTCATTTAAAAATAAGAGATATCGCAAATCTAAGACTGGTCCTGGAGTCTACTCTCATTCAACTACCACTTGACCTGCCTAACTCAATTTTTTTTTCCGCACCCCCAAAAAATGGCAAGGTGCGCCCCTTCAATTTTCGGCCCCTTGTCCAAACTTTAAACGTGAGTCAAGTCTGAACGGCTAAAGCCAGAATCTCCGGCAAAGTGGTCAAAGAAAGGTAATCTTTGGGTGAATTTTTCGGCACTTCGTAAGCTCGAAAATATGGAATAGAACCAGAGATATTTACAGTTTTAGTTTTCAGAAAAGTGCCAAAACAGGCCTTCAGCCGGGCAAGTCCACAAATGACCGTCACCGATTTCCATGACATTTGGCATACTTATAGATTCGAACCCCAGGATCACGAATCCGGTCTCCGTTTCTCGAAATTCCTATTTGTTTTGTGTTTTATGGCGTGTCAAAGTCTACGACGGAAAACTTTAGACATCTCTGAGCACCACATAAGTGAGGTTAGGACAGAATTTTGAACTATTTCGTCACCTACGGAATGTAAAGAAAGCATTCGATGCAAAAATTTTGAAATTTATTTTTTTTGGTGTGCACACGTTTTGCCCCATAAGTCATTTAAAAATAAGAGATATCGCAAATCTAAGACTGGTCCTGGAGTCTACTCTCATTCAACTACCACTTGACCTGCCTAACTCAATTTTTTTTCGGCACCCCCAAAAAATGGCAAGGTGCGCCCCTTCAATTTTCGACCCCTTGTCCAAACTTTAAACGTGAGTCAAGTCTGAACGGCTAAAGCCACAATCTCCGGCAAAGTGGTCAAAGAAAGGTAATCTTTGGGTGAATTTTTCGGCACTTCGTAAGCTCGAAAATATGGAATAGAACCAGAGATATTTACAGTTTTAGTTTTCAGAAAAGTGCCAAAACAGGCCTTCAGCCGGGCAAGTCCACAAATGACCGTCACCGATTTCCATGACATTTGGCATACTTATAGATTCGAACCCCAGGATCACGAATCCGGTCTCCGTTTCTCGAAATTCCTATTTGTTTTGTGTTTTATGGCGTGTCAAAGTCTACGACGGAAAACTTTAGACATCTCTGAGCACCACATAAGTGAGGTTAGGACAGAATTTTGAACTATTTCGTCACCTACGGAATGTAAAGAAAGCATTCGATGCAAAAATTTTTAAATTTATTTTTTTTGGTGTGCACACGTTTTGCCCCATAAGTCATTTAAAAATAAGAGATATCGCATATCTAAGACTGGTCCTGGAGTCTACTCTCATTCAACTACCACTTGACCTGCCTAACTCAATTTTTTTTTCGGCACCCCCAAAAAATGGCAAGGTGCGCCCCTTCAATTTTCGACCCCTTGTCCAAACTTTAAACGTGAGTCAAGTCTGAACGGCTAAAGCCAGAATCTCCGGCAAAGTGGTCAAAGAAAGGTAATCTTTGGGTGAATTTTTCGGCACTTCGTAAGCTTGAAAATATGGAATAGAACCAGAGATATTTACAGTTTTAGTTTTCAGAAAAGTGCCAAAACAGGCCTTCAGCCGGGCAAGTCCACAAATGACCGTCACCGATTTCCATGACATTTGGCATACTTATAGATTCGAACCCCAGGATCACGAATCCGGTCTCCGTTTCTCGAAATTCCTATTTGTTTTGTGTTTTATGGCGTGTCAAAGTCTACGACGGAAAACTTTAGACATCTCTGAGCACCACATAAGTGAGGTTAGGACAGAATTTTGAACTATTTCGTCACCTACGGAATGTAAAGAAAGCATTCGATGCAAAAATTTTGAAATTTATTTTTTTTGGTGTGCACACGTTTTGCCCCATAAGTCATTTAAAAATAAGAGATATCGCAAATCTAAGACTGGTCCTGGAGTCTACTCTCATTCAACTACCACTTGACCTGCCTAACTCAATTTTTTTTCGGCACCCCCAAAAAATGGCAAGGTGCGCCCCTTCAATTTTCGACCCCTTGTCCAAACTTTAAACGTGAGTCAAGTCTGAACGGCTAAAGCCAGAATCTCCGGCAAAGTGGTCAAAGAAAGGTAATCTTTGGGTGAATTTTTCGGCACTTCGTAAGCTCGAAAATATGGAATAGAACCAGAGATATTTACAGTTTTAGTTTTCAGAAAAGTGCCAAAACAGGCCTTCAGCCGGGCAAGTCCATGAATGACCGTCACCGATTTCCATGACATTTGGCATACTTATAGATTCGAACCCCAGGATCACGAATCCGGTCTCCGTTTCTCGAAATTCCTATTTGTTTTGTGTTTTATGGCGTGTCAAAGTCTACGACGGAAAACTTTAGACATCTCTGAGCACCACATAAGTGAGGTTAGGACAGAATTTTGAACTATTTCGTCACCTACGGAATGTAAAGAAAGCATTCGATGCAAAAATTTTGAAATTTATTTTTTTTGGTGTGCACACGTTTTGCCCCATAAGTCATTTAAAAATAAGGGATATCGCAAATCTAAGACTGGTCCTGGAGTCTACTCTCATTCAACTACCACTTGACCTGCCTAACTCAATTTTTTTTTCGGCACCCCCAAAAAATGGCAAGGTGCGCCCCTTCAATTTTCGACCCCTTGTCCAAACTTTAAACGTGAGTCAAGTCTGAACGGCTAAAGCCACAATCTCCGGCAAAGTGGTCAAAGAAAGGTAATCTTTGGGTGAATTTTTCGGCACTTCGTAAGCTCGAAAATATGGAATAGAACCAGAGATATTTACAGTTTTAGTTTTCAGAAAAGTGCCAAAACAGGCCTTCAGCCGGGCAAGTCCACGAATGACCGTCACCGATTTCCATGACATTTGGCATACTTATAGATTCGAACCCCAGGATCACGAATCCGGTCTCTGTTTCTCGAAATTCCTATTTGTTTTGTGTTTTATGGCGTGTCAAAGTCTACGACGGAAAACTTTAGACATCTCTGAGCACCACATAAGTGAGGTTAGGACAGAATTTTGAACTATTTCGTCACCTACGGAATGTAAAGAAAGCATTCGATGCAAAAATTTTGAAATTTATTTTTTTTGGTGTGCACACGTTTTGCCCCATAAGTCATTTAAAAATAAGAGATATCGCAAATCTAAGACTGGTCCTGGAGTCTACTCTCATTCAACTACCTCTTGACCTGCCTAACTCAATTTTTTTTCGGCACCCCCAAAAAATGGCCAGGTGCGCCCCTTCAATTTTCGACCCCTTGTCCAAACTTTAAACGTGAGTCAAGTCTGAACGGCTAAAGCCAGAATCTCCGGCAAAGTGGTCAAAGAAAGGTAATCTTTGGGTGAATTTTTCGGCACTTCGTAAGCTCGAAAATATGGAATAGAACCAGAGATATTTACAGTTTTAGTTTTCAGAAAAGTGCCAAAACAGGCCTTCAGCCGGGCAAGTCCACAAATGACCGTCACCGATTTCCATGACATTTGGCATACTTATAGATTCGAACCCCAGGATCACGAATCCGGTCTCCGTTTCTCGAAATTCCTATTTGTTTTGTGTTTTATGGCGTGTCAAAGTCTACGACGGAAAACTTTAGACATCTCTGAGCACCACATAAGTGAGGTTAGGACAGAATTTTGAACTATTTCGTCACCTACGGAATGTAAAGAAAGCATTCGATGCAAAAATTTTGAAATTTATTTTTTTTGGTGTGCACACGTTTTGCCCCATAAGTCATTTAAAAATAAGAGATATCGCAAATCTAAGACTGGTCCTGGAGTCTACTCTCATTCAACTACCACTTGACCTGCCTAACTCAATTTTTTTTTCGGCACCCCCAAAAAATGGCAAGGTGCGCCCCTTCAATTTTCGACCCCTTGTCCAAACTTTAAACGTGAGTCAAGTCTGAACGGCTAAAGCCAGAATCTCCGGCAAAGTGGTCAAAGAAAGGTAATCTTTGGGTGAATTTTTCGGCACTTCGTAAGCTCGAAAATATGGAATAGAACCAGAGATATTTACAGTTTTAGTTTTCAGAAAAGTGCCAAAACAGGCCTTCAGCCGGGCAAGTCCACAAATGACCGTCACCGATTTCCATGACATTTGGCATACTTATAGATTCGAACCCCAGGATCACGAATCCGGTCTCCGTTTCTCGAAATTCCTATTTGTTTTGTGTTTTATGGCGTGTCAAAGTCTACGACGGAAAACTTTAGACATCTCTGAGCACCACATAAGTGAGGTTAGGACAGAATTTTGAACTATTTCGTCACCTACGGAATGTAAAGAAAGCATTCGATGCAAAAATTTTGAAATTTATTTTTTTTGGTGTGCACACGTTTTGCCCCATAAGTCATTTAAAAATAAGAGATATCGCAAATCTAAGACTGGTCCTGGAGTCTACTCTCATTCAACTACCACTTGACCTGCCTAACTCAATTTTTTTTTCGGCACCCCCAAAAAATGGCAAGGTGCGCCCCTTCAATTTTCGACCCCTTGTCCAAACTTTAAACGTGAGTCAAGTCTGAACGGCTAAAGCCACAATCTCCGGCAAAGTGGTCAAAGAAAGGTAATCTTTGGGTGAATTTTTCGGCACTTCGTAAGCTCGAAAATATGGAATAGAACCAGAGATATTTACAGTTTTAGTTTTCAGAAAAGTGCCAAAACAGGCCTTCAGCCGGGCAAGTCCACGAATGACCGTCACCGATTTCCATGACATTTGGCATACTTATAGATTCGAACCCCAGGATCACGAATCCGGTCTCTGTTTCTCGAAATTCCTATTTGTTTTGTGTTTTATGGCGTGTCAAAGTCTACGACGGAAAACTTTAGACATCTCTGAGCACCACATAAGTGAGGTTAGGACAGAATTTTGAACTATTTCGTCACCTACGGAATGTAAAGAAAGCATTCGATGCAAAAATTTTGAAATTTATTTTTTTTGGTGTGCACACGTTTTGCCCCATAAGTCATTTAAAAATAAGAGATATCGCAAATCTAAGACTGGTCCTGGAGTCTACTCTCATTCAACTACCACTTGACCTGCCTAACTCAATTTTTTTTTCCGCACCCCCAAAAAATGGCAAGGTGCGCCCCTTCAATTTTCGACCCCTTGTCCAAACTTTAAACGTGAGTCAAGTCTGAACGGCTAAAGCCAGAATCTCCGGCAAAGTGGTCAAAGAAAGGTAATCTTTGGGTGAATTTTTCGGCACTTCGTAAGCTCGAAAATATGGAATAGCACCAGAGATATTTACAGTTTTAGTTTTCAGAAAAGTGCCAAAACAGGCCTTCAGCCGGGCAAGTCCACAAATGACCGTCACCGATTTCCATGACATTTGGCATACTTATAGATTCGAACCCCAGGATCACGAATCCGGTCTCCGTTTCTCGAAATTCCTATTTGTTTTGTGTTTTATGGCGTGTCAAAGTCTACGACGGAAAACTTTAGACATCTCTGAGCACCACATAAGTGAGGTTAGGACAGAATTTTGAACTATTTCGTCACCTACGGAATGTAAAGAAAGCATTCGATGCAAAAATTTTGAAATTTATTTTTTTTGGTGTGCACACGTTTTGCCCCATAAGTCATTTAAAAATAAGAGATATCGCAAATCTAAGACTGGTCCTGGAGTCTACTCTCATTCAACTACCACTTGATCTGCCTAACTCAATTTTTTTTTCGGCACCCCCAAAAAATGGCAAGGTGCGCCCCTTCAATTTTCGACCCCTTGTCCAAACTTTAAACGTGAGTCAAGTCTGAACGGCTAAAGCCAGAATCTCCGGCAAAGTGGTCAAAGAAAGGTAATCTTTGGGTGAATTTTTCGGCACTTCGTAAGCTCGAAAATATGGAATAGCACCAGAGATATTTACAGTTTTAGTTTTCAGAAAAGTGCCAAAACAGGCCTTCAGCCGGGCAAGTCCACAAATGACCGTCACCGATTTCCATGACATTTGGCATACTTATAGATTCGAACCCCAGGATCACGAATCCGGTCTCCGTTTCTCGAAATTCCTATTTGTTTTGTGTTTTATGGCGTGTCAAAGTCTACGACGGAAAACTTTAGACATCTCTGAGCACCACATAAGTGAGGTTAGGACAGAATTTTGAACTATTTCGTCACCTACGGAATGTAAAGAAAGCATTCGATGCAAAAATTTTGAAATTTATTTTTTTTGGTGTGCACACGTTTTGCCCCATAAGTCATTTAAAAATAAGAGATATCGCAAATCTAAGACTGGTCTTGGAGTCTACTCTCATTCAACTACCACTTGACCTGCCTAACTCAATTTTTTTTTCGGCACCCCCAAAAAATGGCAAGGTGCGCCCCTTCAATTTTCGACCCCTTGTCCAAACTTTAAACGTGAGTCAAGTCTGAACGGCTAAAGCCAGAATCTCCGGCAAAGTGGTCAAAGAAAGGTAATCTTTGGGTGAATTTTTCGGCACTTCGTAAGCTCGAAAATATGGAATAGAACCAGAGATATTTACAGTTTTAGTTTTCAGAAAAGTGCCAAAACAGGCCTTCAGCCGGGAAAGTCCACAAATGACCGTCACCGATTTCCATGACATTTGGCATACTTATAGATTCGAACCCCAGGATCACGAATCCGGTCTCCGTTTCTCGAAATTCCTATTTGTTTTGTGTTTTATGGCGTGTCAAAGTCTACGACGGAAAACTTTAGACATCTCTGAGCACCACATAAGTGAGGTTAGGACAGAATTTTGAACTATTTCGTCACCTACGGAATGTAAAGAAAGCATTCGATGCAAAAATTTTGAAATTTATTTTTTTTTGGTGTGCACACGTTTTGCCCCATAAGTCATTTAAAAATAAGAGATATCGCAAACCTAAGACTGGTCCTGGAGTCTACTCTCATTCAACTACCACTTGACCTGCCTAACTCAATTTTTTTTTCGGCACCCCCAAAAAATGGCAAGGTGCGCCCCTTCAATTTTCGACCCCTTGTCCAAACTTTAAACGTGAGTCAAGTCTGAACGGCTAAAGCCAGAATCTCCGGCAAAGTGGTCAAAGAAAGGTAATCTTTGGGTGAATTTTTCGGCACTTCGTAAGCTCGAAAATATGGAATAGCACCAGAGATATTTACAGTTTTAGTTTTCAGATAAGTGCCAAAACAGGCCTTCAGCCGGGCAAGTCCACAAATGACCGTCACCGATTTCCATGACATTTGGCATACTTATAGATTCGAACCCCAGGATCACGAATCCGGTCTCCGTTTCTCGAAATTCCTATTTGTTTTGTGTTTTATGGCGTGTCAAAGTCTACGACGGAAAACTTTAGACATCTCTGAGCACCACATAAGTGAGGTTAGGACAGAATTTTGAACTATTTCGTCACCTACGGAATGTAAAGAAAGCATTCGATGCAAAAATTTTGAAATTTATTTTTTTTGGTGTGCACACGTTTTGCCCCATAAGTCATTTAAAAATAAGACATATCGCAAATCTAAGACTGGTCCTGGAGTCTAGTCTCATTCAACTACCACTTGACCTGCCTAACTCAATTTTTTTTCGGCACCCCCAAAAAATGGCAAGGTGCGCCCCTTCAATTTTCGCCCCCTTGTCCAAACTTTAAACGTGAGTCAAGTCTGAACGGCTAAAGCCAGAATCTCCGGCAAAGTGGTCAAAGAAAGGTAATCTTTGGGTGAATTTTTCGGCACTTCGTAAGCTCGAAAATATGGAATAGAACCAGAGATATTTACAGTTTTAGTTTTCAGAAAAGTGCCAAAACAGGCCTTCAGCCGGGCAAGTCCACAAATGACCGTCACCGATTTCCATGACATTTGGCATACTTATAGATTCGAACCCCAGGATCACGAATCCGGTCTCCGTTTCTCGAAATTCCTATTTGTTTTGTGTTTTATGGCTTGTCAAAGTCTACGACGGAAAACTTTAGACATCTCTGAGCACCACATAAGTGAGGTTAGGACAGAATTTTGAACTATTTCGTCACCTACGGAATGTAAAGAAAGCATTCGATGCAAAAATTTTGAAATTTATTTTTTTTGGTGTGCACACGTTTTGCCCCATAAGTCATTTAAAAATAAGAGATATCGTAAATCTAAGACTGGTCCTGGAGTCTACTCTCATTCAACTACCACTTGACCTGCCTAACTCAATTTTTTTTCGGCACCCCCAAAAAATGGCAAGGTGCGCCCCTTCAATTTTCGACCCCTTGTCCAAACTTTAAACGTGAGTCAAGTCTGAACGGCTAAAGCCAGAATCTCCGGCAAAGTGGTCAAAGAAAGGTAATCTTTGGGTGAATTTTTCGGCACTTCGTAAGCTCGAAAATATGGAATAGAACCAGAGATATTTACAGTTTTAGTTTTCAGAAAAGTGCCAAAACAGGCCTTCAGCCGGGCAAGTCCACAAATGACCGTCACCGATTTCCATGACATTTGGCATACTTATAGATTCGAACCCCAGGATCACGAATCCGGTCTCCGTTTCTCGAAATTCCTATTTGTTTTGTGTTTTATGGCGTGTCAAAGTCTACGACGGAAAACTTTAGACATCTCTGAGCACCACATAAGTGAGGTTAGGACAGAATTTTGAACTATTTCGTCACCTACGGAATGTAAAGAAAGCATTCGATGCAAAAATTTTGAAATTTATTTTTTTTGGTGTGCACACGTTTTGCCCCATAAGTCATTCAAAAATAAGAGATATCGCAAATCTAAGACTGGTCCTGGAGTCTACTCTCATTCAACTACCACTTGACCTGCCTAACTCAATTTTTTTTTCGGTACCCCCAAAAAATGGCAAGGTGCGCCCCTTCAATTTTCGACCCCTTGTCCAAACTTTAAACGTGAGTCAAGTCTGAACGGCTAAAGCCAGAATCTCCGGCAAAGTGGTCAAAGAAAGGTAATCTTTGGGTGAATTTTTCGGCACTTCGTAAGCTCGAAAATATGGAATAGAACCAGAGATATTTACAGTTTTAGTTTTCAGAAAAGTGCCAAAACAGGCCTTCAGCCGGGCAAGTCCACAAATGACCGTCACCGATTTCCATGGCATTTGGCATACTTATAGATTCGAACCCCAGGATCACGAATCCGGTCTCCGTTTCTCGAAATTCCTATTTGTTTTGTGTTTTATGGCGTGTCAAAGTCTACGACGGAAAACTTTAGACATCTCTGAGCACCACATAAGTGAGGTTAGGACAGAATTTTGAACTATTTCGTCACCTACGGAATGTAAAGAAAGCATTCGATGCAAAAATTTTGAAATTTATTTTTTTTGGTGTGCACACGTTTTGCCCCATAAGTCATTTAAAAATAAGACATATCGCAAATCTAAGACTGGTCCTGGAGTCTAGTCTCATTCAACTACCACTTGACCTGCCTAACTCAATTTTTTTTCGGCACCCCCAAAAAATGGCAAGGGCGCCCCTTCAATTTTCGCCACCTTGTCCAAACTTTAAACGTGAGTCAAGTCTGAACGGCTAAAGCCAGAATCTCCGGCAAAGTGGTCAAAGAAAGGTAATCTTTGGGTGAATTTTTCGGCACTTCGTAAGCTCGAAAATATGGAATAGAACCAGAGATATTTACAGTTTTAGTTTTCAGAAAAGTGCCAAAACAGGCCTTCAGCCGGGCAAGTCCACAAATGACCGTCACCGATTTCCATGACATTTGGCATACTTATAGATTCGAACCCCAGGATCACGAATCCGGTCTCCGTTTCTCGAAATTCCTATTTGTTTTGTGTTTTATGGCTTGTCAAAGTCTACGACGGAAAGCTTTAGACATCTCTGAGCACCACATAAGTGAGGTTAGGACAGAATTTTGAACTATTTCGTCACCTACGGAATGTAAAGAAAGCATTCGATGCAAAAATTTTGAAATTTATTTTTTTTGGTGTGCACACGTTTTGCCCCATAAGTCATTTAAAAATAAGAGATATCGTAAATCTAAGACTGGTCCTGGAGTCTACTCTCATTCAACTACCACTTGACCTGCCTAACTCAATTTTTTTTCGGCACCCCCAAAAAATGGCAAGGTGCGCCCCTTCAATTTTCGACCCCTTGTCCAAACTTTAAACGTGAGTCAAGTCTGAACGGCTAAAGCCAGAATCTCCGGCAAAGTGGTCAAAGAAAGGTAATCTTTGGGTGAATTTTTCGGCACTTCGTAAGCTCGAAAATATGGAATAGAACCAGAGATATTTACAGTTTTAGTTTTCAGAAAAGTGCCAAAACAGGCCTTCAGCCGGGCAAGTCCACAAATGACCGTCACCGATTTCCATGACATTTGGCATACTTATAGATTCGAACCCCAGGATCACGAATCCGGTCTCCGTTTCTCGAAATTCCTATTTGTTTTGTGTTTTATGGCGTGTCAAAGTCTACGACGGAAAACTTTAGACATCTCTGAGCACCACATAAGTGAGGTTAGGACAGAATTTTGAACTATTTCGTCACCTACGGAATGTAAAGAAAGCATTCGATGCAAAAATTTTGAAATTTATTTTTTTTGGTGTGCACACGTTTTGCCCCATAAGTCATTCAAAAATAAGAGATATCGCAAATCTAAGACTGGTCCTGGAGTCTACTCTCATTCAACTACCACTTGACCTGCCTAACTCAATTTTTTTTTCGGTACCCCCAAAAAATGGCAAGGTGCGCCCCTTCAATTTTCGACCCCTTGTCCAAACTTTAAACGTGAGTCAAGTCTGAACGGCTAAAGCCAGAATCTCCGGCAAAGTGGTCAAAGAAAGGTAATCTTTGGGTGAATTTTTCGGCACTTCGTAAGCTCGAAAATATGGAATAGAACCAGAGATATTTACAGTTTTAGTTTTCAGAAAAGTGCCAAAACAGGCCTTCAGCCGGGCAAGTCCACAAATGACCGTCACCGATTTCCATGGCATTTGGCATACTTATAGATTCGAACCCCAGGATCACGAATCCGGTCTCCGTTTCTCGAAATTCCTATTTGTTTTGTGTTTTATGGCGTGTCAAAGTCTACGACGGAAAACTTTAGACATCTCTGAGCACCACATAAGTGAGGTTAGGACAGAATTTTGAACTATTTCGTCACCTACGGAATGTAAAGAAAGCATTCGATGCAAAAATTTTGAAATTTATTTTTTTTGGTGTGCACACGTTTTGCCCCATAAGTCATTTAAAAATAAGAGATATCGCAAATCTAAGACTGGTCCTGGAGTCTACTCTCATTCAACTACCACTTGACCTGCCTAACTCAATTTTTTTTTCGGCACCCCCAAAAAATGGCAAGGTGCGCCCCTACAATTTTCGACCCCTTGTCCAAACTCTAAACGTGAGTCAAGTCTGAACGGCTAAAGCCAGAATCTCCGGCAAAGTGGTCAAAGAAAGGTAATCTTTGGGTGAATTTTTCGGCACTTCGTAAGCTCGAAAATATGGAATAGAACCAGAGATATTTACAGTTTTAGTTTTCAGAAAAGTGCCAAAACAGGCCTTCAGCCGGGCAAGTCCACAAATGACCGTCACCGATTTCCATGACATTTGGCATACTTATAGATTCGAACCCCAGGATCACGAATCCGGTCTCCTTTTCTCGAAATTCCTATTTGTTTTGTGTTTTATGGCGTGTCAAAGTCTACGACGGAAAACTTTAGACATCTCTGAGCACCACATAAGTGAGGTTAGGACAGAATTTTGAACTATTTCGTCACCTACGGAATGTAAAGAAAGCATTCGATGCAAAAATTTTGAAATTTATTTTTTTTGGTGTGCACACGTTTTGCCCCATAAGTCATTTAAAAATAAGAGATATCGCAAATCTAAGACTGGTCCTGGAGTCTACTCTCATTCAACTACCACTTGACCTGCCTAACTCAATTTTTTTTCGGCACCCCCAAAAAATGGCAAGGTGCGCCCCTTCAATTTTCGACCCCTTGTCCAAACTTTAAACGTGAGTCAAGTCTGAACGGCTAAAGCCAGAATCTCCGGCAAAGTGGTCAAAGAAAGGTAACCTTTGGGTGAATTTTTCGGCACTTCGTAAGCTCGAAAATATGGAATAGAACCAGAGATATTTACAGTTTTAGTTTTCAGAAAAGTGCCAAAACAGGCCTTCAGCCGGGCAAGTCCACAAATGACCGTCACCGATTTCCATGACATTTGGCATACTTATAGATTCGAACCCCAGGATCACGAATCCGGTCTCCGTTTCTCGAAATTCCTATTTGTTTTGTGTTTTATGGCGTGTCAAAGTCTACGACGGAAAACTTTAGACATCTCTGAGCACCACATAAGTGAGGTTAGGACAGAATTTTGAACTATTTCGTCACCTACGGAATGTAAAGAAAGCATTCGATGCAAAAATTTTGAAATTTATTTTTTTTGGTGTGCACACGTTTTGCCCCATAAGTCATTTAAAAATAAGAGATATCGCAAATCTAAGACTGGTCCTGGAGTCTACTCTCATTCAACTACCACTTGACCTGCCTAACTCAACTTTTTTTTCGGCACCCCCAAAAAATGGCAAGGTGCGCCCCTTCAATTTTCGACCCCTTGTCCAAACTTTAAACGTGAGTCAAGTCTGAACGGCTAAAGCCAGAATCTCCGGCAAAGTGGTCAAAGAAAGGTAATCTTTGGGTGAATTTTTCGGCACTTCGTAAGCTCGAAAATATGGAATAGAACCAGAGATATTTACAGTTTTAGTTTTCAGAAAAGTGCCAAAACAGGCCGTCAGCCGGGCAAGTCCACAAATGACCGTCACCGATTTCCATGACATTTGGCATACTTATAGATTCGAACCCCAGGATCACGAATCCGGTCTCCGTTTCTCGAAATTCCTATTTGTTTTGTGTTTTATGGCGTGTCAAAGTCTACGACGGAAAACTTTAGACATCTCTGAGCACCACATAAGTGAGGTTAGGACAGAATTTTGAACTATTTCGTCACCTACGGAATGTAAAGAAAGCATTCGATGCAAAAATTTTGAAATTTATTTTTTTTGGTGTGCACACGTTTTGCCCCATAAGTCATTTAAAAATAAGAGATATCGCAAATCTAAGACTGGTCCTGGAGTCTACTCTCATTCAACTACCACTTGACCTGCCTAACTCAATTTTTTTTTCGGCACCCCCAAAAAATGGCAAGGTGCGCCCCTTCAATTTTCGACCCCTTGTCCAAACTTTAAACGTGAGTCAAGTCTGAACGGCTAAAGCCAGAATCTCCGGCAAAGTGGTCAAAGAAAGGTAATCTTTGGGTGAATTTTTCGGCACTTCGTAAGCTCGAAAATATGGAATAGAACCAGAGATATTTACAGTTTTAGTTTTCAGAAAAGTGCCAAAACAGGCCGTCAGCCGGGCAAGTCCACAAATGACCGTCACCGATTTCCATGACATTTGGCATACTTATAGATTCGAACCCCAGGATCACGAATCCGGTCTCCGTTTCTCGAAATTCCTATTTGTTTTGTGTTTTATGGCGTGTCAAAGTCTACGACGGAAAACTTTAGACATCTCTGAGCACCACATAAGTGAGGTTAGGACAGAATTTTGAACTATTTCGTCACCTACGGAATGTAAAGAAAGCATTCGATGCAAAAATTTTGAAATTTATTTTTTTTTGGTGTGCACACGTTTTGCCCCATAAGTCATTTAAAAATAAGAGATATCGCAAATCTAAGACTGGTCCTGGAGTCTACTCTCATTCAACTACCACTTGACCTGCCTAACTCAATTTTTTTTTCGGCACCCCCAAAAAATGGCAAGGTGCGCCCCTTCAATTTTCGACCCCTTGTCCAAACTTTAAACGTGAGTCAAGTCTGAACGGCTAAAGCCAGAATCTCCGGCAAAGTGGTCAAAGAAAGGTAATCTTTGGGTGAATTTTTCGGCACTTCGTAAGCTCGAAAATATGGAATAGCACCAGAGATATTTACAGTTTTAGTTTTCAGATAAGTGCCAAAACAGGCCTTCAGCCGGGCAAGTCCACAAATGACCGTCACCGATTTCCATGACATTTGGCATACTTATAGATTCGAACCCCAGGATCACGAATCCGGTCTCCGTTTCTCGAAATTCCTATTTGTTTTGTGTTTTATGGCGTGTCAAAGTCTACGACGGAAAACTTTAGACATCTCTGAGCACCACATAAGTGAGGTTAGGACAGAATTTTGAACTATTTCGTCACCTACGGAATGTAAAGAAAGCATTCGATGCAAAAATTTTGAAATTTATTTTTTTTGGTGTGCACACGTTTTGCCCCATAAGTCATTTAAAAATAAGACATATCGCAAATCTAAGACTGGTCCTGGAGTCTAGTCTCATTCAACTACCACTTGACCTGCCTAACTCAATTTTTTTTCGGCACCCCCAAAAAATGGCAAGGTGCGCCCCTTCAATTTTCGCCCCCTTGTCCAAACTTTAAACGTGAGTCAAGTCTGAACGGCTAAAGCCAGAATCTCCGGCAAAGTGGTCAAAGAAAGGTAATCTTTGGGTGAATTTTTCGGCACTTCGTAAGCTCGAAAATATGGAATAGAACCAGAGATATTTACAGTTTTAGTTTTCAGAAAAGTGCCAAAACAGGCCTTCAGCCGGGCAAGTCCACAAATGACCGTCACCGATTTCCATGACATTTGGCATACTTATAGATTCGAACCCCAGGATCACGAATCCGGTCTCCGTTTCTCGAAATTCCTATTTGTTTTGTGTTTTATGGCTTGTCAAAGTCTACGACGGAAAACTTTAGACGTCTCTGAGCACCACATAAGTGAGGTTAGGACAGAATTTTGAACTATTTCGTCACCTACGGAATGTAAAGAAAGCATTCGATGCAAAAATTTTGAAATTTATTTTTTTTGGTGTGCACACGTTTTGCCCCATAAGTCATTTAAAAATAAGAGATATCGTAAATCTAAGACTGGTCCTGGAGTCTACTCTCATTCAACTACCACTTGACCTGCCTAACTCAATTTTTTTTCGGCACCCCCAAAAAATGGCAAGGTGCGCCCCTTCAATTTTCGACCCCTTGTCCAAACTTTAAACGTGAGTCAAGTCTGAACGGCTAAAGCCAGAATCTCCGGCAAAGTGGTCAAAGAAAGGTAATCTTTGGGTGAATTTTTCGGCACTTCGTAAGCTCGAAAATATGGAATAGAACCAGAGATATTTACAGTTTTAGTTTTCAGAAAAGTGCCAAAACAGGCCTTCAGCCGGGCAAGTCCACAAATGACCGTCACCGATTTCCATGACATTTGGCATACTTATAGATTCGAACCCCAGGATCACGAATCCGGTCTCCGTTTCTCGAAATTCCTATTTGTTTTGTGTTTTATGGCGTGTCAAAGTCTACGACGGAAAACTTTAGACATCTCTGAGCACCACATAAGTGAGGTTAGGACAGAATTTTGAACTATTTCGTCACCTACGGAATGTAAAGAAAGCATTCGATGCAAAAATTTTGAAATTTATTTTTTTTGGTGTGCACACGTTTTGCCCCATAAGTCATTCAAAAATAAGAGATATCGCAAATCTAAGACTGGTCCTGGAGTCTACTCTCATTCAACTACCACTTGACCTGCCTAACTCAATTTTTTTTTCGGTACCCCCAAAAAATGGCAAGGTGCGCCCCTTCAATTTTCGACCCCTTGTCCAAACTTTAAACGTGAGTCAAGTCTGAACGGCTAAAGCCAGAATCTCCGGCAAAGTGGTCAAAGAAAGGTAATCTTTGGGTGAATTTTTCGGCACTTCGTAAGCTCGAAAATATGGAATAGAACCAGAGATGTTTACAGTTTTAGTTTTCAGAAAAGTGCCAAAACAGGCCTTCAGCCGGGCAAGTCCACAAATGACCGTCACCGATTTCCATGGCATTTGGCATACTTATAGATTCGAACCCCAGGATCACGAATCCGGTCTCCGTTTCTCGAAATTCCTATTTGTTTTGTGTTTTATGGCGTGTCAAAGTCTACGACGGAAAACTTTAGACATCTCTGAGCACCACATAAGTGAGGTTAGGACAGAATTTTGAACTATTTCGTCACCTACGGAATGTAAAGAAAGCATTCGATGCAAAAATTTTGAAATTTATTTTTTTTGGTGTGCACACGTTTTGCCCCATAAGTCATTTAAAAATAAGAGATATCGCAAATCTAAGACTGGTCCTGGAGTCTACTCTCATTCAACTACCACTTGACCTGCCTAACTCAATTTTTTTTTCGGCACCCCCAAAAAATGGCAAGGTGCGCCCCTACAATTTTCGACCCCTTGTCCAAACTCTAAACGTGAGTCAAGTCTGAACGGCTAAAGCCAGAATCTCCGGCAAAGTGGTCAAAGAAAGGTAATCTTTGGGTGAATTTTTCGGCACTTCGTAAGCTCGAAAATATGGAATAGAACCAGAGATATTTACAGTTTTAGTTTTCAGAAAAGTGCCAAAACAGGCCTTCAGCCGGGCAAGTCCACAAATGACCGTCACCGATTTCCATGACATTTGGCATACTTATAGATTCGAACCCCAGGATCACGAATCCGGTCTCCTTTTCTCGAAATTCCTATTTGTTTTGTGTTTTATGGCGTGTCAAAGTCTACGACGGAAAACTTTAGACATCTCTGAGCACCACATAAGTGAGGTTAGGACAGAATTTTGAACTATTTCGTCACCTACGGAATGTAAAGAAAGCATTCGATGCAAAAATTTTGAAATTTATTTTTTTTGGTGTGCACACGTTTTGCCCCATAAGTCATTTAAAAATAAGAGATATCGCAAATCTAAGACTGGTCCTGGAGTCTACCCTCATTCAACTACCACTTGACCTGCCTAACTCAATTTTTTTTTCGGCACCCCCAAAAAATGGCAAGGTGCGCCCCTTCAATTTTCGACCCCTTGTCCAAAATTTAAACGTGAGTCAAGTCTGAACGGCTAAAGCCAGAATCTCCGGCAAAGTGGTCAAAGAAAGGTAACCTTTGGGTGAATTTTTCGGCACTTCGTAAGCTCGAAAATATGGAATAGAACCAGAGATATTTACAGTTTTAGTTTTCAGAAAAGTGCCAAAACAGGCCTTCAGCCGGGCAAGTCCACAAATGACCGTCACCGATTTCCATGACATTTGGCATACTTATAGATTCGAACCCCAGGATCACGAATCCGGTCTCCGTT
Source organism: Tenodera sinensis (assembly GCA_030765045.1). Taxonomy (NCBI): domain Eukaryota; kingdom Metazoa; phylum Arthropoda; class Insecta; order Mantodea; family Mantidae; genus Tenodera; species Tenodera sinensis. The sequence continues at coordinate 107,254,659 of CM060961.1, forward strand.
TCTCGAAATTCCTATTTGTTTTGTGTTTTATGGCGTGTCAAAGTCTACGACGGAAAACTTTAGACATCTCTGAGCACCACATAAGTGAGGTTAGGACAGAATTTTGAACTATTTCGTCACCTACGGAATGTAAAGAAAGCATTCGATGCAAAAATTTTGAAATTTATTTTTTTTGGTGTGCACACGTTTTGCCCCATAAGTCATTTAAAAATAAGAGATATCGCAAATCTAAGACTGGTCCTGGAGTCTACTCTCATTCAACTACCACTTGACCTGCCTAACTCAACTTTTTTTTCGGCACCCCCAAAAAATGGCAAGGTGCGCCCCTTCAATTTTCGACCCCTTGTCCAAACTTTAAACGTGAGTCAAGTCTGAACGGCTAAAGCCAGAATCTCCGGCAAAGTGGTCAAAGAAAGGTAATCTTTGGGTGAATTTTTCGGCACTTCGTAAGCTCGAAAATATGGAATAGAACCAGAGATATTTACAGTTTTAGTTTTCAGAAAAGTGCCAAAACAGGCCGTCAGCCGGGCAAGTCCACAAATGACCGTCACCGATTTCCATGACATTTGGCATACTTATAGATTCGAACCCCAGGACCACGAATCCGGTCTCCGTTTCTCGAAATTCCTATTTGTTTTGTGTTTTATGGCGTGTCAAAGTCTACGACGGAAAACTTTAGACATCTCTGAGCACCACATAAGTGAGGTTAGGACAGAATTTTGAACTATTTCGTCACCTACGGAATGTAAAGAAAGCATTCGATGCAAAAATTTTGAAATTTATTTTTTTTGGTGTGCACACGTTTTGCCCCATAAGTCATTTAAAAATAAGAGATATCGCAAATCTAAGACTGGTCCTGGAGTCTACTCTCATTCAACTACCACTTGACCTGCCTAACTCAACTTTTTTTTCGGCACCCCCAAAAAATGGCAAGGTGCGCCCCTTGAATTTTCGACCCCTTGTCCAAACTTTAAACGTGAGTCAAGTCTGAACGGCTAAAGCCAGAATCTCCGGCAAAGTGGTCAAAGAAAGGTAATCTTTGGGTGAATTTTTCGGCACTTCGTAAGCTCGAAAATATGGAATAGAACCAGAGATATTTACAGTTTTAGTTTTCAGAAAAGTGCCAAAACAGGCCGTCAGCCGGGCAAGTCCACAAATGACCGTCACCGATTTCCATGACATTTGGCATACTTATAGATTCGAACCCCAGGATCACGAATCCGGTCTCCGTTTCTCGAAATTCCTATTTGTTTTGTGTTTTATGGCGTGTCAAAGTCTACGACGGAAAACTTTAGACATCTCTGAGCACCACATAAGTGAGGTTAGGACGGAATTTTGAACTATTTCGTCACCTACGGAATGTAAAGAAAGCATTCGATGCAAAAATTTTGAAATTTATTTTTTTTGGTGTGCACACGCTTTGCCCCATAAGTCATTTAAAAATAAGAGATATCGCAAATCTAAGACTGGTCCTGGAGTCTACTCTCATTCAACTACCACTTGACCTGCCTAACTCAACTTTTTTTTCGGCACCCCCAAAAAATGGAAAGGTGCGCCCCTTCAATTTTCGACCCCTTGTCCAAACTTTAAACGTGAGTCAAGTCTGAACGGCTAAAGCCAGAATCTCCGGCAAAGTGGTCAAAGAAAGGTAATCTTTGGGTGAATTTTTCGGCACTTCGTAAGCTGGAAAATATGGAATAGAACCAGAGATATTTACAGTTTTAGTTTTCAGAAAAGTGCCAACACAGGCCGTCAGCCGGGCAAGTCCACAAATGACCGTCACCGATTTCCATGACATTTGGCATACTTATAGATTCGAACCCCAGGATCACGAATCCGGTCTCCGTTTCTCGAAATTCCTATTTGTTTTGTGTTTTATGGCGTGTCAAAGTCTACGACGGAAAACTTTAGACATCTCTGAGCACCACATAAGTGAGGTTAGGACAGAATTTTGAACTATTTCGTCACCTACGGAATGTAAACAAAGCATTCGATGCAAAAATTTTGAAATTTATTTTTTTTGGTGTGCACACGTTTTGCCCCATAAGTCATTTAAAAATAAGAGATATCGCAAATCTAAGACCGGTACTGGAGTCTACTCTCATTCAACTACCACTTGACCTGCCTAACTCAACTTTTTTTTCGGCACCCCCAAAAAATGGCAAGGTGCGCCCCTTCAATTTTCGACCCCTTGTCCAAACTTTAAACGTGAGTCAAGTCTGAACGGCTAAAGCCAGAGTCTCCGGCAAAGTGGTCAAAGAAAGGTAATCTTTGGGTGAATTTTTCGGCACTTCGTAAGCTCGAAAATATGGAATAGAACCAGAGATATTTACAGTTTTAGTTTTCAGAAAAGTGCCAAAACAGGCCTTCAGCCGGGCAAGTCCACAAATGACCGTCACCGATTACCATGACATTTGGCATACTTATAGATTCGAACCCCAGGATCACGAATCCGGTCTCCGTTTCTCGAAATTCCTATTTGTTTTGTGTTTTATGGCGTGTCAAAGTCTACGACGGAAAACTTTAGACATCTCTGAGCACCACATAAGTGAGGTTAGGACAGAATTTTGAACTATTTCGTCACCTACGGAATGTAAAGAAAGCATTCGATGCAAAAATTTTGAAATTTATTTTTTTTGGTGTGCACACGTTTTGCCCCATAAGTCATTTAAAAATAAGAGATATCGCAAATCTAAGACTGGTCCTGGAGTCTACTCTCATTCAACTACCACTTGACCTGCCTAACTCAACTTTTTTTTCGGCACCCCCAAAAAATGGCAAGGTGCGCCCCTTCAATTTTCGACCCCTTGTCCAAACTTTAAACGTGAGTCAAGTCTGAACGGCTAAAGCCAGAATCTCCGGCAAAGTGGTCAAAGAAAGGTAATCTTTGGGTGAATTTTTCGGCACTTCGTAAGCTCGAAAATATGGAATAGAACCAGAGATATTTACAGTTTTAGTTTTCAGAAAAGTGCCAAAACAGGCCTTCAGCCGGGCAAGTCCACAAATGACCGTCACCGATTTCCATGACATTTGGCATACTTATAGATTCGAACCCCAGGATCACGAATCCGGTCTCCGTTTCTCGAAATTCCTATTTGTTTTGTGTTTTATGGCGTGTCAAAATCTACGACGGAAAACTTTAGACATCTCTGAGCACCACATAAGTGAGGTTAGGACAGAATTTTGAACTATTTCGTTTCCTACGGAATGTAAAGAAAGCATTCGATGCAAAAATTTTGAAATTTATTTTTTTTGGTGTGCACACGTTTTGCCCCATAAGTCATTTAAAAATAAGAGATATCGCAAATCTAAGACTGGTCCTGGAGTCTACTCTCATTCAACTACCACTTGACCTGCCTAACTCAATTTTTTTTTCGGCACCCCCAGAAAATGGCAAGGTGCGCCCCTACAATTTTCGACCCCTTGTCCAAACTTTAAACGTGAGTCAAGTCTGAACGGCTAAAGCCAGAATCTCCGGCAAAGTGGTCAAAGAAAGGTAATCTTTGGGTGAATTTTTCGGCACTTCGTAAGCTCGAAAATATGGAATAGAACCAGAGATGTTTACAGTTTTAGTTTTCAGAAAAGTGCCAAAACAGGCCTTCAGCCGGGCAAGTCCACAAATGACCGTCACCGATTTCCATGACATTTGGCATACTTATAGATTCGAACCCCAGGATCACGAATCCGGTCTCCGTTTCTCGAAATTCCTATTTGTTTTGTGTTTTATGGCGTGTCAAAGTCTACGACGGAAAACTTTAGACATCTCTGAGCACCACATAAGTGAGGTTAGGACAGAATTTTGAACTATTTCGTCACCTACGGAATGTAAAGAACGCATTCGATGCAAAAATTTTGAAAATTATTTTTTTTGGTGTGCACACGTTTTGCCCCATAAGTCATTTAAAAATAAGAGATATCGCAAATCTAAGACTGGTCCTGGAGTCTACTCTCATTCAACTACCACTTGACCTGCCTAACTCAATTTTTTTTCGGCACCCCCAAAAAATGGCAAGGTGCGCCCCTTCAATTTTCGACCCCTTGTCCAAACTTTAAACGTGAGTCAAGTCTGAACGGCTAAAGCCAGAATCTCCGGCAAAGTGGTCAAAGAAAGGTAATCTTTGGGTGAATTTTTCGGCAGTTCGTAAGCTCGAAAATATGGAATAGAAGCAGAGATATTTACAGTTTTAGTTTTCAGAAAAGTGCCAAAACAGGCCTTCAGCCGGGCAAGTCCACAAATGACCGTCACCGATTTCCATGACATTTGGCATACTTATAGATTCGAACCCCAGGATCACGAATCCGGTCTCTGTTTCTCGTAATTCCTATTTGTTTTGTGTTTTATGGCGTGTCAAAGTCTACGACGAAAAACTTTAGACATCTCTGAGCACCACATAAGTGAGGTTAGGACAGAATTTTGAACTATTTCGTCACCTACGGAATGTAAAGAAAGCATTCGATGCAAAAATTTTGAAATTTATTTTTTTTGGTGTGCACACGTTTTGCCCCATAAGTCATTTAAAAATAAGAGATATCGCAAATCTAAGACTGGTCCTGGAGTCTACTCTCATTCCACTACCACTTGACCTGCCTAACTCAATTTTTTTTTCGGCACCCCCAAAAAATGGCAAGGTGCGCCCCTTCAATTTTCGACCCCTTGTCCAAATTTTAAACGTGAGTCAAGTCTGAACGGCTAAAGCCAGAATCTCCGGCAAAGTGGTCAAAGAAAGGTAATCTTTGGGTGAATTTTTCGGCACTTCGTAAGCTCGAAAATATGGAATAGAACCAGAGATATTTACAGTTTTAGTTTTCAGAAAAGTGCCAAAACAGGCCTTCAGCCGGGCAAGTCCACAAATGACCGTCACCGATTTCCATGACATTTGGCATACTTATAGATTCGAACCCCAGGATCACGAATCCGGTCTCCGTTTCTCGAAATTCCTATTTGTTTTGTGTCTTATGGCGTGTCAAAGTCTACGACGGAAAACTTTAGACATCTCTGAGCACCACATAAGTGAGGTTATTACAGAATTTTGAACTATTTCGTCACCTACGGAATGTAAAGAAAGCATTCGATGCAAAAATTTTGAAATTTATTTTTTTTGGTGTGCACACGTTTTGCCCCATAAGTCATTTAAAAATAAGAGATATCGCAAATCTAAGACTGGTCCTGGAGTCTACTCTCATTCAACTACCACTTGACCTGCCTAACTCAACTTTTTTTTCGGCACCCCCAAAAAATGGCAAGGTGCGCCCCTTCAATTTTCGACCCCTTGTCCAAACTTTAAACGTGAGTCAAGTCTGAACGGCTAAAGCCAGAATCTCCGGCAAAGTGGTCAAAGAAAGGTAATCTTTGGGTGAATTTTTCGGCACTTCGTAAGCTCGAAAATATGGAATAGAACCAGAGATATTTACAGTTTTAGTTTTCAGAAAAGTGCCAAAACAGGCCTTCAGCCGGGCAAGTCCACAAATGACCGTCACCGATTTCCATGACATTTGGCATACTTATAGATTCGAACCCCAGGATCACGAATCCGGTCTCCGTTTCTCGAAATTCCTATTTGTTTTGTGTTTTATGGCGTGTCAAAGTCTACGACGGAAAACTTTAGACATCTCTGAGCACCACATAAGTGAGGTTAGGACAGAATTTTGAACTATTTCGTCACCTACGGAATGTAAAGAAAGCATTCGATGCAAAAATTTTGAAATTTATTTTTTTTGGTGTGCACACGTTTTGCCCCATGAGTCATTTAAAAATAAGAGATATCGCAAATCTAAGACTGGTCCTGGAGTCTACTCTCATTCAACTACCACTTGACCTGCCTAACTCAATTTTTTTTTTCGGCACCCCCAAAAAATGGAAAGGTGCGCCCCTTCAATTTTCGACCCCTTGTCCAAACTTTAAACGTGAGTCAAGTCTGAACGGCTAAAGCCAGAATCTCCGGCAAAGTGTCAAAGAAAGGTAATCTTTGGGTGAATTTTTCGGCACTTCGTAAGCTCGAAAATATGGAATAGAACCAGAGATATTTACAGTTTTAGTTTTCAGAAAAGTGCCAAAACAGGCCTTCAGCCGGGCAAGTCCACAAATGACCGTCACCGATTTCCATGACATTTGGCATACTTATAGATTCGACCCCCAGGATCACGAATCCGGTCTCCGTTTCTCGAAATTCCTATTTGTTTTGTGTTTTATGGCGTGTCAAAGTCTACGACGGAAAACTTTAGACATCTCTGAGCACCACATAAGTGAGGTTAGGACAGAATTTTGAACTATTTCGTCACCTACGGAATGTAAAGAAAGCATTCGATGCAAAAATTTTGAAATTTATTTTTTTTTTGGTGTGCACACGTTTTGCCCCATAAGTCATTTAAAAATAAGAGATATCGCAAATCTAAGACTGGTCCTGGAGTCTACTCTCATTCAACTACCACTTGACCTGCCTAACTCAATTTTTTTTTCGGCACCCCAAAAAATGGCAAGGTGCGCCCCTTCAATTTTCGACCCCTTGTCCAAACTTTAAACGTGAGTCAAGTCTGAACGGCTAAAGCCACAATCTCCGGCAAAGTGGTCAAAGAAAGGTAATCTTTGGGTGAATTTTTCGGCACTTCGTAAGCTCGAAAATATGGAATAGAACCAGAGATATTTACAGTTTTAGTTTTCAGAAAAGTGCCAAAACAGGCCTTCAGCCGGGCAAGTCCACAAATGACCGTCACCGATTTCCATGACATTTGGCATACTTATAGATTCGAACCCCAGGATCACGAATCCGATCTCCGTTTCTCGAAATTCCTATTTGTTTTGTGTTTTATGGCGTGTCAAAGTCTACGACGGAAAACTTTAGACATCTCTGAGCACCACATAAGTGAGGTTAGGACAGAATTTTGAACTATTTCGTCACCTACGGAATGTAAAGAAAGCATACGATGCAAAAATTTTGAAATTTATTTTTTTTTGGTGTGCACACGTTTTGCCCCATAAGTCATTTAAAAATAAGAGATATCGCAAATCTAAGACTGGTCCTGGAGTCTACTCTCATTCAACTACCACTTGACCTGCCTAACTCAATTTTTTTTCGGCACCCCCAAAAAATGGCAAGGTGCGCCCCTTCAATTTTCGACCCCCTGTCCAAACCTTAAACGTGAGTCAAGTCTGAACGGCTAAAGCCAGAATCTCCGGCAAAGTGGTCAAAGAAAGGTAATCTTTGGGTGAATTTTTCGGCACTTCGTAAGCTCCAAAATATGGAATAGAACCAGAGATATTTACAGTTTTAGTTTTCAGAAAAGTGCCAAAACAGGCCTTCAGCCGGGCAAGTCCACAAATGACCGTCACCGATTTCCATGACATTTGGCATACTTATAGATTCGAACCCCAGGATCACGAATCCGGTCTCCGTTTCTCGAAATTCCTATTTGTTTTGTGTTTTATGGCGTGTCAAAGTCTACGACGGAAAACTTTAGACATCTCTGAGCACCACATAAGTGAGGTTAGGACAGAATTTTGAACTATTTCGTCACCTACGGAATGTAAAGAAAGCATTCGATGCAAAAATTTTGAAATTTATTTCTTTTGGTGTGCACACGTTTTGCCCCATAAGTCATTTAAAAATAAGAGATATCGCAAATCTAAGACTGGTCCTGGAGTCTACTCTCATTCAACTACCACTTGACCTGCCTAACTCAATTTTTTTTTCGGCACCCCCAAAAAATGGCAAGGTGCGCCCATTCAATTTTCGACCCCTTGTCCAAACTTTAAACGTGAGTCAAGTCTGAACGGCTAAAGCCAGAATCTCCGGCAAAGTGGTCAAAGAAAGGTAATCTTTGGGTGAATTTTTCGGCACTTCGTAAGCTCGAAAATATGGAATAGAACCAGAGATATTTACAGTTTTAGTTTTCAGAAAAGTGCCAAAACAGGCCTTCAGCCGGGCAAGTCCACAAATGACCGTCACCGATTTCCATGACATTTGGCCTACTTATAGATTCGAACCCCAGGATCACGAATCCGGTCTCCGTTTCTCGAAATTCCTATTTGTTTTGTGTTTTATGGCGTGTCAAAGTCTACGACGGAAAACTTTAGACATCTCTGAGCACCACATAAGTGAGGTTAGGACAGAATTTTGAACTATTTCGTCACCTACGGAATGTAAAGAAAGCATTCGATGCAAAAATTTTGAAATTTATTTTTTTTGGTGTGCACACGTTTTGCCCCATGAGTCATTTAAAAATAAGAGATATCGCAAATCTAAGACTGGTCCTGGAGTCTACTCTCATTCAACTACCACTTGACCTGCCTAACTCAATTTTTTTTTTCGGCACCCCCAAAAAATGGAAAGGTGCGCCCCTTCAATTTTCGACCCCTTGTCCAAACTTTAAACGTGAGTCAAGTCTGAACGGCTAAAGCCAGAATCTCCGGCAAAGTGTCAAAGAAAGGTAATCTTTGGGTGAATTTTTCGGCACTTCGTAAGCTCGAAAATATGGAATAGAACCAGAGATATTTACAGTTTTAGTTTTCAGAAAAGTGCCAAAACAGGCCTTCAGCCGGGCAAGTCCACAAATGACCGTCACCGATTTCCATGACATTTGGCATACTTATAGATTCGACCCCCAGGATCACGAATCCGGTCTCCGTTTCTCGAAATTCCTATTTGTTTTGTGTTTTATGGCGTGTCAAAGTCTACGACGGAAAACTTTAGACATCTCTGAGCACCACATAAGTGAGGTTAGGACAGAATTTTGAACTATTTCGTCACCTACGGAATGTAAAGAAAGCATTCGATGCAAAAATTTTGAAATTTATTTTTTTTTTGGTGTGCACACGTTTTGCCCCATAAGTCATTTAAAAATAAGAGATATCGCAAATCTAAGACTGGTCCTGGAGTCTACTCTCATTCAACTACCACTTGACCTGCCTAACTCAATTTTTTTTTCGGCACCCCAAAAAATGGCAAGGTGCGCCCCTTCAATTTTCGACCCCTTGTCCAAACTTTAAACGTGAGTCAAGTCTGAACGGCTAAAGCCACAATCTCCGGCAAAGTGGTCAAAGAAAGGTAATCTTTGGGTGAATTTTTCGGCACTTCGTAAGCTCGAAAATATGGAATAGAACCAGAGATATTTACAGTTTTAGTTTTCAGAAAAGTGCCAAAACAGGCCTTCAGCCGGGCAAGTCCACAAATGACCGTCACCGATTTCCATGACATTTGGCATACTTATAGATTCGAACCCCAGGATCACGAATCCGGTCTCCGTTTGTCGAAATTCCTATTTGTTTTGTGTTTTATGGCGTGTCAAAGTCTACGACGGAAAACTTTAGACATCTCTGAGCACCACATAAGTGAGGTTAGGACAGAATTTTGAACTATTTCGTCACCTACGGAATGTAAAGAAAGCATACGATGCAAAAATTTTGAAATTTATTTTTTTTTGGTGTGCACACGTTTTGCCCCATAAGTCATTTAAAAATAAGAGATATCGCAAATCTAAGACTGGTCCTGGAGTCTACTGTCATTCAACTACCACTTGACCTGCCTAACTCAATTTTTTTTCGGCACCCCCAAAAAATGGCAAGGTGCGCCCCTTCAATTTTCGACCCCCTGTCCAAACCTTAAACGTGAGTCAAGTCTGAACGGCTAAAGCCAGAATCTCCGGCAAAGTGGTCAAAGAAAGGTAATCTTTGGGTGAATTTTTCGGCACTTCGTAAGCTCCAAAATATGGAATAGAACCAGAGATATTTACAGTTTTAGTTTTCAGAAAAGTGCCAAAACAGGCCTTCAGCCGGGCAAGTCCACAAATGACCGTCACCGATTTCCATGACATTTGGCATACTTATAGATTCGAACCCCAGGATATCGAATCCGGTCTCCGTTTCTCGAAATTCCTATTTGTTTTGTGTTTTATGGCGTGTCAAAGTCTACGACGGAAAACTTTAGACATCTCTGAGCACCACATAAGTGAGGTTAGGACAGAATTTTGAACTATTTCGTCACCTACGGAATGTAAAGAAAGCATTCGATGCAAAAATTTTGAAATTTATTTCTTTTGGTGTGCACACGTTTTGCCCCATAAGTCATTTAAAAATAAGAGATATCGCAAATCTAAGACTGGTCCTGGAGTCTACTCTCATTCAACTACCACTTGACCTGCCTAACTCAATTTTTTTTTCGGCACCCCCAAAAAATGGCAAGGTGCGCCCATTCAATTTTCGACCCCTTGTCCAAACTTTAAACGTGAGTCAAGTCTGAACGGCTAAAGCCAGAATCTCCGGCAAAGTGGTCAAAGAAAGGTAATCTTTGGGTGAATTTTTCGGCACTTCGTAAGCTCGAAAATATGGAATAGAACCAGAGATATTTACAGTTTTAGTTTTCAGAAAAGTGCCAAAACAGGCCTTCAGCCGGGCAAGTCCACAAATGACCGTCACCGATTTCCATGACATTTGGCATACTTATAGATTCGAACCCCAGGATCACGAATGCGGTCTCCGTTTCTCGAAATTCCTATTTGTTTTGTGTTTTATGGCGTGTCAAAGTCTACGACGGAAAACTTTAGACATCTCTGAGCACCACATAAGTGAGGTTAGGACAGAATTTTGAACTATTTCGTCACCTACGGAATGTAAAGAAAGCATTCGATGCAAAAATTTTGAAATTTATTTTTTTTTGTGTGCACACGTTTTGCCCCATAAGTCATTTAAAAATAAGAGATATCGCAAATCTAAGACTGGTCCTGGAGTCTACTCTCATTCAACTACCACTTGACCTGCCTAACTCAATTTTTTTTTCGGCACCCCCAAAAAATGGCATGGAACCCTTGTCCAAACTTTAAACGTGAGTCAAGTCTGAACGGCTAAAGCCAGAATCTCCGGCAAAGTGGTCAAAGAAAGGTAATCTTTGGGTGAATTTTTCGGCACTTCGTAAGCTCGAAAATATGGAATAGAACCAGAGATATTTACAGTTTTAGTTTTCAGAAAAGTGCCAAAACAGGCCTTCAGCCGGGCAAGTCCACAAATGACCGTCACCGATTTCCATGACATTTGGCATACTTATAGATTCGAACCCCAGGATCACGAATCCGGTCTCCGTTTCTCGAAATTCCTATTTGTTTTGTGTTTTATGGCGTGTCAAAGTCTACGACGGAAAACTTTAGACATCTCTGAGCACCACATAAGTGAGGTTAGGACAGAATTTTGAACTATTTCGTCACCTACGGAATGTAAAGAAAGCATTCGATGCAAAAATTTTGAAATTTATTTTTTTTTGGTGTGCACACGTTTTGCCCCATAAGTCATTTAAAAATAAGAGATATCGCAAATCTAAGACTGGTCCTGGAGTCTACTCTCATTCAACTACCACTTGACCTGCCTAACTCAATTTTTTTTTCGGCACCCCCAAAAAATGGCGAGGTGCGCCCCTTCAATTTTCGACCCCTTGTCCAAACTTTAAACGTGAGTCAAGTCTGAACGGCTAAAGCCAGAATCTCCGGCAAAGTGGTCAAAGAAAGGTAATCTTTGGGTGAATTTTTCGGCACTTCGTAAGCTCGAAAATATGGAATAGAACCAGAGATATTTACAGTTTTAGTTTTCAGAAAAGTGCCAAAACAGGCCTTCAGCCGGGCAAGTCCACAAATGACCGTCACCGATTTCCATGACATTTGGCATACTTATAGATTCGAACCCCAGGATCACGAATCCGGTCTCCGTTTCTCGAAATTCCTATTTGTTTTGTGTTTTATGGCGTGTCAAAGTCTACGACGGAAAACTTTAGACATCTCTGAGCACCACATAAGTGAGGTTAGGACAGAATTTTGAACTATTTCGTCAAATAAGGAATGTAAAGAAAGCATTCGATGCAAAAATTTTGAAATTTATTTTTTTTTGGTGTGCACACGTTTTGCCCCATAAGTCATTTAAAAATAAGAGATATCGCAAATCTAAGACTGGTCCTGGAGTCTACTCTCATTCAACTACCACTTGACCTGCCTAACTCAATTTTTTTTCGGCACCCCCAAAAAATGGCAAGGTGCCCCTTCAATTTTCGACCCCTTGTCCAAACTTTAAACGTGAGTCAAGTCTGAACGGCTAAAGCCAGAATCTCCGGCAAAGTGGTCAAAGAAAGGTAATCTTTGGGTGAATTTTTCGGCACTTCGTAAGCTCGAAAATATGGAATAGAACCAGAGATATTTACAGTTTTAGTTTCCAGAAAAGTGCCAAAACAGGCCTTCAGCCGGGCAAGTCCACAAATGACCGTCACCGATTTCCATGACATTTGGCATACTTATAGATTCGAACCCCAGGATCACGAATCCGGTCTCCGTTTCTCGAAATTCCTATTTGTTTTGTGTTTTATGGCGTGTCAAAGTCTACGACGGAAAACTTTAGACATCCCTCAGCACCACATAAGTGAGGTTAGGACAGAATTTTGAACTATTTCGTCACCTACGGAATGTAAAGAAAGCATTCGATGCAAAAATTTTGAAATTTATTTTTTTTGGTGTGCACACGTTTTGCCCCATAAGTCATTTAAAAATAAGAGATATCGCAAATCTAAGACTGGTCCTGGAGTCTACTCTCATTCAACTACCACTTGACCTGCCTAACTCAATTTTTTTTTCGGCACCCCCAAAAAATGGCAAGGTGCGCCCCTTCAATTTTCGACCCCTTGTCCAAACTTTAAACGTGAGTCAAGTCTGAACGGCTAAAGCCAGAATCTCCGGCAAAGTCGTCAAAGAAAGGTAATCTTTGGGTGAATTTTTCGGCACTTCGTAAGCTCGAAAATATGGAATAGAACCAGAGATATTTACAGTTTTAGTTTTCAGAAAAGTGCCAAAACAGGCCTTCAGCCGGGCAAGTCCACAAATGACCGTCACCGATTTCCATAACATTTGGCATACTTATAGATTCGAACCCCAGGATCACGAATCCGGTCTCCGTTTCTCGAAATTCCTATTTGTTTTGTGTTTTATGGCGTGTCAAAGTCTACGACGGAAAACTTTAGACATCTCTGAGCACCACATAAGTGAGGTTAGGACAGAATTTTGAACTATTTCGTCACCTACGGAATGTAAAGAAAGCATTCGATGCAATAAATTTCAAATTTATTTTTTTTGGTGTGCACACGTTTTGCCCCATAAGTCATTTAAAAATAAGAGATATCGCAAATCTAAGACTGGTCCTGGAGTCTACTCTCATTCAACTACCACTTGACCTGCCTAACTCAATTTTTTTTTCGGCACCCCCAAAAAATGGCAAGGTGCGCCCCTTCAATTTTCGAACCCTTGTTCAAACTTTAAACGTGAGTCAAGTCTGAACGGCTAAAGCCAGAATCTCCGGCAAAGTGGTCAAAGAAAGGTAATCTTTGGGTGAATTTTTCGGCACTTCGTAAGCTCGAAAATATGGAATAGAACCAGAGATATTTCCAGTTTTAGTTTTCAGAAAAGTGCCAAAACAGGCCTTCAGCCGGGCAAGTCCACAAATGACCGTCACCGATTTCCATGACATTTGGCATACTTATAGATTCGAACCCCAGGATCACGAATCCGGTCTCCGTTTCTCGAAATTCCTATTTGTTTTGTGTTTTATGGCGTGTCAAAGTCTACGACGGAAAACTTTAGACATCTCTGAGCACCACATAAGTGAGGTTAGGACAGAATTTTGAACTATTTCGTCACCTACGGAATGTAAAGAAAGCATTCGATGCAAAAATTTTGAAATTTATTTTTTTTGGTGTGCACACGTTTTGCCCCATAAGTCATTTAAAAATAAGAGATATCGCAAATCTAAGACTGGTCCTGGAGTCTACTCTCATTCAACTACCACTTGACCTGCCTAACTCAATTTTTTTTCGGCACCCCCAAAAAATGGCAAGGTGCCCCTTCAATTTTCGACCCCTTGTCCAAACTTTAAACGTGAGTCAAGTCTGAACGGCTAAAGCCAGAATCTCCGGCAAAGTGGTCAAAGAAAGGTAATCTTTGGGTGAATTTTTCGGCACTTCGTAAGCTCGAAAATATGGAATAGAACCAGAGATATTTACAGTTTTAGTTTTCAGAAAAGTGCCAAAACAGGCCTTCAGCCGGGCAAGTCCACAAATGACCGTCACCGATTTCCATGACATTTGGCATACTTATAGATTCGAACCCCAGGATCACGAATCCGGTCTCCGTTTCTCGAAATTCCTATTTGTTTTGTGTTTTATGGCGTGTCAAAGTCTACGACGGAAAACTTTAGACATCTCTGAGCACCACATAAGTGAGGTTAGGACAGAATTTTGAACTATTTCGTCACCTACGGAATGTAAAGAAAGCATTCGATGCAAAAATTTTGAAATTTATTTTTTTTGGTGTGCACACGTTTTGCCCCATAAGTCATTTAAAAATAAGAGATATCGCAAATCTAAGACTGGTCCTGGAGTCTACTCTCATTCAACTACCACTTGACCTGCTTAACTCAATTTTTTTTTCGGCACCCCCAAAAAATGGCAAGGTGCGCCCCTTCAATTTTCGACCCCTTGTCCAAACTTTAAACGTGAGTCAAGTCTGAACGGCTAAAGCCAGAATCTCCGGCAAAGTGGTCAAAGAAAGGTAATCTTTGGGTGAATTTTTCGGCACTTCGTAAGCTCGAAAATATGGAATAGAACCAGAGATATTTACAGTTTTAGTTTTCAGAAAAGTGCCAAAACAGGCCTTCAGCCGGGCAAGTCCACAAATGACCGTCACCGATTTCCATGACATTTGGCATACTTATAGATTCGAACCCCAGGATCACGAATCCGGTCTCCGTTTCTCGAAATTCCTATTTGTTTTGTGTTTTATGGCGTGTCAAAGTCTACGACGGAAAACTTTAGACATCTCTGAGCACCACATAAGTGAGGTTAGGACAGAATTTTGAACTATTTCGTCACCTACGGAATGTAAAGAAAGCATTCGATGCAAAAATTTTGAAATTTATTTTTTTTGGTGTGCACACGTTTTGCCCCATAAGTCATTTAAAAATAAGAGATATCGCAAATCTAAGACTGGTCCTGGAGTCTACTCTCATTCAACTACCACTTGACCTGCCTAACTCAATTTTTTTTCGGCACCCCCAAAAAATGGCTAGGTGCGCCCCTTCAATTTTCGACCCCTTGTCCAAACTTTAAACGTGAGTCAAGTCTGAACGGCTAAAGCCAGAATCTCCGGCAAAGTGATCAAAGAAAGGTAATCTTTGGGTGAATTTTTCGGCACTTCGTAAGCTCGAAAATATGGAATAGAACCAGAGATATTTACAGTTTTAGTTTTCAGAAAAGTGCCAAAACAGGCCTTCAGCCGGGCAAGTCCACAAATGACCGTCACCGATTTCCATGACATTTGGCATACTTATAGATTCGAACCCCAGGATCACGAATCCGGTCTCCGTTTCTCGAAATTCCTATTTGTTTTGTGTTTTATGGCGTGTCAAAGTCTACGACGGAAAGCTTTAGACATCTCTGAGCACCACATAAGTGAGGTTAGGACAGAATTTTGAACTATTTCGTCACCTACGGAATGTAAAGAAAGCATTCGATGCAAAAATTTTGAAATTTATTTTTTTTTGGTGTGCACACGTTTTGCCCCATAGGTCATTTAAAAATAAGAGATATCGCAAATCTAAGACTGGTCCTGGAGTCTACTCTCATTCAACTACCACTTGACCTGCCTAACTCAATTTTTTTTCGGCACCCCCAAAAAATGGCAAGGTGCCCCTTCAATTTTCGACCCCTTGTCCAAACTTTAAACGTGAGTCAAGTCTGAACGGCTAAAGCCAGAATCTCCGGCAAAGTGGTCAAAGAAAGGTAATCTTTGGGTGAATTTTTCGGCACTTCGTAAGCTCGAAAATATGGAATAGAACCAGAGATATTTACAGTTTTAGTTTTCAGAAAAGTGCCAAAACAGGCCTTCAGCCGGGCAAGTCCACAAATGACCGTCACCGATTTCCATGACATTTGGCATACTTATAGATTCGAACCCCAGGTTCACGAATCCGGTCTCCGTTTCTCGAAATTCCTATTTGTTTTGTGTTTTATGGCGTGTCAAAGTCTACGACGGAAAACTTTAGACATCTCTGAGCACCACATAAGTGAGGTTAGGACAGAATTTTGAACTATTTCGTCACCTACGGAATGTAAAGAAAGCATTCGATGCAAAAATTTTGAAATTTATTTTTTTTGGTGTGCACACGTTTTGCCCCATAAGTCATTTAAAAATAAGAGATATCGCAAATCTAAGACTGGTCCTGGAGTCTACTCTCATTCAACTACCACTTGACCTGCTTAACTCAATTTTTTTTTCGGCACCCCCAAAAAATGGCAAGGTGCGCCCCTTCAATTTTCGACCCCTTGTCCAAACTTTAAACGTGAGTCAAGTCTGAACGGCTAAAGCCAGAATCTCCGGCAAAGTGGTCAAAGAAAGGTAATCTTTGGGTGAATTTTTCGGCACTTCGTAAGCTCGAAAATATGGAATAGAACCAGAGATATTTACAGTTTTAGTTTTCAGAAAAGTGCCAAAACAGGCCTTCAGCCGGGCAAGTCCACAAATGACCGTCACCGATTTCCATGACATTTGGCATACTTATAGATTCGAACCCCAGGATCACGAATCCGGTCTCCGTTTCTCGAAATTCCTATTTGTTTTGTGTTTTATGGCGTGTCAAAGTCTACGACGGAAAACTTTAGACATCTCTGAGATCCACATAAGTGAGGTTAGGACAGAATTTTGAACTATTTCGTCACCTACGGAATGTAAAGAAAGCATTCGATGCAAAAATTTTGAAATTTATTTTTTTTGGTGTGCACACGTTTTGCCCCATAAGTCATTTAAAAATAAGAGATATCGCAAATCTAAGACTGGTCCTGGAGTCTACTCTCATTCAACTACCACTTGACCTGCCTAACTCAATTTTTTTTTCGGCACCCCCAAAAAATGGCAAGGTGCGCCCATTCAATTTTCGACCCCTTGTCCAAACTTTAAACGTGAGTCAAGTCTGAACGACTAAAGCCAGAATCTCCGGCAAAGTGGTCAAAGAAAGGTAATCTTTGGGTGAATTTTTCGGCACTTGGTAAGCTCGAAAATATGGAATAGAACCAGAGATATTTACAGTTTTAGTTTTCAGAAAAGTGCCAAAACAGGCCTTCAGCCGGGCAAGTCCACAAATGACCGTCACCGATTTCCATGACATTTGGCATACTTATAGATTCGAACCCCAGGATCACGAATCCGGTCTCCGTTTCTCGAAATTCCTATTTGTTTTGTGTTTTATGGCGTGTCAAAGTCTACGACGGAAAACTTTAGACATCTCTGAGCACCACATAAGTGAGGTTAGGACAGAATTTTGAACTATTTCGTCACCTACGGAATGTAAAGAAAGCATTCGATGCAAAAATTTTGAAATTTATTTTTTTTGGTGTGCACACGTTTTGCCCCATAAGTCATTTAAAAATAAGAGATATCGCAAATCTAAGACTGGTCCTGGAGTCTACTCTCATTCAACTACCACTTGACCTGCCTAACTCAATTTTTTTTTCGGCACCCCCAAAAATGGCAATGGCAATTTTCGACCCCTTGTCCAAACTTTAAACGTGAGTCAAGTCTGAACGGCTAAAGCCAGAATCTCCGGCAAAGTGGTCAAAGAAAGGTAATCTTTGGGTGAATTTTTCGGCACTTCGTAAGCTCGAAAATATGGAATAGAACCAGAGATATTTACAGTTTTAGTTTTCAGAAAAGTGCCAAAACAGGCCTTCAGCCGGGCAAGTCCACAAATGACCGTCACCGATTTCCATGACATTTGGCATACTTATAGATTCGAACCCCAGGATCACGAATCCGGTCTCCGTTTCTCGAAATTCCTATTTGTTTTGTGTTTTATGGCGTGTCAAAGTCTACGACGGAAAACTTTAGACATCTCTGAGCACCACATAAGTGAGGTTAGGACAGAATTTTGAACTATTTCGTCACCTACGGAATGTAAAGAAAGCATTCGATGCAATAAATTTCAAATTTATTTTTTTTGGTGTGCACACGTTTTGCCCCATAAGTCATTTAAAAATAAGAGATATCGCAAATCTAAGACTGGTCCTGGAGTCTACTCTCATTCAACTACCACTTGACCTGCCTAACTCAATTTTTTTTTCGGCACCCCCAAAAAATGGCAAGGTGCGCCCCTTCAATTTTCGACCCCTTGTCCAAACTTTAAACGTGAGTCAAGTCTGAACGGCTAAAGCCAGAATCTCCGGCAAAGTGGTCAAAGAAAGGTAATCTTTGGGTGAATTTTTCGGCACTTCGTAAGCTCGAAAATATGGAATAGAACCAGAGATATTTACAGTTTTAGTTTTCAGAAAAGTGCCAAAACAGGCCTTCAGCCGGGCAAGTCCACAAATGACCGTCACCGATTTCCATGACATTTGGCATACTTATAGATTCGAACCCCAGGATCACGAATCCGGTCTCCGTTTCTCGAAATTCCTATTTGTTTTGTGTTTTATGGCGTGTCAAAGTCTACGACGGAAAGCTTTAGACATCTCTGAGCACCACATAAGTGAGGTTAGGACAGAATTTTGAACTATTTCGTCACCTACGGAATGTAAAGAAAGCATTCGATGCAAAAATTTTGAAATTTATTTTTTTTTGGTGTGCACACGTTTTGCCCCATAAGTCATTTAAAAATAAGAGATATCGCAAATCTAAGACTGGTCCTGGAGTCTACTCTCATTCAACTACCACTTGACCTGCCTAACTCAATTTTTTTTCGGCACCCCCAAAAAATGGCAAGGTGCCCCTTCAATTTTCGACCCCTTGTCCAAACTTTAAACGTGAGTCAAGTCTGAACGGCTAAAGCCAGAATCTCCGGCAAAGTGGTCAAAGAAAGGTAATCTTTGGGTGAATTTTTCGGCACTTCGTAAGCTCGAAAATATGGAATAGAACCAGAGATATTTACAGTTTTAGTTTTCAGAAAAGTGCCAAAACAGGCCTTCAGCCGGGCAAGTCCACAAATGACCGTCACCGATTTCCATGACATTTGGCATACTTATAGATTCGAACCCCAGGATCACGAATCCGGTCTCCGTTTCTCGAAATTCCTATTTGTTTTGTGTTTTATGGCGTGTCAAAGTCTACGACGGAAAACTTTAGACATCTCTGAGCACCACATAAGTGAGGTTAGGACAGAATTTTGAACTATTTCGTCACCTACGGAATGTAAAGAAAGCATTCGATGCAATAAATTTCAAATTTATTTTTTTTGGTGTGCACACGTTTTGCCCCATAAGTCATTTAAAAATAAGAGATATCCCAAATCTAAGACTGGTCCTGGAGTCTACTCTCATTCAACTACCACTTGACCTGCCTAACTCAATTTTTTTTTCGGCACCCCCAAAAAATGGCAAGGTGCGCCCCTTCAATTTTCGACCCCTTGTCCAAACTTTAAACGTGAGTCAAGTCTGAACGGCTAAAGCCAGAATCTCCGGCAAAGTGGTCAAAGAAAGGTAATCTTTGGGTGAATTTTTCGGCACTTCGTAAGCTCGAAAATATGGAATAGAACCAGAGATATTTACAGTTTTAGTTTTCAGAAAAGTGCCAAAACAGGCCTTCAGCCGGGCAAGTCCACAAATGACCGTCACCGATTTCCATGACATTTGGCATACTTATAGATTCGAACCCCAGGATCACGAATCCGGTCTCCGTTTCTCGAAATTCCTATTTGTTTTGTGTTTTATGGCGTGTCAAAGTCTACGACGGAAAACTTTAGACATCTCTGAGCACCACATAAGTGAGGTTAGGACAGAATTTTGAACTATTTCGTCACCTACGGAATGTAAAGAAAGCATTCGATGCAAAAATTTTGAAATTTATTTTTTTTGGTGTGCACACGTTTTGCCCCATAAGTCATTTAAAAATAAGAGATATCCCAAATCTAAGACTGGTCCTGGAGTCTACTCTCATTCAACTACCACTTGACCTGCCTAACTCAATTTTTTTTTCGGCACCCCCAAAAAATGGCAAGGTGCGCCCCTTCAATTTTCGACCCCTTGTCCAAACTTTAAACGTGAGTCAAGTCTGAACGGCTAAAGCCAGAATCTCCGGCAAAGTGGTCAAAGAAAGGTAATCTTTGGGTGAATTTTTCGGCACTTCGTAAGCTCGAAAATATGGAATAGAACCAGAGATATTTACAGTTTTAGTTTTCAGAAAAGTGCCAAAACAGGCCTTCAGCCGGGCAAGTCCACAAATGACCGTCACCGATTTCCATGACATTTGGCATACTTATAGATTCGAACCCCAGGATCACGAATCCGGTCTCCGTTTCTCGAAATTCCTATTTGTTTTGTGTTTTATGGCGTGTCAAAGTCTACGACGGAAAGCTTTAGACATCTCTGAGCACCACATAAGTGAGGTTAGGACAGAATTTTGAACTATTTCGTCACCTACGGAATGTAAAGAAAGCATTCGATGCAAAAATTTTGAAATTTATTTTTTTTTGGTGTGCACACGTTTTGCCCCATAAGTCATTTAAAAATAAGAGATATCGCAAATCTAAGACTGGTCCTGGAGTCTACTCTCATTCAACTACCACTTGACCTGCCTAACTCAATTTTTTTTCGGCACCCCCAAAAAATGGCAAGGTGCCCCTTCAATTTTCGACCCCTTGTCCAAACTTTAAACGTGAGTCAAGTCTGAACGGCTAAAGCCAGAATCTCCGGCAAAGTGGTCAAAGAAAGGTAATCTTTGGGTGAATTTTTCGGCACTTCGTAAGCTCGAAAATATGGAATAGAACCAGAGATATTTACAGTTTTAGTTTTCAGAAAAGTGCCAAAACAGGCCTTCAGCCGGGCAAGTCCACAAATGACCGTCACCGATTTCCATGACATTTGGCATACTTATAGATTCGAACCCCAGGATCACGAATCCGGTCTCCGTTTCTCGAAATTCCTATTTGTTTTGTGTTTTATGGCGTGTCAAAGTCTACGACGGAAAACTTTAGACATCTCTGAGCACCACATAAGTGAGGTTAGGACAGAATTTTGAACTATTTCGTCACCTACGGAATGTAAAGAAAGCATTCGATGCAAAAATTTTGAAATTTATTTTTTTTGGTGTGCACACGTTTTGCCCCATAAGTCATTTAAAAATAAGAGATATCGCAAATCTAAGACTGGTCCTGGAGTCTACTCTCATTCAACTACCACTTGACCTGCCTAACTCAATTTTTTTTTCGGCACCCCCAAAAAATGGCAAGGTGCGCCCCTTCAATTTTCGACCCCTTGTCCAAACTTTAAACGTGAGTCAAGTCTGAACGGCTAAAGCCAGAATCTCCGGCAAAGTGGTCAAAGAAAGGTAATCTTTGGGTGAATTTTTCGGCACTTCGTAAGCTCGAAAATATGGAATAGAACCAGAGATATTTACAGTTTTAGTTTTCAGAAAAGTGCCAAAACAGGCCTTCAGCCGGGCAAGTCCACAAATGACCGTCACCGATTTCCATGACATTTGGCATACTTATAGATTCGAACCCCAGGATCACGAATCCGGTCTCCGTTTCTCGAAATTCCTATTTGTTTTGTGTTTTATGGCGTGTCAAAGTCTACGACGGAAAACTTTAGACATCTCTGAGCACCACATAAGTGAGGTTAGGACAGAATTTTGAACTATTTCGTCACCTACGGAATGTAAAGAAAGCATTCGATGCAAAAATTTTGAAATTTATTTTTTTTGGTGTGCACACGTTTTGCCCCATAAGTCATTTAAAAATAAGAGATATCGCAAATCTAAGACTGGTCCTGGAGTCTACTCTCATTCAACTACCACTTGACCTGCCTAACTCAATTTTTTTTTCGGCACCCCCAAAAAATGGCAAGGTGCGCCCCTTCAATTTTCGACCCCTTGTCCAAACTTTAAACGTGAGTCAAGTCTGAACGGCTAAAGCCAGAATCTCCGGCAAAGTGGTCAAAGAAAGGTAATCTTTGGGTGAATTTTTCGGCACTTCGTAAGCTCGAAAATATGGAATAGAACCAGAGATATTTACAGTTTTAGTTTTCAGAAAAGTGCCAAAACAGGCCTTCAGCCGGGCAAGTCCACAAATGACCGTCACCGATTTCCATGACATTTGGCATACTTATAGATTCGAACCCCAGGATCACGAATCCGGTCTCCGTTTCTCGAAATTCCTATTTGTTTTGTGTTTTATGGCGTGTCAAAGTCTACGACGGAAAACTTTAGACATCTCTGAGCACCACATAAGTGAGGTTAGGACAGAATTTTGAACTATTTCGTCACCTACGGAATGTAAAGAAAGCATTCGATGCAATAAATTTCAAATTTATTTTTTTTGGTGTGCACACGTTTTGCCCCATAAGTCATTTAAAAATAAGAGATATCCCAAATCTAAGACTGGTCCTGGAGTCTACTCTCATTCAACTACCACTTGACCTGCCTAACTCAATTTTTTTTTCGGCACCCCCAAAAAATGGCAAGGTGCGCCCCTTCAATTTTCGACCCCTTGTCCAAACTTTAAACGTGAGTCAAGTCTGAACGGCTAAAGCCAGAATCTCCGGCAAAGTGGTCAAAGAAAGGTAATCTTTGGGTGAATTTTTCGGCACTTCGTAAGCTCGAAAATATGGAATAGAACCAGAGATATTTACAGTTTTAGTTTTCAGAAAAGTGCCAAAACAGGCCTTCAGCCGGGCAAGTCCACAAATGACCGTCACCGATTTCCATGACATTTGGCATACTTATAGATTCGAACCCCAGGATCACGAATCCGGTCTCCGTTTCTCGAAATTCCTATTTGTTTTGTGTTTTATGGCGTGTCAAAGTCTACGACGGAAAACTTTAGACATCTCTGAGCACCACATAAGTGAGGTTAGGACAGAATTTTGAACTATTTCGTCACCTACGGAATGTAAAGAAAGCATTCGATGCAAAAATTTTGAAATTTATTTTTTTTGGTGTGCACACGTTTTGCCCCATAAGTCATTTAAAAATAAGAGATATCGCAAATCTAAGACTGGTCCTGGAGTCTACTCTCATTCAACTACCACTTGACCTGCTTAACTCAATTTTTTTTTCGGCACCCCCAAAAAATGGCAAGGTGCGCCCCTTCAATTTTCGACCCCTTGTCCAAACTTTAAACGTGAGTCAAGTCTGAACGGCTAAAGCCAGAATCTCCGGCAAAGTGGTCAAAGAAAGGTAATCTTTGGGTGAATTTTTCGGCACTTCGTAAGCTCGAAAATATGGAATAGAACCAGAGATATTTACAGTTTTAGTTTTCAGAAAAGTGCCAAAACAGGCCTTCAGCCGGGCAAGTCCACAAATGACCGTCACCGATTTCCATGACATTTGGCATACTTATAGATTCGAACCCCAGGATCACGAATCCGGTCTCCGTTTCTCGAAATTCCTATTTGTTTTGTGTTTTATGGCGTGTCAAAGTCTACGACGGAAAACTTTAGACATCTCTGAGCACCACATAAGTGAGGTTAGGACAGAATTTTGAACTATTTCGTCACCTACGGAATGAAAAGAAAGCATTCGATGCAAAAATTTTGAAATTTATTTTTTTTGGTGTGCACACGTTTTGCCCCATAAGTCATTTAAAAATAAGAGATATCGCAAATCTAAAACTGGTCCTGGAGTCTACTCTCATTCAACTACCACTTGACCTGCCTAACTCAATTTTTTTTTCGGCACCCCCAAAAAATGGCAAGGTGCGCCCCTTCAATTTTCGACCCCTTGTCCAAACTTTAAACGTGAGTCAAGTCTGAACGGCTAAAGCCAGAATCTCCGGCAAAGTGGTCAAAGAAAGGTAATCTTTGGGTGAATTTTTCGGCACTTCGTAAGCTCGAAAATATGGAATAGAGCCAGAGATAATTACAGTTTTAGTTTTCAGAAAAGTGCCAAAACAGGCCTTCAGCCGGGCAAGTCCACAAATGACCGTCACCGATTTCCATGACATTTGGCATACTTATAGATTCGAACCCCAGGATCACGAATCCGGTCTCCGTTTCTCGAAATTCCTATTTGTTTTGTGTTTTATGGCGTGTCAAAGTCTACGACGGAAAACTTTAGACATCTCTGAGCACCACATAAGTGAGGTTAGGACAGAATTTTGAACTATTTCGTCACCTACGGAATGTAAAGAAAGCATTCGATGCAAAAATTTTGAAATTTATTTTTTTTGGTGTGCACACGTTTTGCCCCATAAGTCATTTAAAAATAAGAGATATCGCAAATCTAAGACTGGTCCTGGAGTCTACTCTCATTCAACTACCACTTGACCTGCCTAACTCAATTTTTTTTTCGGCACCCCCAAAAAATGGCAAGGTGGGCCCCTTCAATTTTCGACCCCTTGTCCAAACTTTAAACGTGAGTCAAGTCTGAACGGCTAAAGCCAGAATCTCCGGCAAAGTGGTCAAAGAAAGGTAATCTTTGGGTGAATTTTTCGGCACTTCGTAAGCTCGAAAATATGGAATAGAACCAGAGATATTTACAGTTTTAGTTTTCAGAAAAGTGCCGAAACAGGCCTTCAGCCGGGCAAGTCCACAAATGACCGTTACCGATTTCCATGACATTTGGCATACTTATAGATTCGAACCCCAGGATCACGAATCCGGTCTCCCTTTCTCGAAATTCATATTTGTTTTGTGATTTATGGCGTGTCAAAGTCTACGACGGAAAACTTTAGACATCTCTGAGCACCACATAAGTGAGGTTAGGACAGAATTTTGAACTATTTCGTCACCTACGGAATGTAAAGAAAGCATTCGATGCAAAAATTTTGAAATTTATTTTTTTTGGTGTGCACACGTTTTGCCCAATAAGTCATTTAAAAATAAGAGATATCGCAAATCTAAGACTGGTCCTGGAGTCTACTCTCATTCAACAACCACTTGACCTGCCTAACTCAATTTTTTTTTCGGCACCCCCAAAAAATGGCAAGGTGCGCGCATTCAATTTTCGACCCCTTGTCCAAACTTTAAACGTGAGTCAAGTCTGAACGGCTAAAGCCAGAATCTCCGGCAAAGTGGTCAAAGAAAGGTAATCTTTGGGTGAATTTTTCGGCACTTGGTAAGCTCGAAAATATGGAATAGAACCAGAGATATTTACAGTTTTAGTTTTCAGAAAAGTGCCAAAACAGGCCTTCAGCCGGGCAAGTCCACAAATGACCGTCACCGATTTCCATGACATTTGGCATACTTATAGATTCGAACCCCAGGATCACGAATCCGGTCTCCGTTTCTCGAAATTCCTATTTGTTTTGTGTTTTATGGCGTGTCAAAGTCTACGACGGAAAACTTTAGACATCTCTGAGCACCACATAAGTGAGGTTAGGACAGAATTTTGAACTATTTCGTCACCTACGGAATGTAAAGAAAGCATTCGATGCAAAAATTTTGAAATTTATTTTTTTTGGTGTGCACACGTTTTGCCCCATAAGTCATTTAAAAATAAGAGATATCGCAAATCTAAGACTGGTCCTGGAGTCTACTCTCATTCAACTACCACTTGACCTGCCTAACTCAATTTTTTTTTCGGCACCCCCAAAAAATGGCAAGGTGCGCCCCTTCAATTTTCGACCCCTTGTCCAAACTTTAAACGTGAGTCAAGTCTGAACGGCTAAAGCCAGAATCTCCGGCAAAGTGGTCAAAGAAAGGTAATCTTTGGGTGAATTTTTCGGCACTTCGTAAGCTCGAAAATATGGAATAGAACCAGAGATATTTACAGTTTTAGTTTTCAGAAAAGTGCCAAAACAGGCCTTCAGCCGGGCAAGTCCACAAATGACCGTCACCGATTTCCATGACATTTGGCATACTTATAGATTCGAACCCCAGGATCACGAATCCGGTCTCCGTTTCTCGAAATTCCCATTTGTTTTGTGTTTTATGGCGTGTCAAAGTCTACGACGGAAAACTTTAGACATCTCTGAGCACCACATAAGTGAGGTTAGGACAGAATTTTGAACTATTTCGTCACCTACGGAATGTAAAGAAAGCATTCGATGCAAAAATTTTGAAATTTATTTTTTTTGGTGTGCACACGTTTTGCCCCATAAGTCATTTAAAAATAAGAGATATCGCAAATCTAAGACTGGTCCTGGAGTCTACTCTCATTCAACTACCACTTGACCTGCCTAACTCAATTTTTTTTTCGGCACCCCCAAAAAATGGCAAGGTGCGCCCCTTCAATTTTCGACCCCTTGTCCAAACTTTAAACGTGAGTCAAGTCTGAACGGCTAAAGCCAGAATCTCCGGCAAAGTGGTCAAAGAAAGGTAATCTTTGGGTGAATTTTTCGGCACTTCGTAAGCTCGAAAATATGGAATAGAACCAGAGATATTTACAGTTTTCGTTTTCAGAAAAGTGCCGAAACAGGCCTTCAGCCGGGCAAGTCCACAAATGACCGTCACCGATTTCCATGACATTTGGCATACTTATAGATTCGAACCCCAGGATCACGAATCCGGTCTCCCTTTCTCGAAATTCCTATTTGTTTTGTGTTTTATGGCGTGTCAAAGTCTACGACGGAAAACTTTAGACATCTCTGAGCACCACATAAGTGAGGTTAGGACAGAATTTTGAACTATTTCGTCACCTACGGAATGTAAAGAAAGCATTCGATGCAAAAATTTTGAAATTTATTTTTTTTGGTGTGCACACGTTTTGCCCCATAAGTCATTTAAAAATAAGAGATATCGCAAATCTAAGACTGGTCCTGGAGTCTACTCTCATTCAACAACCACTTGACCTGCCTAACTCAATTTTTTTTTCGGCACCCCCAAAAAATGGCAAGGTGCGCGCATTCAATTTTCGACCCCTTGTCCAAACTTTAAACGTGAGTCAAGTCTGAACGGCTAAAGCCAGAATCTCCGGCAAAGTGGTCAAAGAAAGGTAATCTTTGGGTGAATTTTTCGGCACTTGGTAAGCTCGAAAATATGGAATAGAACCAGAGATATTTACAGTTTTAGTTTTCAGAAAAGTGCCAAAACAGGCCTTCAGCCGGGCAAGTCCACAAATGACCGTCACCGATTTCCATGACATTTGGCATACTTATAGATTCGAACCCCAGGATCACGAATCCGGTCTCCGTTTCTCGAAATTCCTATTTGTTTTGTGTTTTATGGCGTGTCAAAGTCTACGACGGAAAACTTTAGACATCTCTGAGCACCACATAAGTGAGGTTAGGACAGAATTTTGAACTATTTCGTCACCTACGGAATGTAAAGAAAGCATTCGATGCAAAAATTTTGAAATTTATTTTTTTTGGTGTGCACACGTTTTGCCCCATAAGTCATTTAAAAATAAGAGATATCGCAAATCTAAGACTGGTCCTGGAGTCTACTCTCATTCAACTACCACTTGACCTGCCTAACTCAATTTTTTTTTCGGCACCCCCAAAAAATGGCAAGGTGCGCCCCTTCAAATTTCGACCCCTTGTCCAAACTTTAAACGTGAGTCAAGTCTGAACGGCTAAAGCCAGAATCTCCGGCAAAGTGGTCAAAGAAAGGTAATCTTTGGGTGAATTTTTCGGCACTTCGTAAGCTCGAAAATATGGAATAGAACCAGAGATATTTACAGTTTTAGTTTTCAGAAAAGTGTCAAAACAGGCCTTCAGCCGGGCAAGTCCACAAATGACCGTCACCGATTTCCATGACATTTGGCATACTTATAGATTCGAACCCCAGGATCACGAATCCGGTCTCCGTTTCTCGAAATTCCTATTTGTTTTGTGTTTTATGGCGTGTCAAAGTCTACGACGGAAAACTTTAGACATCTCTGAGCACCACATAAGTGAGGTTAGGACAGAATTTTGAACTATTTCGTCACCTACGGAATGTAAAGAAAGCATTCGATGCAAAAATTTTGAAATTTATTTTTTTTGGTGTGCACACGTTTTGCCCCATAAGTCATTTAAAAATAAGAGATATCGCAAATCTAAGACTGGTCCTGGAGTCTACTCTCATTCAACTACCACTTGACCTGCCTAACTCAATTTTTTTTTCGGCACCCCCAAAAAATGGCAAGGTGCGCCCCTTCAATTTTCGACCCCTTGTCCAAACTTTAAACGTGAGTCAAGTCTGAACGGCTAAAGCCAGAATCTCCGGCAAAGTGGTCAAAGAAAGGTAATCTTTGGGTGAATTTTTCGGCACTTGGTAAGCTCCAAAATATGGAATAGAACCAGAGATATTTACAGTTTTAGTTTTCAGAAAAGTGCCAAAACAGGCCTTCAGCCGGGCAAGTCCACAAATGACCGTCACCGATTTCCATGACATTTGGCATACTTATAGATTCGAACCCCAGGATCACGAATCCGGTCTCCGTTTCTCGAAATTCCTATTTGTTTTGTGTTTTATGGCGTGTCAAAGTCTACGACGGAAAACTTTAGACATCTCTGAGCACCACATAAGTGAGGTTAGGACAGAATTTTGAACTATTTCGTCACCTACGGAATGTAAAGAAAGCATTCGATGCAAAAATTTTGAAATTTATTTTTTTTGGTGTGCACACGTTTTGCCCCATAAGTCATTTAAAAATAAGAGATATCGCAAATCTAAGACTGGTCCTGGAGTCTACTCTCATTCAACTACCACTTGACCTGCCTAACTCAATTTTTTTTCGGCACCCCCAAAAAATGGCAAGGTGCGCCCCTTCAATTTTCGACCCCTTGTCCAAACTTTAAACGTGAGTCAAGTCTGAACGGCTAAAGCCAGAATCTCCGGCAAAGTGGTCAAAGAAAGGTAATCTTTGGGTGAATTTTTCGGCACTTCGTAAGCTCGAAAATATGGAATAGAACCAGAGATATTTACAGTTTTAGTTTTCAGAAAAGTGCCAAAACAGGCCTTCAGGCGGGCAAGTCCACAAATGACCGTCACCGATTTCCATGACATTTGGCATACTTATAGATTCGAACCCCAGGATCACGAATCCGGTCTCCGTTTCTCGAAATTCCTATTTGTTTTGTGTTTTATGGCGTGTCAAAGTCTACGACGGAAAACTTTAGACATCTCTGAGCACCACATAAGTGAGGTTAGGACAGAATTTTGAACTATTTCGTCACCTACGGAATGTAAAGAAAGCATTCGATGCAAAAATTTTGAAATTTATTTTTTTTGGTGTGCACACGTTTTGCCCCATAAGTCATTTAAAAATAAGAGATATCGCAAATCTAAGACTGGTCCTGGAGTCTACTCTCATTCAACTACCACTTGACCTGCCTAACTCAATTTTTTTTCGGCACCCCCAAAAAATGGCAAGGTGCGCCCCTTCAATTTTCGACCCCTTGTCCAAACTTTAAACGTGAGTCAAGTCTGAACGGCTAAAGCCACAATCTCCGGCAAAGTGGTCAAAGAAAGGTAATCTTTGGGTGAATTTTTCGGCACTTCGTAAGCTCGAAAATATGGAATAGAACCAGAGATATTTACAGTTTTAGTTTTCAGAAAAGTGCCAAAACAGGCCTTCAGCCGGGCAAGTCCACAAATGACCGTCACCGATTTCCATGACATTTGGCATACTTATAGATTCGAAACCCAGGATTACGAATACGGTCTCCTTTTCTCGAAATTCCTATTTGTTTTGTGTTTTATGGCGTGTCAAAGTCTACGACGGAAAACTTTAGACATCTCTGAGCACCACATAAGTGAGGTTAGGACAGAATTTTGAACTATTTCGTCACCTACGGAATGTAAAGAAAGCATTCGATGCAAAAATTTTGAAATTTATTTTTTTTGGTGTGCACACGTTTTGCCCCATAAGTCATTTAAAAATAAGAGATATCGCAAATCTAAGACTGGTCCTGGAGTCTACTCTCATTCAACTACCACTTGACCTGCCTAACTCAATTTTTTTTTCGGCACCCCCAAAAAATGGCAATTTTCGACCCCTTGTCCAAACTTTAAACGTGGGTCAAGTCTGAACGGCTAAAGCCAGAATCTCCGGCAAAGTGGTCAAAGAAAGGTAATCTTTTGGTGAATTTTTCGGCACTTCGTAAGCTCGAAAATATGGAATAGAACCAGAGATATTTACAGTTTTAGTTTTCAGAAAAGTGCCAAAACAGGCCTTCAGCCGGGCAAGTCCACAAATGACCGTCACCGATTTCCATGACATTTGGCATACTTATAGATTCGAACCCCAGGATCACGAATCCGGTCTCCGTTTCTCGAAATTCCTATTTGTTTTGTGTTTTATGGCGTGTCAAAGTCTACGACGGAAAA
Source organism: Tenodera sinensis (assembly GCA_030765045.1). Taxonomy (NCBI): domain Eukaryota; kingdom Metazoa; phylum Arthropoda; class Insecta; order Mantodea; family Mantidae; genus Tenodera; species Tenodera sinensis. The sequence continues at coordinate 107,284,844 of CM060961.1, forward strand.
CTTTAGACATCTCTGAGCACCACATAAGTGAGGTTAGGACAGAATTTTGAACTATTTCGTCACCTACGGAATGTAAAGAAAGCATTCGATGCAAAAATTTTGAAATTTATTTTTTTTGGTGTGCACACGTTTTGCCCCATAGGTCATTTAAAAATAAGAGATATCGCAAATCTAAGACTGGTCCTGGAGTCTACTCTCATTCAACTACCACTTGACCTGCCTAACTCAATTTTTTTTTCGGCACCCCCAAAAAATGGCAAGGTGCGCCCCTTCAATTTTCGACCCCTTGTCCAAACTTTAAACGTGAGTCAAGTCTGAACGGCTAAAGCCAGAATCTCCGGCAAAGTGGTCAAAGAAAGGTAATCTTTGGGTGAATTTTTCGGCACTTCGTAAGCTCGAAAATATGGAATAGAACCAGAGATATTTACAGTTTTAGTTTTCAGAAAAGTGCCAAAACAGGCCTTCAGCCGGGCAAGTCCACAAATGACCGTCACCGATTTCCATGACATTTGGCATACTTATAGATTCGAACCCCAGGATCACGAATCCGGTCTCCGTTTCTCGAAATTCCTATTTGTTTTGTGTTTTATGGCGTGTCAAAGTCTACGACGGAAAACTTTAGACATCTCTGAGCACCACATAAATGAGGTTAGGACAGAATTTTGAACTATTTCGTCACCTACGGAATGTAAAGAAAGCATTCGATGCAAAAATTTTGAAATTTATTTTTTTTGGTGTGCACACGTTTTGCCCCATAAGTCATTTAAAAATAAGAGATATCGCAAATCTAAGACTGGTCCTGGAGTCTACTCTCATTCAACTACCACTTGACCTGCCTAACTCAATTTTTTTTTCGGCACCCCCAAAAAATGGCAAGGTGCGCCCATTCAATTTTCGACCCCTTGTCCAAACTTTAAACGTGAGTCAAGTCTGAACGGCTAAAGCCAGAATCTCCGGCAAAGTGGTCAAAGAAAGGTAATCTTTGGGTGAATTTTTCGGCACTTGGTGAGCTCGAAAATATGGAATAGAACCAGAGATATTTACAGTTTTAGTTTTCAGAAAAGTGCCAAAACAGGCCTTCAGCCGGGCAAGTCCACAAATGACCGTCACCGATTTCCATGACATTTGGCATACTTATAGATTCGAACCCCAGGATCACGAATCCGGTCTCCGTTTCTCGAAATTCCTATTTGTTTTGTGTTTTATGGCGTGTCAAAGTCTACGACGGAATACTTTAGACATCTCTGAGCACCACATAAGTGAGGTTAGGACAGAATTTTGAACTATTTCGTCACCTACGGAATGTAAAGAAAGCATTCGATGCAAAAATTTTGAAATTTATTTTTTTTGGTGTGCACACGTTTTGCCCCATAAGTCATTTAAAAATAAGAGATATCGCAAATCTAAGACTGGTCCTGGAGTCTACTCTCATTCAACTACCACTTGACCTGCCTAACTCAATTTTTTTTTCGGCACCCCCAAAAAATGGCAAGGTGCGCCCCTTCAATTTTCGACCCCTTGTCCAAACTTTAAACGTGAGTCAAGTCTGAACGGCTAAAGCCAGAATCTCCGGCAAAGTGGTCAAAGAAAGGTAATCTTTGGGTGAATTTTTCGGCACTTCGTAAGCTCGAAAATATGGAATAGAACCAGAGATATTTACAGTTTTAGTTTTCAGAAAAGTGCCGAAACAGGCCTTCAGCCGGGCAAGTCCACAAATGACTGTCACCGATTTCCATGACATTTGGCATACTTATAGATTCGAACCCCAGGATCACGAATCCGGTCTCCGTTTCTCGAAATTCCTATTTGTTTTGTGTTTTATGGCGTGTCAAAGTCTACGACGGAAAACTTTAGACATCTCTGAGCACCACATAAGTGAGGTTAGGACAGAATTTTGAACTATTTCGTCACCTACGGAATGTAAAGAAAGCATTCGATGCAAAAATTTTGAAATTTATTTTTTTTGGTGTGCACACGTTTTGCCCCATAAGTCATTTAAAAATAAGAGATATCGCAAATCTAAGACTGGTCCTGGAGTCTACTCTCATTCAACTACCACTTGACCTGCCTAACTCAATTTTTTTTCGGCACCCCCAAAAAATGGCAAGGTGCCCCTTCAATTTTCGACCCCTTGTCCAAACTTTAAACGTGAGTCAAGTCTGAACGGCTAAAGCCAGAATCTCCGGCAAAGTGGTCAAAGAAAGGTAATCTTTGGGTGAATTTTTCGGCACTTCGTAAGCTCGAAAATATGGAATAGAACCAGAGATATTTACAGTTTTAGTTTTCAGAAAAGTGCCAAAACAGGCCTTCAGCCGGGCAAGTCCACAAATGACCGTCACCGATTTCCATGACATTTGGCATACTTATAGATTCGAACCCCAGGATTACGAATACGGTCTCCTTTTCTCGAAATTCCTATTTGTTTTGTGTTTTATGGCGTGTCAAAGTCTACGACGGAAAACTTTAGACATCTCTGAGCACCACATAAGTGAGGTTAGGACAGAATTTTGAACTATTTCGTCACCTACGGAATGTAAAGAAAGCATTCGATGCAAAAATTTTGAAATTTATTTTTTTTGGTGTGCACACGTTTTGCCCCATAAGTCATTTAAAAATAAGAGATATCGCAAATCTAAGACTGGTCCTGGAGTCTACTCTCATTCAACTACCACTTGACCTGCCTAACTCAATTTTTTTTTCGGCACCCCCAAAAAATGGCAAGGTGCGCCCCTTCAATTTTCGACCCCTTGTCCAAACTTTAAACGTGAGTCAAGTCTGAACGGCTAAAGCCAGAATCTCCGGCAAAGTGGTCAAAGAAAGGTAATCTTTGGGTGAATTTTTCGGCACTTCGTAAGCTCGAAAATATGGAATAGAACCAGAGATATTTACAGTTTTAGTTTTCAGAAAAGTGCCAAAACAGGCCTTCAGCCGGGCAAGTCCACAAATGACCGTCACCGATTTCCATGACATTTGGCATACTTATAGATTCGAACCCCAGGATCACGAATCCGGTCTCCGTTTCTCGAAATTCCTATTTGTTTTGTGTTTTATGGCGTGTCAAAGTCTACGACGGAAAACTTTAGACATCTCTGAGCACCACATAAGTGAGGTTAGGACAGAATTTTGAACTATTTCGTCACCTACGGAATGTAAAGAAAGCATTCGATGCAAAAATTTTGAAATTTATTTCTTTTGGTGTGCACACGTTTTGCCCCATAAGTCATTTAAAAATAAGAGATATCGCAAATCTAAGACTGGTCCTGGAGTCTACTCTCATTCAACTACCACTTGACCTGCCTAACTCAATTTTTTTTTCGGCACCCCCAAAAAATGGCAAGGTGCGCCCATTCAATTTTCGACCCCTTGTCCAAACTTTAAACGTGAGTCAAGTCTGAACGGCTAAAGCCAGAATCTCCGGCAAAGTGGTCAAAGAAAGGTAATCTTTGGGTGAATTTTTCGGCACTTCGTAAGCTCGAAAATATGGAATAGAACCAGAGATATTTACAGTTTTAGTTTTCAGAAAAGTGCCAAAACAGGCCTTCAGCCGGGCAAGTCCACAAATGACCGTCACCGATTTTCATGACATTTGGCATACTTATAGATTCGAACCCCAGGATCACGAATCCGGTCTCCGTTTCTCGAAATTCCTATTTGTTTTGTGTTTTATGGCGTGTCAAAGTCTACGACGGAAAACTTTAGACATCTCTGAGCACCACATAAGTGAGGTTAGGACAGAATTTTGAACTATTTCGTCACCTACGGAATGTAAAGAAAGCATTCGATGCAAAAATTTTGAAATTTATTTTTTTTGGTGTGCACACGTTTTGCCCCATAAGTCATTTAAAAATAAGAGATATCGCAAATCTAAGACTGGTCCTGGAGTCTACTCTCATTCAACTACCACTTGACCTGCCTAACTCATTTTTTTTTTCGGCACCCCCAAAAAATGGCAAGGTGCGCCCCTTCAATTTTCGACCCCTTGTCCAAACTTTAAACGTGAGTCAAGTCTGAACGGCTAAAGCCAGAATCTCCGGCAAAGTGGTCAAAGAAAGGTAATCTTTGGGTGAATTTTTCGGCACTTCGTAAGCTCGAAAATATGGAATAGAACCAGAGATATTTACAGTTTTAGTTTTCAGAAAAGTGCCAAAACAGGCCTTCAGCCGGGCAAGTCCACAAATGACCGTCACCGATTTCCATGACATTTGGCATACTTATAGATTCGAACCCCAGGATCACGAATCCGGTCTCCGTTTCTCGAAATTCCTATTTGTTTTGTGTTTTATGGCGTGTCAAAGTCTACGACGGAAAACTTTAGACATCTCTGAGCACCACATAAGTGAGGTTAGGACAGAATTTTGAACTATTTCGTCACCTACGGAATGTAAAGAAAGCATTCGATGCAAAAATTTTGAAATTTATTTTTTTTGGTGTGCACACGTTTTGCCCCATAAGTCATTTAAAAATAAGAGATATCGCAAATCTAAGACTGGTCCTGGAGTCTACTCTCATTCAACTACCACTTGACCTGCCTAACTCAATTTTTTTTTCGGCACCCCCAAAAAATGGCAAGGTGCGCCCCTTCAATTTTCGACCCCTTGTCCAAACTTTAAACGTGAGTCAAGTCTGAACGGCTAAAGCCAGAATCTCCGGCAAAGTGGTCAAAGAAAGGTAATCTTTGGGTGAATTTTTCGGCACTTCGTAAGCTCGAAAATATGGAATAGAACCAGAGATATTTACAGTTTTAGTTTTCAGAAAAGTGCCAAAACAGGCCTTCAGCCGGGCAAGTCCACAAATGACCGTCACCGATTTCCATGACATTTGGCATACTTATAGATTCGAACCCCAGGATCACGAATCCGGTCTCCGTTTCTCGAAATTCCTATTTGTTTTGTGTTTTATGGCGTGTCAAAGTCTACGACGGAAAACTTTAGACATCTCTGAGCACCACATAAGTGAGGTTAGGACAGAATTTTGAACTATTTCGTCACCTACGGAATGTAAAGAAAGCATTCGATGCAAAAATTTTGAAATTTATTTCTTTTGGTGTGCACACGTTTTGCCCCATAAGTCATTTAAAAATAAGAGATATCGCAAATCTAAGACTGGTCCTGGAGTCTACTCTCATTCAACTACCACTTGACCTGCCTAACTCAATTTTTTTTTCGGCACCCCCAAAAAATGGCAAGGTGCGCCCATTCAATTTTCGACCCCTTGTCCAAACTTTAAACGTGAGTCAAGTCTGAACGGCTAAAGCCAGAATCTCCGGCAAAGTGGTCAAAGAAAGGTAATCTTTGGGTGAATTTTTCGGCACTTCGTAAGCTCGAAAATATGGAATAGAACCAGAGATATTTACAGTTTTAGTTTTCAGAAAAGTGCCAAAACAGGCCTTCAGCCGGGCAAGTCCACAAATGACCGTCACCGATTTCCATGACATTTGGCATACTTATAGATTCGAACCCCAGGATCACGAATCCGGTCTCCGTTTCTCGAAATTCCTATTTGTTTTGTGTTTTATGGCGTGTCAAAGTCTACGACGGAAAACTTTAGACATCTCTGAGCACCACATAAGTGAGGTTAGGACAGAATTTTGAACTATTTCGTCACCTACGGAATGTAAAGAAAGCATTCGATGCAAAAATTTTGAAATTTATTTTTTTTGGTGTGCACACGTTTTGCCCCATAAGTCATTTAAAAATAAGAGATATCGCAAATCTAAGACTGGTCCTGGAGTCTACTCTCATTCAACTACCACTTGACCTGCCTAACTCATTTTTTTTTCGGCACCCCCAAAAAATGGCAAGGTGCGCCCCTTCAATTTTCGACCCCTTGTCCAAACTTTAAACGTGAGTCAAGTCTGAACGGCTAAAGCCAGAATCTCCGGCAAAGTGGTCAAAGAAAGGTAATCTTTGGGTGAATTTTTCGGCACTTCGTAAGCTCGAAAATATGGAATAGAACCAGAGATATTTACAGTTTTAGTTTTCAGAAAAGTGCCAAAACAGGCCTTCAGCCGGGCAAGTCCACAAATGACCGTCACCGATTTCCATGACATTTGGCATACTTATAGATTCGAACCCCAGGATTACGAATCCGGTCTCCTTTTCTCGAAATTCCTATTTGTTTTGTGTTTTATGGCGTGTCAAAGTCTACGACGGAAAACTTTAGACATCTCTGAGCACCACATAAGTGAGGTTAGGACAGAATTTTGAACTATTTCGTCACCTACGGAATGTAAAGAAAGCATTCGATGCAAAAATTTTGAAATTTATTTTTTTTGGTGTGCACACGTTTTGCCCCATAAGTCATTTAAAAATAAGAGATATCGCAAATCTAAGACTGGTCCTGGAGTCTACTCTCATTCAACTACCACTTGACCTGCCTAACTCAATTTTTTTTTCGGCACCCCCAAAAAATGGCAAGGTGCGCCCCTTCAATTTTCGACCCCTTGTCCAAACTTTAAACGTGAGTCAAGTCTGAACGGCTAAAGCCAGAATCTCCGGCAAAGTGGTCAAAGAAAGGTAATCTTTGGGTGAATTTTTCGGCACTTCGTAAGCTCGAAAATATGGAATAGAACCAGAGATATTTACAGTTTTAGTTTTCAGAAAAGTGCCAAAACAGGCCTTCAGCCGGGCAAGTCCACAAATGACCGTCACCGATTTCCATGACATTTGGCATACTTATAGATTCGAACCCCAGGATCACGAATCCGGTCTCCGTTTCTCGAAATTCCTATTTGTTTTGTGTTTTATGGCGTGTCAAAGTCTACGACGGAAAACTTTAGACATCTCTGAGCACCACATAAGTGAGGTTAGGACAGAATTTTGAACTATTTCGTCACCTACGGAATGTAAAGAAAGCATTCGATGCAAAAATTTTGAAATTTATTTCTTTTGGTGTGCACACGTTTTGCCCCATAAGTCATTTAAAAATAAGAGATATCGCAAATCTAAGACTGGTCCTGGAGTCTACTCTCATTCAACTACCACTTGACCTGCCTAACTCAATTTTTTTTTCGGCACCCCCAAAAAATGGCAAGGTGCGCCCATTCAATTTTCGACCCCTTGTCCAAACTTTAAACGTGAGTCAAGTCTGAACGGCTAAAGCCAGAATCTCCGGCAAAGTGGTCAAAGAAAGGTAATCTTTGGGTGAATTTTTCGGCACTTCGTATGCTCGAAAATATGGAATAGAACCAGAGATATTTACAGTTTTAGTTTTCAGAAAAGTGCCAAAACAGGCCTTCAGCCGGGCAAGTCCACAAATGACCGTCACCGATTTCCATGACATTTGGCATACTTATAGATTCGAACCCCAGGATCACGAATCCGGTCTCCGTTTCTCGAAATTCCTATTTGTTTTGTGTTTTATGGCGTGTCAAAGTCTACGACGGAAAACTTTAGACATCTCTGAGCACCACATAAGTGAGGTTAGGACAGAATTTTGAACTATTTCGTCACCTACGGAATGTAAAGAAAGCATTCGATGCAAAAATTTTGAAATTTATTTTTTTTGATGTGCACACGTTTTGCCCCATAAGTCATTTAAAAATAAGAGATATCGCAAATCTAAGACTGGTCCTGGAGTCTACTCTCATTCAACTACCACTTGACCTGCCTAACTCAATTTTTTTTTCGGCACCCCCAAAAAATGGCAAGGTGCGCCCCTTCAATTTTCGACCCCTTGTACAAACTTTAAACGTGAGTCAAGTCTGAACGGCTAAAGCCAGAATCTCCGGCAAAGTGGTCAAAGAAAGGTAATCTTTGGGTGAATTTTTCGGCACTTCGTAAGCTCGAAAATATGGAATAGAACCAGAGATATTTACAGTTTTAGTTTTCAGAAAAGTGCCGAAACAGGCCTTCAGCCGGGCAAGTCCACAAATGACCGTCACCGATTTCCATGACATTTGGCATAATTATAGATTCGAACCCCAGGATCACGAATCCGGTCTCCCTTTCTCGAAATTCCTATTTGTTTTGTGTTTTATGGCGTGTCAAAGTCTACGACGGAAAACTTTAGACATCTCTGAGCACCACATAAGTGAGGTTAGGACAGAATTTTGAACTATTTCGTCACCTACGGAATGTAAAGAAAGCATTCGATGCAAAAATTTTGAAATTTATTTTTTTTGGTGTGCACACGTTTTGCCCCATAAGTCATTTAAAAATAAGAGATATCGCAAATCTAAGACTGGTCCTGGAGTCTACTCTCATTCAACTACCACTTGACCTGCCTAACTCAATTTTTTTTTCGGCACCCCCAAAAAATGGCAAGGTGCGCCCCTTCAATTTTCGACCCCTTGTCCAAACTTTAAACGTGAGTCAAGTCTGAACGGCTAAAGCCAGAATCTCCGGCAAAGTGGTCAAAGAAAGGTAATCTTTGGGTGAATTTTTCGGCACTTCGTAAGCTCGAAAATATGGAATAGAACCAGAGATATTTACAGTTTTAGTTTTCAGAAAAGTGCCGAAACAGGCCTTCAGCCGGGCAAGTCCACAAATGACCGTCACCGATTTCCATGACATTTGGCATACTTATAGATTCGAACCCCAGGATCACGAATCCGGTCTCCGTTTCTCGAAATTCCTACTTGTTTTGTGTTTTATGGCATGTCAAGGTCTACGACGGAAAACTTTAGACATCTCTGAGCACCACATAAGTGAGGTTAGGACAGAATTTTGAACTATTTCGTCACCTACGGAATGTAAAGAAAGCATTCGATGCAAAAATTTTGAAATTTATTTTTTTTGGTGTGCACACGTTTTGCCCCATAAGTCATTTAAAAATAAGAGATATCGCAAATCTAAGACTGGTCCTGGAGTCTACTCTCATTCAACTACCACTTGACCTGCCTAACTCAATTTTTTTTTCGGCACCCCCAAAAAATGGCGAGGTGCGCCCATTCAATTTTCGACCCCTTGTCCAAACTTTAAACGTGAGTCAAGTCTGAACGGCTAAAGCCAGAATCTCCGGCAAAGTGGTCAAAGAAAGGTAATCTTTGGGTGAATTTTTCGGCACTTCGTAAGCTCGAAAATATGGAATAGAACCAGAGATATTTACAGTTTTAGTTTTCAGAAAAGTGCCAAAACAGGCCTTCAGCCGGGCAAGTCCACAAATGACCGTCACCGATTTCCATGACATTTGGCATACTTATAGATTCGAACCCCAGGATTACGAATCCGGTCTCCTTTTCTCGAAATTCCTATTTGTTTTGTGTTTTATGGCGTGTCAAAGTCTACGACGGAAAACTTTAGACATCTCTGAGCACCACATAAGTGAGGTTAGGACAGAATTTTGAACTATTTCGTCACCTACGGAATGTAAAGAAAGCATTCGATGCAAAAATTTTGAAATTTATTTTTTTTGGTGTGCACACGTTTTGCCCCATAAGTCATTTAAAAATAAGAGATATCGCAAATCTAAGACTGGTCCTGGAGTCTACTCTCATTCAACTACCACTTGACCTGCCTAACTCAATTTTTTTTTCGGCACCCCCAAAAAATGGCAAGGTGCGCCCCTTCAATTTTCGACCCCTTGTCCAAACTTTAAACGTGAGTCAAGTCTGAACGGCTAAAGCCAGAATCTCCGGCAAAGTGGTCAAAGAAAGGTAATCTTTGGGTGAATTTTTCGGCACTTCGTAAGCTCGAAAATATGGAATAGAACCAGAGATATTTACAGTTTTAGTTTTCAGAAAAGTGCCAAAACAGGCCTTCAGCCGGGCAAGTCCACAAATGACCGTCACCGATTTCCAGTAGTAGTAGTAGTAGTAGTATTAGGGTTTTAGGGCGCACAACTGCCAGGGTTATTAGCGCCCAAACAAGACAAGACAGCTAAAAACACTCGAGTGCTAATACTTTAAAATAAATCAACAATAGATGGAAAGCTAACCAAAGGAGTGTCAGTAAATATAAGGGTCAAGCTAAACGATGGCTCACGAGGAAGAGAAATTGTAAAAACAAGTAAATAAAAATGAAGGATAAAATCAGCTGTTCAAATATGGCTGCCTATGCCGCTGACTCGGATAAAAGTGAGCAAACGATCTACTGCAGTAACCGTGTCCGCCAGCACCTCACCAAGGGAACCTGGCAGACCTAGGGATACACGTAATTGGGTTAAAAACTGGCACTCAAGTAAAACATGGCGCACCGTCAGGGTCTCACTGCAATGAGCACAGTTCGGGGCAGCATCCGACGATAAAAGATAACTATGACTAAAACGGCAGTGCCCGATACGCAATCTCGCTAAAATGACTTCCTCGCGGCGAGAAGCGCGCGCGGAAGTCCTCCAGGTCACAGGGACGGGTTTCACCTCCCTTAGTTTGTTCCCCTGAAGATCGCTCCATGAAGCGCTCCAACGTGAAAGGATGGCGCGACGTAAAACTTTGCTAAAATCATCAGAGGGAACACAAGCGCTAAAAAACCTGGGGGCTAAAACTGCTGCCTTTGCAGCAGAATCGGCAGCCTCGTTACCTTGCAGGCCTACATGTCCAGGTACCCACATGAAAGACACGCTGATGCCAGCACCAGCGAGTGAGTGAATGCGGTCCTGAACACGCTGCACCATTGGGTGGTAATTGTACAGCGTACGTAGGCTCTGAAGGGCACTCAAACAATCAGAACATATTATACATCGCTCCAAGGGCTGCCGACGAACATACAAAAGAGCTTGGTATATACCAAAGAGCTCTGCTGTAAAAATCGAGCACCGTTCTAAAAGACGAAAGCTAAAACTCTGGCGACCATGAATAAAAGCACATCCTACTCCCGTATCGTCCTTCGAGCCGTCAGTGTAAATAAAATGGCAAGGTCCGGACTGAGCCTGAATTTCTAGAAAGGCCGAACGAAGAACTGAGTCTGGCGTCGAGGACTTCGGCATGGTCAGCAAACCCAGATTAACGTGGATCTCGGATCGTAGCCATGGGGGAAATCGTGTTTGTCCCCTGGGAACTGTCGACGAGAAATCGACGTTTAAATGCCGAAGTAGTGTACGAAATCGAACGCCAGGAGGGAGCGGGGTTAGGGAGCTCGATGAGTATTGGCAATCCAAGGTGTCATTAAAAAACAAACTAAAAGATGGGTGTTCTGGTAGGTCAGAAAGTCTGCAAGCGTAGCTGCAGAGAAGAACATCGCGCCGATAACTAAGCGGAGGTTCAGCAGCTTCCGCACAAAGGCTCATAACAGGGCTCGTGGGAAATGCGCCAATACTCAACCTGATGCCACGGTGGTGTGTCGGATTTAGGCGATTTAAAACAGACGGTCGAGCCGAGGAATACACGACACAACCGTAATCAAGTTTCGATCGGACAAGTGCGCGGTATAGGCGTAAAAGAGTACTCCGATCAGCTCCCCAAGATGTGCAGCTTAAAACACGTAAAATACTGAGAGAACGTTCACACCATGCCTTTAGGTACGAAATATGTGGAGACCAACTAAGTTTTCTGTCAAAAATCAACCCCAAAAATTTTGTCTCGTCTGCGAAAGGAAGTGCTTCTGAGCCGAGACGGAGAGAAGGAGCAAGAAACTCCTTCCGGCGCCAGAAGTTAACGCAGACGGTCTTCTCGGCGGAGAACTTAAAGCCGGTTTCGGCACTCCAAGTGAAGAGGCGGTCAAGACACAGTTGGAGGCGACGTTCTAACAGAGGGGTCCGCCGAGAACTACAGTAAATGGAGAAATCGTCCACGAATAGCGAACATGAAACACCTGATGGGACGCACTCCACAATGGGGTTGATCGCAATGGCAAATAGTGTGACGCTGAGTACCGAACCTTGCGGTACTCCGTTCTCTTGGCTAAAAACACGTGACAAAACCGAGCCCACCCGTACACGAAATACCCTATCCCGCATGAACTCCCGAATAAAAAGGGGCAGTCGACCACGAAAGCCCCATTTATGGAGCGTACGAAGGATTCCATACCTCCAGCAAGTATCATACGCCTTCTCCAAGTCAAAAAACACAGCTACAGTTTGACTCTTACGCAGGAAACCGTCCATGATGTGTGTGGATAACGACACTAAGTGGTCCACCGTGGAACGGAAGCGACGAAAGCCGCACTGAGCGTTAGACAGCAGATTTTGCGATTCAAGCCACCATGTCAATCGCCCGTTGATCATTCGCTCCATCACCTTGCAGAGGCAACTGGTGAGGGAGATGGGGCGATAACTAGAAGGTAGATAGCGATCCTTCCCAGGTTTTAGAATCGGGACAATGATGGCCTCGCGCCAAGCGGATGGAAAGGTTGCTGTACGCCAGATACGATTATACACCTGCAACAGAAAGTGTTTACCAGCTAAAGATAGGTGCTGCAACATTAAAACGTGGACATCATCAGGCCCAGTTGCTGAGGGTCGCGATGAGGCCAGGGCCCACTCCAACTCCTGCATGGAGAAGAAAGCGTTATAACACTCGCGGTTCAAAGAGTGAAAGGATAGTTCATGCGTCTCAGTCCGATTCCTGATGGATAAGAAGTCCGGGTGGTAATGGGAGGAGCTAGAGACATTAGAAAAGGCGCCTCCCAGGGTGTCAGCGACAGCTCTAGGGGAAATTACGGTGCCATTATTAACCCGCAGGCCAGGCACCGGGACTCGTGAAACTTTGCCGGCCACGCGGCGGAGCTTGTCCCAAACCACAGATGACGGTGTGAAGCGATTAAAGGACTCCACAAAGCGGTGCCAGGATGTCTTCTTGCTGGCCTGTATGATGCGACGAGCTTGGGCGCGTAAGCGCTTAAAGGCGACCAGATTCTCGAGAGTTGGGTGGCGCTGAAATACCCGCAGTGCTGCCCGGCGCGCACGAACCGCCGCCCGGCATTCGTCGCTCCACCAAGGAACGGGTAGACGCCCAGGGCGGGTCGACGACCGAGGTATGGCACGCTCGGCCGCGGACAGAATCACGGAAGTTAAGTGATCCACCATCTGGTCCACATTTCCCAACACATGGTCGTCGAAAACAGCTAGGCTGCAGAAAAGGGGCCAGTTCGCTTTGTGTAGCTGCCAGATGGGTACACGTGACGAGGGTACATAGTTGGAGAGGAGGCTAGTCACGCAGGGCAGATGATCGCTGGAAAAGGTGTCCGAGACGACGTTCCACTCAAACCGATGTGCAAGCTGTGCCGAGCAAACTGATAAGTCTAAGTGTGAGAGGGTGCCTGTGGAATCAGAAATAAAAGTAGGTTCGCCAGTATTAAGGAGAGAGAGGTGATTCTGATGAAAGAACTCTGCAAGATGCCTTCCCCTTACGCAAGCCCTAGGTGATCCCCAAAGAGGGTGGTGGGCATTGAAGTCTCCCAACAACAAGTAGGGCGCTGGGAGCTGGGACACGAGGTCTAATAGGTCCGCAATTGCGAAGGGAGAAGATGGGGGTAGGTAAACAGAACATAAGGTGAAACAAAAACCAGGGAAACGAACAGAAACGGCAACAGCTTGCAAAGTAGTAGTGAGTATGACAGGCTGGTAATAAACGTCGTCGCGGATCAGGATCATAGCACCACCATGTGCAGGAGTACCAGGCTCCGGTGGTAGATCGAATCGCACCGGAGTAAAACCAGGAAAGGTGAAAGTATCCTGTTGTTGAAGTTTGGTCTCCTGCAGGCAGAAAATAGTGGGGGACAGCAAATTACCGAGTAGTTGCAGTTCGGTTTTATGCCTGCGTACGCCACGTGTATTCCATTGTAGAATGGACATCCTGAGCAAATGGGAAAAGCTGTTCACGAGTTTCACTTAACCGGTGGCTGTCGCTTCAACTTGCCCTTTTGATTTCTTGTAGGACTTGGGCTTTTTGGAGCAGGTGTTTCCTCCTCCATGGGTTCTTCAGATGGAAGAGGGTCACCGGGTGCCGAAGTAAGAGGAACAAACCGGTTTCCAAGACTGATGGGTGGAGGGGAGTCCCGCTTCGTGCGACTGCGTCCCCTGGTATCTTGGGAGCACGATCGGCGAGGAGGGGACGGGGAGCTGGCCATTGAGGCACCCTGTCCACTTGCAGATGTAGGTTCCTTGAGGAAGTCTGTGCGCTTCGGAGTAACTTTAAATTTCCTTGTTTCGGTACTCACAGAAATGGTCTTGGAGCCGGCAGGAGTTGACACAGCGGCGCGAGGACTAACCACGATGGAGGTTACAGGGCAAGTTTGAGTACCCATATCACGCTTTGGTACTGGTGTGGAAACAATGGAACTGAAAGTACCAAACCTCAGGAGAGAAGGCTGTCGAGCAAGATGTCGTTTGCGGGCTTCTGAGAAAGAGATACGCTCTTTCACCCGCAGCTCCTGAATGGCCTTCTCGTCCTGGTAACGCGGACAGGCGCTCGAAGTCGCTGGATGTGTACCTCGGCAATTTACGCAGCTTGGAGCAGAAGGACAAGCTCCGTCATGAGCATCACTACCACAGTTGGCACAAACCGCAACCGAAGCCTTACACGAGATCTTAGTATGGCCATAGCGCTGGCATTGGAAACAACGCATAGGCCGCGGGATATATGGTCGAACCGGGATAACCTCGTAACCTGCCTTGATCTTCTGCGGCAGGTCGAGCCGATCAAAAGTTACGAACAGCGTGCGGGTAGCCACCTGCACGCCGTCGCGCTTGACTCTTACACGGTAAACGTCCGTGACACCTTGGTCCGATAGGTAACCCTGGATCTCCTCCTCCGGCATATCGTCTAACAAGGAGGTGGTGATGACGCCCTTGCAGGAGTTAAGGCTCCGGTGTTTCTCAACACGGATAGGATATCCATGGAGTAGTTTGGCCTTCAATATCTTGTCAAATTGTGTGGCAGTGTAACTCTCGACCAAAAGGGAACCGGATCGTAATCGAGTACAGGACTTCACTGGGCCGGCGATTTTGTCAAGACCGGATTGAATTATAAATGGATTCACCTTTAAAAATGTCTGACCCTCTTCCATTCTATTAATCACTAGGTAACGAGCGGATGACGGCACGTGTACCTCTTTGTCTTCAACTTGTTTGCGGCGTTTAGGAGTGGTTGTAGCCATAAAGAGCTAAATAAAATTTCATCCCCCAGTGCTCCCCACCCACCACGGAGCCCAACAAGGGGTCATCCCACTGGGATGACAGGGCTACACAGGGGATATAGCGGGCTCGCCGTCCCACTCACCCTGGAGTTCAGTGCAATACCTAGTCCTGGCCGATTGACTAGGGGTGGGTTAGTCCCTAGCCTCCCGTTTAGGTGAAGCAGAAACCAAAGCAGTGTATCGGAAATGCGCACCCTCCCCAGATTCAGAAAAAACTGTCCCGAGCTCAGATACGCACCCCTCAACCACCAGGATAATCCTTTCCACCGACACGGGTCTCCACGCACGGCCTACACGTGGGTGGGCGATTTGACTGACTCCCTCACCACGAAGAGGAGCCCACACCGAGGGAGTCAGTTGGCTCGGGGCCCCGGGTGCGCCAAACACCGATTTCCATGACATTTGGCATACTTATAGATTCGAACCCCAGGATCACGAATCCGGTCTCCCTTTCTCGAAATTCCTATTTGTTTTGTGTTTTATGGCGTGTCAAAGTCTACGACGGAAAACTTTAGACATCTCTGAGCACCACATAAGTGAGGTTAGGACAGAATTTTGAACTATTTCGTCACCTACGGAATGTAAAGAAAGCATTCGATGCAAAAATTTTGAAATTTATTTCTTTTGGTGTGCACACGTTTTGCCCCATAAGTCATTTAAAAATAAGAGATATCGCAAATCTAAGACTGGTCCTGGAGTCTACTCTCATTCAACTACCACTTGACCTGCCTAACTCAATTTTTTTTTCGGCACCCCCAAAAAATGGCAAGGTGCGCCCATTCAATTTTCGACCCCTTGTCCAAACTTTAAACGTGAGTCAAGTCTGAACGGCTAAAGCCAGAATCTCCGGCAAAGTGGTCAAAGAAAGGTAATCTTTGGGTGAATTTTTCGGCACTTCGTAAGCTCGAAAATATGGAATAGAACCAGAGATATTTACAGTTCTAGTTTTCAGAAAAGTGCCAAAACAGGCCTTCAGCCGGGCAAGTCCACAAATGACCGTCACCGATTTCCATGACATTTGGCATACTTATAGATTCGAACCCCAGGATCACGAATCCGGTCTCCGTTTCTCGAAATTCCTATTTGTTTTGTGTTTTATGGCGTGTCAAAGTCTACGACGGAAAACTTTAGACATCTCTGAGCACCACATAAGTGAGGTTAGGACAGAATTTTGAACTATTTCGTCACCTACGGAATGTAAAGAAAGCATTCGATGCAAAAATTTTGAAATTTATTTTTTTTGGTGTGCACACGTTTTGCCCCATAAGTCATTTAAAAATAAGAGATATCGCAAATCTAAGACTGGTCCTGGAGTCTACTCTCATTCAACTACCACTTGACCTGCCTAACTCAATTTTTTTTTCGGCACCCCCAAAAAATGGCAAGGTGCGCCCCTTCAATTTTCGACCCCTTGTCCAAACTTTAAACGTGAGTCAAGTCTGAACGGCTAAAGCCAGAATCTCCGGCAAAGTGGTCAAAGAAAGGTAATCTTTGGGTGAATTTTTCGGCACTTCGTAAGCTCGAAAATATGGAATAGAACCAGAGATATTTACAGTTTTAGTTTTCAGAAAAGTGCCAAAACAGGCCTTCAGCCGGGCAAGTCCACAAATGACCGTCACCGATTTCCATGACATCTGGCATACTTATAGATTCGAACCCCAGGATCACGAATCCGGTCTCCGTTTCTCGAAATTCCTATTTGTTTTGTGTTTTATGGCGTGTCAAAGTCTACGACGGAAAACTTTAGACATCTCTGAGCACCACATAAGTGAGGTTAGGACAGAATTTTGAACTATTTCGTCACCTACGGAATGTAAAGAAAGCATTCGATGCAAAAATTTTGAAATTTATTTTTTTTGGTGTGCACACGTTTTGCCCCATAAGTCATTTAAAAATAAGAGATATCGCAAATCTAAGACTGGTCCTGGAGTCTACTCTCATTCAACTACCACTTGACCTGCCTAACTCAATTTTTTTTTCGGCACCCCCAAAAAATGGCAAGGTGCGCCCCTTCAATTTTCGACCCCTTGTCCAAACTTTAAACGTGAGTCAAGTCTGAACGGCTAAAGCCAGAATCTCCGGCAAAGTGGTCAAAGAAAGGTAATCTTTGGGTGAATTTTTCGGCACTTCGTAAGCTCGAAAATATGGAATAGAACCAGAGATATTTACAGTTTTAGTTTTCAGAAAAGTGCCAAAACAGGCCTTCAGCCGGGCAAGTCCACAAATGACCGTCACCGATTTCCATGACATTTGGCATACTTATAGATTCGAACCCCAGGATTACGAATCCGGTCTCCTTTTCTCGAAATTCCTATTTTTTTGTGTTTTATGGCGTGTCAAAGTCTACGACGGAAAACTTTAGACATCTCTGAGCACCACATAAGTGAGGTTAGGACAGAATTTTGAACTATTTCGTCACCTACGGAATGTAAAGAAAGCATTCGATGCAAAAATTTTGAAATTTATTTTTTTTTGGTGTGCACACGTTTTGCCCCATAAGTCATTTAAAAATAAGAGATATCGCAAATCTAAGACTGGTCCTGGAGTCTACTCTCATTCAACTACCACTTGACCTGCCTAACTCAATTTTTTTTTCGGCACCCCCAAAAAATGGCAAGGTGCGCCCCTTCAATTTTCGACCCCTTGTCCAAACTTTAAACGTGAGTCAAGTCTGAACGGCTAAAGCCAGAATCTCCGGCAAAGTGGTCAAAGAAAGGTAATCTTTGGGTGAATTTTTCGGCACTTCGTAAGCTCGAAAATATGGAATAGAACCAGAGATATTTACAGTTTTAGTTTTCAGAAAAGTGCCAAAACAGGCCTTCAGCCGGGCAAGTCCACAAATGACCGTCACCGATTTCCATGACATTTGGCATACTTATAGATTCGAACCCCAGGATCACGAATCCGGTCTCCCTTTCTCGAAATTCCTATTTGTTTTGTGTTTTATGGCGTGTCAAAGTCTACGACGGAAAACTTTAGACATCTCTGAGCACCACATAAGTGAGGTTAGGACAGAAGTTTGAACTATTTCGTCACCTACGGAATGTAAAGAAAGCATTCGATGCAAAAATTTTGAAATTTATTTCTTTTGGTGTGCACACGTTTTGCCCCATAAGTCATTTAAAAATAAGAGATATCGCAAATCTAAGACTGGTCCTGGAGTCTACTCTCATTCAACTACCACTTGACCTGCCTAACTCAATTTTTTTTTCGGCACCCCCAAAAAATGGCAAGGTGCGCCCATTCAATTTTCGACCCCTTGTCCAAACTTTAAACGTGAGTCAAGTCTGAACGGCTAAAGCCAGAATCTCCGGCAAAGTGGTCAAAGAAAGGTAATCTTTGGGTGAATTTTTCGGCACTTCGTAAGCTCGAAAATATGGAATAGAACCAGAGATATTTACAGTTTTAGTTTTCAGAAAAGTGCCAAAACAGGCCTTCAGCCGGGCAAGTCCACAAATGACCGTCACCGATTTCCATGACATTTGGCATACTTATAGATTCGAACCCCAGGATCACGAATCCGGTCTCCGTTTCTCGAAATTCCTATTTGTTTTGTGTTTTATGGCGTGTCAAAGTCTACGACGGAAAACTTTAGACATCTCTGAGCACCACATAAGTGAGGTTAGGACAGAATTTTGAACTATTTCGTCACCTACGGAATGTAAAGAAAGCATTCGATGCAAAAATTTTGAAATTTATTTTTTTTGGTGTGCACACGTTTTGCCCCATAAGTCATTTAAAAATAAGAGATATCGCAAATCTAAGACTGGTCCTGGAGTCTACTCTCATTCAACTACCACTTGACCTGCCTAACTCAATTTTTTTTTCGGCACCCCCAAAAAATGGCAAGGTGCGCCCATTCAATTTTCGACCCCTTGTCCAAACTTTAAACGTGAGTCAAGTCTGAACGGCTAAAGCCAGAATCTCCGGCAAAGTGGTCAAAGAAAGGTAATCTTTGGGTGAATTTTTCGGCACTTCGTAAGCTCGAAAATATGGAATAGAACCAGAGATATTTACAGTTTTAGTTTTCAGAAAAGT
Source organism: Tenodera sinensis (assembly GCA_030765045.1). NCBI lineage: Eukaryota > Metazoa > Arthropoda > Insecta > Mantodea > Mantidae > Tenodera > Tenodera sinensis. The sequence continues at coordinate 107,303,893 of CM060961.1, forward strand.
GCCAAAACAGGCCTTCAGCCGGGCAAGTCCACAAATGACCGTCACCGATTTCCATGACATTTGGCATACTTATAGATTCGAACCCCAGGATCACGAATCCGGTCTCCGTTTCTCGAAATTCCTATTTGTTTTGTGTTTTATGGCGTGTCAAAGTCTACGACGGAAAACTTTAGACATCTCTGAGCACCACATAAGTGAGGTTAGGACAGAATTTTGAACTATTTCGTCACCTACGGAATGTAAAGAAAGCATTCGATGCAAAAATTTTGAAATTTATTTTTTTTGGTGTGCACACGTTTTGCCCCATAAGTCATTTAAAAATAAGAGATATCGCAAATCTAAGACTGGTCCTGGAGTCTACTCTCATTCAACTACCACTTGACCTGCCTAACTCAATTTTTTTTTCGGCACCCCCAAAAAATGGCAAGGTGCGCCCCTTCAATTTTCGACCCCTTGTCCAAACTTTAAACGTGAGTCAAGTCTGAACGGCTAAAGCCAGAATCTCCGGCAAAGTGGTCAAAGAAAGGTAATCTTTGGGTGAATTTTTCGGCACTTCGTAAGCTCGAAAATATGGAATAGAACCAGAGATATTTACAGTTTTAGTTTTCAGAAAAGTGCCGAAACAGGCCTTCAGCCGGGCAAGTCCACAAATGACCGTCACCGATTTCCATGACATTTGGCATACTTATAGATTCGAACCCCAGGATCACGAATCCGGTCTCCGTTTCTCGAAATTCCTATTTGTTTTGTGTTTTATGGCGTGTCAAAGTCTACGACGGAAAACTTTAGACATCTCTGAGCACCACATAAGTGAGGTTAGGACAGAATTTTGAACTATTTCGTCACCTACGGAATGTAAAGAAAGCATTCGATGCAAAAATTTTGAAATTTATTTTTTTTGGTGTGCACACGTTTTGCCCCATAAGTCATTTAAAAATAAGAGATATCGCAAATCTAAGACTGGTCCTGGAGTCTACTCTCATTCAACTACCACTTGACCTGCCTAACTCAATTTTTTTTTCGGCACCCCCAAAAAATGGCAAGGTGCGCCCCTTCAATTTTCGACCCCTTGTCCAAACTTTAAACGTGAGTCAAGTCTGAACGGCTAAAGCCAGAATCTCCGGCAAAGTGGTCAAAGAAAGGTAATCTTTGGGTGAATTTTTCGGCACTTCGTAAGCTCGAAAATATGGAATAGAACCAGAGATATTTACAGTTTTAGTTTTCAGAAAAGTGCCAAAACAGGCCTTCAGCCGGGCAAGTCCACAAATGACCGTCACCGATTTCCATGACATTTGGCATACTTATAGATTCGAACCCCAGGATCACGAATCCGGTCTCCCTTTCTCGAAATTCCTATTTGTTTTGTGTTTTATGGCGTGTCAAAGTCTACGACGGAAAACTTTAGACATCTCTGAGCACCACATAAGTGAGGTTAGGACAGAAGTTTGAACTATTTCGTCACCTACGGAATGTAAAGAAAGCATTCGATGCAAAAATTTTGAAATTTATTTCTTTTGGTGTGCACACGTTTTGCCCCATAAGTCATTTAAAAATAAGAGATATCGCAAATCTAAGACTGGTCCTGGAGTCTACTCTCATTCAACTACCACTTGACCTGCCTAACTCAATTTTTTTTTCGGCACCCCCAAAAAATGGCAAGGTGCGCCCATTCAATTTTCGACCCCTTGTCCAAACTTTAAACGTGAGTCAAGTCTGAACGGCTAAAGCCAGAATCTCCGGCAAAGTGGTCAAAGAAAGGTAATCTTTGGGTGAATTTTTCGGCACTTCGTAAGCTCGAAAATATGGAATAGAACCAGAGATATTTACAGTTTTAGTTTTCAGAAAAGTGCCAAAACAGGCCTTCAGCCGGGCAAGTCCACAAATGACCGTCACCGATTTCCATGACATTTGGCATACTTATAGATTCGAACCCCAGGATCACGAATCCGGTCTCCGTTTCTCGAAATTCCTATTTGTTTTGTGTTTTATGGCGTGTCAAAGTCTACGACGGAAAACTTTAGACATCTCTGAGCACCACATAAGTGAGGTTAGGACAGAATTTTGAACTATTTCGTCACCTACGGAATGTAAAGAAAGCATTCGATGCAAAACTTTTGAAATTTATTTTTTTTGGTGTGCACACGTTTTGCCCCATAAGTCATTTAAAAATAAGAGATATCGCAAATCTAAGACTGGTCCTGGAGTCTACTCTCATTCAACTACCACTTGACCTGCCTAACTCAATTTTTTTTTCGGCACCCCCAAAAAATGGCAAGGTGCGCCCCTTCAATTTTCGACCCCTTGTCCAAACTTTAAACGTGAGTCAAGTCTGAACGGCTAAAGCCAGAATCTCCGGCAAAGTGGTCAAAGAAAGGTAATCTTTGGGTGAATTTTTCGGCACTTCGTAAGCTCGAAAATATGGAATAGAACCAGAGATATTTACAGTTTTAGTTTTCAGAAAAGTGCCAAAACAGGCCTTCAGCCGGGCAAGTCCACAAATGACCGTCACCGATTTCCATGACATCTGGCATACTTATAGATTCGAACCCCAGGATCACGAATCCGGTCTCCGTTTCTCGAAATTCCTATTTGTTTTGTGTTTTATGGCGTGTCAAAGTCTACGACGGAAAACTTTAGACATCTCTGAGCACCACATAAGTGAGGTTAGGACAGAATTTTGAACTATTTCGTCACCTACGGAATGTAAAGAAAGCATTCGATGCAAAAATTTTGAAATTTATTTTTTTTGGTGTGCACACGTTTTGCCCCATAAGTCATTTAAAAATAAGAGATATCGCAAATCTAAGACTGGTCCTGGAGTCTACTCTCATTCAACTACCACTTGACCTGCCTAACTCAATTTTTTTTTCGGCACCCCCAAAAAATGGCAAGGTGCGCCCCTTCAATTTTCGACCCCTTGTCCAAACTTTAAACGTGAGTCAAGTCTGAACGGCTAAAGCCAGAATCTCCGGCAAAGTGGTCAAAGAAAGGTAATCTTTGGGTGAATTTTTCGGCACTTCGTAAGCTCGAAAATATGGAATAGAACCAGAGATATTTACAGTTTTAGTTTTCAGAAAAGTGCCAAAACAGGCCTTCAGCCGGGCAAGTCCACAAATGACCGTCACCGATTTCCATGACATTTGGCATACTTATAGATTCGAACCCCAGGATTACGAATCCGGTCTCCTTTTCTCGAAATTCCTATTTGTTTTGTGTTTTATGGCGTGTCAAAGTCTACGACGGAAAACTTTAGACATCTCTGAGCACCACATAAGTGAGGTTAGGACAGAATTTTGAACTATTTCGTCACCTACGGAATGTAAAGAAAGCATTCGATGCAAAAATTTTGAAATTTATTTCTTTTGGTGTGCACACGTTTTGCCCCATAAGTCATTTAAAAATAAGAGATATCGCAAATCTAAGACTGGTCCTGGAGTCTACTCTCATTCAACTACCACTTGACCTGCCTAACTCAATTTTTTTTTCGGCACCCCCAAAAAATGGCAAGGTGCGCCCATTCAATTTTCGACCCCTTGTCCAAACTTTAAACGTGAGTCAAGTCTGAACGGCTAAAGCCAGAATCTCCGGCAAAGTGGTCAAAGAAAGGTAATCTTTGGGTGAATTTTTCGGCACTTCGTAAGCTCGAAAATATGGAATAGAACCAGAGATATTTACAGTTTTAGTTTTCAGAAAAGTGCCAAAACAGGCCTTCAGCCGGGCAAGTCCACAAATGACCGTCACCGATTTCCATGACATTTGGCATACTTATAGATTCGAACCCCAGGATCACGAATCCGGTCTCCGTTTCTCGAAATTCCTATTTGTTTTGTGTTTTATGGCGTGTCAAAGTCTACGACGGAAAACTTTAGACATCTCTGAGCACCACATAAGTGAGGTTAGGACAGAATTTTGAACTATTTCGTCACCTACGGAATGTAAAGAAAGCATTCGATGCAAAAATTTTGAAATTTATTTTTTTTGGTGTGCACACGTTTTGCCCCATAAGTCATTTAAAAATAAGAGATATCGCAAATCTAAGACTGGTCCTGGAGTCTACTCTCATTCAACTACCACTTGACCTGCCTAACTCAATTTTTTTTTCGGCACCCCCAAAAAATGGCAAGGTGCGCCCCTTCAATTTTCGACCCCTTGTCCAAACTTTAAACGTGAGTCAAGTCTGAACGGCTAAAGCCAGAATCTCCGGCAAAGTGGTCAAAGAAAGGTAATCTTTGGGTGAATTTTTCGGCACTTCGTAAGCTCGAAAATATGGAATAGAACCAGAGATATTTACAGTTTTAGTTTTCAGAAAAGTGCCGAAACATGCCTTCAGCCGGGCAAGTCCACAAATGACCGTCACCGATTTCCATGACATTTGGCATACTTATAGATTCGAACCCCAGGATCACGAATCCGGTCTCCCTTTCTCGAAATTCCTATTTGTTTTGTGTTTTATGGCGTGTCAAAGTCTACGACGGAAAACTTTAGACATCTCTGAGCACCACATAAGTGAGGTTAGGACAGAATTTTGAACTATTTCGTCACCTACGGAATGTAAAGAAAGCATTCGATGCAAAAATTTTGAAATTTATTTTTTTTGGTGTGCACACGTTTTGCCCCATAAGTCATTTAAAAATAAGAGATATCGCAAATCTAAGACTGGTCCTGGAGTCTACTCTCATTCAACTACCACTTGACCTGCCTAACTCAATTTTTTTTTCGGCACCCCCAAAAAATGGCAAGGTGCGCCCCTTCAATTTTCGACCCCTTGTCCAAACTTTAAACGTGAGTCAAGTCTGAACGGCTAAAGCCAGAATCTCCGGCAAAGTGGTCAAAGAAAGGTAATCTTTGGGTGAATTTTTCGGCACTTCGTAAGCTCGAAAATATGGAATAGAACCAGAGATATTTACAGTTTTAGTTTTCAGAAAAGTGCCAAAACAGGCCTTCAGCCGGGCAAGTCCACAAATGACCGTCACCGATTTCCATGACATCTGGCATACTTATAGATTCGAACCCCAGGATCACGAATCCGGTCTCCGTTTCTCGAAATTCCTATTTGTTTTGTGTTTTATGGCGTGTCAAAGTCTACGACGGAAAACTTTAGACATCTCTGAGCACCACATAAGTGAGGTTAGGACAGAATTTTGAACTATTTCGTCACCTACGGAATGTAAAGAAAGCATTCGATGCAAAAATTTTGAAATTTATTTCTTTTGGTGTGCACACGTTTTGCCCCATAAGTCATTTAAAAATAAGAGATATCGCAAATCTAAGACTGGTCCTGGAGTCTACTCTCATTCAACTACCACTTGACCTGCCTAACTCAATTTTTTTTTCGGCACCCCCAAAAAATGGCAAGGTGCGCCCATTCAATTTTCGACCCCTTGTCCAAACTTTAAACGTGAGTCAAGTCTGAACGGCTAAAGCCAGAATCTCCGGCAAAGTGGTCAAAGAAAGGTAATCTTTGGGTGAATTTTTCGGCACTTGGTAAGCTCGAAAATATGGAATAGAACCAGAGATATTTACAGTTTTAGTTTTCAGAAAAGTGCCAAAACAGGCCTTCAGCCGGGCAAGTCCACAAATGACCGTCACCGATTTCCATGACATTTGGCATACTTATAGATTCGAACCCCAGGATCACGAATCCGGTCTCCGTTTCTCGAAATTCCTATTTGTTTTGTGTTTTATGGCGTGTCAAAGTCTTCGACGGAAAACTTTACACATCTCTGAGCACCACATAAGTGAGGTTAGGACAGAATTTTGAACTATTTCGTCACCTACGGAATGTAAAGAAAGCATTCGATGCAAAAATTTTGAAATTTATTTTTTTTGGTGTGCACACGTTTTGCCCCATAAGTCATTTAAAAATAAGAGATATCGCAAATCTAAGACTGGTCCTGGAGTCTACTCTCATTCAACTACCACTTGACCTGCCTAACTCAATTTTTTTTTCGGTACCCCCAAAAAATGGCAAGGTGCGCCACTTCAATTTTCGACCCCTTGTCCAAACTTTAAACGTGAGTCAAGTCTGAACGGCTAAAGCCAGAATCTCCGGCAAAGTGGTCAAAGAAAGGTAATCTTTGGGTGAATTTTTCGGCACTTCGTAAGCTCGAAAATATGGAATAGAACCAGAGATATTTACAGTTTTAGTTTTCAGAAAAGTGCCGAAACAGGCCTTCAGCCGGGCAAGTCCACAAATGACCGTCACCGATTTCCATGACATTTGGCATACTTATAGATTCGAACCCCAGGATCACGAATCCGGTCTCCCTTTCTCGAAATTCCTATTTGTTTTGTGTTTTATGGCGTGTCAAAGTCTACGACGGAAAACTTTAGACATCTCTGAGCACCACATAAGTGAGGTTAGGACAGAATTTTGAACTATTTCGTCACCTACGGAATGTAAAGAAAGCATTCGATGCAAAAATTTTGAAATTTATTTCTTTTGGTGTGCACACGTTTTGCGCCATAAGTCATTTAAAAATAAGAGATATCGCAAATCTAAGACTGGTCCTGGAGTCTACTCTCATTCAACTACCACTTGACCTGCCTAACTCAATTTTTTTTTCGGCACCCCCAAAAAATGGCAAGGTGCGCCCATTCAATTTTCGACCCCTTGTCCAAACTTTAAACGTGAGTCAAGTCTGAACGGCTAAAGCCAGAATCTCCGGCAAAGTGGTCAAAGAAAGGTAATCTTTGGGTGAATTTTTCGGCACTTCGTAAGCTCGAAAATATGGAATAGAACCAGAGATATTTACAGTTTTAGTTTTCAGAAAAGTGCCAAAACAGGCCTTCAGCCGGGCAAGTCCACAAATGACCGTCACCGATTTCCATGACATTTGGCATACTTATAGATTCGAACCCCAGGATCACGAATCCGGTCTCCGTTTCTCGAAATTCCTATTTGTTTTGTGTTTTATGGCGTGTCAAAGTCTACGACGGAAAACTTTAGACATCTCTGAGCACCACATAAGTGAGGTTAGGACAGAATTTTGAACTATTTCGTCACCTACGGAATGTAAAGAAAGCATTCGATGCAAAAATTTTGAAATTTATTTTTTTTGGTGTGCACACGTTTTGCCCCATAAGTCATTTAAAAATAAGAGATATCGCAAATCTAAGACTGGTCCTGGAGTCTACTCTCATTCAACTACCACTTGACCTGCCTAACTCAATTTTTTTTTCGGCACCCCCAAAAAATGGCAAGGTGCGCCCCTTCAATTTTCGACCCCTTGTCCAAACTTTAAACGTGAGTCAAGTCTGAACGGCTAAAGCCAGAATCTCCGGCAAAGTGGTCAAAGAAAGGTAATCTTTGGGTGAATTTTTCGGCACTTCGTAAGCTCGAAAATATGGAATAGAACCAGAGATATTTACAGTTTTAGTTTTCAGAAAAGTGCCGAAACAGGCCTTCAGCCGGGCAAGTCCACAAATGACCGTCACCGATTTCCATGACATTTGGCATACTTATAGATTCGAACCCCAGGATCACGAATCCGGTCTCCCTTTCTCGAAATTCCTATTTGTTTTGTGTTTTATGGCGTGTCAAAGTCTACGACGGAAAACTTTAGACATCTCTGAGCACCACATAAGTGAGGTTAGGACAGAATTTTGAACTATTTCGTCACCTACGGAATGTAAAGAAAGCATTCGATGCAAAAATTTTGAAATTTATTTTTTTTGGTGTGCACACGTTTTGCCCCATAAGTCATTTAAAAATAAGAGATATCGCAAATCTAAGACTGGTCCTGGAGTCTACTCTCATTCAACTACCACTTGACCTGCCTAACTCAATTTTTTTTTCGGCACCCCCAAAAAATGGCAAGGTGCGCCCCTTCAATTTTCGACCCCTTGTCCAAACTTTAAACGTGAGTCAAGTCTGAACGGCTAAAGCCAGAATCTCCGGCAAAGTGGTCAAAGAAAGGTAATCTTTGGGTGAATTTTTCGGCACTTCGTAAGCTCGAAAATATGGAATAGAACCAGAGATATTTACAGTTTTAGTTTTCAGAAAAGTGCCGAAACAGGCCTTCAGCCGGGCAAGTCCACAAATGACCGTCACCGATTTCCATGACATTTGGCATACTTATAGATTCGAACCCCAGGATCACGAATCCGGTCTCCGTTTCTCGAAATTCCTATTTGTTTTGTGTTTTATGGCGTGTCAAAGTCTACGACGGAAAACTTTAGACATCTCTGAGCACCACATAAGTGAGGTTAGGACAGAATTTTGAACTATTTCGTCACCTACGGAATGTAAAGAAAGCATTCGATGCAAAAATTTTGAAATTTATTTTTTTTGGTGTGCACACGTTTTGCCCCATAAGTCATTTAAAAATAAGAGATATCGCAAATCTAAGACTGGTCCTGGAGTCTACTCTCATTCAACTACCACTTGACCTGCCTAACTCAATTTTTTTTTCGGCACCCCCAAAAAATGGCGAGGTGCGCCCATTCAATTTTCGACCCCTTGTCCAAACTTTAAACGTGAGTCAAGTCTGAACGGCTAAAGCCAGAATCTCCGGCAAAGTGGTCAAAGAAAGGTAATCTTTGGGTGAATTTTTCGGCACTTGGTAAGCTCGAAAATATGGAATAGAACCAGAGATATTTACAGTTTTAGTTTTCAGAAAAGTGCCAAAACAGGCCTTCAGCCGGGCAAGTCCACAAATGACCGTCACCGATTTCCATGACATTTGGCATACTTATAGATTCGAACCCCAGGATCACGAATCCGGTCTCCGTTTCTCGAAATTCCTATTTGTTTTGTGTTTTATGGCGTGTCAAAGTCTACGACGGAAAACTTTAGACATCTCTGAGCACAACATAAGTGAGGTTAGGACAGAATTTTGAACTATTTCGTCACCTACGGAATGTAAAGAAAGCATTCGATGCAAAAATTTTGAAATTTATTTTTTTTGGTGTGCACACGTTTTGCCCCATAAGTCATTTAAAAATAAGAGATATCGCAAATCTAAGACTGGTCCTGGAGTCTACTCTCATTCAACTACCACTTGACCTGCCTAACTCAATTTTTTTTTCGGCACCCCCAAAAAATGGCAAGGTGCGCCCCTTCAATTTTCGACCCCTTGGCCAAACTTTAAACGTGAGTCAAGTCTGAACGGCCAAAGCCAGAATCTCCGGCAAAGTGGTCAAAGAAAGGTAATCTTTGGGTGAATTTTTCGGCACTTCGTAAGCTCGAAAATATGGAATAGAACCAGAGATATTTACAGTTTTAGTTTTCAGAAAAGTGCCAAAACAGGCCTTCAGCCGGGCAAGTCCACAAATGACCGTCACCGATTTCCATGACATTTGGCATACTTATAGATTCGAACCCCAGGATCACGAATCCGGTCTCCCTTTCTCGAAATTCCTATTTGTTTTGTGTTTTATGGCGTGTCAAAGTCTACGACGGAAAACTTTAGACATCTCTGAGCACCACATAAGTGAGGTTAGGACAGAATTTTGAACTATTTCGTCACCTACGGAATGTAAAGAAAGCATTCGATGCAAAAATTTTGAAATTTATTTCTTTTGGTGTGCACACGTTTTGCGCCATAAGTCATTTAAAAATAAGAGATATCGCAAATCTAAGACTGGTCCTGGAGTCTACTCTCATTCAACTACCACTTGACCTGCCTAACTCAATTTTTTTTTCGGCACCCCCAAAAAATGGCAAGGTGCGCCCCTTCAATTTTCGACCCCTTGTCCAAACTTTAAACGTGAGTCAAGTCTGAACGGCTAAAGCCAGAATCTCCGGCAAAGTGGTCAAAGAAAGGTAATCTTTGGGTGAATTTTTCGGCACTTCGTAAGCTCGAAAATATGGAATAGAACCAGAGATATTTACAGTTTTAGTTTTCAGAAAAGTGCCAAAACAGGCCTTCAGCCGGGCAAGTCCACAAATGACCGTCACCGATTTCCATGACATTTGGCATACTTATAGATTCGAACCCCAGGATCACGAATCCGGTCTCCGTTTCTCGAAATTCCTATTTGTTTTGTGTTTTATGGCGTGTCAAAGTCTACGACGGAAAACTTTAGACATCTCTGAGCACCACATAAGTGAGGTTAGGACAGAATTTTGAACTATTTCGTCACCTACGGAATGTAAAGAAAGCATTCGATGCAAAAATTTTGAAATTTATTTTTTTTGGTGTGCACACGTTTTGCCCCATAAGTCATTTAAAAATAAGAGATATCGCAAATCTAAGACTGGTCCTGGAGTCTACTCTCATTCAACTACCACTTGACCTGCCTAACTCAATTTTTTTTTCGGCACCCCCAAAAAATGGCAAGGTGCGCCCCTTCAATTTTCGACCCCTTGTCCAAACTTTAAACGTGAGTCAAGTCTGAACGGCTAAAGCCAGAATCTCCGGCAAAGTGGTCAAAGAAAGGTAATCTTTGGGTGAATTTTTCGGCACTTCGTAAGCTCGAAAATATGGAATAGAACCAGAGATATTTACAGTTTTAGTTTTCAGAAAAGTGCCGAAACAGGCCTTCAGCCGGGCAAGTCCACAAATGACCGTCACCGATTTCCATGACATTTGGCATACTTATAGATTCGAACCCCAGGATCACGAATCCGGTCTCCCTTTCTCGAAATTCCTATTTGTTTTGTGTTTTATGGCGTGTCAAAGTCTACGACGGAAAACTTTAGACATCTCTGAGCACCACATAAGTGAGGTTAGGACAGAATTTTGAACTATTTCGTCACCTACGGAATGTAAAGAAAGCATTCGATGCAAAAATTTTGAAATTTATTTTTTTTGGTGTGCACACGTTTTGCCCCATAAGTCATTTAAAAATAAGAGATATCGCAAATCTAAGACTGGTCCTGGAGTCTACTCTCATTCAACTACCACTTGACCTGCCTAACTCAATTTTTTTTTCGGCACCCCCAAAAAATGGCAAGGTGCGCCCCTTCAATTTTCGACCCCTTGTCCAAACTTTAAACGTGAGTCAAGTCTGAACGGCTAAAGCCAGAATCTCCGGCAAAGTGGTCAAAGAAAGGTAATCTTTGGGTGAATTTTTCGGCACTTCGTAAGCTCGAAAATATGGAATAGAACCAGAGATATTTACAGTTTTAGTTTTCAGAAAAGTGCCGAAACAGGCCTTCAGCCGGGCAAGTCCACAAATGACCGTCACCGATTTCCATGACATTTGGCATACTTATAGATTCGAACCCCAGGATCACGAATCCGGTCTCCGTTTCTCGAAATTCCTATTTGTTTTGTGTTTTATGGCGTGTCAAAGTCTACGACGGAAAACTTTAGACATCTCTGAGCACCACATAAGTGAGGTTAGGACAGAATTTTGAACTATTTCGTCACCTACGGAATGTAAAGAAAGCATTCGATGCAAAAATTTTGAAATTTATTTTTTTTGGTGTGCACACGTTTTGCCCCATAAGTCATTTAAAAATAAGAGATATCGCAAATCTAAGACTGGTCCTGGAGTCTACTCTCATTCAACTACCACTTGACCTGCCTAACTCAATTTTTTTTTCGGCACCCCCAAAAAATGGCGAGGTGCGCCCATTCAATTTTCGACCCCTTGTCCAAACTTTAATCGTGAGTCAAGTCTGAACGGCTAAAGCCAGAATCTCCGGCAAAGTGGTCAAAGAAAGGTAATCTTTGGGTGAATTTGTCGGCACTTCGTAAGCTCGAAAATATGGAATAGAACCAGAGATATTTACAGTTTTAGTTTTCAGAAAAGTGCCAAAACAGGCCTTCAGCCGGGCAAGTCCACAAATGACCGTCACCGATTTCCATGACATTTGGCATACTTATAGATTCGAACCCCAGGATCACGAATCTGGTCTCCGTTTCTCGAAATTCCTATTTGTTTTGTGTTTTATGGCGTGTCAAAGGCTACGACGGAAAACTTTAGACATCTCTGAGCACCACATAAGTGAGGTTAGGACAGATTTTTGAACTATTTCGTCACCTACGGAATTTAAAGAAAGCATTCGATGCAAAAATTATGAAATTTATTTTTTTTGGTGTGCACACGTTTTGCCCCATAAGTCATTTAAAAATAAGAGATATCGCAAATCTAAGACTGGTCCTGGAGTCTACTCTCATTCAACTACCACTTGACCTGCCTAACTCAATTTTTTTTTCGGCACCCCCAAAAAATGGCAAGGTGCGCCCCTTCAATTTTCGACCCCTTGTCCAAACTTTAAACGTGAGTCAAGTCTGAACGGCTAAAGCCAGAATCTCCGGCAAAGTGGTCAAAGAAAGGTAATCTTTGGGTGAATTTTTCGGCACTTCGTAAGCTCGAAAATATGGAATAGAACCAGAGATATTTACAGTTTTAGTTTTCAGAAAAGTGCCAAAACAGGCCTTCAGCCGGGCAAGTCCACACATGACCGTCACCGATTTCCATGACATTTGGCATACTTATAGATTCGAACCCCAGGATCACGAATCCGGTCTCCGTTTCTCGAAATTCCTATTTGTTTTGTGTTTTATGGCGTGTCAAAGTCTACGACGGAAAACTTTAGACATCTCTGAGCACCACATAAGTGAGGTTAGGACAGAATTTTGAACTATTTCGTCACCTACGGAATGTAAAGAAAGCATTCGATGCAAAAATTTTGAAATTTATTTTTTTTGGTGTGCACACGTTTTGCCCCATAAGTCATTTAAAAATAAGAGATATCGCAAATCTAAGACTGGTCCTGGAGTCTACTCTCATTCAACTACCACTTGACCTGCCTAACTCAATTTTTTTTTCGGCACCCCCAAAAAATGGCAAGGGGCGCCCCTTCAATTTTCGACCCCTTGTCCAAACTTTAAACGTGAGTCAAGTCTGAACGGCTAAAGCCAGAATCTCCGGCAAAGTGGTCAAAGAAAGGTAATCTTTGGGTGAAGTTTTCGGCACTTCGTAAGCTCGAAAATATGGAATAGAACCAGAGATATTTACAGTTTTAGTTTTCAGAAAAGTGCCAAAACAGGCCTTCAGCCGGGCAAGTCCACAAATGACCGTCACCGATTTCCATGACATTTGGCATACTTATAGATTCGAACCCCAGGATCACGAATCCGGTCTCCGTTTCTCGAAATTCCTATTTGTTTTGTGTTTTATAGCGTGTCAAAGTCTACGACGGAAAACTTTAGACATCTCTGAGCACCACATAAGTGAGGTTAGGACAGAATTTTGAACTATTTCGTCACCTACGGAATGTAAAGAAAGCATTCGATGCAAAAATTTTGAAATTTATTTTTTTTGGTGTGCACACGTTTTGCCCCATAAGTCATTTAAAAATAAGAGATATCGCAAATCTAAGACTGGTCCTGGAGTCTACTCTCATTCAACTACCACTTGACCTGCCTAACTCAATTTTTTTTTCGGCACCCCCAAAAAATGGCAATTTTCGACCCCTTGTCCAAACTTTAAACGTGAGTCAAGTCTGAACGGCTAAAGCCAGCATCTCCGGCAAAGTGGTCAAAGAAAGGTAATCTTTGGGTGAATTTTTCGGCACTTCGTAAGCTCGAAAATATGGAATAGAACCAGAGATATTTACAGTTTTAGTTTTCAGAAAAGTGCCAAAACAGGCCTTCAGCCGGGCAAGTCCACAAATGACCGTCACCGATTTCCATGACATTTGGCATACTTATAGATTCGAACCCCAGGATCACGAATCCGGTCTCCGTTTCTCGAAATTCCTATTTGTTTTGTGTTTTATGGCGTGTCAAAGTCTACGACGGAAATCTTTAGACATCTCTGAGCACCACATAAGTGAGGTTAGGACAGAATTTTGAACTATTTCGTCACCTGCGGAATGTAAAGAAAGCATTCGATGCAAAAATTTTGAAATTTATTTTTTTTGGTGTGCACACGTTTTGCCCCATAAGTCATTTAAAAATAAGAGATATCGCAAATCTAAGACTGGTCCTGGAGTCTACTCTCATTCAACTACCACTTGACCTGCCTAACTCAATTTTTTTTTCGGCACCCCCAAAAAATGGCAATTTTCGACCCCTTGTCCAAACTTTAAACGTGAGTCAAGTCTGAACGGCTAAAGCCAGCATCTCCGGCAAAGTGGTCAAAGAAAGGTAATCTTTGGGTGAATTTTTCGGCACTTCGTAAGCTCGAAAATATGGAATAGAACCAGAGATATTTACAGTTTTAGTTTTCAGAAAAGTGCCAAAACAGGCCTTCAGCCGGGCAAGTCCACAAATGACCGTCACCGATTTCCATGACATTTGGCATACTTATAGATTCGAACCCCAGGATCACGAATCCGGTCTCCGTTTCTCGAAATTCCTATTTGTTTTGTGTTTTATGGCGTGTCAAAGTCTACGACGGAAATCTTTAGACATCTCTGAGCACCACATAAGTGAGGTTAGGACAGAATTTTGAACTATTTCGTCACCTGCGGAATGTAAAGAAAGCATTCGATGCAAAAATTTTGAAATTTATTTTTTTTGGTGTGCACACGTTTTGCCCCATAAGTCATTTAAAAATAAGAGATATCGCAAATCTAAGACTGGTCCTGGAGTCTACTCTCATTCAACTACCACTTGACCTGCCTAACTCAATTTTTTTTTCGGCACCCCCAAAAAATGGCAAGGTGCGCCCCTTCAATTTTCGACCCCTTGTCCAAACTTTAAACGTGAGTCAAGTCTGAACGGCTAAAGCCAGAATCTCCGGCAAAGTGGTCAAAGAAAGGTAATCTTTGGGTGAATTTTTCGGCACTTCGTAAGCTCGAAAATATGGAATAGAACCAGAGATATTTACAGTTTTAGTTTTCAGAAAAGTGCCAAAACAGGCCTTCAGCCGGGCAAGTCCACAAATGACCGTCACCGATTTCCATGACATTTGGCATACTTATAGATTCGAACCCCAGGATCACTAATCCGGTCTCCGTTTCTCGAAATTCCTATTTGTTTTGTGTTTTATGGCGTGTCAAAGTCTACGACGGAAAACTTTAGACATCTCTGAGCACCACATAAGTGAGGTTAGGACAGAATTTTGAACTATTTCGTCACCTACGGAATGTAAAGAAAGCATTCGATGCAAAAATTTTGAAATTTATTTTTTTTGGTGTGCACACGTTTTGCCCCATAAGCCATTTAAAAATAAGAGATATCGCAAATCTAAGACTGGTCCTGGAGTCTACTCTCATTCAACTACCACTTGACCTGCCTAACTCAATTTTTTTTCGGCACCCCCAAAAAATGGCAATTTTCGACCCCTTGTCCAAACTTTAAACGTGAGTCAAGTCTGAACGGCTAAAGCCAGAATCTCCGGCAAAGTGGTCAAAGAAAGGTAATCTTTGGGTGAATTTTTCGGCACTTCGTAAGCTCGAAAATATGGAATAGAACCAGAGATATTTACAGTTTTAGTTTTCAGAAAAGTGCCAAAACAGGCCTTCAGCCGGGCAAGTCCACAAATGACCGTCACCGATTTCCATGACATTTGGCATACTTATAGATTCGAAACCCAGGATCACTAATCCGATCTCCGTTTCTCGAAATTCCTATTTGTTTTGTGTTTTATGGCGTGTCAAAGTCTACGACGGAAAACTTTAGACATCTCTGAGTACCACATAAGTGAGGTTAGGACAGAATTTTGAACTATTTCGTCACCTACGGAATGTAAAGAAAGCATTCGATGCAAAAATTTTGAAATTTATTTTTTTTGGTGTGCACACGTTTTGCCCCATAAGTCATTTAAAAATAAGAGATATCGCAAATCTAAGACTGGTCCTGGAGTCTACTCTCATTCAACTACCACTTGACCTGCCTAACTCAATTTTTTTTTGGCACCCCCAAAAAATGGCGAGGTGCGCCCCTTCAATTTTCGACCCCTTGTCCAAACTTTAAACGTGAGTCAAGTCTGAACGGCTAAAGCCAGAATCTCCGGCAAAGTGGTCAAAGAAAGGTAATCTTTGGGTGAATTTTTCGGCACTTCGTAAGCTCGAAAATATGGAATAGAACCATAGATATTTACAGTTTTAGTTTTCAGAAAAGTGCCAAAACAGGCCTTCAGCCGGGCAAGTCCACAAATGACCGTCACCGATTTCCATGACATTTGGCATACTTATAGATTCGAACCCCAGGATCACGAATCCGGTCTCCGTTTCTCGAAATTCCTATTTGTTTTGTGTTTTATGGCGTGTCAAAGTCTACGACGGAAAACCTTAGACATCTCTGAGCACCACATAAGTGAGGTTAGGACAGAATTTTGAACTATTTCGTCACCTACGGAATGTAAAGAAAGCATTCGATGCAAAAATTTTGAAATTTATTTTTTTTGGTGTGCACACGTTTTGCCCCATAAGTCATTTAAAAATAAGAGATATCGCAAATCTAAGACTGGTCCTGGAGTCTACTCTCATTCAACTACCACTTGACCTGCCTAACTCAATTTTTTTTTCGGCACCCCCAAAAAATGGCAAGGTGCGCCCCTTCAATTTTCGACCCCTTGTCCAAACTTTAAACGTGAGTCAAGTCTGAACGGCTAAAGCCAGAATCTCCGGCAAAGTGGTCAAAGAAAGGTAATCTTTGGGTGAATTTTTCGGCACTTCATAAGCTCGAAAATATGGAATAGAACCAGAGATATTTACAGTTTTAGTTTTCAGAAAAGTGCCAAAACAGGCCTTCAGCCGGGCAAGTCCACAAATGACCGTCACCGATTTCCATGACATTTGGCATACTTATAGATTCGAACCCCAGGATCACGAATCCGGTCTCCGTTTCTCGAAATTCCTATTTGTTTTGTGTTTTATGGCGTGTCAAAGTCTACGACGGAAAACTTTAGACATCTCTGAGCACCACATAAGTGAGGTTAGGACAGAATTTTGAACTATTTCGTCACCTACGGAATGTAAAGAAAGCATTCGATGCAAAAATTTTGAAATTTATTTTTTTTGGTGTGCACACGTTTTGCCCCATAAGTCATTTAAAAATAAGAGATATCGCAAATCTAAGACTGGTCCTGGAGTCTACTCTCATTCAACTACCACTTGACCTGCCTAACTCAATTTTTTTTTCGGCACCCCCCAAAAATGGCAAGGTGCGCCCCTTCAATTTTCGACCCCTTGTCCAAACTTTAAACGTGAGTCAAGTCTGAACGGCTAAAGCCAGAATCTCCGGCAAAGTGGTCAAAGAAAGGTAATCTTTGGGTGAATTTTTCGGCACTTCGTAAGCTCGAAAATATGGAATAGAACCAGAGATATTTACAGTTTTAGTTTTCAGAAAAGTGCCAAAACAGGCCTTCAGCCGGGCAAGTCCACAAATGACCGTCACCGATTTCCATGACATTTGGCATACTTATAGATTCGAACCCCAGGATCACGAATCCGGTCTCCGTTTCTCGAAATTCCTATTTGTTTTGTGTTTTATGGCGTGTCAAAGTCTACGACGGAAAACTTTAGACATCTCTGAGCACCACACAAGTGAGGTTAGGACAGAATTTTGAACTATTTCGTCACCTACGGAATGTAAAGAAAGCATTCGATGCAAAAATTTTGAAATTTATTTTTTTTGGTGTGCACACGTTTTGCCCCATAAGTCATTTAAAAATAAGAGATATCGCAAATCTAAGACTGGTCCTGGAGTCTACTCTCATTCAACTACCACTTGACCTGCCTAACTCAATTTTTTTTTCGGCACCCCCAAAAAATGGCAAGGTGCGCCCCTTCGATTTTCGACCCCTTGTCAAAACTTTAAACGTGAGTCAAGTCTGAACGGCTAAAGCCAGAATCTCCGGCAAAGTGGTCAAAGAAAGGTAATCTTTGGGTGAATTTTTCGGCACTTCGTAAGCTCGAAAATATGGAATAGAACCAGAGATATTTACAGTTTTAGTTTTCAGAAAAGTGCCAAAACAGGCCTTCAGCCGGGCAAGTCCACAAATGACCATCACCGATTTCCATGACATTTGGCATACTTATAGATTCGAACCCCAGGATCACGAATCCGGTCTCCGTTTCTCGAAATTCCTATTTGTTTTGTGTTTTATGGCGTGTCAAAGTCTACGACGGAAAACTTTAGACATCTCTGAGCACCACATAAGTGAGGTTAGGACAGAATTTTGAACTATTTCGTCACCTACGGAATGTAAAGAAAGCATTCGATGCAAAAATTTTGAAATTTATTTTTTTTGGTGTGCACACGTTTTGCCCCATAAGTCATTTAAAAATAAGAGATATCGCAAATCTAAGACTGGTCCTGGAGTCTACTCTCATTCAACTACCACTTGACCTGCCTAACTCAATTTTTTTTTCGGCACCCCCCAAAAATGGCAAGGTGCGCCCCTTCAATTTTCGACCCCTTGTCCAAACTTTAAACGTGAGTCAAGTCTGAACGGCTAAAGCCAGAATCTCCGGCAAAGTGGTCAAAGAAAGGTAATCTTTGGGTGAATTTTTCGGCACTTCGTAAGCTCGAAAATATGGAATAGAACCAGAGATATTTACAGTTTTAGTTTTCAGAAAAGTGCCAAAACAGGCCTTCAGCCGGGCAAGTCCACAAATGACCGTCACCGATTTCCATGACATTTGGCATACTTATAGATTCGAACCCCAGGATCACGAATCCGGTCTCCGTTTCTCGAAATTCCTATTTGTTTTGTGTTTTATGGCGTGTCAAAGTCTACGACGGAAAACTTTAGACATCTCTGAGCACCACACAAGTGAGGTTAGGACAGAATTTTGAACTATTTCGTCACCTACGGAATGTAAAGAAAGCATTCGATGCAAAAATTTTGAAATTTATTTTTTTTGGTGTGCACACGTTTTGCCCCATAAGTCATTTAAAAATAAGAGATATCGCAAATCTAAGACTGGTCCTGGAGTCTACTCTCATTCAACTACCACTTGACCTGCCTAACTCAATTTTTTTTTCGGCACCCCCAAAAAATGGCAAGGTGCGCCCCTTCGATTTTCGACCCCTTGTCAAAACTTTAAACGTGAGTCAAGTCTGAACGGCTAAAGCCAGAATCTCCGGCAAAGTGGTCAAAGAAAGGTAATCTTTGGGTGAATTTTTCGGCACTTCGTAAGCTCGAAAATATGGAATAGAACCAGAGATATTTACAGTTTTAGTTTTCAGAAAAGTGCCAAAACAGGCCTTCAGCCGGGCAAGTCCACAAATGACCATCACCGATTTCCATGACATTTGGCATACTTATAGATTCGAACCCCAGGATCACGAATCCGGTCTCCGTTTCTCGAAATTCCTATTTGTTTTGTGTTTTATGGCGTGTCAAAGTCTACGACGGAAAACTTTAGACATCTCTGAGCACCACATAAGTGAGGTTAGGACAGAATTTTGAACTATTTCGTCACCTACGGAATGTAAAGAAAGCATTCGATGCAAAAATTTTGAAATTTATTTTTTTTGGTGTGCACACGTTTTGCCCCATAAGTCATTTAAAAATAAGAGATATCGCAAATCTAAGACTGGTCCTGGAGTCTACTCTCATTCAACTACCACTTGACCTGCCTAACTCAATTTTTTTTTGGCACCCCCAAAAAATGGCAAGGTGCGCCCCTTCAATTTTCGACCCCTTGTCCAAACTTTAAACGTGAGTCAAGTCTGAACGGCTAAAGCCAGAATCTCCGGCAAAGTGGTCAAAGAAAGGTAATCTTTGGGTGAATGTTTCGGCACTTCGTAAGCTCGAAAATATGGAATAGAACCAGAGATATTTACAGTTTTAGTTTTCAGAAAAGTGCCAAAACAGGCCTTCAGCCGGGCAAGTCCACAAATGACCGTCACCGATTTTTTTTGTTTTTTTGTTTTTTTTGTTTTTTTTTATTTTTTTTTTTTATTTTTTTTTTTTTTATTTTTATTTTTTTTTTTTTTGAAAGGGGAGACAGAAGTAGAGTTGGGAGGAAAAAGAGTTGGCTTATCTCGCCGGGAAGGAGTAGGGAGTGGGATAACTTAACAACTAAGGAATGCTAGAATTTGTGGATGAGAGTATCGGTAGGGAAGTTGTGGAGTCCCGCATTAAGCACCTCCATAGTTTAGGTGATAATGTGGCTACCGCGGTTGGGCGGGAGCAGGAGAAGGAATTCCGGGTCATGACCATGACCCAGGGCCCTGGCCATGACACACGGGGAGTAGATGGTGAATGTGGTTGGGGAGTTGGGGTGAGTTCTTTATTTCAGTTGGAGTGCACTTTTTAGTGCCTTGGTGCGAAGAGGTAGCCATGAGGCCCGTAGTAATCTGGGTACTCTTGTGGGAATCTTAAGGGGGCAAGGTCGTCCAGCATTATTCCTTGTCCGTTACAGAGTTGGTTGCTGCAGAGGCGGGTGCATGGGTAAGTGCCGTGGTCGGTGTAGCCGCCGCGGCGGTACAGTGCTATTTGTCTCGCATTCAGTCTGCGTGGTGTAGGTCGTCCTGGTGCGGTCTGGCATGGTTGTGCCTGAGTCTGTGTTGATGGAGTAGCTGTCTCTTGGTGCTGCGCTCTGGCGAGTGCCTGTGTTGGTGTTGAGGGCGTGGCTGTCTGGTGTGATGGTTCCGTCTATTTCCATGACATTTGGCATACTTATAGATTCGAACCCCAGGATCACGAAAACAACTACGACAGTGCAAGCGACGATGACATTGCCCACTCCGGCACATCTCACTCAACGAACCCATCGAGCTACACCACTAGAAGAACTGACCTTGTCCCCCATGGCACTCATCCGCTATACGTACTCAACTGCGAAGATGATTATAGAAACCCCTTTTATATCAAAAAACTGCTGGTTCAACACGGACTTGATCCAAACATAATAGTCTCAAAAACCAGGATCAACAATCCACCTCAAACATACAAACTACTTTTTTCCAATGCACAAAACGTAGCAATTTTCAAGCAAGCAATGAATAACAAATTTGGTCCAAGAGCGAAATTCGTGACTGTGCTACCTCAACAAACCCACGACAGAGGTAACACCACTACTACAAAACAGACGTTCACAGCAATCGTAAAAGGCGTCCCCACATCCATTAATGACCAAGAAATACTTGAAAGTCTCCATATACACTACCCAAACATAACAAAAGCCACCAGAATCATAAGTAACAACAGACATACCACCCTAGTGAGACTCTTCACACAAGACATACATACACACGAAAAACTGCTCAGCGAAGGGACATTCATGGAAGGCCAACGATTCTTCACTGAACCTTCGAGACATAGCATTAAACATGCACCATGCAAAAAATGTCAGCGATATCAGCACAATATGGAAGAGTGCCCTCGTGACCCCCGCTGT
This sequence comes from Tenodera sinensis, assembly GCA_030765045.1. Lineage (NCBI taxonomy): Eukaryota > Metazoa > Arthropoda > Insecta > Mantodea > Mantidae > Tenodera > Tenodera sinensis. The sequence continues at coordinate 107,325,095 of CM060961.1, forward strand.
TTCTACTGTGGTGCAGCGAGACTTACCTGGCAATGCGACCACCGTGAGAATAGATCACTCGAACCCTACTGTGCAACATGCGACTCCCTCGGTCACTATACGGGTCAAGTCCGATGCCCCAGGTACCCCCGCGAACCCCCGACATCAGCCAGTCACGTAAACGACACGAAAATCTTCCCCCACAACAACCCGCCAGCACCAACGCTCGACTTAACTAACTGGCCGGATTTTTGCATGAGCAAAATTCCCGATGAAAAAAAGAAATTTTCAATTGAAGAAGCCACCCAAAAAATCAGGGAAATGAACGACAAAACCGCAGCAAACTTCATAATAGTTAACCAACAAGTCAACAGAATGCAACGTGAGATAACTGAACACATTACCAAAGTCACCGACAACATCGTAGACAAACTTCTGAAAGTTATCACATTGGCAATACACGAGATAACCCCACCACCACAACGCAGAAAAATCCTCAGGCAAATTTCTGAAACATCAAAAACAATCCTCAACAAAAACCTAAATGCTACCAGAATAGGAGGGCAACTTGCTGTCACCATATGCAACACCACACACAGAGCCCCAGAAAGATCAGCTGTTCCCCCTACTGCATAAAGAAAACATGACGCATCACACCACAACCAGGCACAACAATGGCAAACGTCATCAATGTAACTCACCACAACCTCAAGATACTGTATATCAACATTAATGGACTAGGCACAAAAAGACCGGAATTACAACAAATAATTCAAGAAGACAAACCGGACATCATCGCTCTGAACGAGACTAGACTGAGACCACATAAAAAATACGAAATTCAACAGTACACATGCTACAGGAAAGATAGACATGACGCACCCGGTGGTGGCGTAGCAATCCTAGCAAGACCGGAACTTAAACCCATACACATTAGCCTGCCACAAAATTTTGCCCACGAAGAAGCATTAATTATCCAAGTTACAATACAGAAAATCAAGCATCACATAGCCACCATTTATACTAAAGAACAGTTACAACTAGATCTCATCAAATACCTCAACCAGCAATTCAAAAATTTAATTATCATAGGTGACCTTAATGCCAATCACAAGGACCTCCTAGACGAGATAACAAACCGAAACGGAAAACTATTGAAAACCATTCTTAATGACACATCACTAAGACTTCTCTACCTTCCTGGACCCACAAGAATTGGATGGCGAGGCGATCAACCCACATCTCCCGACAAAGTGCTTGTTACCCCTACACTGATGAACAGAATCCAGGACGTAGAAATAAAGCCACCAATCACATCAGACCACCTACCCATAATAGTTACCATAGCAACCAAGACATGGAGCACTGAAAAAATACAACCTATTAAAATCTTTGACTACACTAACGCCGACTGGAAACTTTTCACAAATCACATCGAGAATAATATGAACAGCCTAGTACCAATCAACATAACATCAATACAACAATTAGATGATCTCACAACAGAAATAACAAACGAATTAGTGCAAGCCAGAAACGCCGTCATTCCGCAGAAAACAAAAATATTTTCCAGCTACAATAAACCATTACCTAAGGAAATAATACTACTAATAAAAAAGAAACGCCACGCATATAGACAGTACATCAAGACACACGACGAGCACGACAAACTAATATTAAATCACTTCCGCAATCGAATCAAAGAAGAAATTAAAAAACATAATGAATCTACATGGAAAAACACAATCGACACAATTACAAAAGCTAGGACCACTGAACCACGCAAATTTTGGCAATTCATCAAAGTGACTAGGAAAAAAACACAATTCACATACCCCCTGCAAATAAATAAGAAAAATATCAGCTCCACAGAAGAAAAACTACAGATCTTCCACAGACATTACTCCAACGTTTTTACTACACCGAACGCACCAAATTTCCACAAAACACACTTCAACAGCGTCAACAAGCACATCAAGGACAATCCAGATTTATACCAACCCCAAATAAACACTGATGACCTAAACCCCGATGACGACCTAGAAAGACCCATCACAATAAATGACTTCAGAACCACCACAAGACGCCAAGGAAACACCGCCCCAGGAGCCGACACAATAACCTATCAAATGCTTAAAAACCTTCCCCTAAAAATGATTGAAAAAATAGTTCACCTATACAACCTTCTCCTAAAACACGGCTACCACCCACTATCCTGGAAACATGCACACATGATTTTACTTGAAAAGCCAGGAAAACCTAACACCAACCACGAGAACTATCGCCCCATCTCTTTAACTGCAACACTATCTAAAATTCTAGAAAAAATACTAGTCAGAAGACTTCAGAGCTACATCGAAGACCAAAACATTATACCGCCCACCCAAGCAGGCTACAGATCCACCATCACCATTCAAGACCAGCAAATCCGAGTAATTTCAGAAATCCAAAACAACATCAACAGAGGATTCACAACCATAGGAATTTTCCTAGATATCCAAGCTGCCTTCGACCGCTGTTGGACCAATGGACTTCTCTACAAAATGACCACTTTAGGAATACCTTCTAAAATAACACGCTGGACTGCAAGCTTTCTTCACGACAGAACCGCAAAAATAAAAATCAATAACACACTATCGCAAACTATAACACTTCAAGCTGGAACCCCACAAGGTAGTGCCATCTCCGGGCTACTATACAATATATACACCTCCGACACTCCTCAACCAATATACTCAACTATTAGACTCGAACAATACGCTGACGACACTGCCTACCTGAGCACCGCACCCAGACTAAGTATCGCACAACCAAGACTCGAAAAACAACTTAAAATATTCACCAAGTGGGCAGACAAATGGCGACTTACAGTTAATCCAAGCAAAACTCAAGCCATCATATTCCGACGTAAAATAAAACTAAGGCACCGAAAAGCCAAGATCAAATTCAAAAATCACCACATACCCACCAAAACTACAGTTAAGTACCTGGGCATCACACTTCACAGCAAACTCCAGATGAAAACTCACTTCAATCAGAAAATATCACAAGCCAAAAACGCCATCTCCACCCTACATTATTTATCCAAAATCGGAAATATCGGACTATCAACATCCATCCTTAACCAGCTTTATAAAACCATCGTCCGCCCCAACTTCACATACGCCGCCATCGCCACCTACCCACTAGCGACACCAACCATCTTAAACCGTCTTCAAGGGATCGAGAGAAAGTGTTTAAGAATCGCTAACAGACTCCCCCCATGGCACAGGACATCCACCCTATACGACGATTGCAGAGCAACTCCACTACATGTACACATCAAAAAGCAGGCAATCAAGTACATAGACAACGCAGACGTCAGACCACACAGACAACAACTAATCCACAACGCCAGCAACTACAAAAAACCTCAAGCCAAGCACCACCCATCATCACGCTAATGGAAACACATAGAAAAGCCAAAGAAGAAGAAGAACAAAGAACACAGGACCATCTAAATAACCTCAACGAGCTCATAAGTCAAGTTTCATCTAGACAACAACGCGAATAAATGTGCAATCCAAGAACAACCACAGCACAATTTTTTACCAACTTCACAAACTGCAACATTTAAGTTTAAGCCTTGTATTAGTTTGTAAGTTAGTATTTAGTTTTTATTGCATTGTATAACTTGTTCATTCCACTGTATTGTAACCTAAAATTAATAAATGTCCACAAAAAACTAACCCGCGGCTGAAGAGGGTACACCCCTGAAACAGCCATAGGTTTAATTTTGCCCTGGGTGAGATAAACCCGGGGTAACATTAACCCTTAAATACCCCTAAAAAAAAAAAAAAAAAAAAAAAAAAAAAAAAAAAAAAAAAAAATCACGAATCCGGTCTCCGTTTCTCGAAATTCCTATTTGTTTTGTGTTTTATGGCGTGTCAAAGTCTACGACGGAAAACTTTAGACATCTCTGAGCACCACATAAGTGAGGTTAGGACAGAATTTTGAACTATTTCGTCACCTACGGAATGTAAAGAAAGCATTCGATGCAAAAATTTTGAAATTTATTTTTTTTGGTGTGCACACGTTTTGCCCCATAAGTCATTTAAAAATAAGAGATATCGCAAATCTAAGACTGGTCCTGGAGTCTACTCTCATTCAACTACCACTTGACCTGCCTAACTCAATTTTTTTTTCGGCACCCCCAAAAAATGGCAATTTTCGACCCCTTGTCCAAACTTTAAACGTGGGTCAAGTCTGAACGGCTAAAGCCAGAATCTCCGGCAAAGTGGTCAAAGAAAGGTAATCTTTGGGTGAATTTTTCGGCACTTCGTAAGCTCGAAAATATGGAATAGAACCAGAGATATTTACAGTTTTAATTTTCAGAAAAGTGCCAAAACAGGCCTTCAGCCGGGCAAGTCCACAAATGACCGTCACCGATTTCCATGACATTTGGCATACTTATAGATTCGAACCCCAGGATCACTAATCCGATCTCCGTTTCTCGAAATTCCTATTTGTTTTGTGTTTTATGGCGTGTCAAAGTCTACGACGGAAAACTTTAGACATCTCTGAGCACCACATAAGTGAGGTTAGGACAGAATTTTGAACTATTTCGTCACCTACGGAATGTAAAGAAAGCATTCGATGCAAAAATTTTGAGATTTATTTTTTTTTGGTGTGCACACGTTTTGCCCCATAAGTCATTTAAAAATAAGAGATATCGCAAATCTAAGACTGGTCCTGGAGTCTACTCTCATTCAACTACCACTTGACCTGCCTAACTCAATTTTTTTTTTGGCACCCCCAAAAAATGGCAAGGTGCGCCCCTTCAATTTTCGACCCCTTGTCCAAACTTTAAACGTGAGTCAAGTCTGAACGGCTAAAGCCAGAATCTCCGGCAAAGTGGTCAAAGAAAGGTAATCTTTGGGTGAATGTTTCGGCACTTCGTAAGCTCGAAAATATGGAATAGAACCAGAGATATTTACAGTTTTAGTTTTCAGAAAAGTGCCAAAACAGGCCTTCAGCCGGGCAAGTCCACAAATGACCGTCACCGATTTCCATGACATTTGGCATACTTATAGATTCGAACCCCAGGATCACGAATCCGGTCTCCGTTTCTCGAAATTCCTATTTGTTTTGTGTTTTATGGCGTGTCAAAGTCTACGACGGAAAACTTTAGACATCTCTGAGCACCACATAAGTGAGGTTAGGACAGAATTTTGAACTATTTCGTCACCTACGGAATGTAAAGAAAGCATTCATTGCAAAAATTTTGAAATTTATTTTTTTTGGTGTGCACACGTTTTGCCCCATAAGTCATTTAAAAATAAGAGATATCGCAAATCTAAGACTGGTCCTGGAGTCTACTCTCATTCAACTACCACTTGACCTGCCTAACTCAATTTTTTTTTCGGCACCCCCAAAAAATGGCAATTTTCGACCCCTTGTCCAAACTTTAAACGTGGGTCAAATCTGAACGGCTAAAGCCAGAATCTCCGGCAAAGTGGTCAAAGAAAGGTAATCTTTGGGTGAATTTTTCGGCACTTCGTAAGCTCGAAAATATGGAATAGAACCAGAGATATTTACAGTTTTAGTTTTCAGAAAAGTGCCAAAACAGGCCTTCAGCCGGGCAAGTCCACAAATGACCGTCACCGATTTCCATGACATTTGGCACACTTATAGATTCGAACCCCAGGATCACGAATCTGGTCTCCGTTTCTCGAAATTCCTATTTGTTTTGTGTTTTATGGCGTGTCAAAGTCTACGACGGAAAACTTTAGACATCTCTGAGCACCACATAAGTTAGGTTAGGACAGAATTTTGAACTATTTCGTCACCTACGGAATGTAAAGAAAGCATTCGATGCAAAAATTTTGAAATTTATTTTTTTTGGTGTGCACACGTTTTGCCCCATAGGTCATTTAAAAATAAGAGATATCGCAAATCTAAGACTGGTCCTGGAGTCTACTCTCATTCAACTACCACTTGACCTGCCTAACTCAATTTTTTTTTCGGCACCCCCAAAAAATGGCAAGGTGCGCCCCTTCAATTTTCGACCCCTTGTCCAAACTTTAAACGTGAGTCAAGTCTGAACGGCTAGAGCCAGAATCTCCGGCAAAGTGGTCAAAGAAAGGTAATCTTTGGGTGAATTTTTCGGCACTTCGTAAGCTCGAAAATATGGAATAGAACCAGAGATATTTACAGTTTTAGTTTTCAGAAAAGTGCCAAAACAGGCCTTCAGCCGGGCAAGTCCACAAATGACCGTCACCGATTTCCATGACATTTGGCATACTTATAGATTCTAACCCCAGGATCACGAATCCGGTCTCCGTTTCTCGAAATTCCTATTTGTTTTGTGTTTTATGGCGTGTCAAAGTCTACGACGGAAAACTTTAGACATCTCTGAGAGATATCGCAAATCTAAGACTGGTCCTGGAGTCTACTCTCACTCAACTACCACTTGACCTGCCTAACTCAATTTTTTTTTCGGCACCCCCAAAAAATGGCAATTTTCGACCCCTTGTCCAAACTTTAAACGTGGGTCAAGTCTAAACGGCTAAAGCCAGAATCTCCGGCAAAGTGGTCAAAGAAAGGTAATCTTTGGGTGAATTTTTCGGCACTTCGTAAGCTCGAAAATATGGAATAGAACCAGAGATATTTACAGTTTTAGTTTTCAGAAAAGTGCCAAAACAGGCCTTCAGCCGGGCAAGTCCACAAATGACCGTCACCGATTTCCATGACATTTGGCATACTTATAGATTCGAACCCCAGGATCACGAATCCGGTCTCCGTTTCTCGAAATTCCTATTTGTTTTGTGTTTTATGGCGTGTCAAAGTCTACGACGGAAAACTTTAGACATCTCTGAGCACCACATAAGTGAGGTTAGGACAGAATTTTGAACTATTTCGTCACCTACGGAATGTAAAGAAAGCATTCGATGCAAAAATTTTGAAATTTATTTTTTTTGGTGTGCACACGTTTTGCCCCATAGGTCATTTAAAAATAAGAGATATCGCAAATCTAAGACTGGTCCTGGAGTCTACTCTCATTCAACTACCACTTGACCTGCCTAACTCAATTTTTTTTTCGGCACCCCCAAAAAATGGCAAGGTGCGCCCCTTCAATTTTCGACCCCTTGTCCAAACTTTAAACGTGAGTCAAGTCTGAACGGCTAAAGCCAGAATCTCCGGCAAAGTGGTCAAAGAAAGGTAATCTTTGGGTGAATTTTTCGGCACTTCGTAAGCTCGAAAATATGGAATAGAACCAGAGATATTTACAGTTTTAGTTTTCAGAAAAGTGCCAAAACAGGCCTTCAGCCGGGCAAGTCCACAAATGACCGTCACCGATTTCCATGACATTTGGCATACTTATAGATTCGAACCCCAGGATCACGAATCCGGTCTCCGTTTCTCGAAATTCCTATTTGTTTTGTGTTTTATGGCGTGTCAAAGTCTACGACGGAAAACTTTAGACATCTCTGAGCACCACATAAGTGAGGTTAGGACAGAATTTTGAACTATTTCGTCACCTACGGAATGTAAAGAAAGCATTCGATGCAAAAATTTTGAAATTTATTTTTTTTGGTGTGCACACGTTTTGCCCCATAAGTCATTAAAAAATAAGAGATATCGCAAATCTAAGACTGGTCCTGGAGTCTACTCTCATTCAACTACCACTTGACCTGCCTAACTCAATTTTTTTTTCGGCACCCCCAAAAAATGGCAATTTTCGACCCCTTGTCCAAACTTTAAACGTGGGTCAAGTCTGAACGGCTAAAGCCAGAATCTCCGGCAAAGTGGTCAAAGAAAGGTAATCTTTGGGTGAATTTTTCGGCACTTCGTAAGCTCGAAAATATGGAATAGAACCAGAGATATTTACAGTTTTAGTTTTCAGAAAAGTGCCAAAACAGGCCTTCAGCCGGGCAAGTCCACAAATGACCGTCACCGATTTCCATGACATTCGGCATACTTATAGAGTCGAACCCCAGGATCACGAATCCGGTCTCCGTTTCTCGAAATTCCTATTTGTTTTGTGTTTTATGGCGTGTCAAAGTCTACGACGGAAAACTTTAGACATCTCTGAGCACCACATAAGTGAGGTTAGGACAGAATTTTGAACTATTTCGTCACCTACGGAATGTAAAGAAAGCATTCGATGCAAAAATTTTGAAATTTATTTTTTTTGGTGTGCACACGTTTTGCCCCATAAGTCATTTAAAAATAAGAGATATCGCAAATCTAAGACTGGTCCTGGAGTCTACTCTCATTCAACTACCACTTGACCTGCCTAACTCAATTTTTTTTTCGGCACCCCCAAAAAATGGCAAGGTGCGCCCCTTCAATTTTCGACCCCTTGTCCAAACTTTAAACGTGAGTCAAGTCTGAACGGCTAAAGCCAGAATCTCCGGCAAAGTGGTCAAAGAAAGGTAATCTTTGGGTGAATTTTTCGGCACTTCGTAAGCTCGAAAATATGGAATAGAACCAGAGATATTTACAGTTTTAGTTTTCAGAAAAGTGCCAAAACAGGCCTTCAGCCGGGCAAGTCCACAAATGACCGTCACCGATTTCCATGACATTTGGCATACTTATAGATTCGAACCCCAGGATCACGAATCCGGTCTCCGTTTCTCGAAATTCCTATTTGTTTTGTGTTTTATGGCGTGTCAAAGTCTACGACGGAAAACTTTAGACATCTCTGAGCACCACATAAGTGAGGTTAGGACAGAATTTTGAACTATTTCGTCACCTACGGAATGTAAAGAAAGCATTCGATGCAAAAATTTTGAAATTTATTTTTTTTGGTGTGCACACTTTTTTGCCCCATAAGTCATTTAAAAATAAGAGATATCGCAAATCTAAGACTGGTCCTGGAGTCTACTCTCATTCAACTACCACTTGACCTGCCTAACTCAATTTTTTTTTCGGCACCCCCAAAAAATGGCAAGGTGCGCCCCTTCAATTTTCGACCCCTTGTCCAAACTTTAAACGTGAGTCAAGTCTGAACGGCTAAAGCCAGAATCTCCGGCAAAGTGGTCAAAGAAAGGTAATCTTTGGGTGAATTTTTCGGCACTTCGTAAGCTCGAAAATATGGAATAGAACCAGAGATATTTACAGTTTTAGTTTTCAGAAAAGTGCCAAAACAGGCCTTCAGCCAGGCAAGTCCACAAATGACCGTCACCGATTTCCATGACATTTGGCATACTTATAGATTCGAACCCCAGGATCACGAATCCGGTCTCCGTTTCTCGAAATTCCTATTTGTTTTGTGTTTTATGGCGTGTCAAAGTCTACGACGGAAAACTTTAGACATCTCTGAGCACCACATAAGTGAGGTTAGGACAGAATTTTGAACTATTTCGTCACCTACGGAATGTAAAGAAAGCATTCGATGCAAAAATTTTGAAATTTATTTTTTTTGGTGTGCACACGTTTTGCCCCATAAGTCATTTAAAAATAAGAGATATCGCAAATCTAAGACTGGTCCTGGAGTCTACTCTCATTCAACTACCACTTGACCTGCCTAACTCAATTTTTTTTTCGGCACCCCCAAAAAATGGCAAGGGGCGCCCCTTCAATTTTCGACCCCTTGTCCAAACTTTAAACGTGAGTCAAGTCTGAACGGCTAAAGCCAGAATCTCCGGCAAAGTGGTCAAAGAAAGGTAATCTTTGGGTGAATTTTTCGGCACTTCGTAAGCTCGAAAATATGGAATAGAACCAGAGATATTTACAGTTTTAGTTTTCAGAAAAGTGCCAAAACAGGCCTTCAGCCGGGCAAGTCCACAAATGACCGTCACCGATTTCCATGACATTTGGCATACTTATAGATTCGAACCCCAGGATCACGAATCCGGTCTCCGTTTCTCGAAATTCCTATTTGTTTTGTGTTTTATGGCGTGTCAAAGTCTACGACGGAAAACTTTAGACATCTCTGAGCACCACATAAGTGAGGTTAGGACAGAATTTTGAACTATTTCGTCACCTACGGAATGTAAAGAAAGCATTCGATGCAAAAATTTTGAAATTTATTTTTTTTGGTGTGCACACGTTTTGCCCCATAAGTCATTTAAAAATAAGAGATATCGCAAATCTAAGACTGGTCCTGGAGTCTACTCTCATTCAACTACCACTTGACCTGCCTAACTCAATTTTTTTTTCGGCACCCCCAAAAAATGGCAAGGTGCGCCCTTTCAATTTTCGACCCCTTGTCCAAACTTTAAACGTGAGTCAAGTCTGAACGGCTAAAGCCAGAATCTCCGGCAAAGTGGTCAAAGAAAGGTAATCTTTGGGTGAATTTTTCGGCACTTCGTAAGCTCGAAAATATGGAATAGAACCAGAGATATTTACAGTTTTAGTTTTCAGAAAAGTGCCAAAACAGGCCTTCAGCCGGGCAAGTCCACAAATGACCGTCACCGATTTCCATGACATTTGGCATACTTATAGATTCGAACCCCAGGATCACGAATCCGGTCTCCGTTTCTCGAAATTCCTATTTGTTTTGTGTTTTATGGCGTGTCAAAGTCTACGACGGAAAACTTTAGACATCTCTGAGCACCACATAAGTGAGGTTAGGACAGAATTTTGAACTATTTCGTCACCTACGGAATGTAAAGAAAGCATTCGAAGCAAAAATTTTGAAATTTATTTTTTTTGGTGTGCACACGTTTTGCCCCATAAGTCATTTAAAAATAAGAGATATCGCAAATCTAAGACTGGTCCTGGAGTCTACTCTCATTCAACTACCACTTGACCTGCCTAACTCAATTTTTTTTCGGCACCCCCAAAAAATGGCGAGGTGCGCCCCTGCAATTTTCGACCCCTTGTCCAAACTTTAAACGTGAGTCAAGTCGGAACGGCTAAAGCCAGAATCTCCGGCAAAGTGGTCAAAGAAAGGTAATCTTTGGGTGAATTTTTCGGCACTTCGTAAGCTCGAAAATATGGAATAGAACCAGAGATATTTACAGTTTTAGTTTTCAGAAAAGTGCCAAAACAGGCCTTCAGCCGGGCAAGTCCACAAATGACCGTCACCGATTTCCATGACATTTGGCATACTTATAGATTCGAACCCCAGGATCACGAATCCGGTCTCCGTTTCTCGAAATTCCTATTTGTTTTGTGTTTTATGGCGTGTCAAAATCTACGACGGAAAACTTTAGACATCTCTGAGCACCACATAAGGGAGGTTAGGACAGAATTTTGAACTATTTCGTCACCTACGGAATGTAAAGAAAGCATTCGATGCAAAAATTTTGAAATTTATTTTTTTTTGGTGTGCACACGTTTTGCCCCATAAGTCATTTAAAAATAAGAGATATAGCAAATCTAAGACTGGTCCTGGAGTCTACTCTCATTCAACTACCACTTGACCTGCCTAACTCAAATTTTTTTTTCGGCACCCCCAAAAAATGGCAAGGTGCGCCCCTTCAATTTTCGACCCCTTGTCCAAACTTTAAACGTGAGTCAAGTCTGAACGGCTAAAGCCAGAATCTCCGGCAAAGTGGTCAAAGAAAGGTAATCTTTGGGTGAATTTTTCGGCACTTCGTAAGCTCGAAAATATGGAACAGAACCAGAGATATTTACAGTTTTAGTTTTCAGAAAAGTGCCAAAACAGGCCTTCAGCCGGGCAAGTCCACAAATGACCGTCACCGATTTCCATGACATTATGCATACTTATAGATTCGAACCCCAGGATCACGAATCCGGTCTCCGTTTCTCGAAATTCCTATTTGTTTTGTGTTTTATGGCGTGTCAAGGTCTACGACGGAAAACTTTAGACATCTCTGAGCACCACATAAGTGAGGTTAGGACAGAATTTTGAACTATTTCGTCACCTACGGAATGTAAAGAAAGCATTCGATGCAAAAATTTTGAAATTTATTTTTTTTGGTGTGCACACGTTTTGCCCCATAAGTCATTTAAAAATAAGAGATATCGCAAATCTAAGACTGGTCCTGGAGTCTACTCTCATTCAACTACCACTTGACCTGCCTAACTCAATTTTTTTTTCGGCACCCCCAAAAAATGGCAAGGTGCGCCCCTTCAATTTTCGACCCCTTGTCCAAACTTTAAACGTGAGTCAAGTCTGAACGGCTAAAGCCAGAATCTCCGGCAAAGTGGTCAAAGAAAGGTAATCTTTGGGTGAATTTTTCGGCACTTCGTAAGCTCGAAAATATGGAATAGAACCAGAGATATTTACAGTTTTAGTTTTCAGAAAAGTGCCAAAACAGGCTTTCAGCCGGGCAAGTCGACAAATGACCGTCACCGATTTCCATGACATTTGGCATACTTATAGATTCGAACCCCAGGATCACGAATCCGGTCTCCGTTTCTCGAAATTCCTATTTGTTTTGTGTTTTATGGCGTGTCAAAGTCTACGACGGAAAACTTTAGACATCTCTGAGCACCACATAAGTGAGGTTAGGACAGAATTTTGAACTATTTCGTCACCTACGGAATGTAAAGAAAGCATTCGATGCAAAAATTTTGAACTTTATTTTTTTTGGTGTGCACACGTTTTGCCCCATAAGTCTTTTAAAAATAAGAGATATCGCAAATCTAAGACTGGTCCTGGAGTCTACTCTCATTCAACTACCACTTGACCTGCCTAACTCAATTTTTTTTTCGGCACCCCCAAAAAATGGCAAGGTGCGCCCCTTCAATTTTCGACCCCTTGTCCAAACTTTAAACGTGAGTCAAGTCTGAACGGCTAAAGCCAGAATCTCCGGCAAAGTGGTCAAAGAAAGGTAATCTTTGGGTGAATTTTTCGGCACTTCGTAAGCTCGAAAATATGGAATAGAACCAGAGATATTTACAGTTTTAGTTTTCAGAAAAGTGCCAAAACAGGCCTTCAGCCGGGCAAGTCCACAAATGACCGTCACCGATTTCCATGACATTTGGCATACTTATAGATTCGAACCCCAGGATCACGAATCCGGTCTCCGTTTCTCGAAATTCCTATTTGTTTTGTGTTTTATGGCGTGTCAAAGTCTACGACGGAAAACTTTAGACATCTCTGAGCACCACATAAGTGAGGTTAGGACAGAATTTTGAACTATTTCGTCACCTACGGAATGTAAAGAAAGCATTCGATGCAAAAATTTTGAAATTTATTTTTTTTGGTGTGCACACGTTTTGCCCCATAAGTCATTTAAAAATAAGAGATATCGCAAATCTAAGACTGGTCCTGGAGTCTACTCTCATTCAACTACCACTTGACCTGCCTAACTCAATTTTTTTTTCGGCACCCCCAAAAAATGGCAAGGTAGCGCCCCCTCAATTTTCGACCCCTTGTCCAAACTTTAAACGTGAGTCAAGTCTGAACGGCTAAAGCCAGAATCTCCGGCAAAGTGGTCAAAGAAAGGTAATCTTTGGGTGAATTTTTCGGCACTTCGTAAGCTCGAAAATATGGAATAGAACCAGAGATATTTACAGTTTTAGTTTTCAGAAAAGTGCCAAAACAGGCCTTCAGCCGGGCAAGTCGACAAATGACCGTCACCGATTTCCATGACATTTGGCATACTTATAGATTCGAACCCCAGGATCACGAATCCGGTCTCCGTTTCTCGAAATTCCTATTTGTTTTGTGTTTTATGGCGTGTCAAAGTCTACGACGGAAAACTTTAGACATCTCTGAGCACCACATAAGTGAGGTTAGGACAGAATTTTGAACTATTTCGTCACCTACGGAATGTAAAGAAAGCATTCGATGCAAAAATTTTGAAATTTATTTTTTTTGGTGTGCACACGTTTTGCCCCATAAGTCATTTAAAAATAAGAGATATCGCAAATCTAAGACTGGTCCTGGAGTCTACTCTCATTCAACTACCACTTGACCTGCCTAACTCAATTTTTTTTTCGGCACCCCCAAAAAATGGCAAGGTGCGCCCCTTGAATTTTCGACCCCTTGTCCAAACTTTAAACGTGAGTCAAGTCTGAACGGCTAAAGCCAGAATCTCCGGCAAAGTGGTCAAAGAAAGGTAATCTTTGGGTGAATTTTTCGGCACTTCGTAAGCTCGAAAATATGGAATAGAACCAGAGATATTTACAGTTTTAGTTTTCAGAAAAGTGCCAAAACAGGCCTTCAGCCGGGCAAGTCCACAAATGACCGTCACCGATTTCCATGACATTTGGCATACTTATAGATTCGAACCCCAGGATCACGAATCCGGTCTCCGTTTCTCGAAATTCCTATTTGTTTTGTGTTTTATGGCGTGTCAAAGTCTACGACGGAAAACTTTAGACATCTCTGAGCACCACATAAGTGAGGTTAGGACAGAATTTTGAACTATTTCGTCACCTACGGAATGTAAAGAAAGCATTCGATGCAAAAATTTTGAAATTTATTTTTTTTGGTGTGCACACGTTTTGCCCCATAAGTCATTTAAAAATAAGAGATATCGCAAATCTAAGACTGGTCCTGGAGTCTACTCTCATTCAACTACCACTTGACCTGCCTAACTCAATTTTTTTTTCGGCACCCCCAAAAAATGGCAAGGTGCGCCCCTTCAATTTTCGACCCCTTGTCCAAACTTTAAACGTGAGTCAAGTCTGAACGGCTAAAGCCAGAATCTCCGGCAAAGTGGTCAAAGAAAGGTAATCTTTGGGTGAATTTTTCGGCACTTCGTAAGCTCGAAAATATGGAATAGAACCAGAGATATTTACAGTTTTAGTTTTCAGAAAAGTGCCAAAACAGGCCTTCAGCCGGGCAAGTCCACAAGTGACCGTCACCGATTTCCATGACATTTGGCATACTTATAGATTCGAACCCCAGGATCACGAATCCGGTCTCCGTTTCTCGAAATTCCTATTTGTTTTGTGTTTTATGGCGTGTCAAAGTCTACGACGGAAAACTTTAGACATCTCTGAGCACCACATAAGTGAGGTTAGGACAGAATTTTGAACTATTTCGTCACCTACGGAATGTAAAGAAAGCATTCGATGCAAAAATTTTGAAATTTATTTTTTTTGGTGTGCACACGTTTTGCCCCATAAGTCATTTAAAAATAAGAGATATCGCAAATCTAAGACTGGTCCTGGAGTCTACTCTCATTCAACTACCACTTGACCTGCCTAACTCAATTTTTTTTTCGGCACCCCCAAAAAATGGCAAGGTGCGCCCCTTCAATTTTCGACCCCTTGTCCAAACTTTAAACGTGAGTCAAGTCTGAACGGCTAAAGCCAGAATCTCCGGCAAAGTGGTCAAAGAAAGGTAATCTTTGGGTGAATTTTTCGGCACTTCGTAAGCTCGAAAATATGGAATAGAACCAGAGATATTTACAGTTTTAGTTTTCAGAAAAGTGCCAAAACAGGCCTTCAGCCGGGCAAGTCCACAAATGACCGTCACCGATTTCCATGACATTTGGCATACTTATAGATTCGAACCCCAGGATCACGAATCCGGTCTCCGTTTCTCGAAATTCCTATTTGTTTTGTGTTTTATGGCGTGTCAAAGTCTACGACGGAAAACTTTAGACATCTCTGAGCACCACATAAGTGAGGTTAGGACAGAATTTTGAACTATTTCGTCACCTACGGAATGTAAAGAAAGCATTCGATGCAAAAATTTTGAAATTTATTTTTTTTGGTGTGCACACGTTTTGCCCCATAAGTCATTTAAAAATAAGAGATATCGCAAATCTAAGACTGGTCCTGGAGTCTACTCTCATTCAACTACCACTTGACCTGCCTAACTCAATTTTTTTTTCGGCACCCCCAAAAAATGGCAAGGTTCAATTTTCGACCCCTTGTCCAAACTTTAAACGTGAGTCAAGTCTGAACGGCTAAAGCCAGAATCTCCGGCAAAGTGGTCAAAGAAAGGTAATCTTTGGGTGAATTTTTCGGCACTTCGTAAGCTCGAAAATATGGAATAGAACCAGAGATATTTACAGTTTTAGTTTTCAGAAAAGTGCCAAAACAGGCCTTCAGCCGGGCAAGTCCACAAATGACCGTCACCGATTTCCATGACATTTGGCATACTTATAGATTCGAACCCCAGGATCACGAATCCGGTCTCCGTTTCTCGAAATTCCTATTTGTTTTGTGTTTTATGGCGTGTCAAAGTCTACGACGGAAAACTTTAGACATCTCTGAGCACCACATAAGTGAGGTTAGGACAGAATTTTGAACTATTTCGTCACCTACGGAATGTAAAGAAAGCATTCGATGCAAAAATTTTGAAATTTATTTTTTTTGGTGTGCACACGTTTTGCCCCATAAGTCATTTAAAAATAAGAGATATCGCAAATCTAAGACTGGTCCTGGAGTCTACTCTCATTCAACTACCACTTGACCTGCCTAACTCAATTTTTTTTTCGGCACCCCCAAAAAATGGCAAGGTGCGCCCCTTCAATTTTCGACCCCTTGTCCAAACTTTAAACGTGAGTCAAGTCTGAACGGCTAAAGCCAGAATCTCCGGCAAAGTGGTCAAAGAAAGGTAATCTTTGGGTGAATTTTTCGGCACTTCGTAAGCTCGAAAATATGGAATAGAACCAGAGATATTTACAGTTTTAGTTTTCAGAAAAGTGCCAAAACAGGCCTTCAGCCGGGCAAGTCCACAAATGACCGTCACCGATTTCCATGACATTTGGCATACTTATAGATTCGAACCCCAGGATCACGAATCCGGTCTCCGTTTCTCGAAATTCCTATTTGTTTTGTGTTTTATGGCGTGTCAAAGTCTACGACGGAAAACTTTAGACATCTCTGAGCACCACATAAGTGAGGTTAGGACAGAATTTTGAACTATTTCGTCACCTACGGAATGTAAAGAAAGCATTCGATGCAAAAATTTTGAAATTTATTTTTTTTGGTGTGCACACGTTTTGCCCCATAAGTCATTTAAAAATAAGAGATATCGCAAATCTAAGACTGGTCCTGGAGTCTACTCTCATTCAACTACCACTTGACCTGCCTAACTCAATTTTTTTTTCGGCACCCCCAAAAAATGGCAAGGTGCGCCCCCTCAATTTTCGACCCCTTGTCCAAACTTTAAACGTGAGTCAAGTCTGAACGGCTAAAGCCAGAATCTCCGGCAAAGTGGTCAAAGAAAGGTAATCTTTGGGTGAATTTTTCGGCACTTCGTAAGCTCGAAAATATGGAATAGAACCAGAGATATTTACAGTTTTAGTTTTCAGAAAAGTGCCAAAACAGGCCTTCAGCCGGGCAAGTCCACAAATGACCGTCACCGATTTCCATGACATATGGCATACTTATAGATTCGAACCCCAGGATCACGAATCCGGTCTCCGTTTCTCGAAATTCCTATTTGTTTTGTGTTTTATGGCGTGTCAAAGTCTACGACGGAAAACTTTAGACATCTCTGAGCACCACATAAGTGAGGTTAGGACAGAATTTTGAACTATTTCGTCACCTACGGAATGTAAAGAAAGCATTCGATGCAAAAATTTTGAAATTTATTTTTTTTGGTGTGCACACGTTTTGCCCCATAAGTCATTTAAAAATAAGAGATATCGCAAATCTAAGACTGGTCCTGGAGTCTACTCTCATTCAACTACCACTTGACCTGCCTAACTCAATTTTTTTTTCGGCACCCCCAAAAAATGGCAAGGTGCGCCCCCTCAATTTTCGACCCCTTGTCCAAACTTTAAACGTGAGTCAAGTCTGAACGGCTAAAGCCAGAATCTCCGGCAAAGTGGTCAAAGAAAGGTAATCTTTGGGTGAATTTTTCGGCACTTCGTAAGCTCGAAAATATGGAATAGAACCAGAGATATTTACAGTTTTAGTTTTCAGAAAAGTGCCAAAACAGGCCTTCAGCCGGGCAAGTCCACAAATGACCGTCACCGATTTCCATGACATTTGGCATACTTATAGATTCGAACCCCAGGATCACGAATCCGGTCTCCGTTTCTCGAAATTCCTATTTTTTTTGTGTTTTATGGCGTGTCAAAGTCTACGACGGAAAACTTTAGACATCTCTGAGCACCACATGAGTGAGGTTAGGACAGAATTTTGAACTATTTCGTCACCTACGGAATGTAAAGAAAGCATTCGATGCAAAAATTTTGAAATTTATTTTTTTTGGTGTGCACACGTTTTGCCCCATAAGTCATTTAAAAATAAGAGATATCGCAAATCTAAGACTGGTCCTGGAGTCTACTCTCATTCAACTACCACTTGACCTGCCTAACTCAATTTTTTTTTCGGCACCCCCAAAAAATGGCAAGGTGCGCCCCTTCAATTTTCGACCCCTTGTCCAAACTTTAAACGTGAGTCAAGTCTGAACGGCTAAAGCCAGAATCTCCGGCAAAGTGGTCAAAGAAAGGTAATCTTTGGGTGAATTTTTCGGCACTTCGTAAGCTCGAAAATATGGAATAGAACCAGAGATATTTACAGTTTTAGTTTTCAGAAAAGTGCCAAAACAGGCCTTCAGCCGGGCAAGTCCACAAATGACCGTCACCGATTTCCATGACATTTGGCATACTTATAGATTCGAACCCCAGGATCACGAATCCGGTCTCCGTTTCTCGAAATTCCTATTTTTTTTGTGTTTTATGGCGTGTCAAAGTCTACGACGGAAAACTTTAGACATCTCTGAGCACCACATAAGTGAGGTTAGGACAGAATTTTGAACTATTTCGTCACCTACGGAATGTAAAGAAAGCATTCGATGCAAAAATTTTGAAATTTATTTTTTTTGGTGTGCACACGTTTTGCCCCATAAGTCATTTAAAAATAAGAGATATCGCAAATCTAAGACTGGTCCTGGGGTCTACTCTCATTCAACTACCACTTGACCTGCCTAACTCAATTTTTTTTTTCGGCACCCCCAAAAAATGGCAAGGTGCGCCCCTTCAATTTTCGAACCCTTGTCCAAACTTTAAACGTGAGTCAAGTCTGAACGGCTAAAGCCAGAATCTCCGGCAAAGTGGTCAAAGAAAGGTAATCTTTGGGTGAATTTTTCGGCACTTCGTAAGCTCGAAAATATGGAATAGAACCAGAGATATTTACAGTTTTAGTTTTCAGAAAAGTGTCAAAACAGGCCTTCAGCCGGGCAAGTCCACAAATGACAGTCACCGATTTCCATGACATTTGGCATACTTATAGATTCGAACCCCAGGATCACGAATCCGTTCTCCGTTTCTCGAAATTCCTATCTGTTTTGTGTTTTATGGCGTGTCAAAGTCTACGACGGAAAACTTTAGACATCTCTGAGCACCACATAAGTGAGGTTAGGACAGAATTTTGAACTATTTCGTCACCTACGGAATGTAAAGAAAGCATTCGATGCAAAAATTTTGAAATTTATTTTTTTTGGTGTGCACACGTTTTGCCCCATAAGTCATTTAAAAATAAGAGATATCGCAAATCTAAGACTGGTCCTGGAGTCTACTCTCATTCAACTACCACTTGACCTGCCTAACTCAATTTTTTTTTCGGCACCCCCAAAAGATGGCAAGGTGCGCCCCCTCAATTTTCGACCCCTTGTCCAAACTTTAAACGTGAGTCAAGTCTGAACGGCTAAAGCCAGAATCTCCGGCAAAGTGGTCAAAGAAAGGTAATCTTTGGGTGAATTTTTCGGCACTTCGTAAGCTCGAAAATATGGAATAGAACCAGAGATATTTACAGTTTTAGTTTTCAGAAAAGTGCCAAAACAGGCCTTCAGCCGGGCAAGTCCACAAATGACCGTCACCGATTTCCATGACATTTGGCATACTTATAGATTCGAACCCCAGGATCACGAATCCGGTCTCCGTTTCTCGAAATTCCTATTTGTTTTGTGTTTTATGGCGTGTCAAAGTCTACGACGGAAAACTTTAGACATCTCTGAGCACCACATAAGTGAGGTTAGGACAGAATTTTGAACTATTTCGTCACCTACGGAATGTAAAGAAAGCATTCGATGCAAAAATTTTGAAATTTATTTTTTTTGGTGTGCACACGTTTTGCCCCATAAGTCATTTAAAAATAAGAGATATCGCAAATCTAAGACTGGTCCTGGAGTCTACTCTCATTCAACTACCACTTGACCTGCCTAACTCAATTTTTTTTTCGGCACCCCCAAAAAATGGCAAGGTGCACCCCTTCAATTTTCGACCCCTTGTCCAAACTTTAAACGTGAGTCAAGTCTGAACGGCTAAAGCCAGAATCTCCGGCAAAGTGGTCAAAGAAAGGTAATCTTTGGGTGAATTTTTCGGCACTTCGTAAGCTCGAAAATATGGAATAGAACCAGAGATATTTACAGTTTTAGTTTTCAGAAAAGTGCCAAAACAGGCCTTCAGCCGGGCAAGTCCACAAATGACCGTCACCGATTTCCATGAGATTTGGCATACTTATAGATTCGAACCCCAGGATCACGAATCCGGTCTCCGTTTCTCGAAATTCCTATTTGTTTTGTGTTTTATGGCGTGTCAAAGTCTACGACGGAAAACTTTAGACATCTCTGAGCACCACATAAGTGAGGTTAGGACAGAATTTTGAACTATTTCGTCACCTACGGAATGTAAAGAAAGCATTCGATGCAAAAATTTTGAAATTTATTTTTTTTGGTGTGCACACGTTTTGCCCCATAAGTCATTTAAAAATAAGAGATATCGCAAATCTAAGACTGGTCCTGGAGTCTACTCTCATTCAACTACCACTTGACCTGCCTAACTCAATTTTTTTTTCGGCACCCCCAAAAAATGGCAAGGTGCGCCCCTTCAATTTTCGACCCCTTGTCCAAACTTTAAACGTGAGTCAAGTCTGAACGGCTAAAGTCAGAATCTCCGGCAAAGTGGTCAAAGAAAGGTAATCTTTGGGTGAATTTTTCGGCACTCCGTAAGCTCGAAAATATGGAATAGAACCAGAGATATTTACAGTTTTAGTTTTCAGAAAAGTGCCAAAACAGGCCTTCAGCCGGGCAAGTCCACAAATGACCGTCACCGATTTCCATGACATTTGGCATACTTATAGATTCGAACCCCAGGATCACGAATCCGGTCTCCGTTTCTCGAAATTCCTATTTGTTTTGTGTTTTATGGCGTGTCAAAGTCTACGACGGAAAACTTTAGACATCTCTGAGCACCACATAAGTGAGGTTAGGACAGAATTTTGAACTATTTCGTCACCTACGGAATGTAAAGAAAGCATTCGATGCAAAAATTTTGAAATTTATTTTTTTTGGTGTGCACACGTTTTGCCCCATAAGTCATTTAAAAATAAGAGATATCGCAAATCTAAGACTGGTCCTGGAGTCTACTCTCATTCAACTACCACTTGACCAGCCTAACTCAATTTTTTTTTCGGCACCCCCAAAAAATGGCTAGGTGCGCCCCTTCAATTTTCGACCCCTTGTCCAAACTTTAAACGTGAGTCAAGTCTGAACGGCTAAAGCCAGAATCTCCAGCAAAGTGGTCAAAGAAAGGTAATCTTTGGGTGAATTTTTCGGCACTTCGTAAGCTCGAAAATATGGAATAGAACCAGAGATATTTACAGTTTTAGTTTTCAGAAAAGTGCCAAAACAGGCCTTCAGCCGGGCAAGTCCACAAATGACCGTCACCGATTTCCATGACATTTGGCATACTTATAGATTCGAACCCCAGGATCACGAATCCGGTCTCCGTTTCTCGAAATTCCTATTTGTTTTGTGTTTTATGGCGTGTCAAAGTCTACGACGGAAAACTTTAGACATCTCTGAGCACCACATAAGTGAGGTTAGGACAGAATTTTGAACTATTTCGTCACCTACGGAATGTAAAGAAAGCATTCGATGCAAAAATTTTGAAATTTATTTTTTTTGGTGTGCACACGTTTTGCCCCATAAGTCATTTAAAAATAAGAGATATCGCAAATCTAAGACTGGTCCTGGAGTCTACTCTCATTCAACTACCACTTGACCTGCCTAACTCAATTTTTTTTTCGGCACCCCCAAAAAATGGCAAGGTGCGCCCCTTCAATTTTCGACCCCTTGTCCAAACTTTAAACGTGAGTCAAGTCTGAACGGCTAAAGCCAGAATCTCCGGCAAAGTGGTCAAAGAAAGGTAATCTTTGGGTGAATTTTTCGGCACTTCGTAAGCTCGAAAATGTGGAATAGAACCAGAGATATTTACAGTTTTAGTTTTCAGAAAAGTGCCAAAACAGGCCTTCAGCCGGGCAAGTCCACAAATGACCGTCACCGATTTCCATGACATTTGGCATACTTATAGATTCGAACCCCAGGATCACGAATCCGGTCTCCGTTTCTCGAAATTCCTATTTGTTTTGTGTTTTATGGCGTGTCAAAGTCTACGACGGAAAACTTTAGACAT
This sequence comes from Tenodera sinensis, assembly GCA_030765045.1. Taxonomy (NCBI): domain Eukaryota; kingdom Metazoa; phylum Arthropoda; class Insecta; order Mantodea; family Mantidae; genus Tenodera; species Tenodera sinensis. The sequence goes on from CM060961.1 coordinate 107,347,306, forward strand.
CTCTGAGCACCACATAAGTGAGGTTAGGACAGAATTTTGAACTATTTCGTCACCTACGGAATGTAAAGAAAGCATTCGATGCAAAAATTTTGAAATTTATTTTTTTTGGTGTGCACACGTTTTGCCCCATAAGTCATTTAAAAATAAGAGATATCGCAAATCTAAGACTGGTCCTGGAGTCTACTCTCATTCAACTACCACTTGACCTGCCTAACTCAATTTTTTTTTCGGCACCCACAAAAAATGGCAAGGTGCGCCCCTTCAATTTTCGACCCCTTGTCCAAACTTTAAACGTGAGTCAAGTCTGAACGGCTAAAGCCAGAATCTCCGGCAAAGTGGTCGAAGAAAGGTAATCTTTGGGTGAATTTTTCGGCACTTCGTAAGCTCGAAAATATGGAATAGAACCAGAGATATTTACAGTTTTAGTTTTCAGAAAAGTGCCAAAACAGGCCTTCAGCCGGGCAAGTCCACAAATGACCGTCACCGATTTCCATGACATTTGGCATACTTATAGATTCGAACCCCAGGATCACGAATCCGGTCTCCGTTTCTCGAAATTCCTATTTGTTTTGTGTTTTATGGCGTGTCAAAGTCTACGACGGAAAACTTTAGACATCTCTGCACCACATAAGTGAGGTTAGGACAGAATTTTGAACTATTTCGTCACCTACGGAATGTAAAGAAAGCATTCGATGCAAAAATTTTGAAATTTATTTTTTTTGGTGTGCACACGTTTTCCCCATAAGTCATTTAAAAATAAGAGATATCGCAAATCTAAGACTGGTCCTGGAGTCTACTCTCATTCAACTACCACTTGACCTGCCTAACTCAATTTTTTTTTCGGCACCCCCAAAAAATGGCAAGGTGCGCCCCTTCAATTTTCGACCCCTTGTCCAAACTTTAAACGTGAGTCAAGTCTGAACGGCTAAAGCCAGAATCTCCGGCAAAGTGGTCAAAGAAAGGTAATCTTTGGGTGAATTTTTCGGCACTTCGTAAGCTCGAAAATATGGAATAGAACCAGAGATATTTACAGTTTTAGTTTTCAGAAAAGTGCCAAAACAGGCCTTCAGCCGGGCAAGTCCACAAATGACCGTCACCGATTTCCATGAGATTTGGCATACTTATAGATTCGAACCCCAGGATCACGAATCCGGTCTCCGTTTCTCGAAATTCCTATTTGTTTTGTGTTTTATGGCGTGTCAAAGTCTACGACGGAAAACTTTAGACATCTCTGAGCACCACATAAGTGAGGTTAGGACAGAATTTTGAACTATTTCGTCACCTACGGAATGTAAAGAAAGCATTCGATGCAAAAATTTTGAAATTTATTTTTTTTGGTGTGCACACGTTTTGCCCCATAAGTCATTTAAAAATAAGAGATATCGCAAATCTAAGACTGGTCCTGGAGTCTACTCTCATTCAACTACCACTTGACCTGCCTAACTCAATTTTTTTTTCGGCACCCCCAAAAAATGGCTAGGTGCGCCCCTTCAATTTTCGACCCCTTGTCCAAACTTTAAACGTGAGTCAAGTCTGAACGGCTAAAGCCAGAATCTCCAGCAAAGTGGTCAAAGAAAGGTAATCTTTGGGTGAATTTTTCGGCACTTCGTAAGCTCGAAAATATGGAATAGAACCAGAGATATTTACAGTTTTAGTTTTCAGAAAAGTGCCAAAACAGGCCTTCAGCCGGGCAAGTCCACAAATGACCGTCACCGATTTCCATGACATTTGGCATACTTATAGATTCGAACCCCAGGATCACGAATCCGGTCTCCGTTTCTCGAAATTCCTATTTGTTTTGTGTTTTATGGCGTGTCAAAGTCTACGACGGAAAACTTTAGACATCTCTGAGCACCACATAAGTGAGGTTAGGACAGAATTTTGAACTATTTCGTCACCTACGGAATGTAAAGAAAGCATTCGATGCAAAAATTTTGAAATTTATTTTTTTTGGTGTGCACACGTTTTGCCCCATAAGTCATTTAAAAATAAGAGATATCGCAAATCTAAGACTGGTCCTGGAGTCTACTCTCATTCAACTACCACTTGACCTGCCTAACTCAATTTTTTTTTCGGCACCCCCAAAAAATGGCAAGGTGCGCCCCTTCAATTTTCGACCCCTTGTCCAAACTTTAAACGTGAGTCAAGTCTGAACGGCTAAAGCCAGAATCTCCGGCAAAGTGGTCAAAGAAAGGTAATCTTTGGGTGAATTTTTCGGCACTTCGTAAGCTCGAAAATATGGAATAGAACCAGAGATATTTACAGTTTTAGTTTTCAGAAAAGTGCCAAAACAGGCCTTCAGCCGGGCAAGTCCACAAATGACCGTCACCGATTTCCATGACATTTGGCATACTTATAGATTCGAACCCCAGGATCACGAATCCGGTCTCCGTTTCTCGAAATTCCTATTTGTTTTGTGTTTTATGGCGTGTCAAAGTCTACGACGGAAAACTTTAGACATCTCTGAGCACCACATAAGTGAGGTTAGGACAGAATTTTGAACTATTTCGTCACCTACGGAATGTAAAGAAAGCATTCGATGCAAAAATTTTGAAATTTATTTTTTTTGGTGTGCACACGTTTTGCCCCATAAGTCATTTAAAAATAAGAGATATCGCAAATCTAAGACTGGTCCTGGAGTCTACTCTCATTCAACTACCACTTGACCTGCCTAACTCAATTTTTTTTTCGGCACCCCCAAAAAATGGCAAGGTGCGCCCCTTCAATTTTCGACCCCTTGTCCAAACTTTAAACGTGAGTCAAGTCTGAACGGCTAAAGCCAGAATCTCCGGCAAAGTGGTCGAAGAAAGGTAATCTTTGGGTGAATTTTTCGGCACTTCGTAAGCTCGAAAATATGGAATAGAACCAGAGATATTTACAGTTTTAGTTTTCAGAAAAGTGCCAAAACAGGCCTTCAGCCGGGCAAGTCCACAAATGACCGTCACCGATTTCCATGACATTTGGCATACTTATAGATTCGAACCCCAGGATCACGAATCCGGTCTCCGTTTCTCGAAATTCCTATTTGTTTTGTGTTTTATGGCGTGTCAAAGTCTACGACGGAAAACTTTAGACATCTCTGAGCACCACATAAGTGAGGTTAGGACAGAATTTTGAACTATTTCGTCACCTACGGAATGTAAAGAAAGCATTCGATGCAAAAATTTTGAAATTTATTTTTTTTGGTGTGCACACGTTTTCCCCATAAGTCATTTAAAAATAAGAGATATCGCAAATCTAAGACTGGTCCTGGAGTCTACTCTCATTCAACTACCACTTGACCTGCCTAACTCAATTTTTTTTTCGGCACCCCCAAAAAATGGCAACGTGCGCCCCTTCAATTTTCGACCCCTTGTCCAAACTTTAAACGTGAGTCAAGTCTGAACGGCTAAAGCCAGAATCTCCGGCAAAGTGGTCAAAGAAAGGTAATCTTTGGGTGAATTTTTCGGCACTTCGTAAGCTCGAAAATATGGAATAGAACCAGAGATATTTACAGTTTTAGTTTTCAGAAAAGTGCCAAAACAGGCCTTCAGCCGGGCAAGTCCACAAATGACCGTCACCGATTTCCATGACATTTGGCATACTTATAGATTCGAACCCCAGGATCACGAATCCGGTCTCCGTTTCTCGAAATTCCTATTTGTTTTGTGTTTTATGGCGTGTCAAAGTCTACGACGGAAAACTTTAGACATCTCTGAGCACCACATAAGTGAGGTTAGGACAGAATTTTGAACTATTTCGTCACCTACGGAATGTAAAGAAAGCATTCGATGCAAAAATTTTGAAATTTATTTTTTTTGGTGTGCACACGTTTTGCCCCATAAGTCATTTAAAAATAAGAGATATCGCAAATCTAAGACTGGTCCTGGAGTCTACTCTCATTCAACTACCACTTGACCTGCCTAACTCAATTTTTTTTTCGGCACCCCCAAAAAATGGCAAGGTGCGCCCCTTCAATTTTCGACCCCTTGTCCAAACTTTAAACGTGAGTCAAGTCTGAACGGCTAAAGCCAGAATCTCCGGCAAAGTGGTCAAAGAAAGGTAATCTTTGGGTGAATTTTTCGGCACTTCGTAAGCTCGAAAATATGGAATAGAACCAGAGATATTTACAGTTTTAGTTTTCAGAAAAGTGCCAAAACAGGCCTTCAGCCGGGCAAGTCCACAAATGACCGTCACCGATTTCCATGACATTTGGCATACTTATAGATTCGAACCCCAGGATCACGAATCCGGTCTCCGTTTCTCGAAATTCCTATTTTTTTTGTGTTTTATGGCGTGTCAAAGTCTACGACGGAAAACTTTAGACATCTCTGAGCACCACATAAGTGAGGTTAGGACAGAATTTTGAACTATTTCGTCACCTACGGAATGTAAAGAAAGCATTCGATGCAAAAATTTTGAAATTTATTTTTTTTGGTGTGCACACGTTTTGCCCCATAAGTCATTTAAAAATAAGAGATATCGCAAATTTAAGACTGGTCCTGGAGTCTACTCTCATTCAACTACCACTTGACCTGCCTAACTCAATTTTTTTTTCGGCACCCCCAAAAAATGGCAAGGTGCGCCCCTTCAATTTTCGACCCCTTGTCCAAACTTTAAACGTGAGTCAAGTCTGAACGGCTAAAGCCAGAATCTCCGGCAAAGTGGTCAAAGAAAGGTAATCTTTGGGTGAATTTTTCGGCATTTCGTAAGCTCGAAAATATGGAATAGAACCAGAGATATTTACAGTTTTAGTTTTCAGAAAAGTGCCAAAACAGGCCTTCAGCCGGGCAAGTCCACAAATGACCGTCACCGATTTCCATGACATTTGGCATACTTATAGATTCGAACCCCAGGATCACGAATCCGGTCTCCGTTTCTCGAAATTCCTATTTGTTTTGTGTTTTATGGCGTGTCAAAGTCTACGACGGAAAACTTTAGACATCTCTGAGCACCACATAAGTGAGGTTAGGACAGAATTTTGAACTATTTCGTCACCTACGGAATGTAAAGAAAGCATTCGATGCAAAAATTTTGAAATTTATTTTTTTTGGTGTGCACACGTTTTCCCCATAAGTCATTTAAAAATAAGAGATATCGCAAATCTAAGACTGGTCCTGGAGTCTACTCTCATTCAACTACCACTTGACCTGCCTAACTCAATTTTTTTTTCGGCACCCCCAAAAAATGGCAACGTGCGCCCCTTCAATTTTCGACCCCTTGTCCAAACTTTAAACGTGAGTCAAGTCTGAACGGCTAAAGCCAGAATCTCCGGCAAAGTGGTCAAAGAAAGGTAATCTTTGGGTGAATTTTTCGGCACTTCGTAAGCTCGAAAATATGGAATAGAACCAGAGATATTTACAGTTTTAGTTTTCAGAAAAGTGCCAAAACAGGCCTTCAGCCGGGCAAGTCCACAAATGACCGTCACCGATTTCCATGACATTTGGCATACTTATAGATTCGAACCCCAGGATCACGAATCCGGTCTCCGTTTCTCGAAATTCCTATTTGTTTTGTGTTTTATGGCGTGTCAAAGTCTACGACGGAAAACTTTAGACATCTCTGAGCACCACATAAGTGAGGTTAGGACAGAATTTTGAACTATTTCGTCACCTACGGAATGTAAAGAAAGCATTCGATGCAAAAATTTTGAAATTTATTTTTTTTGGTGTGCACACGTTTTGCCCCATAAGTCATTTAAAAATAAGAGATATCGCAAATCTAAGACTGGTCCTGGAGTCTACTCTCATTCAACTACCACTTGACCTGCCTAACTCAATTTTTTTTTCGGCACCCCCAAAAAATGGCAAGGTGCGCCCCTTCAATTTTCGACCCCTTGTCCAAACTTTAAACGTGAGTCAAGTCTGAACGGCTAAAGCCAGAATCTCCGGCAAAGTGGTCAAAGAAAGGTAATCTTTGGGTGAATTTTTCGGCACTTCGTAAGCTCGAAAATATGGAATAGAACCAGAGATATTTACAGTTTTAGTTTTCAGAAAAGTGCCAAAACAGGCCTTCAGCCGGGCAAGTCCACAAATGACCGTCACCGATTTCCATGACATTTGGCATACTTATAGATTCGAACCCCAGGATCACGAATCCGGTCTCCGTTTCTCGAAATTCCTATTTTTTTTGTGTTTTATGGCGTGTCAAAGTCTACGACGGAAAACTTTAGACATCTCTGAGCACCACATAAGTGAGGTTAGGACAGAATTTTGAACTATTTCGTCACCTACGGAATGTAAAGAAAGCATTCGATGCAAAAATTTTGAAATTTATTTTTTTTGGTGTGCACACGTTTTGCCCCATAAGTCATTTAAAAATAAGAGATATCGCAAATCTAAGACTGGTCCTGGAGTCTACTCTCATTCAACTACCACTTGACCTGCCTAACTCAATTTTTTTTTCGGCACCCCCAAAAAATGGCAAGGTGCGCCCCTTCAATTTTCGACCCCTTGTCCAAACTTTAAACGTGAGTCAAGTCTGAACGGCTAAAGCCAGAATCTCCGGCAAAGTGGTCGAAGAAAGGTAATCTTTGGGTGAATTTTTCGGCACTTCGTAAGCTCGAAAATATGGAATAGAACCAGAGATATTTACAGTTTTGCCCCATAAGTCATTTAAAAATAAGAGATATCGCAAATCTAAGACTGGTCCTGGAGTCTACTCTCATTCAACTACCACTTGACCTGCCTAACTCAATTTTTTTTTCGGCACCCCCAAAAAATGGCAAGGTGCGCCCCTTCAATTTTCGACCCCTTGTCCAAACTTTAAACGTGAGTCAAGTCTGAACGGCTAAAGCCAGAATCTCCGGCAAAGTGGTCGAAGAAAGGTAATCTTTGGGTGAATTTTTCGGCACTTCGTAAGCTCGAAAATATGGAATAGAACCAGAGATATTTACAGTTTTGCCCCATAAGTCATTTAAAAATAAGAGATATCGCAAATCTAAGACTGGTCCTGGAGTCTACTCTCATTCAACTACCACTTGACCTGCCTAACTCAATTTTTTTTTCGGCACCCCCAAAAAATGGCAAGGTGCGCCCCTTCAATTTTCGACCCCTTGTCCAAACTTTAAACGTGAGTCAAGTCTGAACGGCTAAAGCCAGAATCTCCGGCAAAGTGGTCAAAGAAAGGTAATCTTTGGGTGAATTTTTCGGCGCTTCGTAAGCTCGAAAATATGGAATAGAACCAGAGATATTTACAGTTTTAGTTTTCAGAAAAGTGCCAAAACAGGCCTTCAGCCGGGCAAGTCCACAAATGACCGTCACCGATTTCCATGACATTTGGCATACTTATAGATTCGAACCCCAGGATCACGAATCCGGTCTCCGTTTCTCGAAATTCCTATTTGTTTTGTGTTTTATGGCGTGTCAAAGTCTACGACGGAAAACTTTAGACATCTCTGAGCACCACATAAGTGAGGTTAGGACAGAATTTTGAACTATTTCGTCACCTACGGAATGTAAAGAAAGCATTCGATGCAAAAATTTTGAAATTTATTTTTTTTGGTGTGCACACGTTTTGCCCCATAAGTCATTTAAAAATAAGAGATATCGCAAATCTAAGACTGGTCCTGGAGTCTACTCTCATTCAACTACCACTTGACCTGCCTAACTCAATTTTTTTTTCGGCACCCCCAAAAAATGGCAAGGTGCGCCCCTTCAATTTTCGACCCCTTGTCCAAACTTTAAACGTGAGTCAAGTCTGAACGGCTAAAGCCAGAATCTCCGGCAAAGTGGTCGAAGAAAGGTAATCTTTGGGTGAATTTTTCGGCACTTCGTAAGCTCGAAAATATGGAATAGAACCAGAGATATTTACAGTTTTAGTTTTCAGAAAAGTGCCAAAACAGGCCTTCAGCCGGGCAAGTCCACAAATGACCGTCACCGATTTCCATGAGATTTGGCATACTTATAGATTCGAACCCCAGGATCACGAATCCGGTCTCCGTTTCTCGAAATTCCTATTTGTTTTGTGTTTTATGGCGTGTCAAAGTCTACGACGGAAAACTTTAGACATCTCTGAGCACCACATAAGTGAGGTTAGGACAGAATTTTGAACTATTTCGTCACCTACGGAATGTAAAGAAAGCATTCGATGCAAAAATTTTGAAATTTATTTTTTTTGGTGTGCACACGTTTTGCCCCATAAGTCATTTAAAAATAAGAGATATCGCAAATCTAAGACTGGTCCTGGAGTCTACTCTCATTCAACTACCACTTGACCTGCCTAACTCAATTTTTTTTTCGGCACCCCCAAAAAATGGCCAGGTGCGCACCTTCAATTTTCGACCCCTTGTCCAAACTTTAAACGTGAGTCAAGTCTGAACGGCTAAAGCCAGAATCTCCGGCAAAGTGGTCAAAGAAAGGTAATCTTTGGGTGAATTTTTCGGCACTTCGTAAGCTCGAAAATATGGAATAGAACCAGAGATATTAACAGTTTTAGTTTTCAGAAAAGTGCCAAAACAGGCCTTCAGCCGGGCAAGTCCACAAATGACCGTCACCGATTTCCATGACATTTGGCATACTTATAGATTCGAACCCCAGGATCACGAATCCGGTCTCCGTTTCTCGAAATTCCTATTTGTTTTGTGTTTTATGGCGTGTCAAAGTCTACGACGGAAAATTTTAGACATCTCTGAGCACCACATAAGTGAGGTTAGGACAGAATTTTGAACTATTTCGTCACCTACGGAATGTAAAGAAAGCATTCGATGCAAAAATTTTGAAATTTATTTTTTTTGGTGTGCACACGTTTTGCCCCATAAGTCATTTAAAAATAAGAGATATCGCAAATCTAAGACTGGTCCTGGAGTCTACTCTCATTCAACTACCACTTGACCTGCCTAACTCAATTTTTTTTTCGGCACCCCCAAAAAATGGCCAGGTGCGCACCTTCAATTTTCGACCCCTTGTCCAAACTTTAAACGTGAGTCAAGTCTGAACGGCTAAAGCCAGAATCTCCGGCAAAGTGGTCAAAGAAAGGTAATCTTTGGGTGAATTTTTCGGCACTTCGTAAGCTCGAAAATATGGAATAGAACCAGAGATATTTACAGTTTTAGTTTTCAGAAAAGTGCCAAAACAGGCCTTCAGCCGGGCAAGTCCACAAATGACCGTCACCGATTTCCATGACATTTGGCATACTTATAGATTCGAACCCCAGGATCACGAATCCGGTCTCCGTTTCTCGAAATTCCTATTTGTTTTGTGTTTTATGGCGTGTCAAAGTCTACGACGGAAAACTTTAGACATCTCTGAGCACCACATAAGTGAGGTTAGGACAGAATTTTGAACTATTTCGTCACCTACGGAATGTAAAGAAAGCATTCGATGCAAAAATTTTGAAATTTATTTTTTTTGGTGTGCACACGTTTTGCCCCATAAGTCATTTAAAAATAAGAGATATCGCAAATCTAAGACTGGTCCTGGAGTCTACTCTCATTCAACTACCACTTGACCTGCCTAACTCAATTTTTTTTTCGGCACCCCCAAAAAATGAAAAGGTGCGCCCCTTCAATTTTCGACCCCTTGTCCAAACTTTAAACGTGAGTCAAGTCTGAACGGCTAAAGCCAGAATCTCCGGCAAAGTGGTCAAAGAAAGGTAATCTTTGGGTGAATTTTTCGGCACTTCGTAAGCTCGAAAATATGGAATAGAACCAGAGATATTTACAGTTTTAGTTTTCAGAAAAGTGCCAAAACAGGCCTTCAGCCGGGCAAGTCCACAAATGACCGTCACCGATTTCCATGACATTTGGCATACTTATAGATTCGAACCCCAGGATCACGAATCCGGTCTCCGTTTCTCGAAATTCCTATTTGTTTTGTGTTTTATGGCGTGTCAAAGTCTACGACGGAAAACTTTAGACATCTCTGAGCACCACATAAGTGAGGTTAGGACAGAATTTTGAACTATTTCGTCACCTACGGAATGTAAAGAAAGCATTCGATGCAAAAATTTTGAAATTTATCTTTTTTGGTGTGCACACGTTTTGCCCCATAAGTCATTTAAAAATAAGAGATATCGCAAATCTAAGACTGGTCCTGGAGTCTGCTCTCATTCAACTACCACTTGACCTGCCTAACTCAATTTTTTTTCAGCACCCCCAAAAAATGGCAAGGTGCGCCCCTTCAATTTTCGACCCCTTGTCCAAACTTTAAACGTGAGTCAAGTCTGAACGGCTAAAGCCAGAATCTCCGGCAAAGTGGTCAAAGAAAGGTAATCTTTGGGTGAATTTTTCGGCACTTCGTAAGCTCGAAAATATGGAATAGAACCAGAGATATTTACAGTTTTAGTTTTCAGAAAAGTGCCGAAACAGGCCTTCAGCCGGGCAAGTCCACAAATGACCGTCACCGATTTCCATGACATTTGGCATACTTATAGATTCGAACCCCAGGATCACGAATCCGGTCTCCGTTTCTCGAAATTCCTATTTGTTTTGTGTTTTATGGCGTGTCAAAGTCTACGACGGAAAACTTTAGACATCTCTGAGCACCACATAAGTGAGGTTAGGACAGAATTTTGAACTATTTCGTCACCTACGGAATGTAAAGAAAGCATTCGATGCAAAAATTTTGAAATTTATTTTTTTTGGTGTGCACACGTTTTGCCCCATAAGTCATTTAAAAATAAGAGATATCGCAAATCTAAGACTGGTCCTGGAGTCTACTCTCATTCAACTACCACTTGACCTGCCTAACTCAATTTTTTTTTCGGCACCCCCAAAAAATGGCAAGGTGCTGCGCCCCTTCAATTTTCGACCCCTTGTCCAAACTTTAAACGTGAGTCAAGTCTGAACGGCTAAAGCCAGAATCTCCGGCAAAGTGGTCAAAGAAAGGTAATCTTTGGGTGAATTTTTCGGCACTTCGTAAGCTCGAAAATATGGAATAGAACCAGAGATATTTACAGTTTTAGTTTTCAGAAAAGTGCCAAAACAGGCCTTCAGCCGGGCAAGTCCACAAATGACCGTCACCGATTTCCATGACATTTGGCATACTTATAGATTCGAACCCCGGGATCACGAATCCGGTCTCCGTTTCTCGAAATTCCTATTTGTTTTGTGTTTTATGGCGTGTCAAAGTCTACGACGGAAAACTTTAGACATCTCTGAGCACCACATAAGTGAGGTTAGGACAGAATTTTGAACTATTTCGTCACCTACGGAATGTAAAGAAAGCATTCGATGCAAAAATTTTGAAATTTATTTTTTTTGGTGTGCACACCTTTTGCCCCATAAGTCATTTAAAAATAAGAGATATCGCAAATCTAAGACTGGTCCTGGAGTCTACTCTCATTCAACTACCACTTGACCTGCCTAACTCAATTTTTTTTTCGGCACCCCCAAAAAATGGCCAGGTGCGCCCCTTCAATTTTCGACCCCTTGTCCAAACTTTAAACGTGAGTCAAGTCTGAACGGCTAAAGCCAGAATCTCCGGCAAAGTGGTCAAAGAAAGGTAATCTTTGGGTGAATTTTTCGGCACTTCGTAAGCTCGAAAATATGGAATAGAACCAGAGATATTTACAGTTTTAGTTTTCAGAAAAGTGCCAAAACAGGTCTTCAGCCGGGCAAGTCCACAAATGACCGTCACCGATTTCCATGACATTTGGCATACTTATAGATTCGAACCCCAGGATCACGAATCCGGTCTCCGTTTCTCGAAATTCCTATTTGTTTTGTGTTTTATGGCGTGTCAAAGTCTACGACGGAAAACTTTAGACATCTCTGAGCACCACATAAGTGAGGTTAGGACAGAATTTTGAACTATTTCGTCACCTACGGAATGTAAAGAAAGCATTCGATGCAAAAATTTTGAAATTTATTTTTTTTGGTGTGCACACGTTTTGCCCCATAAGTCATTTAAAAATAAGAGATATCGCAAATCTAAGACTGGTCCTGGAGTCTACTCTCATTCAACTACCACTTGACCTGCCTAACTCAATTTTTTTTTCGGCACCCCCAAAAAATGGCAAGGTGCGCCCCTTCAATTTTCGACCCCTTGTCCAAACTTTAAACGTGAGTCAAGTCTGAACGGCTAAAGCCAGAATCTCCGGCAAAGTGGTCAAAGAAAGGTAATTTTTGGGTGAATTTTTCGGCACTTCGTAAGCTCGAAAATATGGAATAGAACCAGAGATATTTACAGTTTTAGTTTTCAGAAAAGTGCCAAAACAGGCCTTCAGCCGGGCAAGTCCACAAATGACCGTCACCGATTTCCATGACATTTGGCATACTTATAGATTCGAACCCCAGGATCACGAATCCGGTCTCCGTTTCTCGAAATTCCTATTTGTTTTGTGTTTTATGGCGTGTCAAAGTCTACGACGGAAAACTTTAGACATCTCTGAGCACCACATAAGTGAGGTTAGGACAGAATTTTGAACTATTTCGTCACCTACGGAATGTAAAGAAAGCATTCGATGCAAAAATTTTGAAATTTATTTTTTTTGGTGTGCACACGTTTTGCCCCATAAGTCATTTAAAAATAAGAGATATCGCAAATCTAAGACTGGTCCTGGAGTCTACTCTCATTCAACTACCACTTGACCTGCCTAACTCAATTTTTTTTTCGGCACCCCCAAAAAATGGCAAGGTGCGCCCCTTCAATTTTCGACCCCTTGTCCAAACTTTAAACGTGAGTCAAGTCTGAACGGCTAAAGCCAGAATCTCCGGCAAAGTGGTCAAAGAAAGGTAATTTTTGGGTGAATTTTTCGGCACTTCGTAAGCTCGAAAATATGGAATAGAACCAGAGATATTTACAGTTTTAGTTTTCAGAAAAGTGCCAAAACAGGCCTTCAGCCGGGCAAGTCCACAAATGACCGTCACCGATTTCCATGACATTTGGCATACTTATAGATTCGAACCCCAGGATCACGAATCCGGTCTCCGTTTCTCGAAATTCCTATTTGTTTTGTGTTTTATGGCGTGTCAAAGTCTACGACGGAAAACTTTAGACATCTCTGAGCACCACATAAGTGAGGTTAGGACAGAATTTTGAACTATTTCGTCACCTACGGAATGTAAAGAAAGCATTCGATGCAAAAATTTTGAAATTTATTTTTTTTGGTGTGCACACGTTTTGCCCCATAAGTCATTTAAAAATAAGAGATATCGCAAATCTAAGACTGGTCCTGGAGTCTACTCTCATTCAACTACCACTTGACCTGCCTAACTCAATTTTTTTTTCGGCACCCCCAAAAAATGGCAAGGTGCGCCCCTTCAATTTTCGACCCCTTGTCCAAACTTTAAACGTGAGTCAAGTCTGAACGGCTAAAGCCAGAATCTCCGGCAAAGTGGTCAAAGAAAGGTAATCTTTGGGTGAATTTTTCGGCACTTCGTAAGCTCGAAAATATGGAATAGAACCAGAGATATTTACAGTTTTAGTTTTCAGAAAAGTGCCAAAACAGGCCTTCAGCCGGGCAAGTCCACAAATGACCGTCACCGATTTCCATGACATTTGGCATACTTATAGATTCGAACCCCAGGATCACGAATCCGGTCTCCGTTTCTCGAAATTCCTATTTGTTTTGTGTTTTATGGCGTGTCAAAGTCTACGACGGAAAACTTTAGACATCTCTGAGCACCACATAAGTGAGGTTAGGACAGAATTTTGAACTATTTCGTCACCTACGGAATGTAAAGAAAGCATTCGATGCAAAAATTTTGAAATTTATTTTTTTTGGTGTGCACACGTTTTGCCCCATAAGTCATTTAAAAATAAGAGATATCGCAAATCTAAGACTGGTCCTGGAGTCTACTCTCATTCAACTACCACTTGACCTGCCTAACTCAATTTTTTTTTCGGCACCCCCAAAAAATGGCAAGGTGCGCCCCTTCAATTTTCGACCCCTTGTCCAAACTTTAAACGTGAGTCAAGTCTGAACGGCTAAAGCCAGAATCTCCGGCAAAGTGGTCAAAGAAAGGTAATCTTTGGGTGAATTTTTCGGCACTTCGTAAGCTCGAAAATATGGAATAGAACCAGAGATATTTACAGTTTTAGTTTTCAGAATAGTGCCAAAACAGGCCTTCAGCCGGGCAAGTCCGCAAATGACCGTCACCGATTTCCATGACATTTGGCATACTTATAGATTGGAACCCCAGGATCACGAATCCGGTCTCCGTTTCTCGAAATTCCTATTTGTTTTGTGTTTTATGGCGTGTCAAAGTCTACGACGGAAAACTTTAGACATCTCTGAGCACCACATAAGTGAGGTTAGGACAGAATTTTGAACTATTTCGTCACCTACGGAATGTAAAGAAAGCATTCGATGCAAAAGTTTTGAAATTTATTTTTTTTGGTGTGCACACGTTTTGCCCCATAAGTCATTTAAAAATAAGAGATATCGCAAATCTAAGACTGGTCCTGGAGTCTACTCTCATTCAACTACCACTTGACCTGCCTAACTCAATTTTTTTTTCGGCACCCCCAAAAAATGGCAAGGTGCGCCCCTTCAATTTTCGACCCCTTGTCCAAACTTTAAACGTGAGTCAAGTCTGAACGGCTAAAGCCAGAATCTCCGGCAAAGTGGTCAAAGAAAGGTAATCTTTGGGTGAATTTTTCGGCACTTCGTAAGCTCGAAAATATGGAATAGAACCAGAGATATTTACAGTTTTAGTTTTCAGAAAAGTGCCAAAACAGGCCTTCAGCCGGGCAAGTCCACAAATGACCGTCACCGATTTCCATGACATTTGGCATACTTATAGATTCGAACCCCAGGATCACGAATCCGGTCTCCGTTTCTCGAAATTCCTATTTGTTTTGTGTTTTATGGCGTGTCAAAGTCTACGACGGAAAACTTTAGACATCTCTGAGCACCACATAAGTGAGGTTAGGACAGAATTTTGAACTATTTCGTCACCTACGGAATGTAAAGAAAGCATTCGATGCAAAAATTTTGAAATTTATTTTTTTTGGTGTGCACACGTTTTGCCCCATAAGTCATTTAAAAATAAGAGATATCGCAAATCTAAGACTGGTCCTGGAGTCTACTCTCATTCAACTACCACTTGACCTGCCTAACTCAATTTTTTTTTCGGCACCCCCAAAAAATGGCAAGGTGCGCCCCTTCAATTTTCGACCCCTTGTCCAAACTTTAAACGTGAGTCAAGTCTGAACGGCTAAAGCCAGAATCTCCGGCAAAGTGGTCAAAGAAAGGTAATCTTTGGGTGAATTTTTCGGCACTTCGTAAGCTCGAAAATATGGAATAGAACCAGAGATATTTACAGTTTTAGTTTTCAGAATAGTGCCAAAACAGGCCTTCAGCCGGGCAAGTCCGCAAATGACCGTCACCGATTTCCATGACATTTGGCATACTTATAGATTGGAACCCCAGGATCACGAATCCGGTCTCCGTTTCTCGAAATTCCTATTTGTTTTGTGTTTTATGGCGTGTCAAAGTCTACGACGGAAAACTTTAGACATCTCTGAGCACCACATAAGTGAGGTTAGGACAGAATTTTGAACTATTTCGTCACCTACGGAATGTAAAGAAAGCATTCGATGCAAAAGTTTTGAAATTTATTTTTTTTGGTGTGCACACGTTTTGCCCCATAAGTCATTTAAAAATAAGAGATATCGCAAATCTAAGACTGGTCCTGGAGTCTACTCTCATTCAACTACCACTTGACCTGCCTAACTCAATTTTTTTTTCGGCACCCCCAAAAAATGGCAAGGTGCGCCCCTTCAATTTTCGACCCCTTGTCCAAACTTTAAACGTGAGTCAAGTCTGAACGGCTAAAGCCAGAATCTCCGGCAAAGTGGTCAAAGAAAGGTAATCTTTGGGTGAATTTTTCGGCACTTCGTAAGCTCGAAAATATGGAATAGAACCAGAGATATTTACAGTTTTAGTTTTCAGAAAAGTGCCAAAACAGGCCTTCAGCCGGGCAAGTCCACAAATGACCGTCACCGATTTCCATGACATTTGGCATACTTATAGATTCGAACCCCAGGATCACGAATCCGGTCTCCGTTTCTCGAAATTCCTATTTGTTTTGTGTTTTATGGCGTGTCAAAGTCTACGACGGAAAACTTTAGACATCTCTGAGCACCACATAAGTGAGGTTAGGACAGAATTTTGAACTATTTCGTCACCTACGGAATGTAAAGAAAGCATTCGGTGCAAAAATTTTGAAATTTATTTTTTTTGGTGTGCACACGTTTTGCCCCATAAGTCATTTAAAAATAAGAGATATCGCAAATCTAAGACTGGTCCTGGAGTCTACTCTCATTCAACTACCACTTGACCTGCCTAACTCAATTTTTTTTTCGGCACCCCCAAAAAATGGCAAGGTGCGCCCCTTCAATTTTCGACCCCTTGTCCAAACTTTAAACGTGAGTCAAGTCTGAACGGCTAAAGCCAGAATCTCCGGCAAAGTGGTCAAAGAAAGGTAATCTTTGGGTGAATTTTTCGGCACTTCGTAAGCTCGAAAATATGGAATAGAACCAGAGATATTTACAGTTTTAGTTTTCAGAATAGTGCCAAAACAGGCCTTCAGCCGGGCAAGTCCGCAAATGACCGTCACCGATTTCCATGACATTTGGCATACTTATAGATTGGAACCCCAGGATCACGAATCCGGTCTCCGTTTCTCGAAATTCCTATTTGTTTTGTGTTTTATGGCGTGTCAAAGTCTACGACGGAAAACTTTAGACATCTCTGAGCACCACATAAGTGAGGTTAGGACAGAATTTTGAACTATTTCGTCACCTACGGAATGTAAAGAAAGCATTCGATGCAAAAGTTTTGAAATTTATTTTTTTTGGTGTGCACACGTTTTGCCCCATAAGTCATTTAAAAATAAGAGATATCGCAAATCTAAGACTGGTCCTGGAGTCTACTCTCATTCAACTACCACTTGACCTGCCTAACTCAATTTTTTTTTCGGCACCCCCAAAAAATGGCAAGGTGCGCCCCTTCAATTTTCGACCCCTTGTCCAAACTTTAAACGTGAGTCAAGTCTGAACGGCTAAAGCCAGAATCTCCGGCAAAGTGGTCAAAGAAAGGTAATCTTTGGGTGAATTTTTCGGCACTTCGTAAGCTCGAAAATATGGAATAGAACCAGAGATATTTACAGTTTTAGTTTTCAGAAAAGTGCCAAAACAGGCCTTCAGCCGGGCAAGTCCACAAATGACCGTCACCGATTTCCATGACATTTGGCATACTTATAGATTCGAACCCCAGGATCACGAATCCGGTCTCCGTTTCTCGAAATTCCTATTTGTTTTGTGTTTTATGGCGTGTCAAAGTCTACGACGGAAAACTTTAGACATCTCTGAGCACCACATAAGTGAGGTTAGGACAGAATTTTGAACTATTTCGTCACCTACGGAATGTAAAGAAAGCATTCGATGCAAAAATTTTGAAATTTATTTTTTTTGGTGTGCACACGTTTTGCCCCATAAGTCATTTAAAAATAAGAGATATCGCAAATCTAAGACTGGTCCTGGAGTCTACTCTCATTCAACTACCACTTGACCTGCCTAACTCAATTTTTTTTTCGGCACCCCCAAAAAATGGCAAGGTGCGCCCCTTCAATTTTCGACCCCTTGTCCAAACTTTAAACGTGAGTCAAGTCTGAACGGCTAAAGCCAGAATCTCCGGCAAAGTGGTCAAAGAAAGGTAATCTTTGGGTGAATTTTTCGGCACTTCGTAAGCTCGAAAATATGGAATAGAACCAGAGATATTTACAGTTTTAGTTTTCAGAATAGTGCCAAAACAGGCCTTCAGCCGGGCAAGTCCGCAAATGACCGTCACCGATTTCCATGACATTTGGCATACTTATAGATTGGAACCCCAGGATCACGAATCCGGTCTCCGTTTCTCGAAATTCCTATTTGTTTTGTGTTTTATGGCGTGTCAAAGTCTACGACGGAAAACTTTAGACATCTCTGAGCACCACATAAGTGAGGTTAGGACAGAATTTTGAACTATTTCGTCACCTACGGAATGTAAAGAAAGCATTCGATGCAAAAGTTTTGAAATTTATTTTTTTTGGTGTGCACACGTTTTGCCCCATAAGTCATTTAAAAATAAGAGATATCGCAAATCTAAGACTGGTCCTGGAGTCTACTCTCATTCAACTACCACTTGACCTGCCTAACTCAATTTTTTTTTCGGCACCCCCAAAAAATGGCAAGGTGCGCCCCTTCAATTTTCGACCCCTTGTCCAAACTTTAAACGTGAGTCAAGTCTGAACGGCTAAAGCCAGAATCTCCGGCAAAGTGGTCAAAGAAAGGTAATCTTTGGGTGAATTTTTCGGCACTTCGTAAGCTCGAAAATATGGAATAGAACCAGAGATATTTACAGTTTTAGTTTTCAGAAAAGTGCCAAAACAGGCCTTCAGCCGGGCAAGTCCACAAATGACCGTCACCGATTTCCATGACATTTGGCATACTTATAGATTCGAACCCCAGGATCACGAATCCGGTCTCCGTTTCTCGAAATTCCTATTTGTTTTGTGTTTTATGGCGTGTCAAAGTCTACGACGGAAAACTTTAGACATCTCTGAGCACCACATAAGTGAGGTTAGGACAGAATTTTGAACTATTTCGTCACCTACGGAATGTAAAGAAAGCATTCGATGCAAAAATTTTGAAATTTATTTTTTTTGGTGTGCACACGTTTTGCCCCATAAGTCATTTAAAAATAAGAGATATCGCAAATCTAAGACTGGTCCTGGAGTCTACTCTCATTCAACTACCACTTGACCTGCCTAACTCAATTTTTTTTTCGGCACCCCCAAAAAATGGCAAGGTGCGCCCCTTCAATTTTCGACCCCTTGTCCAAACTTTAAACGTGAGTCAAGTCTGAACGGCTCAAGCCAGAATCTCCGGCAAAGTGGTCAAAGAAAGGTAATCTTTGGGTGAATTTTTCGGCACTTCGTAAGCTCGAAAATATGGAATAGAACCAGAGATATTTACAGTTTTAGTTTTCAGAAAAGTGCCAAAACAGGCCTTCAGCCGGGCAAGTCCACAAATGACCGTCACCGATTTCCATGACATTTGGCATACTTATAGATTCGAACCCCAGGATCACGAATCCGGTCTCCGTTTCTCGAAATTCCTATTTGTTTTGTGTTTTATGGCGTGTCAAAGTCTACGACGGAAAACTTTAGACATCTCTGAGCACCACATAAGTGAGGTTAGGACAGAATTTTGAACTATTTCGTCACCTACGGAATGTAAAGAAAGCATTCGATGCAAAAATTTTGAAATTTATTTTTTTTGGTGTGCACACGTTTTGCCCCATAAGTCATTTAAAAATAAGAGATATCGCAAATCTAAGACTGGTCCTGGAGTCTACTCTCATTCAACTACCACTTGACCTGCCTAACTCAATTTTTTTTTCGGCACCCCCAAAAAATGGCAAGGTGCGCCCCTTCAATTTTCGACCCCTTGTCCAAACTTTAAACGTGAGTCAAGTCTGAACGGCTAAAGCCAGAATCTCCGGCAAAGTGGTCAAAGAAAGGTAATCTTTGGGTGAATTTTTCGGCACTTCGTAAGCTCGAAAATATGGAATAGAACCAGAGATATTTACAGTTTTAGTTTTCAGAAAAGTGCCAAAACAGGCCTTCAGCCGGGCAAGTCCACAAATGACCGTCACCGATTTCCATGACATTTGGCATACTTATAGATTCGAACCCCAGGATCACGAATCCGGTCTCCGTTTCTCGAAATTCCTATTTGTTTTGTGTTTTATGGCGTGTCAAAGTCTACGACGGAAAACTTTAGACATCTCTGAGCACCACATAAGTGAGGTTAGGACAGAATTTTGAACTATTTCGTCACCTACGGAATGTAAAGAAAGCATTCGATGCAAAAATTTTGAAATTTATTTTTTTTTGGTGTGCACACGTTTTGCCCCATAAGTCATTTAAAAATAAGAGATATCGCAAATCTAAGACTGGTCCTGGAGTCTACTCTCATTCAACTACCACTTGACCTGCCTAACTCAATTTTTTTTTCGGCACCCCCAAAAAATGGCCAGGTGCGCCCCTTCAATTTTCGACCCCTTGTCCAAACTTTAAACGTGAGTCAAGTCTGAACGGCTAAAGCCAGAATCTCCGGCAAAGTGGTCAAAGAAAGGTAATCTTTGGGTGAATTTTTCGGCACTTCGTAAGCTCGAAAATATGGAATAGAACCAGAGATATTTACAGTTTTAGTTTTCAGAAAAGTGCCAAAACAGGCCTTCAGCCGGGCAAGTCCACAAATGACCGTCACCGATTTCCATGACATTTGGCATACTTATAGATTCGAACCCCAGGATCACGAATCCGGTCTCCGTTTCTCGAAATTCCTATTTGTTTTGTGTTTTATGGCGTGTCAAAGTCTACGACGGAAAACTTTAGACATCTCTGAGCACCACATAAGTGAGGTTAGGACAGAATTTTGAACTATTTCGTCACCTACGGAATGTAAAGAAAGCATTCGATGCAAAAATTTTGAAATTTATTTTTTTTGGTGTGCACACGTTTTGCCCCATAAGTCATTTAAAAATAAGAGATATCGCAAATCTAAGACTGGTCCAGGAGTCTACTCTCATTCAACTACCACTTGACCTGCCTAACTCAATTTTTTTTTCGGCACCCCCAAAAAATGGCAAGGTGCGCCCCTTCAATTTTCGACCCCTTGTCCAAACTTTAAACGTGAGTCAAGTCTGAACGGCTAAAGCCAGAATCTCCGGCAAAGTGGTCAAAGAAAGGTAATCTTTGGGTGAATTTTTCGGCACTTCGTAAGCTCGAAAATATGGAATAGAACCAGAGATATTTACAGTTTTAGTTTTCAGAAAAGTGCCAAAACAGGCCTTCAGCCGGGCAAGTCCACAAATGACCGTCACCGATTTCCATGACATTTGGCATACTTATAGATTCGAACCCCAGGATCACGAATCCGGTCTCCGTTTCTCGAAATTCCTATTTGTTTTGTGTTTTATGGCGTGTCAAAGTCTACGACGGAAAACTTTAGACATCTCTGAGCACCACATAAGTGAGGTTAGGACAGAATTTTGAACTATTTCGTCACCTACGGAATGTAAAGAAAGCATTCGATGCAAAAATTTTGAAATTTATTTTTTTTGGTGTGCACACGTTTTGCCCCATAAGTCATTTAAAAATAAGAGATATCGCAAATCTAAGACTGGTCCTGGAGTCTACTCTCATTCAACTACCACTTGACCTGCCTAACTCAATTTTTTTTCGGCACCCCCAAAAAATGGCAAGGTGCGCCCCTTCAATTTTCGACCCCTTGTCCAAACTTTAAACGTGAGTCAAGTCTGAACGGCTAAAGCCAGAATCTCCGGCAAAGTGGTCAAAGAAAGGTAATCTTTGGGTGAATTTTTCGGCACTTCGTAAGCTCGAAAATATGGAATAGAACCAGAGATATTTACAGTTTTAGTTTTCAGAAAAGTGCCAAAACAGGCCTTCAGCCGGGCAAGTCCACAAATGACCGTCACCGATTTCCATGACATTTGGCATACTTATAGATTCGAACCCCAGGATCACGAATCCGGTCTCCGTTTCTCGAAATTCCTATTTGTTTTGTGTTTTATGGCGTGTCAAAGTCTACGACGGAAAACTTTAGACATCTCTGAGCACCACATAAGTGAGGTTAGGACAGAATTTTGAACTATTTCGTCACCTACGGAATGTAAAGAAAGCATTCGATGCAAAAATTTTGAAATTTATTTTTTTTGGTGTGCACACGTTTTGCCCCATAAGTCATTTAAAAATAAGAGATATCGCAAATCTAAGACTGGTCCTGGAGTCTACTCTCATTCAACTACCACTTGACCTGCCTAACTCAATTTTTTTTTCGGCACCCCCAAAAAATGGCAAGGTGCGCCCCTTCAATTTTCGACCCCTTGTCCAAACTTTAAACGTGAGTCAAGTCTGAACGGCTAAAGCCAGAATCTCCGGCAAAGTGGTCAAAGAAAGGTAATCTTTGGGTGAATTTTTCGGCACTTCGTAAGCTCGAAAATATGGAATAGAACCAGAGATATTTACAGTTTTAGTTTTCAGAATAGTGCCAAAACAGGCCTTCAGCCGGGCAAGTCCGCAAATGACCGTCACCGATTTCCATGACATTTGGCATACTTATAGATTGGAACCCCAGGATCACGAATCCGGTCTCCGTTTCTCGAAATTCCTATTTGTTTTGTGTTTTATGGCGTGTCAAAGTCTACGACGGAAAACTTTAGACATCTCTGAGCACCACATAAGTGAGGTTAGGACAGAATTTTGAACTATTTCGTCACCTACGGAATGTAAAGAAAGCATTCGATGCAAAAGTTTTGAAATTTATTTTTTTTGGTGTGCACACGTTTTGCCCCATAAGTCATTTAAAAATAAGAGATATCGCAAATCTAAGACTGGTCCTGGAGTCTACTCTCATTCAACTACCACTTGACCTGCCTAACTCAATTTTTTTTTCGGCACCCCCAAAAAATGGCAAGGTGCGCCCCTTCAATTTTCGACCCCTTGTCCAAACTTTAAACGTGAGTCAAGTCTGAACGGCTAAAGCCAGAATCTCCGGCAAAGTGGTCAAAGAAAGGTAATCTTTGGGTGAATTTTTCGGCACTTCGTAAGCTCGAAAATATGGAATAGAACCAGAGATATTTACAGTTTTAGTTTTCAGAAAAGTGCCAAAACAGGCCTTCAGCCGGGCAAGTCCACAAATGACCGTCACCGATTTCCATGACATTTGGCATACTTATAGATTCGAACCCCAGGATCACGAATCCGGTCTCCGTTTCTCGAAATTCCTATTTGTTTTGTGTTTTATGGCGTGTCAAAGTCTACGACGGAAAACTTTAGACATCTCTGAGCACCACATAAGTGAGGTTAGGACAGAATTTTGAACTATTTCGTCACCTACGGAATGTAAAGAAAGCATTCGATGCAAAAATTTTGAAATTTATTTTTTTTGGTGTGCACACGTTTTGCCCCATAAGTCATTTAAAAATAAGAGATATCGCAAATCTAAGACTGGTCCTGGAGTCTACTCTCATTCAACTACCACTTGACCTGCCTAACTCAATTTTTTTTTCGGCACCCCCAAAAAATGGCAAGGTGCGCCCCTTCAATTTTCGACCCCTTGTCCAAACTTTAAACGTGAGTCAAGTCTGAACGGCTAAAGCCAGAATCTCCGGCAAAGTGGTCAAAGAAAGGTAATCTTTGGGTGAATTTTTCGGCACTTCGTAAGCTCGAAAATATGGAATAGAACCAGAGATATTTACAGTTTTAGTTTTCAGAATAGTGCCAAAACAGGCCTTCAGCCGGGCAAGTCCGCAAATGACCGTCACCGATTTCCATGACATTTGGCATACTTATAGATTGGAACCCCAGGATCACGAATCCGGTCTCCGTTTCTCGAAATTCCTATTTGTTTTGTGTTTTATGGCGTGTCAAAGTCTACGACGGAAAACTTTAGACATCTCTGAGCACCACATAAGTGAGGTTAGGACAGAATTTTGAACTATTTCGTCACCTACGGAATGTAAAGAAAGCATTCGATGCAAAAGTTTTGAAATTTATTTTTTTTGGTGTGCACACGTTTTGCCCCATAAGTCATTTAAAAATAAGAGATATCGCAAATCTAAGACTGGTCCTGGAGTCTACTCTCATTCAACTACCACTTGACCTGCCTAACTCAATTTTTTTTTCGGCACCCCCAAAAAATGGCAAGGTGCGCCCCTTCAATTTTCGACCCCTTGTCCAAACTTTAAACGTGAGTCAAGTCTGAACGGCTAAAGCCAGAATCTCCGGCAAAGTGGTCAAAGAAAGGTAATCTTTGGGTGAATTTTTCGGCACTTCGTAAGCTCGAAAATATGGAATAGAACCAGAGATATTTACAGTTTTAGTTTTCAGAAAAGTGCCAAAACAGGCCTTCAGCCGGGCAAGTCCACAAATGACCGTCACCGATTTCCATGACATTTGGCATACTTATAGATTCGAACCCCAGGATCACGAATCCGGTCTCCGTTTCTCGAAATTCCTATTTGTTTTGTGTTTTATGGCGTGTCAAAGTCTACGACGGAAAACTTTAGACATCTCTGAGCACCACATAAGTGAGGTTAGGACAGAATTTTGAACTATTTCGTCACCTACGGAATGTAAAGAAAGCATTCGATGCAAAAATTTTGAAATTTATTTTTTTTGGTGTGCACACGTTTTGCCCCATAAGTCATTTAAAAATAAGAGATATCGCAAATCTAAGACTGGTCCTGGAGTCTACTCTCATTCAACTACCACTTGACCTGCCTAACTCAATTTTTTTTTCGGCACCCCCAAAAAATGGCAAGGTGCGCCCCTTCAATTTTCGACCCCTTGTCCAAACTTTAAACGTGAGTCAAGTCTGAACGGCTCAAGCCAGAATCTCCGGCAAAGTGGTCAAAGAAAGGTAATCTTTGGGTGAATTTTTCGGCACTTCGTAAGCTCGAAAATATGGAATAGAACCAGAGATATTTACAGTTTTAGTTTTCAGAAAAGTGCCAAAACAGGCCTTCAGCCGGGCAAGTCCACAAATGACCGTCACCGATTTCCATGACATTTGGCATACTTATAGATTCGAACCCCAGGATCACGAATCCGGTCTCCGTTTCTCGAAATTCCTATTTGTTTTGTGTTTTATGGCGTGTCAAAGTCTACGACGGAAAACTTTAGACATCTCTGAGCACCACATAAGTGAGGTTAGGACAGAATTTTGAACTATTTCGTCACCTACGGAATGTAAAGAAAGCATTCGATGCAAAAATTTTGAAATTTATTTTTTTTGGTGTGCACACGTTTTGCCCCATAAGTCATTTAAAAATAAGAGATATCGCAAATCTAAGACTGGTCCTGGAGTCTACTCTCATTCAACTACCACTTGACCTGCCTAACTCAATTTTTTTTTCGGCACCCCCAAAAAATGGCAAGGTGCGCCCCTTCAATTTTCGACCCCTTGTCCAAACTTTAAACGTGAGTCAAGTCTGAACGGCTAAAGCCAGAATCTCCGGCAAAGTGGTCAAAGAAAGGTAATCTTTGGGTGAATTTTTCGGCACTTCGTAAGCTCGAAAATATGGAATAGAACCAGAGATATTTACAGTTTTAGTTTTCAGAAAAGTGCCAAAACAGGCCTTCAGCCGGGCAAGTCCACAAATGACCGTCACCGATTTCCATGACATTTGGCATACTTATAGATTCGAACCCCAGGATCACGAATCCGGTCTCCGTTTCTCGAAATTCCTATTTGTTTTGTGTTTTATGGCGTGTCA
This sequence comes from Tenodera sinensis, assembly GCA_030765045.1. Taxonomy (NCBI): domain Eukaryota; kingdom Metazoa; phylum Arthropoda; class Insecta; order Mantodea; family Mantidae; genus Tenodera; species Tenodera sinensis. The sequence continues at coordinate 107,372,518 of CM060961.1, forward strand.
AAGTCTACGACGGAAAACTTTAGACATCTCTGAGCACCACATAAGTGAGGTTAGGACAGAATTTTGAACTATTTCGTCACCTACGGAATGTAAAGAAAGCATTCGATGCAAAAATTTTGAAATTTATTTTTTTTTGGTGTGCACACGTTTTGCCCCATAAGTCATTTAAAAATAAGAGATATCGCAAATCTAAGACTGGTCCTGGAGTCTACTCTCATTCAACTACCACTTGACCTGCCTAACTCAATTTTTTTTTCGGCACCCCCAAAAAATGGCCAGGTGCGCCCCTTCAATTTTCGACCCCTTGTCCAAACTTTAAACGTGAGTCAAGTCTGAACGGCTAAAGCCAGAATCTCCGGCAAAGTGGTCAAAGAAAGGTAATCTTTGGGTGAATTTTTCGGCACTTCGTAAGCTCGAAAATATGGAATAGAACCAGAGATATTTACAGTTTTAGTTTTCAGAAAAGTGCCAAAACAGGCCTTCAGCCGGGCAAGTCCACAAATGACCGTCACCGATTTCCATGACATTTGGCATACTTATAGATTCGAACCCCAGGATCACGAATCCGGTCTCCGTTTCTCGAAATTCCTATTTGTTTTGTGTTTTATGGCGTGTCAAAGTCTACGACGGAAAACTTTAGACATCTCTGAGCACCACATAAGTGAGGTTAGGACAGAATTTTGAACTATTTCGTCACCTACGGAATGTAAAGAAAGCATTCGATGCAAAAATTTTGAAATTTATTTTTTTTGGTGTGCACACGTTTTGCCCCATAAGTCATTTAAAAATAAGAGATATCGCAAATCTAAGACTGGTCCTGGAGTCTACTCTCATTCAACTACCACTTGACCTGCCTAACTCAATTTTTTTTTCGGCACCCCCAAAAAATGGCAAGGTGCGCCCCTTCAATTTTCGACCCCTTGTCCAAACTTTAAACGTGAGTCAAGTCTGAACGGCTAAAGCCAGAATCTCCGGCAAAGTGGTCAAAGAAAGGTAATCTTTGGGTGAATTTTTCGGCACTTCGTAAGCTCGAAAATATGGAATAGAACCAGAGATATTTACAGTTTTAGTTTTCAGAAAAGTGCCAAAACAGGCCTTCAGCCGGGCAAGTCCACAAATGACCGTCACCGATTTCCATGACATTTGGCATACTTATAGATTCGAACCCCAGGATCACGAATCCGGTCTCCGTTTCTCGAAATTCCTATTTGTTTTGTGTTTTATGGCGTGTCAAAGTCTACGACGGAAAACTTTAGACATCTCTGAGCACCACATAAGTGAGGTTAGGACAGAATTTTGAACTATTTCGTCACCTACGGAATGTAAAGAAAGCATTCGATGCAAAAATTTTGAAATTTATTTTTTTTGGTGTGCACACGTTTTGCCCCATAAGTCATTTAAAAATAAGAGATATCGCAAATCTAAGACTGGTCCAGGAGTCTACTCTCATTCAACTACCACTTGACCTGCCTAACTCAATTTTTTTTTCGGCACCCCCAAAAAATGGCAAGGTGCGCCCCTTCAATTTTCGACCCCTTGTCCAAACTTTAAACGTGAGTCAAGTCTGAACGGCTAAAGCCAGAATCTCCGGCAAAGTGGTCAAAGAAAGGTAATCTTTGGGTGAATTTTTCGGCACTTCGTAAGCTCGAAAATATGGAATAGAACCAGAGATATTTACAGTTTTAGTTTTCAGAAAAGTGCCAAAACAGGCCTTCAGCCGGGCAAGTCCACAAATGACCGTCACCGATTTCCATGACATTTGGCATACTTATAGATTCGAACCCCAGGATCACGAATCCGGTCTCCGTTTCTCGAAATTCCTATTTGTTTTGTGTTTTATGGCGTGTCAAAGTCTACGACGGAAAACTTTAGACATCTCTGAGCACCACATAAGTGAGGTTAGGACAGAATTTTGAACTATTTCGTCACCTACGGAATGTAAAGAAAGCATTCGATGCAAAAATTTTGAAATTTATTTTTTTTGGTGTGCACACGTTTTGCCCCATAAGTCATTTAAAAATAAGAGATATCGCAAATCTAAGACTGGTCCTGGAGTCTACTCTCATTCAACTACCACTTGACCTGCCTAACTCAATTTTTTTTCGGCACCCCCAAAAAATGGCAAGGTGCGCCCCTTCAATTTTCGACCCCTTGTCCAAACTTTAAACGTGAGTCAAGTCTGAACGGCTAAAGCCAGAATCTCCGGCAAAGTGGTCAAAGAAAGGTAATCTTTGGGTGAATTTTTCGGCACTTCGTAAGCTCGAAAATATGGAATAGAACCAGAGATATTTACAGTTTTAGTTTTCAGAAAAGTGCCAAAACAGGCCTTCAGCCGGGCAAGTCCACAAATGACCGTCACCGATTTCCATGACATTTGGCATACTTATAGATTCGAACCCCAGGATCACGAATCCGGTCTCCGTTTCTCGAAATTCCTATTTGTTTTGTGTTTTATGGCGTGTCAAAGTCTACGACGGAAAACTTTAGACATCTCTGAGCACCACATAAGTGAGGTTAGGACAGAATTTTGAACTATTTCGTCACCTACGGAATGTAAAGAAAGCATTCGATGCAAAAATTTTGAAATTTATTTTTTTTGGTGTGCACACGTTTTGCCCCATAAGTCATTTAAAAATAAGAGATATCGCAAATCTAAGACTGGTCCTGGAGTCTACTCTCATTCAACTACCACTTGACCTGCCTAACTCAATTTTTTTTTCGGCACCCCCAAAAAATGGCAAGGTGCGCCCCTTCAATTTTCGACCCCTTGTCCAAACTTTAAACGTGAGTCAAGTCTGAACGGCTAAAGCCAGAATCTCCGGCAAAGTGGTCAAAGAAAGGTAATCTTTGGGTGAATTTTTCGGCACTTCGTAAGCTCGAAAATATGGAATAGAACCAGAGATATTTACAGTTTTAGTTTTCAGAAAAGTGCCAAAACAGGCCTTCAGCCGGGCAAGTCCACAAATGACCGTCACCGATTTCCATGACATTTGGCATACTTATAGATTCGAACCCCAGGATCACGAATCCGGTCTCCGTTTCTCGAAATTCCTATTTGTTTTGTGTTTTATGGCGTGTCAAAGTCTACGACGGAAAACTTTAGACATCTCTGAGCACCACATAAGTGAGGTTAGGACAGAATTTTGAACTATTTCGTCACCTACGGAATGTAAAGAAAGCATTCGATGCAAAAATTTTGAAATTTATTTTTTTTGGTGTGCACACGTTTTGCCCCATAAGTCATTTAAAAATAAGAGATATCGCAAATCTAAGACTGGTCCAGGAGTCTACTCTCATTCAACTACCACTTGACCTGCCTAACTCAATTTTTTTTTCGGCACCCCCAAAAAATGGCAAGGTGCGCCCCTTCAATTTTCGACCCCTTGTCCAAACTTTAAACGTGAGTCAAGTCTGAACGGCTAAAGCCAGAATCTCCGGCAAAGTGGTCAAAGAAAGGTAATCTTTGGGTGAATTTTTCGGCACTTCGTAAGCTCGAAAATATGGAATAGAACCAGAGATATTTACAGTTTTAGTTTTCAGAAAAGTGCCAAAACAGGCCTTCAGCCGGGCAAGTCCACAAATGACCGTCACCGATTTCCATGACATTTGGCATACTTATAGATTCGAACCCCAGGATCAGGAATCCGGTCTCCGTTTCTCGAAATTCCTATTTGTTTTGTGTTTTATGGCGTGTCAAAGTCTACGACGGAAAACTTTAGACATCTCTGAGCACCACATAAGTGAGGTTAGGACAGAATTTTGAACTATTTCGTCACCTACGGAATGTAAAGAAAGCATTCGATGCAAAAATTTTGAAATTTATTTTTTTTGGTGTGCACACGTTTTGCCCCATAAGTCATTTAAAAATAAGAGATATCGCAAATCTAAGACTGGTCCTGGAGTCTACTCTCATTCAACTACCACTTGACCTGCCTAACTCAATTTTTTTTTCGGCACCCCCAAAAAATGGCAAAGTGCGCCCCTTCAATTTTCGACCCCTTGTCCAAACTTTAAACGTGAGTCAAGTCTGAACGGCTAAAGCCAGAATCTCCGGCAAAGTGGTCAAAGAAAGGTAATCTTTGGGTGAATTTTTCGGCACTTCGTAAGCTCGAAAATATGGAATAGAACCAGAGATATTTACAGTTTTAGTTTTCAGAAAAGTGCCAAAACAGGCCTTCAGCCGGGCAAGTCCACAAATGACCGTCACCGATTTCCATGACATTTGGCATACTTATAGATTCGAACCCCAGGATCACGAATCCGGTCTCCGTTTCTCGAAATTCCTATTTGTTTTGTGTTTTATGGCGTGTCAAAGTCTACGACGGAAAACTTTAGACATCTCTGAGCACCACATAAGTGAGGTTAGGACAGAATTTTGAACTATTTCGTCACCTACGGAATGTAAAGAAAGCATTCGATGCAAAAATTTTGAAATTTATTTTTTTTGGTGTGCACACGTTTTGCCCCATAAGTCATTTAAAAATAAGAGATATCGCAAATCTAAGACTGGTCCAGGAGTCTACTCTCATTCAACTACCACTTGACCTGCCTAACTCAATTTTTTTTTCGGCACCCCCAAAAAATGGCAAGGTGCGCCCCTTCAATTTTCGACCCCTTGTCCAAACTTTAAACGTGAGTCAAGTCTGAACGGCTAAAGCCAGAATCTCCGGCAAAGTGGTCAAAGAAAGGTAATCTTTGGGTGAATTTTTCGGCACTTCGTAAGCTCGAAAATATGGAATAGAACCAGAGATATTTACAGTTTTAGTTTTCAGAAAAGTGCCAAAACAGGCCTTCAGCCGGGCAAGTCCACAAATGACCGTCACCGATTTCCATGACATTTGGCATACTTATAGATTCGAACCCCAGGATCACGAATCCGGTCTCCGTTTCTCGAAATTCCTATTTGTTTTGTGTTTTATGGCGTGTCAAAGTCTACGACGGAAAACTTTAGACATCTCTGAGCACCACATAAGTGAGGTTAGGACAGAATTTTGAACTATTTCGTCACCTACGGAATGTAAAGAAAGCATTCGATGCAAAAATTTTGAAATTTATTTTTTTTGGTGTGCACACGTTTTGCCCCATAACTCATTTAAAAATAAGAGATATCGCAAATCTAAGACTGGTCCAGGAGTCTACTCTCATTCAACTACCACTTGACCTGCCTAACTCAATTTTTTTTTCGGCACCCCCAAAAAATGGCAAGGTGCGCCCCTTCAATTTTCGACCCCTTGTCCAAACTTTAAACGTGAGTCAAGTCTGAACGGCTAAAGCCAGAATCTCCGGCAAAGTGGTCAAAGAAAGGTAATCTTTGGGTGAATTTTTCGGCACTTCGTAAGCTCGAAAATATGGAATAGAACCAGAGATATTTACAGTTTTAGTTTTCAGAAAAGTGCCAAAACAGGCCTTCAGCCGGGCAAGTCCACAAATGACCGTCACCGATTTCCATGACATTTGGCATACTTATAGATTCGAACCCCAGGATCACGAATCCGGTCTCCGTTTCTCGAAATTCCTATTTGTTTTGTGTTTTATGGCGTGTCAAAGTCTACGACGGAAAACTTTAGACATCTCTGAGCACCACATAAGTGAGGTTAGGACAGAATTTTGAACTATTTCGTCACCTACGGAATGTAAAGAAAGCATTCGATGCAAAAATTTTGAAATTTATTTTTTTTGGTGTGCACACGTTTTGCCCCATAAGTCATTTAAAAATAAGAGATATCGCAAATCTAAGACTGGTCCTGGAGTCTACTCTCATTCAACTACCACTTGACCTGCCTAACTCAATTTTTTTTCGGCACCCCCAAAAAATGGCAATTTTCGACCCCTTGTCCAAACTTTAAACGTGAGTCAAGTCTGAACGGCTAAAGCCAGAATCTCCGGCAAAGTGGTCAAAGAAAGGTAATCTTTGGGTGAATTTTTCGGCACTTCGTAAGCTCGAAAATATGGAATAGAACCAGAGATATTTACAGTTTTAGTTTTCAGAAAAGTGCCAAAACAGGCCTTCAGCCGGGCAAGTCCACAAATGACCGTCACCGATTTCCATGACATTTGGCATACTTATAGATTCGAACCCCAGGATCACGAATCCGGTCTCCGTTTCTCGAAATTCCTATTTGTTTTGTGTTTTATGGCGTGTCAAAGTCTACGACGGAAAACTTTAGACATCTCTGAGCACCACATAAGTGAGGTTAGGACAGAATTTTGAACTATTTCGTCACCTACGGAATGTAAAGAAAGCATTCGATGCAAAAATTTTGAAATTTATTTTTTTTGGTGTGCACACGTTTTGCCCCATAAGTCATTTAAAAATAAGAGATATCGCAAATCTAAGACTGGTCCTGGAGTCTACTCTCATTCAACTACCACTTGACCTGCCTAACTCAATTTTTTTTTCGGCACCCCCAAAAAATGGCAAGGTGCGCCCCTTCAATTTTCGACCCCTTGTCCAAACTTTAAACGTGAGTCAAGTCTGAACGGCTAAAGCCAGAATCTCCGGCAAAGTGGTCAAAGAAAGGTAATCTTTGGGTGAATTTTTCGGCACTTCGTAAGCTCGAAAATATGGAATAGAACCAGAGATATTTACAGTTTTAGTTTTCAGAAAAGTGCCAAAACAGGCCTTCAGCCGGGCAAGTCCACAAATGACCGTCACCGATTTCCATGACATTTGGCATACTTATAGATTCGAACCCCAGGATCACGAATCCGGTCTCCGTTTCTCGAAATTCCTATTTGTTTTGTGTTTTATGGCGTGTCAAAGTCTACGACGGAAAACTTTAGACATCTCTGAGCACCACATAAGTGAGGTTAGGACAGAATTTTGAACTATTTCGTCACCTACGGAATGTAAAGAAAGCATTCGATGCAAAAATTTTGAAATTTATTTTTTTTGGTGTGCACACGTTTTGCCCCATAAGTCATTTAAAAATAAGAGATATCGCAAATCTAAGACTGGTCCAGGAGTCTACTCTCATTCAACTACCACTTGACCTGCCTAACTCAATTTTTTTTTCGGCACCCCCAAAAAATGGCAAGGTGCGCCCCTTCAATTTTCGACCCCTTGTCCAAACTTTAAACGTGAGTCAAGTCTGAACGGCTAAAGCCAGAATCTCCGGCAAAGTGGTCAAAGAAAGGTAATCTTTGGGTGAATTTTTCGGCACTTCGTAAGCTCGAAAATATGGAATAGAACCAGAGATATTTACAGTTTTAGTTTTCAGAAAAGTGCCAAAACAGGCCTTCAGCCGGGCAAGTCCACAAATGACCGTCACCGATTTCCATGACATTTGGCATACTTATAGATTCGAACCCCAGGATCAGGAATCCGGTCTCCGTTTCTCGAAATTCCTATTTGTTTTGTGTTTTATGGCGTGTCAAAGTCTACGACGGAAAACTTTAGACATCTCTGAGCACCACATAAGTGAGGTTAGGACAGAATTTTGAACTATTTCGTCACCTACGGAATGTAAAGAAAGCATTCGATGCAAAAATTTTGAAATTTATTTTTTTTGGTGTGCACACGTTTTGCCCCATAAGTCATTTAAAAATAAGAGATATCGCAAATCTAAGACTGGTCCTGGAGTCTACTCTCATTCAACTACCACTTGACCTGCCTAACTCAATTTTTTTTTCGGCACCCCCAAAAAATGGCAAAGTGCGCCCCTTCAATTTTCGACCCCTTGTCCAAACTTTAAACGTGAGTCAAGTCTGAACGGCTAAAGCCAGAATCTCCGGCAAAGTGGTCAAAGAAAGGTAATCTTTGGGTGAATTTTTCGGCACTTCGTAAGCTCGAAAATATGGAATAGAACCAGAGATATTTACAGTTTTAGTTTTCAGAAAAGTGCCAAAACAGGCCTTCAGCCGGGCAAGTCCACAAATGACCGTCACCGATTTCCATGACATTTGGCATACTTATAGATTCGAACCCCAGGATCACGAATCCGGTCTCCGTTTCTCGAAATTCCTATTTGTTTTGTGTTTTATGGCGTGTCAAAGTCTACGACGGAAAACTTTAGACATCTCTGAGCACCACATAAGTGAGGTTAGGACAGAATTTTGAACTATTTCGTCACCTACGGAATGTAAAGAAAGCATTCGATGCAAAAATTTTGAAATTTATTTTTTTTGGTGTGCACACGTTTTGCCCCATAAGTCATTTAAAAATAAGAGATATCGCAAATCTAAGACTGGTCCAGGAGTCTACTCTCATTCAACTACCACTTGACCTGCCTAACTCAATTTTTTTTTCGGCACCCCCAAAAAATGGCAAGGTGCGCCCCTTCAATTTTCGACCCCTTGTCCAAACTTTAAACGTGAGTCAAGTCTGAACGGCTAAAGCCAGAATCTCCGGCAAAGTGGTCAAAGAAAGGTAATCTTTGGGTGAATTTTTCGGCACTTCGTAAGCTCGAAAATATGGAATAGAACCAGAGATATTTACAGTTTTAGTTTTCAGAAAAGTGCCAAAACAGGCCTTCAGCCGGGCAAGTCCACAAATGACCGTCACCGATTTCCATGACATTTGGCATACTTATAGATTCGAACCCCAGGATCACGAATCCGGTCTCCGTTTCTCGAAATTCCTATTTGTTTTGTGTTTTATGGCGTGTCAAAGTCTACGACGGAAAACTTTAGACATCTCTGAGCACCACATAAGTGAGGTTAGGACAGAATTTTGAACTATTTCGTCACCTACGGAATGTAAAGAAAGCATTCGATGCAAAAATTTTGAAATTTATTTTTTTTGGTGTGCACACGTTTTGCCCCATAAGTCATTTAAAAATAAGAGATATCGCAAATCTAAGACTGGTCCTGGAGTCTACTCGCATTCAACTACCACTTGACCTGCCTAACTCAATTTTTTTTTCGGCACCCCCAAAAAATGGCAAGGTGCGCCCCTTCAATTTTCGACCCCTTGTCCAAACTTTAAACGTGAGTCAAGTCTGAACGGCTAAAGCCAGAATCTCCGGCAAAGTGGTCAAAGAAAGGTAATCTTTGGGTGAATTTTTCGGCACTTCGTAAGCTCGAAAATATGGAATAGAACCAGAGATATTTACAGTTTTAGTTTTCAGAAAAGTGCCAAAACAGGCCTTCAGCCGGGCAAGTCCACAAATGACCGTCACCGATTTCCATGACATTTGGCATACTTATAGATTCGAACCCCAGGATCACGAATCCGGTCTCCGTTTCTCGAAATTCCTATTTGTTTTGTGTTTTATGGCGTGTCAAAGTCTACGACGGAAAACTTTAGACATCTCTGAGCACCACATAAGTGAGGTTAGGACAGAATTTTGAACTATTTCGTCACCTACGGAATGTAAAGAAAGCATTCGATGCAAAAATTTTGAAATTTATTTTTTTTGGTGTGCACACGTTTTGCCCCATAAGTCATTTAAAAATAAGAGATATCGCAAATCTAAGACTGGTCCTGGAGTCTACTCTCATTCAACTACCACTTGACCTGCCTAACTCAATTTTTTTTTCGGCACCCCCAAAAAATGGCAAGGTGCGCCCCTTCAATTTTCGACCCCTTGTCCAAACTTTAAACGTGAGTCAAGTCTGAACGGCTAAAGCCAGAATCTCCGGCAAAGTGGTCAAAGAAAGGTAATCTTTGGGTGAATTTTTCGGCACTTCGTAAGCTCGAAAATATGGAATAGAACCAGAGATATTTACAGTTTTAGTTTTCAGAAAAGTGCCGAAACAGGCCTTCAGCCGGGCAAGTCCACAAATGACCGTCACCGATTTCCATGACATTTGGCATACTTATAGATTCGAACCCCAGGATCACGAATCCGGTCTCCGTTTCTCGAAATTCCTATTTGTTTTGTGTTTTATGGCGTGTCAAAGTCTACGACGGAAAACTTTAGACATCTCTGAGCACCACATAAGTGAGGTTAGGACAGAATTTTGAACTATTTCGTCACCTACGGAATGTAAAGAAAGCATTCGATGCAAAAATTTTGAAATTTATTTTTTTTGGTGTGCACACGTTTTGCCCCATAAGTCATTTAAAAATAAGAGATATCGCAAATCTAAGACTGGTCCTGGAGTCTACTCTCATTCAACTACCACTTGACCTGCCTAACTCAATTTTTTTTTCGGCACCCCCAAAAAATGGCAAGGTGCGCCCCTTCAATTTTCGACCCCTTGTCCAAACTTTAAACGTGAGTCAAGTCTGAACGGCTAAAGCCAGAATCTCCGGCAAAGTGGTCAAAGAAAGGTAATCTTTGGGTGAATTTTTCGGCACTTCGTAAGCTCGAAAATATGGAATAGAACCAGAGATATTTACAGTTTTAGTTTTCAGAAAAGTGCCAAAACAGGCCTTCAGCCGGGCAAGTCCACAAATGACCGTCACCGATTTCCATGACATTTGGCATACTTATAGATTCGAACCCCAGGATCACGAATCCGGTCTCCGTTTCTCGAAATTCCTATTTGTTTTGTGTTTTATGGCGTGTCAAAGTCTACGACGGAAAACTTTAGACATCTCTGAGCACCACATAAGTGAGGTTAGGACAGAATTTTGAACTATTTCGTCACCTACGGAATGTAAAGAAAGCATTCGATGCAAAAATTTTGAAATTTATTTTTTTTGGTGTGCACACGTTTTGCCCCATAAGTCATTTAAAAATAAGAGATATCGCAAATCTAAGACTGGTCCAGGAGTCTACTCTCATTCAACTACCACTTGACCTGCCTAACTCAATTTTTTTTTCGGCACCCCCAAAAAATGGCGAGGTGCGCCCCTTCAATTTTCGACCCCTTGTCCAAACTTTAAACGTGAGTCAAGTCTGAACGGCTAAAGCCAGAATCTCCGGCAAAGTGGTCAAAGAAAGGTAATCTTTGGGTGAATTTTTCGGCACTTCGTAAGCTCGAAAATATGGAATAGAACCAGAGATATTTACAGTTTTAGTTTTCAGAAAAGTGCCAAAACAGGCCTTCAGCCGGGCAAGTCCACAAATGACCGTCACCGATTTCCATGACATTTGGCATACTTATAGATTCGAACCCCAGGATCACGAATCCGGTCTCCGTTTCTCGAAATTCCTATTTGTTTTGTGTTTTATGGCGTGTCAAAGTCTACGACGGAAAACTTTAGACATCTCTGAGCACCACATAAGTGAGGTTAGGACAGAATTTTGAACTATTTCGTCACCTACGGAATGTAAAGAAAGCATTCGATGCAAAAATTTTGAAATTTATTTTTTTTGGTGTGCACACGTTTTGCCCCATAAGTCATTTAAAAATAAGAGATATCGCAAATCTAAGACTGGTCCTGGAGTCTACTCTCATTCAACTACCACTTGACCTGCCTAACTCAATTTTTTTTTCGGCACCCCCAAAAAATGGCAAAGTGCGCCCCTTCAATTTTCGACCCCTTGTCCAAACTTTAAACGTGAGTCAAGTCTGAACGGCTAAAGCCAGAATCTCCGGCAAAGTGGTCAAAGAAAGGTAATCTTTGGGTGAATTTTTCGGCACTTCGTAAGCTCGAAAATATGGAATAGAACCAGAGATATTTACAGTTTTAGTTTTCAGAAAAGTGCCAAAACAGGCCTTCAGCCGGGCAAGTCCACAAATGACCGTCACCGATTTCCATGACATTTGGCATACTTATAGATTCGAACCCCAGGATCACGAATCCGGTCTCCGTTTCTCGAAATTCCTATTTGTTTTGTGTTTTATGGCGTGTCAAAGTCTACGACGGAAAACTTTAGACATCTCTGAGCACCACATAAGTGAGGTTAGGACAGAATTTTGAACTATTTCGTCACCTACGGAATGTAAAGAAAGCATTCGATGCAAAAATTTTGAAATTTATTTTTTTTGGTGTGCACACGTTTTGCCCCATAAGTCATTTAAAAATAAGAGATATCGCAAATCTAAGACTGGTCCTGGAGTCTACTCTCATTCAACTACCACTTGACCTGCCTAACTCAATTTTTTTTTCGGCACCCCCAAAAAATGGCCAGGTGCGCCCCTTCAATTTTCGACCCCTTGTCCAAACTTTAAACGTGAGTCAAGTCTGAACGGCTAAAGCCAGAATCTCCGGCAAAGTGGTCAAAGAAAGGTAATCTTTGGGTGAATTTTTCGGCACTTCGTAAGCTCGAAAATATGGAATAGAACCAGAGATATTTACAGTTTTAGTTTTCAGAAAAGTGCCAAAACAGGCCTTCAGCCGGGCAAGTCCACAAATGACCGTCACCGATTTCCATGACATTTGGCATACTTATAGATTCGAACCCCAGGATCACGAATCCGGTCTCCGTTTCTCGAAATTCCTATTTGTTTTGTGTTTTATGGCGTGTCAAAGTCTACGACGGAAAACTTTAGACATCTCTGAGCACCACATAAGTGAGGTTAGGACAGAATTTTGAACTATTTCGTCACCTACGGAATGTAAAGAAAGCATTCGATGCAAAAATTTTGAAATTTATTTTTTTTGGTGTGCACACGTTTTGCCCCATAAGTCATTTAAAAATAAGAGATATCGCAAATCTAAGACTGGTCCTGGAGTCTACTCTCATTCAACTACCACTTGACCTGCCTAACTCAATTTTTTTTTCGGCACCCCCAAAAAATGGCAAGGTGCGCCCCTTCAATTTTCGACCCCTTGTCCAAACTTTAAACGTGAGTCAAGTCTGAACGGCTAAAGCCAGAATCTCCGGCAAAGTGGTCAAAGAAAGGTAATCTTTGGGTGAATTTTTCGGCACTTCGTAAGCTCGAAAATATGGAATAGAACCAGAGATATTTACAGTTTTAGTTTTCAGAAAAGTGCCAAAACAGGCCTTCAGCCGGGCAAGTCCACAAATGACCGTCACCGATTTCCATGACATTTGGCATACTTATAGATTCGAACCCCAGGATCACGAATCCGGTCTCCGTTTCTCGAAATTCCTATTTGTTTTGTGTTTTATGGCGTGTCAAAGTCTACGACGGAAAACTTTAGACATCTCTGAGCACCACATAAGTGAGGTTAGGACAGAATTTTGAACTATTTCGTCACCTACGGAATGTAAAGAAAGCATTCGATGCAAAAATTTTGAAATTTATTTTTTTTGGTGTGCACACGTTTTGCCCCATAAGTCATTTAAAAATAAGAGATATCGCAAATCTAAGACTGGTCCTGGAGTCTACTCTCATTCAACTACCACTTGACCTGCCTAACTCAATTTTTTTTTCGGCACCCCCAAAAAATGGCAAGGTGCGCCCCTTCAATTTTCGACCCCTTGTCCAAACTTTAAACGTGAGTCAAGTCTGAACGGCTAAAGCCAGAATCTCCGGCAAAGTGGTCAAAGAAAGGTAATCTTTGGGTGAATTTTTCGGCACTTCGTAAGCTCGAAAATATGGAATAGAACCAGAGATATTTACAGTTTTAGTTTTCAGAAAAGTGCCAAAACAGGCCTTCAGCCGGGCAAGTCCACAAATGACCGTCACCGATTTCCATGACATTTGGCATACTTATAGATTCGAACCCCAGGATCACGAATCCGGTCTCCGTTTCTCGAAATTCCTATTTGTTTTGTGTTTTATGGCGTGTCAAAGTCTACGACGGAAAACTTTAGACATCTCTGAGCACCACATAAGTGAGGTTAGGACAGAATTTTGAACTATTTCGTCACCTACGGAATGTAAAGAAAGCATTCGATGCAAAAATTTTGAAATTTATTTTTTTTGGTGTGCACACGTTTTGCCCCATAAGTCATTTAAAAATAAGAGATATCGCAAATCTAAGACTGGTCCTGGAGTCTACTCTCATTCAACTACCACTTGACCTGCCTAACTCAATTTTTTTTTCGGCACCCCCAAAAAATGGCAAGGTGCGCCCCTTCAATTTTCGACCCCTTGTCCAAACTTTAAACGTGAGTCAAGTCTGAACGGCTAAAGCCAGAATCTCCGGCAAAGTGGTCAAAGAAAGGTAATCTTTGGGTGAATTTTTCGGCACTTCGTAAGCTCGAAAATATGGAATAGAACCAGAGATATTTACAGTTTTAGTTTTCAGAAAAGTGCCAAAACAGGCCTTCAGCCGGGCAAGTCCACAAATGACCGTCACCGATTTCCATGACATTTGGCATACTTATAGATTCGAACCCCAGGATCACGAATCCGGTCTCCGTTTCTCGAAATTCCTATTTGTTTTGTGTTTTATGGCGTGTCAAAGTCTACGACGGAAAACTTTAGACATCTCTGAGCACCACATAAGTGAGGTTAGGACAGAATTTTGAACTATTTCGTCACCTACGGAATGTAAAGAAAGCATTCGATGCAAAAATTTTGAAATTTATTTTTTTTGGTGTGCACACGTTTTGCCCCATAAGTCATTTAAAAATAAGAGATATCGCAAATCTAAGACTGGTCCTGGAGTCTACTCTCATTCAACTACCACTTGACCTGCCTAACTCAATTTTTTTTTCGGCACCCCCAAAAAATGGCAAGGTGCGCCCCTTCAATTTTCGACCCCTTGTCCAAACTTTAAACGTGAGTCAAGTCTGAACGGCTAAAGCCAGAATCTCCGGCAAAGTGGTCAAAGAAAGGTAATCTTTGGGTGAATTTTTCGGCACTTCGTAAGCTCGAAAATATGGAATAGAACCAGAGATATTTACAGTTTTAGTTTTCAGAAAAGTGCCAAAACAGGCCTTCAGCCGGGCAAGTCCACAAATGACCGTCACCGATTTCCATGACATTTGGCATACTTATAGATTCGAACCCCAGGATCACGAATCCGGTCTCCGTTTCTCGAAATTCCTATTTGTTTTGTGTTTTATGGCGTGTCAAAGTCTACGACGGAAAACTTTAGACATCTCTGAGCACCACATAAGTGAGGTTAGGACAGAATTTTGAACTATTTCGTCACCTACGGAATGTAAAGAAAGCATTCGATGCAAAAATTTTGAAATTTATTTTTTTTGGTGTGCACACGTTTTGCCCCATAAGTCATTTAAAAATAAGAGATATCGCAAATCTAAGACTGGTCCTGGAGTCTACTCTCATTCAACTACCACTTGACCTGCCTAACTCAATTTTTTTTTCGGCACCCCCAAAAAATGGCGAGGTGCGCCCCTTCAATTTTCGACCCCTTGTCCAAACTTTAAACGTGAGTCAAGTCTGAACGGCTAAAGCCAGAATCTCCGGCAAAGTGGTCAAAGAAAGGTAATCTTTGGGTGAATTTTTCGGCACTTCGTAAGCTCGAAAATATGGAATAGAACCAGAGATATTTACAGTTTTAGTTTTCAGAAAAGTGCCAAAACAGGCCTTCAGCCGGGCAAGTCCACAAATGACCGTCACCGATTTCCATGACATTTGGCATACTTATAGATTCGAACCCCAGGATCACGAATCCGGTCTCCGTTTCTCGAAATTCCTATTTGTTTTGTGTTTTATGGCGTGTCAAAGTCTACGACGGAAAACTTTAGACATCTCTGAGCACCACATAAGTGAGGTTAGGACAGAATTTTGAACTATTTCGTCACCTACGGAATGTAAAGAAAGCATTCGATGCAAAAATTTTGAAATTTATTTTTTTTGGTGTGCACACGTTTTGCCCCATAAGTCATTTAAAAATAAGAGATATCGCAAATCTAAGACTGGTCCTGGAGTCTACTCTCATTCAACTACCACTTGACCTGCCTAACTCAATTTTTTTTTCGGCACCCCCAAAAAATGAAAAGGTGCGCCCCTTCAATTTTCGACCCCTTGTCCAAACTTTAAACGTGAGTCAAGTCTGAACGGCTAAAGCCAGAATCTCCGGCAAAGTGGTCAAAGAAAGGTAATCTTTGGGTGAATTTTTCGGCACTTCGTAAGCTCGAAAATATGGAATAAAACCAGAGATATTTACAGTTTTAGTTTTCAGAAAAGTGCCAAAACAGGCCTTCAGCCGGGCAAGTCCACAAATGACCGTCACCGATTTCCATGACATTTGGCATACTTATAGATTCGAACCCCAGGATCACGAATCCGGTCTCCGTTTCTCGAAATTCCTATTTGTTTTGTGTTTTATGGCGTGTCAAAGTCTACGACGGAAAACTTTAGACATCTCTGAGCACCACATAAGTGAGGTTAGGACAGAATTTTGAACTATTTCGTCACCTACGGAATGTAAAGAAAGCATTCGATGCAAAAATTTTGAAATTTATTTTTTTTGGTGTGCACACGTTTTGCCCCATAAGTCATTTAAAAATAAGAGATATCGCAAATCTAAGACTGGTCCTGGAGTCTACTCTCATTCAACTACCACTTGACCTGCCTAACTCAATTTTTTTTTCGGCACCCCCAAAAAATGGCGATGTGCACCCCTTCAATTTTCGACCCCTTGTCCAAACTTTAAACGTGAGTCAAGTCTGAACGGCTAAAGCCAGAATCTCCGGCAAAGTGGTCAAAGAAAGGTAATCTTTGGGTGAATTTTTCGGCACTTCGTAAGCTCGAAAATATGGAATAGAACCAGAGATATTTACAGTTTTAGTTTTCAGAAAAGTGCCAAAACAGGCCTTCAGCCGGGCAAGTCCACAAATGACCGTCACCGATTTTCAATGACATTTGGCATACTTATAGATTCGAACCCCAGGATCACGAATCCGGTCTCCGTTTCTCGAAATTCCTATTTGTTTTGTGTTTTATGGCGTGTCAAAGTCTACGACGGAAAACTTTAGACATCTCTGAGCACCACATAAGTGAGGTTAGGACAGAATTTTGAACTATTTCGTCACCTACGGAATGTAAAGAAAGCATTCGATGCAAAAATTTTGAAATTTATTTTTTTTGGTGTGCACACGTTTTGCCCCATAAGTCATTTAAAAATAAGAGATATCGCAAATCTAAGACTGGTCCTGGAGTCTACTCTCATTCAACTACCACTTGACCTGCCTAACTCAATTTTTTTTTCGGCACCCCCAAAAAATGGCAAGGTGCGCCCCTTCAATTTTCGACCCCTTGTCCAAACTTTAAACGTGAGTCAAGTCTGAACGGCTAAAGCCAGAATCTCCGGCAAAGTGGTCAAAGAAAGGTAATCCTTGGGTGAATTTTTCGGCACTTCGTAAGCTCGAAAATATGGAATAGAACCAGAGATATTTACAGTTTTAGTTTTCAGAAAAGTGCCAAAACAGGCCTTCAGCCGGGCAAGTCCACAAATGACCGTCACCGATTTCCATGACATTTGGCATACTTATAGATTCGAACCCCAGGATCACGAATCCGGTCTCCGTTTCTCGAAATTCCTATTTGTTTTGTGTTTTATGGCGTGTCAAAGTCTACGACGGAAAACTTTAGACATCTCTGAGCACCACATAAGTGAGGTTAGGACAGAATTTTGAACTATTTCGTCACCTACGGAATGTAAAGAAAGCATTCGATGCAAAAATTTTGAAATTTATTTTTTTTGGTGTGCACACGTTTTGCCCCATAAGTCATTTAAAAATAAGAGATATCGCAAATCTAAGACTGGTCCTGGAGTCTACTCTCATTCAACTACCACTTGACCTGCCTAACTCAATTTTTTTTTCGGCACCCCCAAAAAATGGCGAGGTGCGCCCCTTCAATTTTCGACCCCTTGTCCAAACTTTAAACGTGAGTCAAGTCTGAACGGCTAAAGCCAGAATCTCCGGCAAAGTGGTCAAAGAAAGGTAATCTTTGGGTGAATTTTTCGGCACTTCGTAAGCTCGAAAATATGGAATAGAACCAGAGATATTTACAGTTTTAGTTTTCAGAAAAGTGCCAAAACAGGCCTTCAGCCGGGCAAGTCCACAAATGACCGTCACCGATTTTCAATGACATTTGGCATACTTATAGATTCGAACCCCAGGATCACGAATCCGGTCTCCGTTTCTCGAAATTCCTATTTGTTTTGTGTTTTATGGCGTGTCAAAGTCTACGACGGAAAACTTTAGACATCTCTGAGCACCACATAAGTGAGGTTAGGACAGAATTTTGAACTATTTCGTCACCTACGGAATGTAAAGAAAGCATTCGATGCAAAAATTTTGAAATTTATTTTTTTTGGTGTGCACACGTTTTGCCCCATAAGTCATTTAAAAATAAGAGATATCGCAAATCTAAGACTGGTCCTGGAGTCTACTCTCATTCAACTACCACTTGACCTGCCTAACTCAATTTTTTTTTCGGCACCCCCAAAAAATGGCAAGGTGCGCCCCTTCAATTTTCGACCCCTTGTCCAAACTTTAAACGTGAGTCAAGTCTGAACGGCTAAAGCCAGAATCTCCGGCAAAGTGGTCAAAGAAAGGTAATCTTTGGGTGAATTTTTCGGCACTTCGTAAGCTCGAAAATATGGAATCGAACCAGAGATATTTACAGTTTTAGTTTTCAGAAAAGTGCCAAAACAGGCCTTCAGCCGGGCAAGTCCACAAATGACCGTCACCGATTTCCATGACATTTGGCATACTTATAGATTCGAACCCCAGGATCACGAATCCGGTCTCCGTTTCTCGAAATTCCTATTTGTTTTGTGTTTTATGGCGTGTCAAAGTCTACGACGGAAAACTTTAGACATCTCTGAGCACCACATAAGTGAGGTTAGGACAGAATTTTGAACTATTTCGTCACCTACGGAATGTAAAGAAAGCATTCGATGCAAAAATTTTGAAATTTATTTTTTTTGGTGTGCACACGTTTTGCCCCATAAGTCATTTAAAAATAAGAGATATCGCAAATCTAAGACTGGTCCTAGAGTCTACTCTCATTCAACTACCACTTGACCTGCCTAACTCAATTTTTTTTTCGGCACCCCCAAAAAATGGCAAGGTGCGCCCCTTCAATTTTCGACCCCTTGTCCAAACTTTAAACGTGAGTCAAGTCTGAACGGCTAAAGCCAGA
Source organism: Tenodera sinensis (assembly GCA_030765045.1). NCBI lineage: Eukaryota > Metazoa > Arthropoda > Insecta > Mantodea > Mantidae > Tenodera > Tenodera sinensis. The sequence goes on from CM060961.1 coordinate 107,391,334, forward strand.
ATCTCCGGCAAAGTGGTCAAAGAAAGGTAATCTTTGGGTGAATTTTTCGGCACTTCGTAAGCTCGAAAATATGGAATAGAACCAGAGATATTTACAGTTTTAGTTTTCAGAAAAGTGCCAAAACAGGCCTTCAGCCGGACAAGTCCACAAATGACCGTCACCGATTTCCATGACATTTGGCATACTTATAGATTCGAACCCCAGGATCACGAATCCGGTCTCCGTTTCTCGAAATTCCTATTTGTTTTGTGTTTTATGGCGTGTCAAAGTCTACGACGGAAAACTTTAGACATCTCTGAGCACCACATAAGTGAGGTTAGGACAGAATTTTGAACTATTTCGTCACCTACGGAATGTAAAGAAAGCATTCGATGCAAAAATTTTGAAATTTATTTTTTTTGGTGTGCTCACGTTTTGCCCCATAAGTCATTTAAAAATAAGAGATATCGCAAATCTAAGACTGGTCCTGGAGTCTACTCTCATTCAACTACCACTTGACCTGCCTAACTCAATTTTTTTTTCGGCACCCCCAAAAAATGGCAAGGTGCGCCCCTTCAATTTTCGACCCCTTGTCCAAACTTTAAACGTGAGTCAAGTCTGAACGGCTAAAGCCAGAATCTCTGGCAAAGTGGTCAAAGAAAGGTAATCTTTGGGTGAATTTTTCGGCACTTCGTAAGCTCGAAAATATGGAATAGAACCAGAGATATTTACAGTTTTAGTTTTCAGAAAAGTGCCAAAACAGGCCTTCAGCCGGGCAAGTCCACAAATGACCGTCACCGATTTCCATGACATTTGGCATACTTATAGATTCGAACCCCAGGATCACGAATCCGGTCTCCGTTTCTCGAAATTCCTATTTGTTTTGTGTTTTATGGCGTGTCAAAGTCTACGACGGAAAACTTTAGACATCTCTGAGCACCACATAAGTGAGGTTAGGACAGAATTTTGAACTATTTCGTCACCTACGGAATGTAAAGAAAGCATTCGATGCAAAAATTTTGAAATTTATTTTTTTTGGTGTGCACACGTTTTGCCCCATAAGTCATTTAAAAATAAGAGATATCGCAAATCTAAGACTGGTCCTGGAGTCTACTCTCATTCAACTACCACTTGACCTGCCTAACTCAATTTTTTTTTCGGCACCCCCAAAAAATGGCAAGGTGCGCCCCTTCAATTTTCGACCCCTTGTCCAAACTTTAAACGTGAGTCAAGTCTGAACGGCTAAAGCCAGAATCTCCGGCAAAGTGGTCAAAGAAAGGTAATCTTTGGGTGAATTTTTCGGCACTTCGTAAGCTCGAAAATATGGAATAGAACCAGAGATATTTACAGTTTTAGTTTTCAGAAAAGTGCCAAAACAGGCCTTCAGCCGGGCAGGTCCACAAATGACCGTCACCGATTTCCATGACATTTGGCATACTTATAGATTCGAACCCCAGGATCACGAATCCGGTCTCCGTTTCTCGAAATTCCTATTTGTTTTGTGTTTTATGGCGTGTCAAAGTCTACGACGGAAAACTTTAGACATCTCTGAGCACCACATAAGTGAGGTTAGGACAGAATTTTGAACTATTTCGTCACCTACGGAATGTAAAGAAAGCATTCGATGCAAAAATTTTGAAATTTATTTTTTTTGGTGTGCACACGTTTTGCCCCATAAGTCATTTAAAAATAAGAGATATCGCAAATCTAAGACTGGTCCTGGAGTCTACTCTCATTCAACTACCACTTGACCTGCCTAACTCAATTTTTTTTTCGGCACCCCCAAAAAATGGCAAGGTGCGCCCCTTCAATTTTCGACCCCTTGTCCAAACTTTAAACGTGAGTCAAGTCTGAACGGCTAAAGCCAGAATCTCCGGCAAAGTGGTCAAAGAAAGGTAATCTTTGGGTGAATTTTTCGGCACTTCGTAAGCTCGAAAATATGGAATAGAACCAGAGATATTTACAGTTTTAGTTTTCAGAAAAGTGCCAAAACAGGCCTTCAGCCGGGCAAGTCCACAAATGACCGTCACCGATTTCCATGACATTTGGCATACTTATAGATTCGAACCCCAGGATCACGAATCCGGTCTCCGTTTCTCGAAATTCCTATTTGTTTTGTGTTTTATGGCGTGTCAAAGTCTACGACGGAAAACTTTAGACATCTCTGAGCACCACATAAGTGAGGTTAGGACAGAATTTTGAACTATTTCGTCACCTACGGAATGTAAAGAAAGCATTCGATGCAAAAATTTTGAAATTTATTTTTTTTGGTGTGCACACGTTTTGCCCCATAAGTCATTTAAAAATAAGAGATATCGCAAATCTAAGACTGGTCCTGGAGTCTACTCTCATTCAACTACCACTTGACCTGCCTAACTCAATTTTTTTTTCGGCACCCCCAAAAAATGGCAAGGTGCGCCCCTTCAATTTTCGACCCCTTGTCCAAACTTTAAACGTGAGTCAAGTCTGAACGGCTAAAGCCAGAATCTCCGGCAAAGTGGTCAAAGAAAGGTAATCTTTGGGTGAATTTTTCGGCACTTCGTAAGCTCGAAAATATGGAATAGAACCAGAGATATTTACAGTTTTAGTTTTCAGAAAAGTGCCAAAACAGGCCTTCAGCCGGGCAAGTCCACAAATGACCGTCACCGATTTCCATGACATTTGGCATACTTATAGATTCGAACCCCAGGATCACGAATCCGGTCTCCGTTTCTCGAAATTCCTATTTGTTTTGTGTTTTATGGCGTGTCAAAGTCTACGACGGAAAACTTTAGACATCTCTGAGCACCACATAAGTGAGCTTAGGACAGAATTTTGAACTATTTCGTCACCTACGGAATGTAAAGAAAGCATTCGATGCAAAAATTTTGAAATTTATTTTTTTTGGTGTGCACACGTTTTGCCCCATAAGTCATTTAAAAATAAGAGATATCGCAAATCTAAGACTGGTCCTGGAGTCTACTCTCATTCAACTACCACTTGACCTGCCTAACTCAATTTTTTTTTCGGCACCCCCAAAAAATGGCAAGGTGCGCCCCTTCAATTTTCGACCCCTTGTCCAAACTTTAAACGTGAGTCAAGTCTGAACGGCTAAAGCCAGAATCTCCGGCAAAGTGGTCAAAGAAAGGTAATCTTTGGGTGAATTTTTCGGCACTTCGTAAGCTCGAAAATATGGAATAGAACCAGAGATATTTACAGTTTTAGTTTTCAGAAAAGTGCCAAAACAGGCCTTCAGCCGGGCAAGTCCACAAATGACCGTCACCGATTTCCATGACATTTGGCATACTTATAGATTCGAACCCCAGGATCACGAATCCGGTCTCCGTTTCTCGAAATTCCTATTTGTTTTGTGTTTTATGGCGTGTCAAAGTCTACGACGGAAAACTTTAGACATCTCTGAGCACCACATAAGTGAGGTTAGGACAGAATTTTGAACTATTTCGTCACCTACGGAATGTAAAGAAAGCATTCGATGCAAAAATTTTGAAATTTATTTTTTTTGGTGTGCACACGTTTTGCCCCATAAGTCATTTAAAAATAAGAGATATCGCAAATCTAAGACTGGTCCTGGAGTCTACTCTCATTCAACTACCACTTGACCTGCCTAACTCAATTTTTTTTTCGGCACCCCCAAAAAATGGCAAGGTGCGCCCCTTCAATTTTCGACCCCTTGTCCAAACTTTAAACGTGAGTCAAGTCTGAACGGCTAAAGCCAGAATCTCCGGCAAAGTGGTCAAAGAAAGGTAATCTTTGGGTGAATTTTTCGGCACTTCGTAAGCTCGAAAATATGGAATAGAACCAGAGATATTTACAGTTTTAGTTTTCAGAAAAGTGCCAAAACAGGCCTTCAGCCGGGCAAGTCCACAAATGACCGTCACCGATTCCCATGACATTTGGCATACTTATAGATTCGAACCCCAGGATCACGAATCCGGTCTCCGTTTCTCGAAATTCCTATTTGTTTTGTGTTTTATGGCGTGTCAAAGTCTACGACGGAAAACTTTAGACATCTCTGAGCACCACATAAGTGAGGTTAGGACAGAATTTTGAACTATTTCGTCACCTACGGAATGTAAAGAAAGCATTCGATGCAAAAATTTTGAAATTTATTTTTTTTGGTGTGCACACGTTTTGCCCCATAAGTCATTTAAAAATAAGAGATATCGCAAATCTAAGACTGGTCCTGGAGTCTACTCTCATTCAACTACCACTTGACCTGCCTAGCTCAATTTTTTTTTCGGCACCCCCAAAAAATGGCAAGGTGCGCCCCTTCAATTTTCGACCCCTTGTCCAAACTTTAAACGTGAGTCAAGTCTGAACGGCTAAAGCCAGAATCTCCGGCAAAGTGGTCAAAGAAAGGTAATCTTTGGGTGAATTTTTCGGCACTTCGTAAGCTCGAAAATATGGAATAGAACCAGAGATATTTACAGTTTTAGTTTTCAGAAAAGTGCCAAAACAGGCCTTCAGCCGGGCAAGTCCACAAATGACCGTCACCGATTTCCATGACATTTGGCATACTTATAGATTCGAACCCCAGGATCACGAATCCGGTCTCCGTTTCTCGAAATTCCTATTTGTTTTGTGTTTTATGGCGTGTCAAAGTCTACGACGGATAACTTTAGACATCTCTGAGCACCACATAAGTGAGGTTAGGACAGAATTTTGAACTATTTCGTCACCTACGGAATGTAAAGAAAGCATTCGATGCAAAAATTTTGAAATTTATTTTTTTTGGTGTGCACACGTTTTGCCCCATAAGTCATTTAAAAATAAGAGATATCGCAAATTTAAGACTGGTCCTGGAGTCTACTCTCATTCAACTACCACTTGACCTGCCTAACTCAATTTTTTTTTCGGCACCCCCAAAAAATGGCAAGGTGCGCGCCTTCAATTTTCGACCCCTTGTCCAAACTTTAAACGTGAGTCAAGTCTGAACGGCTAAAGCCAGAATCTCCGGCAAAGTGGTCAAAGAAAGGTAATCTTTGGGTGAATTTTTCGGCACTTCGTAAGCTCGAAAATATGGAATAGAACCAGAGATATTTACAGTTTTAGTTTTCAGAAAAGTGCCAAAACAGGCCTTCAGCCGGGCAAGTCCACAAATGACCGTCACCGATTTCCATGACATTTGGCATACTTATAGATTCGAACCCCAGGATCACGAATCCGGTCTCCGTTTCTCGAAATTCCTATTTGTTTTGTGTTTTATGGCGTGTCAAAGTCTACGACGGAAAACTTTAGACATCTCTGAGCACCACATAAGTGAGGTTAGGACAGAATTTTGAACTATTTCGTCACCTACGGAATGTAAAGAAAGCATTCGATGCAAAAATTTTGAAATTTATTTTTTTTGGTGTGCACACGTTTTGCCCCATAAGTCATTTAAAAATAAGAGATATCGCAAATCTAAGACTGGTCCTGGAGTCTACTCTCATTCAACTACCACTTGACCTGCCTAACTCAATTTTTTTTTCGGCACCCCCAAAAAATGGCAAGGTGCGCCCCTTCAATTTTCGACCCCTTGTCCAAACTTTAAACGTGAGTCAAGTCTGAACGGCTAAAGCCAGAATCTCCGGCAAAGTGGTCAAAGAAAGGTAATCTTTGGGTGAATTTTTCGGCACTTCGTAAGCTCGAAAATATGGAATAGAACCAGAGATATTTACAGTTTTAGTTTTCAGAAAAGTGCCAAAACAGGCCTTCAGCCGGGCAAGTCCACAAATGACCGTCACCGATTCCCATGACATTTGGCATACTTATAGATTCGAACCCCAGGATCACGAATCCGGTCTCCGTTTCTCGAAATTCCTATTTGTTTTGTGTTTTATGGCGTGTCAAAGTCTACGACGGAAAACTTTAGACATCTCTGAGCACCACATAAGTGAGGTTAGGACAGAATTTTGAACTATTTCGTCACCTACGGAATGTAAAGAAAGCATTCGATGCAAAAATTTTGAAATTTATTTTTTTTGGTGTGCACACGTTTTGCCCCATAAGTCATTTAAAAATAAGAGATATCGCAAATCTAAGACTGGTCCTGGAGTCTACTCTCATTCAACTACCACTTGACCTGCCTAGCTCAATTTTTTTTTCGGCACCCCCAAAAAATGGCAAGGTGCGCCCCTTCAATTTTCGACCCCTTGTCCAAACTTTAAACGTGAGTCAAGTCTGAACGGCTAAAGCCAGAATCTCCGGCAAAGTGGTCAAAGAAAGGTAATCTTTGGGTGAATTTTTCGGCACTTCGTAAGCTCGAAAATATGGAATAGAACCAGAGATATTTACAGTTTTAGTTTTCAGAAAAGTGCCAAAACAGGCCTTCAGCCGGGCAAGTCCACAAATGACCGTCACCGATTTCCATGACATTTGGCATACTTATAGATTCGAACCCCAGGATCACGAATCCGGTCTCCGTTTCTCGAAATTCCTATTTGTTTTGTGTTTTATGGCGTGTCAAAGTCTACGACGGATAACTTTAGACATCTCTGAGCACCACATAAGTGAGGTTAGGACAGAATTTTGAACTATTTCGTCACCTACGGAATGTAAAGAAAGCATTCGATGCAAAAATTTTGAAATTTATTTTTTTTGGTGTGCACACGTTTTGCCCCATAAGTCATTTAAAAATAAGAGATATCGCAAATCTAAGACTGGTCCTGGAGTCTACTCTCATTCAACTACCACTTGACCTGCCTAGCTCAATTTTTTTTTCGGCACCCCCAAAAAATGGCAAGGTGCGCCCCTTCAATTTTCGACCCCTTGTCCAAACTTTAAACGTGAGTCAAGTCTGAACGGCTAAAGCCAGAATCTCCGGCAAAGTGGTCAAAGAAAGGTAATCTTTGGGTGAATTTTTCGGCACTTCGTAAGCTCGAAAATATGGAATAGAACCAGAGATATTTACAGTTTTAGTTTTCAGAAAAGTGCCAAAACAGGCCTTCAGCCGGGCAAGTCCACAAATGACCGTCACCGATTTCCATGACATTTGGCATACTTATAGATTCGAACCCCAGGATCACGAATCCGGTCTCCGTTTCTCGAAATTCCTATTTGTTTTGTGTTTTATGGCGTGTCAAAGTCTACGACGGATAACTTTAGACATCTCTGAGCACCACATAAGTGAGGTTAGGACAGAATTTTGAACTATTTCGTCACCTACGGAATGTAAAGAAAGCATTCGATGCAAAAATTTTGAAATTTATTTTTTTTGGTGTGCACACGTTTTGCCCCATAAGTCATTTAAAAATAAGAGATATCGCAAATCTAAGACTGGTCCTGGAGTCTACTCTCATTCAACTACCACTTGACCTGCCTAACTCAATTTTTTTTTCGGCACCCCCAAAAAATGGCAAGGTGCGCCCCTTCAATTTTCGACCCCTTGTCCAAACTTTAAACGTGAGTCAAGTCTGAACGGCTAAAGCCAGAATCTCCGGCAAAGTGGTCAAAGAAAGGTAATCTTTGGGTGAATTTTTCGGCACTTCGTAAGCTCGAAAATATGGAATAGAACCAGAGATATTTACAGTTTTAGTTTTCAGAAAAGTGCCAAAACAGGCCTTCAGCCGGGCAAGTCCACAAATGACCGTCACCGATTTCCATGACATTTGGCATACTTATAGATTCGAACCCCAGGATCACGAATCCGGTCTCCGTTTCTCGAAATTCCTATTTGTTTTGTGTTTTATGGCGTGTCAAAGTCTACGACGGAAAACTTTAGACATCTCTGAGCACCACATAAGTGAGGTTAGGACAGAATTTTGAACTATTTCGTCACCTACGGAATGTAAAGAAAGCATTCGATGCAAAAATTTTGAAATTTATTTTTTTTGGTGTGCACACGTTTTGCCCCATAAGTCATTTAAAAATAAGAGATATCGCAAATCTAAGACTGGTCCTGGAGTCTACTCTCATTCAACTACCACTTGACCTGCCTAACTCAATTTTTTTTTCGGCACCCCCAAAAAATGGCAAGGTGCGCCCCTTCAATTTTCGACCCCTTGTCCAAACTTTAAACGTGAGTCAAGTCTGAACGGCTAAAGCCAGAATCTCCGGCAAAGTGGTCAAAGAAAGGTAATCTTTGGGTGAATTTTTCGGCACTTCGTAAGCTCGAAAATATGGAATAGAACCAGAGATATTTACAGTTTTAGTTTTCAGAAAAGTGCCAAAACAGGCCTTCAGCCGGGCAAGTCCACAAATGACCGTCACCGATTTCCATGACATTTGGCATACTTATAGATTCGAACCCCAGGATCACGAATCCGGTCTCCGTTTCTCGAAATTCCTATTTGTTTTGTGTTTTATGGCGTGTCAAAGTCTACGACGGAAAACTTTAGACATCTCTGAGCACCACATAAGTGAGGTTAGGACAGAATTTTGAACTATTTCGTCACCTACGGAATGTAAAGAAAGCATTCGATGCAAAAATTTTGAAATTTATTTTTTTTTGGTGTGCACACGTTTTGCCCCATAAGTCATTTAAAAATAAGAGATATCGCAAATCTAAGACTGGTCCTGGAGTCTACTCTCATTCAACTACCACTTGACCTGCCTAACTCAATTTTTTTTTCGGCACCCCCAAAAAATGGCAAGGTGCGCCCCTTCAATTTTCGACCCCTTGTCCAAACTTTAAACGTGAGTCAAGTCTGAACGGCTAAAGCCAGAATCTCCGGCAAAGTGGTCAAAGAAAGGTAATCTTTGGGTGAATTTTTCGGCACTTCGTAAGCTCGAAAATATGGAATAGAACCAGAGATATTTACAGTTTTAGTTTTCAGAAAAGTGCCAAAACAGGCCTTCAGCCGGGCAAGTCCACAAATGACCGTCACCGATTTCCATGACATTTGGCATACTTATAGATTCGAACCCCAGGATCACGAATCCGGTCTCCGTTTCTCGAAATTCCTATTTGTTTTTTGTTTTATGGCGTGTCAAAGTCTACGACGGAAAACTCTAGACATCTCTGAGCACCACATAAGTGAGGTTAGGACAGAATTTTGAACTATTTCGTCACCTACGGAATGTAAAGAAAGCATTCGATGCAAAAATTTTGAAATTTATTTTTTTTGGTGTGCACACGTTATGCCCCATAAGTCATTTAAAAATAAGAGATATCGCAAATCTAAGACTGGTCCTGGAGTCTACTCTCATTCAACTACCACTTGACCTGCCTAACTCAATTTTTTTTCGGCACCCCCAAAAAATGGCAAGGTGCGCCCCTTCAATTTTCGACCCCTTGTCCAAAGTTTAAACGTGAGTCAAGTCTGAACGGCTAAAGCCAGAATCTCCGGCAAAGTGGTCAAAGAAAGGTAATCTTTGGGTGAATTTTTCGGCACTTCGTAAGCTCGAAAATATGGAATAGAACCAGAGATATTTACAGTTTTAGTTTTCAGAAAAGTGCCAAAACAGGCCTTCAGCCGGGCAAGTCCACAAATGACCGTCACCGATTTCCATGACATTTGGCATACTTATAGATTCGAACCCCAGGATCACGAATCCGGTCTCCGTTTCTCGAAATTCCTATTTGTTTTGTGTTTTATGGCGTGTCAAAGTCTACGACGGAAAACTTTAGACATCTCTGAGCACCACATAAGTGAGGTTAGGACAGAATTTTGAACTATTTCGTCACCTACGGAATGTAAAGAAAGCATTCGATGCAAAAATTTTGAAATTTATTTTTTTTGGTGTGCACACGTTTTGCCCCATAAGTCATTTAAAAATAAGAGATATCGCAAATCTAAGACTGGTCCTGGGGTCTACTCTCATTCAACTACCACTTGACCTGCCTAACTCAATTTTTTTTTCGGCACCCCCAAAAAATGGCAAGGTGCGCCCCTTCAATTTTCGACCCCTTGTCCAAACTTTAAACGTGAGTCAAGTCTGAACGGCTAAAGCCAGAATCTCCGGCAAAGTGGTCAAAGAAAGGTAATCTTTGGGTGAATTTTTCGGCACTTCGTAAGCTCGAAAATATGGAATAGAACCAGAGATATTTACAGTTTTAGTTTTCAGAAAAGTGCCAAAACAGGCCTTCAGCCGGGCAAGTCCACAAATGACCGTCACCGATTTCCATGACATTTGGCATACTTATAGATTCGAACCCCAGGATCACGAATCCGGTCTCCGTTTCTCGAAATTCCTATTTGTTTTGTGTTTTATGGCGTGTCAAAGTCTACGACGGAAAACTTTAGACATCTCTGAGCACCACATAAGTGAGGTTAGGACAGAATTTTGAACTATTTCGTCACCTACGGAATGTAAAGAAAGCATTCGATGCAAAAATTTTGAAATTTATTTTTTTTGGTGTGCACACGTTTTGCCCCATAAGTCATTTAAAAATAAGAGATATCGCAATTCTAAGACTGGTCCTGGAGTCTACTCTCATTCAACTACCACTTGACCTGCCTAACTCAATTTTTTTTTCGGCACCCCCAAAAAATGGCAAGGTGCGCCCCTTCAATTTTCGACCCCTTGTCCAAACTTTAAACGTGAGTCAAGTCTGAACGGCTAAAGCCAGAATCTCCGGCAAAGTGGTCAAAGAAAGGTAATCTTTGGGTGAATTTTTCGGCACTTCGTAAGCTCGAAAATATGGAATAGAACCAGAGATATTTACAGTTTTAGTTTTCAGAAAAGTGCCAAAACAGGCCTTCAGCCGGGCAAGTCCACAAATGACCGTCACCGATTTCCATGACATTTGGCATACTTATAGATTCGAACCCCAGGATCACGAATCCGGTCTCCGTTTCTCGAAATTCCTATTTGTTTTGTGTTTTATGGCGTGTCAAAGTCTACGACGGAAAACTTTAGACATCTCTGAGCACCACATAAGTGAGCTTAGGACAGAATTTTGAACTATTTCGTCACCTACGGAATGTAAAGAAAGCATTCGATGCAAAAATTTTGAAATTTATTTTTTTTGGTGTGCACACGTTTTGCCCCATAAGTCATTTAAAAATAAGAGATATCGCAAATCTAAGACTGGTCCTGGAGTCTACTCTCATTCAACTACCACTTGACCTGCCTAACTCAATTTTTTTTTCGGCACCCCCAAAAAATGGCAAGGTGCGCCCCTTCAATTTTCGACCCCTTGTCCAAACTTTAAACGTGAGTCAAGTCTGAACGGCTAAAGCCAGAATCTCCGGCAAAGTGGTCAAAGAAAGGTAATCTTTGGGTGAATTTTTCGGCACTTCGTAAGCTCGAAAATATGGAATAGAACCAGAGATATTTACAGTTTTAGTTTTCAGAAAAGTGCCAAAACAGGCCTTCAGCCGGGCAAGTCCACAAATGACCGTCACCGATTTCCATGACATTTGGCATACTTATAGATTCGAACCCCAGGATCACGAATCCGGTCTCCGTTTCTCGAAATTCCTATTTGTTTTGTGTTTTATGGCGTGTCAAAGTCTACGACGGAAAACTTTAGACATCTCTGAGCACCACATAAGTGAGCTTAGGACAGAATTTTGAACTATTTCGTCACCTACGGAATGTAAAGAAAGCATTCGATGCAAAAATTTTGAAATTTATTTTTTTTGGTGTGCACACGTTTTGCCCCATAAGTCATTTAAAAATAAGAGATATCGCAAATCTAAGACTGGTCCTGGAGTCTACTCTCATTCAACTACCACTTGACCTGCCTAACTCAATTTTTTTTTCGGCACCCCCAAAAAATGGCAAGGTGCGCCCCTTCAATTTTCGACCCCTTGTCCAAACTTTAAACGTGAGTCAAGTCTGAACGGCTAAAGCCAGAATCTCCGGCAAAGTGGTCAAAGAAAGGTAATCTTTGGGTGAATTTTTCGGCACTTCGTAAGCTCGAAAATATGGAATAGAACCAGAGATATTTACAGTTTTAGTTTTCAGAAAAGTGCCAAAACAGGCCTTCAGCCGGGCAAGTCCACAAATGACCGTCACCGATTTCCATGACATTTGGCATACTTATAGATTCGAACCCCAGGATCACGAATCCGGTCTCCGTTTCTCGAAATTCCTATTTGTTTTGTGTTTTATGGCGTGTCAAAGTCTACGACGGAAAACTTTAGACATCTCTGAGCACCACATAAGTGAGGTTAGGACAGAATTTTGAACTATTTCGTCACCTACGGAATGTAAAGAAAGCATTCGATGCAAAAATTTTGAAATTTATTTTTTTTGGTGTGCACACGTTTTGCCCCATAAGTCATTTAAAAATAAGAGATATCGCAAATCTAAGACTGGTCCTGGAGTCTACTCTCATTCAACTACCACTTGACCTGCCTAACTCAATTTTTTTTTCGGCACCCCCAAAAAATGGCAAGGTGCGCCCCTTCAATTTTCGACCCCTTGTCCAAACTTTAAACGTGAGTCAAGTCTGAACGGCTAAAGCCAGAATCTCCGGCAAAGTGGTCAAAGAAAGGTAATCTTTGGGTGAATTTTTCGGCACTTCGTAAGCTCGAAAATATGGAATAGAACCAGAGATATTTACAGTTTTAGTTTTCAGAAAAGTGCCAAAACAGGCCTTCAGCCGGGCAAGTCCACAAATGACCGTCACCGATTTCCATGACATTTGGCATACTTATAGATTCGAACCCCAGGATCACGAATCCGGTCTCCGTTTCTCGAAATTCCTATTTGTTTTGTGTTTTATGGCGTGTCAAAGTCTACGACGGAAAACTTTAGACATCTCTGAGCACCACATAAGTGAGGTTAGGACAGAATTTTGAACTATTTCGTCACCTACGGAATGTAAAGAAAGCATTCGATGCAAAAATTTTGAAATTTATTTTTTTTTGGTGTGCACACGTTTTGCCCCATAAGTCATTTAAAAATAAGAGATATCGCAAATCTAAGACTGGTCCTGGAGTCTACTCTCATTCAACTACCACTTGACCTGCCTAACTCAATTTTTTTTTCGGCACCCCCAAAAAATGGCTAGGTGCGCCCCTTCAATTTTCGACCCCTTGTCCAAACTTTAAACGTGAGTCAAGTCTGAACGGCTAAAGCCAGAATCTCCGGCAAAGTGGTCAAAGAAAGGTAATCTTTGGGTGAATTTTTCGGCACTTCGTAAGCTCGAAAATATGGAATAGAACCAGAGATATTTACAGTTTTAGTTTTCAGAAAAGTGCCAAAACAGGCCTTCAGCCGGGCAAGTCCACAAATGACCGTCACCGATTTCCATGACATTTGGCATACTTATAGATTCGAACCCCAGGATCACGAATCCGGTCTCCGTTTCTCGAAATTCCTATTTGTTTTGTGTTTTATGGCGTGTCAAAGTCTACGACGGAAAACTTTAGACATCTCTGAGCACCACATAAGTGAGGTTAGGACAGAATTTTGAACTATTTCGTCACCTACGGAATGTAAAGAAAGCATTCGATGCAAAAATTTTGAAATTTAATTTTTTTTTGGTGTGCACACGTTTTGCCCCATAAGTCATTTAAAAATAAGAGATATCGCAAATCTAAGACTGGTCCTGGAGTCTACTCTCATTCAACTACCACTTGACCTGCCTAACTCAATTTTTTTTTCGGCACCCCCAAAAAATGGCAAGGTGCGCCCCTTCAATTTTCGACCCCTTGTCCAAACTTTAAACGTGAGTCAAGTCTGAACGGCTAAAGCCAGAATCTCCGGCAAAGTGGTCAAAGAAAGGTAATCTTTGGGTGAATTTTTCGGCACTTCGTAAGCTCGAAAATATGGAATAGAACCAGAGATATTTACAGTTTTAGTTTTCAGAAAAGTGCCAAAACAGGCCTTCAGCCGGGCAAGTCCACAAATGACCGTCACCGATTTCCATGACATTTGGCATACTTATAGATTCGAACCCCAGGATCACGAATCCGGTCTCCGTTTCTCGAAATTCCTATTTGTTTTGTGTTTTATGGCGTGTCAAAGTCTACGACGGAAAACTTTAGACATCTCTGAGCACCACATAAGTGAGGTTAGGACAGAATTTTGAACTATTTCGTCACCTACGGAATGTAAAGAAAGCATTCGATGCAAAAATTTTGAAATTTATTTTTTTTGGTGTGCACACGTTTTGCCCCATAAGTCATTTAAAAATAAGAGATATCGCAAATCTAAGACTGGTCCTGGAGTCTACTCTCATTCAACTACCACTTGACCTGCCTAACTCAATTTTTTTTTCGGCACCCCCAAAAAATGGCAAGGTGCGCCCCTTCAATTTTCGACCCCTTGTCCAAACTTTAAACGTGAGTCAAGTCTGAACGGCTAAAGCCAGAATCTCCGGCAAAGTGGTCAAAGAAAGGTAATCTTTGGGTGAATTTTTCGGCACTTCGTAAGCTCGAAAATATGGAATAGAACCAGAGATATTTACAGTTTTAGTTTTCAGAAAAGTGCCAAAACAGGCCTTCAGCCGCGCAAGTCCACAAATGACCGTCACCGATTTCCATGACATTTGGCATACTTATAGATTCGAACCCCAGGATCACGAATCCGGTCTCCGTTTCTCGAAATTCCTATTTGTTTTGTGTTTTATGGCGTGTCAAAGTCTACGACGGAAAACTTTAGACATCTCTGAGCACCACATAAGTGAGGTTAGGACAGAATTTTGAACTATTTCGTCACCTACGGAATGTAAAGAAAGCATTCGATGCAAAAATTTTGAAATTTATTTCTTTTGGTGTGCACACGTTTTGCCCCATAAGTCATTTAAAAATAAGAGATATCGCAAATCTAAGACTGGCCTGGAGTCTACTCTCATTCAACTACCACTTGACCTGCCTAACTCAATTTTTTTTTCGGCACCCCCAAAAAATGGCAAGGTGCGCCCCTTCAATTTTCGACCCCTTGTCCAAACTTTAAACGTGAGTCAAGTCTGAACGGCTAAAGCCACAATCTCCGGCAAAGTGGTCAAAGAAAGGTAATCTTTGGGTGAATTTTTCGGCACTTCGTAAGCTCGAAAATATGGAATAGAACCAGAGATATTTACAGTTTTAGTTTTCAGAAAAATGCCAAAACAGGCCTTCAGCCGGGCAAGTCCACAAATGACCGTCACCGATTTCCATGACATTTGGCATACTTATAGATTCGAACCCCAGGATCACGAATCCGGTCTCCGTTTCTCGAAATTCCTATTTGTTTTGTGTTTTATGGCGTGTCAAAGTCTACGACGGAAAACTTTAGACATCTCTGAGCACCAAATAAGTGAGGTTAGGACAGAATTTTGAACTATTTCGTCACCTACGGAATGTAAAGAAAGCATTCGATGCAAAAATTTTGAAATTTATTTTTTTTGGTGTGCACACGTTTTGCCCCATAAGTCATTTAAAAATAAGAGATATCGCAAATCTAAGACTGGTGCTGGAGTCTACTCTCATTCAACTACCACTTGACCTGCCTAACTCAATTTTTTTTTCGGCACCCCCAAAAAATGGCAAGGTGCGCCCCTTCAATTTTCGACCCCTTGTCCAAACTTTAAACGTGAGTCAAGTCTGAACGGCTAAAGCCAGAATCTCCGGCAAAGTGGTCAAAGAAAGGTAATCTTTGGGTGAATTTTTCGGCACTTCGTAAGCTCGAAAATATGGAATAGAACCAGAGATATTTACAGTTTTAGTTTTCAGAAAAGTGCCAAAACAGGCCTTCAGCCGGGCAAGTCCACAAATGACCGTCACCGATTTCCATGACATTTGGCATACTTATAGATTCGAACCCCAGGATCACGAATCCGGTCTCCGTTTCTCGAAATTCCTATTTGTTTTGTGTTTTATGGCGTGTCAAAGTCTACGACGGAAAACTTTAGACATCTCTGAGCACCACATAAGTGAGGTTAGGACAGAATTTTGAACTATTTCGTCACCTACGGAATGTAAAGAAAGCATTCGATGCAAAAATTTTGAAATTTATTTTTTTTGGTGTGCACACGTTTTGCCCCATAAGTCATTTAAAAATAAGAGATATCGCAAATCTAAGACTGGTCCTGGAGTCTACTCTCATTCAACTACCACTTGACCTGCCTAACTCAATTTTTTTTTCGGCACCCCCAAAAAATGGCAAGGTGCGCCCCTTCAATTTTCGACCCCTTGTCCAAACTTTAAACGTGAGTCAAGTCTGAACGGCTAAAGCCAGAATCTCCGGCAAAGTGGTCAAAGAAAGGTAATCTTTGGGTGAATTTTTCGGCACTTCGTAAGCTCGAAAATATGGAACAGAACCAGAGATATTTACAGTTTTAGTTTTCAGAAAAGTGCCAAAACAGGCCTTCAGCCGGGCAAGTCCACAAATGACCGTCACCGATTTCCATGACATTTGGCATACTTATAGATTCGAACCCCAGGATCACGAATCCGGTCTCCGTTTCTCGAAATTCCTATTTGTTTTGTGTTTTATGGCGTGTCAAAGTCTACGACGGAAAACTTTAGACATCTCTGAGCACCACATAAGTGAGGTTAGGACAGAATTTTGAACTATTTCGTCACCTACGGAATGTAAAGAAAGCATTCGATGCAAAAATTTTGAAATTTATTTCTTTTGGTGTGCACACGTTTTGCCCCATAAGTCATTTAAAAATAAGAGATATCGCAAATCTAAGACTGGTCCTGGAGTCTACTCTCATTCAACTACCACTTGACCTGCCTAACTCAATTTTTTTTTCGGCACCCCCAAAAAATGGCAAGGTGCGCCCCTTCAATTTTCGACCCCTTGTCCAAACTTTAAACGTGAGTCAAGTCTGAACGGCTAAAGCCAGAATCTCCGGCAAAGTGGTCAAAGAAAGGTAATCTTTGGGTGAATTTTTCGGCACTTCGTAAGCTCGAAAATATGGAATAGAACCAGAGATATTTACAGTTTTAGTTTTCAGAAAAGTGCCAAAACAGGCCTTCAGCCGGGCAAGTCCACAAATGACCGTCACCGATTTCCATGACATTTGGCATACTTATAGATTCGAACCCCAGGATCACGAATCCGGTCTCCGTTTCTCGAAATTCCTATTTGTTTTGTGTTTTATGGCGTGTCAAAGTCTACGACGGAAAACTTTAGACATCTCTGAGCACCACATAAGTGAGGTTAGGACAGAATTTTGAACTATTTCGTCACCTACGGAATGTAAAGAAAGCATTCGATGCAAAAATTTTGAAATTTATTTTTTTTGGTGTGCACACGTTTTGCCCCATAAGTCATTTAAAAATAAGAGATATCGCAAATCTAAGACTGGTCCTGGAGTCTACTCTCATTCAACTACCACTTGACCTGCCTAACTCAATTTTTTTTTCGGCACCCCCAAAAAATGGCAAGGTGCGCCCCTTCAATTTTCGACCCCTTGTCCAAACTTTAAACGTGAGTCAAGTCTGAACGGCTAAAGCCAG
This sequence comes from Tenodera sinensis, assembly GCA_030765045.1. Lineage (NCBI taxonomy): Eukaryota > Metazoa > Arthropoda > Insecta > Mantodea > Mantidae > Tenodera > Tenodera sinensis. The sequence goes on from CM060961.1 coordinate 107,408,583, forward strand.
AATCTCCGGCAAAGTGGTCAAAGAAAGGTAATCTTTGGGTGAATTTTTCGGCGCTTCGTAAGCTCGAAAATATGGAATAGAACCAGAGATATTTACAGTTTTAGTTTTCAGAAAAGTGCCAAAACAGGCCTTCAGCCGGGCAAGTCCACAAATGACCGTCACCGATTTCCATGACATTTGGCATACTTATAGATTCGAACCCCAGGATCACGAATCCGGTCTCCGTTTTTCGAAATTCCTATTTGTTTTGTGTTTTATGGCGTGTCAAAGTCTACGACGGAAAACTTTAGACATCTCTGAGCACCACATAAGTGAGGTTAGGACAGAATTTTGAACTATTTCGTCACCTACGGAATGTAAAGAAAGCATTCGATGCAAAAATTTTGAAACTTATTTTTTTTGGTGTGCACACGATTTGCCCCATGTCATTTAAAAATAAGAGATATCGCAAATCTAAGACTGGTCCTGGAGTCTACTCTCATTCAACTACCACTTGACCTGCCTAACTCAATTTTTTTTCGGCACCCCCAACGACCCCTTGTCCAAACTTTAAACGTGAGTCAAGTCTGAACGGCTAAAGCCAGAATCTCCGGCAAAGTGGTCAAAGAAAGGTAATCTTTGGGTGAATTTTTCGGCACTTCGTAAGCTCGAAAATATGGAATAGAACCAGAGATATTTACAGTTTTAGTTTTCAGAAAAGTGCCAAAACAGGCCTTCAGCCGGGCAAGTCCACAAATGACCGTCACCGATTTCCATGACATTTGGCATACTTATAGATTCGAACCCCAGGATCACGAATCCGGTCTCCGTTTCTCGAAATTCCTATTTGTTTTGTGTTTTATGGCGTGTCAAAGTCTATGACGGAAAACTTTAGACATCTCTGAGCACCACATAAGTGAGGTTAGGACAGAATTTTGAACTATTTCGTCACCTACGGAATGTAAAGAAAGCATTCGATGCAAAAATTTTGAAATTTATTTTTTTTGGTGTGCACACGTTTTGCCCCATAAGTCATTTAAAAATAAGAGATATCGCAAATCTAAGACTGGTCCTGGAGTCTACTCTCATTCAACTACCACTTGACCTGCCTAACTCAATTTTTTTTTCGGCACCCCCAAAAAATGGCAAGGTGCGCCCCTTCAATTTTCGACCCCTTGTCCAAACTTTAAACGTGAGTCAAGTCTGAACGGCTAAAGCCAGAATCTCCGGCAAAGTGGTCAAAGAAAGGTAATCTTTGGGTGAATTTTTCGGCGCTTCGTAAGCTCGAAAATATGGAATAGAACCAGAGATATTTACAGTTTTAGTTTTCAGAAAAGTGCCAAAACAGGCCTTCAGCCGGGCAAGTCCACAAATGACCGTCACCGATTTCCATGACATTTGGCATACTTATAGATTCGAACCCCAGGATCACGAATCCGGTCTCCGTTTTTCGAAATTCCTATTTGTTTTGTGTTTTATGGCGTGTCAAAGTCTACGACGGAAAACTTTAGACATCTCTGAGCACCACATAAGTGAGGTTAGGACAGAATTTTGAACTATTTCGTCACCTACGGAATGTAAAGAAAGCATTCGATGCAAAAATTTTGAAACTTATTTTTTTTGGTGTGCACACGATTTGCCCCATGTCATTTAAAAATAAGAGATATCGCAAATCTAAGACTGGTCCTGGAGTCTACTCTCATTCAACTACCACTTGACCTGCCTAACTCAATTTTTTTTCGGCACCCCCAACGACCCCTTGTCCAAACTTTAAACGTGAGTCAAGTCTGAACGGCTAAAGCCAGAATCTCCGGCAAAGTGGTCAAAGAAAGGTAATCTTTGGGTGAATTTTTCGGCACTTCGTAAGCTCGAAAATATGGAATAGAACCAGAGATATTTACAGTTTTAGTTTTCAGAAAAGTGCCAAAACAGGCCTTCAGCCGGGCAAGTCCACAAATGACCGTCACCGATTTCCATGACATTTGGCATACTTATAGATTCGAACCCCAGGATCACGAATCCGGTCTCCGTTTCTCGAAATTCCTATTTGTTTTGTGTTTTATGGCGTGTCAAAGTCTATGACGGAAAACTTTAGACATCTCTGAGCACCACATAAGTGAGGTTAGGACAGAATTTTGAACTATTTCGTCACCTACGGAATGTAAAGAAAGCATTCGATGCAAAAATTTTGAAATTTATTTTTTTTGGTGTGCACACGTTTTGCCCCATAAGTCATTTAAAAATAAGAGATATCGCAAATCTAAGACTGGTCCTGGAGTCTACTCTCATTCAACTACCACTTGACCTGCCTAACTCAATTTTTTTTTCGGCACCCCCAAAAAATGGCAAGGTGCGCCCCTTCAATTTTCGACCCCTTGTCCAAACTTTAAACGTGAGTCAAGTCTGAACGGCTAAAGCCAGAATCTCCGGCAAAGTGGTCAAAGAAAGGTAATCTTTGGGTGAATTTTTCGGCACTTCGTAAGCTCGAAAATATGGAATAGAACCAGAGATATTTACAGTTTTAGTTTTCAGAAAAGTGCCAAAACAGGCCTTCAGCCGGGCAAGTCCACAAATGACCGTCACCGATTTCCATGACATTTGGCATACTTATAGATTCGAACCCCAGGATCACGAATCCGGTCTCCGTTTCTCGAAATTCCTATTTGTTTTGTGTTTTATGGCGTGTCAAAGTCTACGACGGAAAACTTTAGACATCTCTGAGCACCACATAAGTGAGGTTAGGACAGAATTTTGAACTATTTCGTCACCTAGGGAATGTAAAGAAAGCATTCGATGCAAAAATTTTGAAATTTATTTTTTTTGGTGTGCACACGTTTTGCCCCATAAGTCATTTAAAAATAAGAGATATCGCAAATCTAAGACTGGTCCTGGAGTCTACTCTCATTCAACTACCACTTGACCTGCCTAACTCAATTTTTTTTTCGGCACCCCCAAAAAATGGCAAGGTGCGCCCCTTCAATTTTCGACCCCTTGTCCAAACTTTAAACGTGAGTCAAGTCTGAACGGCTAAAGCCAGAATCTCCGGCAAAGTGGTCAAAGAAAGGTAATCTTTGGGTGAATTTTTCGGCACCTCGTAAGCTCGAAAATATGGAATAGAACCAGAGATATTTACAGTTTTAGTTTTCAGAAAAGTGCCAAAACAGGCCTTCAGCTGGGCAAGTCCACAAATGACCGTCACCGATTTCCATGACATTTGGCATACTTATAGATTCGAACCCCAGGATCACGAATCCGGTCTCCGTTTCTCGAAATTCCTATTTGTTTTGTGTTTTATGGCGTGTCAAAGTCTACGACGGAAAACTTTAGACATCTCTGAGCACCACATAAGTGAGGTTAGGACAGAATTTTGAACTATTTCGTCACCTACGGAATGTAAAGAAAGCATTCGATGCAAAAATTTTGAAATTTATTTTTTTTGGTGTGCACACGTTTTGCCCCATAAGTCATTTAAAAATAAGAGATATCGCAAATCTAAGACTGGTCCTGGAGTCTACTCTCATTCAACTACCACTTGACCTGCCTAACTCAATTTTTTTTTCGGCACCCCCAAAAAATGGCAAGGTGAGCCCCTTCAATTTTCGACCCCTTGTCCAAACTTTAAACGTGAGTCAAGTCTGAACGGCTAAAGCCAGAATCTCCGGCAAAGTGGTCAAAGAAAGGTAATCTTTGGGTGAATTTTTCGGCACTTCGTAAGCTCGAAAATATGGAATAGAACCAGAGATATTTACAGTTTTAGTTTTCAGAAAAGTGCCAAAACAGGCCTTCAGCCGGGCAAGTCCACAAATGACCGTCACCGATTTCCATGACATTTGGCATACTTATAGATTCGAACCCCAGGATCACGAATCCGGTCTCCGTTTCTCGAAATTCCTATTTGTTTTGTGTTTTATGGCGTGTCAAAATCTACGACGGAAAACTTTAGACATCTCTGAGCACCACATAAGTGAGGTTAGGACAGAATTTTGAACTATTTCGTCACCTACGGAATGTAAAGAAAGCATTCGATGCAAAAATTTTGAAATTTATTTTTTTTGGTGTGCACACGTTTTGCCCCATAAGTCATTTAAAAATAAGAGATATCGCAAATCTAAGACTGGTCCTGGAGTCTACTCTCATTCAACTACCACTTGACCTGCCTAACTCAATTTTTTTTTCGGCACCCCCAAAAAATGGCGAGGTGCGCCCCCTCAATTTTCGACCCCTTGTCCAAACTTTAAACGTGAGTCAAGTCTGAACGGCTAAAGCCAGAATCTCCGGCAAAGTGGTCAAAGAAAGGTAATCTTTGGGTGAATTTTTCGGCACTTCGTAAGCTCGAAAATATGGAATAGAACCAGAGATATTTACAGTTTTAGTTTTCAGAAAAGTGCCAAAACAGGCCTTCAGCCGGGCAAGTCCACAAATGACCGTCACCGATTTCCATGACATTTGGCATACTTATAGATTCGAACCCCAGGATCACGAATCCGGTCTCCGTTTCTCGAAATTCCTATTTGTTTTGTGTTTTATGGCGTGTCAAAGTCTACGACGGAAAACTTTAGACATCTCTGAGCACCACATAAGTGAGGTTAGGACAGAATTTTGAACTATTTCGTCACCTACGGAATGTAAAGAAAGCATTCGATGCAAAAATTTTGAAATTTATTTTTTTTGGTGTGCACACGTTTTGCACCATAAGTCATTTAAAAATAAGAGATATCGCAAATCTAAGACTGGTCCTGGAGTCTACTCTCATTCAACTACCACTTGACCTGCCTAACTCAATTTTTTTTTCGGCACCCCCAAAAAATGGCAAGGTGCGCCCCTTCAATTTTCGACCCCTTGTCCAAACTTTAAACGTGAGTCAAGTCTGAACGGCTAAAGCCAGAATCTCCGGCAAAGTGGTCAAAGAAAGGTAATCTTTGGGTGAATTTTTCGGCACCTCGTAAGCTCGAAAATATGGAATAGAACCAGAGATATTTACAGTTTTAGTTTTCAGAAAAGTGCCAAAACAGGCCTTCAGCCGGGCAAGTCCACAAATGACCGTCACCGATTTCCATGACATTTGGCATACTTATAGATTCGAACCCCAGGATCACGAATCCGGTCTCCGTTTCTCGAAATTCCTATTTGTTTTGTGTTTTATGGCGTGTCAAAGTCTACGACGGAAAACTTTAGACATCTCTGAGCACCACATAAGTGAGGTTAGGACAGAATTTTGAACTATTTCGTCACCTACGGAATGTAAAGAAAGCATTCGATGCAAAAATTTTGAAATTTATTTTTTTTGGTGTGCACACGTTTTGCCCCATAAGTCATTTAAAAATAAGAGATATCGCAAATCTAAGACTGGTCCTGGAGTCTACTCTCATTCAACTACCACTTGACCTGCCTAACTCAATTTTTTTTTCGGCACCCCCAAAAAATGGCAAGGTGCGCCCCTTCAATTTTCGACCCCTTGTCCAAACTTTAAACGTGAGTCAAGTCTGAACGGCTAAAGCCAGAATCTCCGGCAAAGTGGTCAAAGAAAGGGAATCTTTGGGTGAATTTTTCGGCACTTCGTAAGCTCGAAAATATGGAATAGAACCAGAGATATTTACAGTTTTAGTTTTCAGAAAAGTGCCAAAACAGGCCTTCAGCCGGGCAAGTCCACAAATGACCGTCACAGATTTCCATGACATTTGGCATACTTATAGATTCGAACCCCAGGATCACGAATCCGGTCTCCGTTTCTCGAAATTCCTATTTGTTTTGTGTTTTATGGCGTGTCAAAGTCTACGACGGAAAACTTTAGACATCTCTGAGCACCACATAAGTGAGGTTAGGACAGAATTTTGAACTATTTCGTCACCTACGGAATGTAAAGAAAGCATTCGATGCAAAAATTTTGAAATTTATTTTTTTTGGTGTGCACACGTTTTGCCCCATAAGTCATTTAAAAATAAGAGATATCGCAAATCTAAGACTGGTCCTGGAGTCTACTCTCATTCAACTACCACTTGACCTGCCTAACTCAATTTTTTTTTCGGCACCCCCAAAAAATGGCAAGGTGCGCCCCTTCAATTTTCGACCCCTTGTCCAAACTTTAAACGTGAGTCAAGTCTGAACGGCTAAAGCCAGAATCTCCGGCAAAGTGGTCAAAGAAAGGTAATCTTTGGGTGAATTTTTCGGCACTTCGTAAGCTCGAAAATATGGAATAGAACCAGAGATATTTACAGTTTTAGTTTTCAGAAAAGTGCCAAAACAGGCCTTCAGCCGGGCAAGTCCACAAATGACCGTCACCGATTTCCATGACATTTGGCATACTTATAGATTCGAACCCCAGGATCACGAATCCGGTCTCCGTTTCTCGAAATTCGTATTTGTTTTGTGTTTTATGGCGTGTCAAGGTCTACGACGGAAAACTTTAGACATCTCTGAGCACCACATAAGTGAGGTTAGGACAGAATTTTGAACTATTTCGTCACCTACGGAATGTAAAGAAAGCATTCGATGCAAAAATTTTGAAATTTATTTTTTTTTGGTGTGCACACGTTTTGCCCCATAAGTCATTTAAAAATAAGAGATATCGCAAATCTAAGACTGGTCCTGGAGTCTACTCTCATTCAACTACCACTTGACCTGCCTAACTCAATTTTTTTTTCGGCACCCCCAAAAAATGGCAAGGTGCGCCCCTTCAATTTTCGACCCCTTGTCCAAACTTTAAACGTGAGTCAAGTCTGAACGGCTAAAGCCAGAATCTCCGGCAAAGTGGTCAAAGAAAGGTAATCTTTGGGTGAATTTTTCGGCACTTCGTAAGCTCGAAAATATGGAATAGAACCAGAGATATTTACAGTTTTAGTTTTCAGAAAAGTGCCAAAACAGGCCTTCAGCCGGGCAAGTCCACAAATGACCGTCACCGATTTCCATGACATTTGGCATACTTATAGATTCGAACCCCAGGATCACGAATCCGGTCTCCGTTTCTCGAAATTCCTATTTGTTTTGTGTTTTATGGCGTGTCAAAGTCTACGACGGAAAACTTTAGACATCTCTGAGCACCACATAAGTGAGGTTAGGACAGAATTTTGAACTATTTCGTCACCTACGGAATGTAAAGAAAGCATTCGATGCAAAAATTTTGAAATTTATTTTTTTTGGTGTGCACACGTTTTGCCCCATAAGTCATTTAAAAATAAGAGATATCGCAAATCTAAGACTGGTCCTGGAGTCTACTCTCATTCAACTACCACTTGACCTGCCTAACTCAATTTTTTTTTCGGCACCCCCAAAAAATGGCAAGGTGCGCCCCTTCAATTTTCGACCCCTTGTCCAAAATTTAAACGTGAGTCAAGTCTGAACGGCTAAAGCCAGAATCTCCGGCAAAGTGGTCAAAGAAAGGTAATCTTTGGGTGAATTTTTCGGCACTTCGTAAGCTCGAAAATATGGAATAGAACCAGAGATATTTACAGTTTTAGTTTTCAGAAAAGTGCCAAAACAGGCCTTCAGCCGGGCAAGTCCACAAATGACCGTCACCGATTTCCATGACATTTGGCATACTTATAGATTCGAACCCCAGGATCACGAATCCGGTCTCCGTTTCTCGAAATTCCTATTTGTTTTGTGTTTTATGGCGTGTCAAAGTCTACGACGGAAAACTTTAGACATCTCTGAGCACCACATAAGTGAGGTTAGGACAGAATTTTGAACTATTTCGTCACCTACGGAATGTAAAGAAAGCATTCGATGCAAAAATTTTGAAATTTATTTTTTTTGGTGTGCACACGTTTTGCCCCATAGGTCATTTAAAAATAAGAGATATCGCAAATCTAAGACTGGTCCTGGAGTCTACTCTCATTCAACTACCACTTGACCTGCCTAACTCAATTTTTTTTTCGGCACCCCCAAAAAATGGCAAGGTGCGCCCCTTCAATTTTCGACCCCTTGTCCAAACTTTAAACGTGAGTCAAGTCTGAACAGCTAAAGCCAGAATCTCCGGCAAAGTGGTCAAAGAAGGGTAATCTTTGGGTGAATTTTTCGGCACTTCGTAAGCTCGAAAATATGGAATAGAACCAGAGATATTTACAGTTTTAGTTTTCAGAAAAGTGCCAAAACAGGCCTTCAGCCGGGCAAGTCCACAAATGACCGTCACCGATTTCCATGACATTTGGCATACTTATAGATTCGAACCCCAGGATCACGAATCCGGTCTCCGTTTCTCGAAATTCCTATTTGTTTTGTGTTTTATGGCGTGTCAAAGTCTACGGCGGAAAACTTTAGACATCTCTGAGCACCACATAAGTGAGGTTAGGACAGAATTTTGAACTATTTCGTCACCTACGGAATGTAAACTAAGCATTCGATGCAAAAATTTTGAAATTTATTTTTTTTGGTGTGCACACGTTTTGCCCCATAAGTCATTTAAAAATAAGAGATATCACAAATCTAAGACTGGTCCTGGAGTCTACTCTCATTCAACTACCACTTGACCTGCCTAACTCAATTTTTTTTTCGGCACCCCCAAAAAATGGAAAGGTGCGCCCCTTCAATTTTCGACCCCTTGTCCAAACTTTAAACGTGAGTCAAGTCTGAACGGCTAAAGCCAGAATCTCCGGCAAAGTGGTCAAAGAAAGGTAATCTTTGGGTGAATTTTTCGGCACTTCGTAAGCTCGAAAATATGGAATAGAACCAGAGATATTTACAGTTTTAGTTTTCAGAAAAGTGCCAAAACAGGCCTTCAGCCGGGCAAGTCCACAAATGACCGTCACCGATTTCCATGACATTTGGCATACTTATAGATTCGAACCCCAGGATCATGAATCCGGTCTCCGTTTCTCGAAATTCCTATTTGTTTTGTGTTTTATGGCGTGTCAAAGTCTACGACGGAAAACTTTAGACATCTCTGAGCACCACATAAGTGAGGTTAGGACAGAATTTTGAACTATTTCGTCACCTACGGAATGTAAAGAAAGCATTCGATGCAAAAATTTTGAAATTTATTTTTTTTTGGTGTGCACACGTTTTGCCCCATAAGTCATTTAAAAATAAGAGATATCGCAAATCTAAGACTGGTCCTGGAGTCTACTCTCATTCAACTACCACTTGACCTGCCTAACTCAATTTTTTTTTCGGCACCCCCAAAAAATGGCAAGGTGCGCCCCTTCAATTTTCGACCCCTTGTCCAAACTTTAAACGTGAGTCAAGTCTGAACGGCTAAAGCCAGAATCTCCGGCAAAGTGGTCAAAGAAAGGTAATCTTTGGGTGAATTTTTCGGCACTTCGTAAGCTCGAAAATATGGAATAGAACCAGAGATATTTACAGTTTTAGTTTTCAGAAAAGTGCCAAAACAGGCCTTCAGCCGGGCAAGTCCACAAATGACCGTCACCGATTTCCATGACATTTGGCATACTTATAGATTCGAACCCCAGGATCACGAATCCGGTCTCCGTTTCTCGAAATTCCTATTTGTTTTGTGTTTTATGGCGTGTCAAAGTCTACGACGGAAAACTTTAGACATCTCTGAGCACCACATAAGTGAGGTTAGGACAGAATTTTGAACTATTTCGTCACCTACGGAATGTAAAGAAAGCATTCGATGCAAAAATTTTGAAATTTATTTTTTTTGGTGTGCACACGTTTTGCCCCATAAGTCATTTAAAAATAAGAGATATCGCAAATCTAAGACTGGTCCTGGAGTCTACTCTCATTCAACTACCACTTGACCTGCCTAACTCAATTTTTTTTTCGGCACCCCCAAAAAATGGCAAGGTGCGCCCCTTCAATTTTCGACCCCTTGTCCAAACTTTAAACGTGAGTCAAGTCTGAACGGCTAAAGCCAGAATCTCCGGCAAAGTGGTCAAAGAAAGGTAATCTTTGGGTGAATTTTTCGGCACTTCGTAAGCTCGAAAATATGGAATAGAACCAGAGATATTTACAGTTTTAGTTTTCAGAAAAGTGCCAAAACAGGCCTTCAGCCGGGCAAGTCCACAAATGACCGTCACCGATTTCCATGACATTTGGCATACTTATAGATTCGAACCCCAGGATCACGAATCCGGTCTCCGTTTCTCGAAATTCCTATTTGTTTTGTGTTTTATGGCATGTCAAAGTCTACGACGGAAAACTTTAGACATCTCTGAGCACCACATAAGTGAGGTTAGGACAGAATTTTGAACTATTTCGTCACCTACGGAATGTAAAGAAAGCATTCTATGCAAAAATTTTGAAATTTATTTTTTTTGGTGTGCACACGTTTTGCCTCATAAGTCATTTAAAAATAAGAGATATCGCAAATCTAAGACTGGTCCTGGAGTCTACTCTCATTCAACTACCACTTGACCTGCCTAACTCAATTTTTTTTTCGGCACCCCCAAAAAATGGCAAGGTGCGCCCCTTCAATTTTCGACCCCTTGTCCAAACTTTAAACGTGAGTCAAGTCTGAACGGCTAAAGCCAGAATCTCCGGCAAAGTGGTCAAAGAAAGGTAATCTTTGGGTGAATTTTTCGGCACTTCGTAAGCTCGAAAATATGGAATAGAACCAGAGATATTTACAGTTTTAGTTTTCAGAAAAGTGCCAAAACAGGCCTTCAGCCGGGCAAGTCCACAAATGACCGTCACCGATTTCCATGACATTTGGCATACTTATAGATTCGAACCCCAGGATCACGAATCCGGTCTCCGTTTCTCGAAATTCCTATTTGTTTTGTGTTTTATGGCGTGTCAAAGTCTACGACGGAAAACTTTAGACATCTCTGAGCACCACATAAGTGAGGTTAGGACAGAATTTTGAACTATTTCGTCACCTACGGAATGTAAAGAAAGCATTCGATGCAAAAATTTTGAAATTTATTTTTTTTGGTGTGCACACGTTTTGCCCCATAAGTCATTTAAAAATAAGAGATATCGCAAATCTAAGACTGGTCCTGGAGTCTACTCTCATTCAACTACCACTTGACCTGCCTAACTCAATTTTTTTTTCGGCACCCCCAAAAAATGGCAAGGTGCGCCCCTTCAATTTTCGACCCCTTGTCCAAACTTTAAACGTGAGTCAAGTCTGAACGGCTAAAGCCAGAATCTCCGGCAAAGTGGTCAAAGAAAGGTAATCTTTGGGTGAATTTTTCGGCGCTTCGTAAGCTCGAAAATATGGAATAGAACCAGAGATATTTACAGTTTTAGTTTTCAGAAAAGTGCCAAAACAGGCCTTCAGCCGGGCAAGTCCACAAATGACCGTCACCGATTTCCATGACATTTGGCATACTTATAGATTCGAACCCCAGGATCACGAATCCGGTCTCCGTTTTTTGAAATTCCTATTTGTTTTGTGTTTTATGGCGTGTCAAAGTCTACGACGGAAAACTTTAGACATCTCTGAGCACCACATAAGTGAGGTTAGGACAGAATTTTGAACTATTTCGTCACCTACGGAATGTAAAGAAAGCATTCGATGCAAAAATTTTGAAACTTATTTTTTTTGGTGTGCACACGTTTTGCCCCATGTCATTTAAAAATAAGAGATATCGCAAATCTAAGACTGGTCCTGGAGTCTACTCTCATTCAACTACCACTTGACCTGCCTAACTCAATTTTTTTTTCGGCACCCCCAACGACCCCTTGTCCAAACTTTAAACGTGAGTCAAGTCTGAACGGCTAAAGCCAGAATCTCCGGCAAAGTGGTCAAAGAAAGGTAATCTTTGGGTGAATTTTTCGGCACTTCGTAAGCTCGAAAATATGGAATAGAACCAGAGATATTTACAGTTTTAGTTTTCAGAAAAGTGCCAAAACAGGCCTTCAGCCGGGCAAGTCCACAAATGACCGTCACCGATTTCCATGACATTTGGCATACTTATAGATTCGAACCCCAGGATCACGAATCCGGTCTCCGTTTCTCGAAATTCCTATTTGTTTTGTGTTTTATGGCGTGTCAAAGTCTACGACGGAAAACTTTAGACATCTCTGAGCACCACATAAGTGAGGTTAGGACAGAATTTTGAACTATTTCGTCACCTACGGAATGTAAAGAAAGCATTCGATGCAAAAATTTTGAAATTTATTTTTTTTGGTGTGCACACGTTTTGCCCCATAAGTCATTTAAAAATAAGAGATATCGCAAATCTAAGACTGGTCCTGGAGTCTACTCTCATTCAACTACCACTTGACCTGCCTAACTCAATTTTTTTTCGGCACCCCCAAAAAATGGCAAGGTGCGCCCCTTCAATTTTCGACCCCTTGTCCAAACTTTAAACGTGAGTCAAGTCTGAACGGCTAAAGCCAGAATCTCCGGCAAAGTGGTCAAAGAAAGGTAATCTTTGGGTGAATTTTTCGGCACTTCGTAAGCTCGAAAATATGGAATAGAACCAGAGATATTTACAGTTTTAGTTTTCAGAAAAGTGCCAAAACAGGCCTTCAGCCGGGCAAGTCCACAAATGACCGTCACCGATTTTCAATGACATTTGGCATACTTATAGATTCGAACCCCAGGATCACGAATCCGGTCTCCGTTTCTCGAAATTCCTATTTGTTTTGTGTTTTATGGCGTGTCAAAGTCTACGACGGAAAACTTTAGACATCTCTGAGCACCACATAAGTGAGGTTAGGACAGAATTTTGAACTATTTCGTCACCTACGGAATGTAAAGAAAGCATTCGATGCAAAAATTTTGAAATTTATTTTTTTTTGGTGTGCACACGTTTTGCCCCATAAGTCATTTAAAAATAAGAGATATCGCAAATCTAAGACTGGTCCTGGAGTCTACTCTCATTCAACTACCACTTGACCTGCCTAACTCAATTTTTTTTTCGGCACCCCCAAAAAATGGCTAGGTGCGCCCCTTCAATTTTCGACCCCTTGTCCAAACTTTAAACGTGAGTCAAGTCTGAACGGCTAAAGCCAGAATCTCCGGCAAAGTGGTCAAAGAAAGGTAATCTTTGGGTGAATTTTTCGGCACTTCGTAAGCTCGAAAATATGGAATAGAACCAGAGATATTTACAGTTTTAGTTTTCAGAAAAGTGCCAAAACAGGCCTTCAGCCGGGCAAGTCCACAAATGACCGTCACCGATTTCCATGACATTTGGCATACTTATAGATTCGAACCCCAGGATCACGAATCCGGTCTCCGTTTCTCGAAATTCCTATTTGTTTTGTGTTTTATGGCGTGTCAAAGTCTACGACGGAAAACTTTAGACATCTCTGAGCACCACATAAGTGAGGTTAGGACAGAATTTTGAACTATTTCGTCACCTACGGAATGTAAAGAAAGCATTCGATGCAAAAATTTTGAAATTTATTTTTTTTGGTGTGCACACGTTTTGCCCCATAGGTCATTTAAAAATAAGAGATATCGCAAATCTAAGACTGGTCCTGGAGTCTACTCTCATTCAACTACCACTTGACCTGCCTAACTCAATTTTTTTTTCGGCACCCCCAAAAAATGGCAAGGTGCGCCCCTTCAATTTTCGACCCCTTGTCCAAACTTTAAACGTGAGTCAAGTCTGAACGGCTAAAGCCAGAATCTCCGGCAAAGTGGTCAAAGAAAGGTAATCTTTGGGTGAATTTTTCGGCACTTCGTAAGCTCGAAAATATGGAATAGAACCAGAGATATTTACAGTTTTAGTTTTCAGAAAAGTGCCAAAACAGGCCTTCAGCCGGGCAAGTCCACAAATGACCGTCACCGATTTCCATGACATTTGGCATACTTATAGATTCGAACCCCAGGATCACGAATCCGGTCTCCGTTTCTCGAAATTCCTATTTGTTTTGTGTTTTATGGCGTGTCAAAGTCTACGACGGAAAACTTTAGACATCTCTGAGCACCACATAAGTGAGGTTAGGACAGAATTTTGAACTATTTCGTCACCTACGGAATGTAAAGAAAGCATTCGATGCAAAAATTTTGAAATTTATTTTTTTTGGTGTGCACACGTTTTGCCCCATAAGTCATTTAAAAATAAGAGATATCGCAAATCTAAGACTGGTCCTGGAGTCTACTCTCATTCAACTACCACTTGACCTGCCTAACTCAATTTTTTTTTCGGCACCCCCAAAAAATGGCAAGGTGCGCCCCTTCAATTTTCGACCCCTTGTCCAAACTTTAAACGTGAGTCAAGTCTGAACGGCTAAAGCCAGAATCTCCGGCAAAGTGGTCAAAGAAAGGTAATCTTTGGGTGAATTTTTCGGCACTTCGTAAGCTCGAAAATATGGAATAGAACCAGAGATATTTACAGTTTTAGTTTTCAGAAAAGTGCCAAAACAGGCCTTCAGCCGGGCAAGTCCACAAATGACCGTCACCGATTTCCATGACATTTGGCATACTTATAGATTCGAACCCCAGGATCACGAATCCGGTCTCCGTTTCTCGAAATTCCTATTTGTTTTGTGTTTTATGGCGTGTCAAAGTCTACGACGGAAAACTTTAGACATCTCTGAGCACCACATAAGTGAGGTTAGGACAGAATTTTGAACTATTTCGTCACCTACGGAATGTAAAGAAAGCATTCGATGCAAAAATTTTGAAATTTATTTTTTTTGGTGTGCACACGTTTTGCCCCATAAGTCATTTAAAAATAAGAGATATCGCAAATCTAAGACTGGTCCTGGAGTCTACTCTCATTCAACTACCACTTGACCTGCCTAACTCAATTTTTTTTTCGGCACCCCCAAAAAATGGCAAGGTGCGCCCCTTCAATTTTCGACCCCTTGTCCAAACTTTAAACGTGAGTCAAGTCTGAACGGCTAAAGCCAGAATCTCCGGCAAAGTGGTCAAAGAAAGGTAATCTTTGGGTGAATTTTTCGGCACTTCGTAAGCTCGAAAATATGGAATAGAACCAGAGATATTTACAGTTTTAGTTTTCAGAAAAGTGCCAAAACAGGCCTTCAGCCGGCCAAGTCCACAAATGACCGTCACCGATTTCCATGACATTTGGCATACTTATAGATTCGAACCCCAGGATCACGAATCCGGTCTCCGTTTCTCGAAATTCCTATTTGTTTTGTGTTTTATGGCGTGTCAAAGTCTACGACGGAAAACTTTAGACATCTCTGAGCACCACATAAGTGAGGTTAGGACAGAATTTTGAACTATTTCGTCACCTACGGAATGTAAAGAAAGCATTCGATGCAAAAATTTTGAAATTTATTTTTTTTGGTGTGCACACGTTTTGCCCCATAAGTCATTTAAAAATAAGAGATATCGCAAATCTAAGACTGGTCCTGGAGTCTACTCTCATTCAACTACCACTTGACCTGCCTAACTCAATTTTTTTTTCGGCACCCCCAAAAAATGGCAAGGTGCGCCCCTTCAATTTTCGACCCCTTGTCCAAAATTTAAACGTGAGTCAAGTCTGAACGGCTAAAGCCAGAATCTCCGGCAAAGTGGTCAAAGAAAGGTAATCTTTGGGTGAATTTTTCGGCACTTCGTAAGCTCGAAAATATGGAATAGAACCAGAGATATTTACAGTTTTAGTTTTCAGAAAAGTGCCAAAACAGGCCTTCAGCCGGCCAAGTCCACAAATGACCGTCACCGATTTCCATGACATTTGGCATACTTATAGATTCGAACCCCAGGATCACGAATCCGGTCTCCGTTTCTCGAAATTCCTATTTGTTTTGTGTTTTATGGCGTGTCAAAGTCTACGACGGAAAACTTTAGACATCTCTGAGCACCACATAAGTGAGGTTAGGACAGAATTTTGAACTATTTCGTCACCTACGGAATGTAAAGAAAGCATTCGATGCAAAAATTTTGAAATTTATTTTTTTTGGTGTGCACACGTTTTGCCCCATAAGTCATTTAAAAATAAGAGATATCGCAAATCTAAGACTGGTCCTGGAGTCTACTCTCATTCAACTACCACTTGACCTGCCTAACTCAATTTTTTTTTCGGCACCCCCAAAAAATGGCAAGGTGCGCCCCTTCAATTTTCGACCCCTTGTCCAAAATTTAAACGTGAGTCAAGTCTGAACGGCTAAAGCCAGAATCTCCGGCAAAGTGGTCAAAGAAAGGTAATCTTTGGGTGAATTTTTCGGCACTTCGTAAGCTCGAAAATATGGAATAGAACCAGAGATATTTACAGTTTTAGTTTTCAGAAAAGTGCCAAAACAGGCCTTCAGCCGGGCAAGTCCACAAATGACCGTCACCGATTTCCATGACATTTGGCATACTTATAGATTCGAACCCCAGGATCACGAATCCGGTCTCCGTTTCTCGAAATTCCTATTTGTTTTGTGTTTTATGGCGTGTCAAAGTCTACGACGGAAAACTTTAGACATCTCTGAGCACCACATAAGTGAGGTTAGGACAGAATTTTGAACTATTTCGTCACCTACGGAATGTAAAGAAAGCATTCGATGCAAAAATTTTGAAATTTATTTTTTTTGGTGTGCACACGTTTTGCCCCATAGGTCATTTAAAAATAAGAGATATCGCAAATCTAAGACTGGTCCTGGAGTCTACTCTCATTCAACTACCACTTGACCTGCCTAACTCAATTTTTTTTTCGGCACCCCCAAAAAATGGCAAGGTGCGCCCCTTCAATTTTCGACCCCTTGTCCAAACTTTAAACGTGAGTCAAGTCTGAACGGCTAAAGCCAGAATCTCCGGCAAAGTGGTCAAAGAAAGGTAATCTTTGGGTGAATTTTTCGGCACTTCGTAAGCTCGAAAATATGGAATAGAACCAGAGATATTTACAGTTTTAGTTTTCAGAAAAGTGCCAAAACAGGCCTTCAGCCGGGCAAGTCCACAAATGACCGTCACCGATTTCCATGACATTTGGCATACTTATAGATTCGAACCCCAGGATCACGAATCCGGTCTCCGTTTCTCGAAATTCCTATTTGTTTTGTGTTTTATGGCGTGTCAAAGTCTACGACGGAAAACTTTAGACATCTCTGAGCACTACATAAGTGAGGTTAGGACAGAATTTTGAACTATTTCGTCACCTACGGAATGCAAAGAAAGCATTCGATGCAAAAATTTTGAAATTTATTTTTTTTTGGTGTGCACACGTTTTGCCCCATAAGTCATTTAAAAATAAGAGATATCGCAAATCTAAGACTGGGCCTGGAGTCTACTCTCATTCAACTACCACTTGACCTGCCTAACTCAATTTTTTTTCCGCACCCCCAAAAAATGGCAAGGTGCGCCCCTTCAATTTTCGACCCCTTGTCCAAACTTTAAACGTGAGTCAAGTCTGAACGGCTAAAGCCAGAATCTCCGGCAAAGTGGTCAAAGAAAGGTAATCTTTGGGTGAATTTTTCGGCACTTCGTAAGCTCGAAAATATGGAATAGAACCAGAGATATTTACAGTTTTAGTTTTCAGAAAAGTGCCAAAACAGGCCTTCAGCCGGGCAAGTCCACGAATGACCGTCACCGATTTCCATGACATTTGGCATACTTATAGATTCGAACCCCAGGATCACGAATCCGGTCTCCGTTTCTCGAAATTCCTATTTGTTTTGTGTTTTATGGCGTGTCAAAGTCTACGACGGAAAACTTTAGACATCTCTGAGCACCACATAAGTGAGGTTAGGACAGAATTTTGAACTATTTCGTCACCTACGGAATGTAAAGAAAGCATTCGATGCAAAAATTTTGAAATTTATTTTTTTTGGTGTGCACACGTTTTGCCCCATAAGTCATTTAAAAATAAGAGATATCGCAAATCTAAGACTGGTCCTGGAGTCTACTCTCATTCAACTACCACTTGACCTGCCTAACTCAATTTTTTTTTCGGCACCCCCAAAAAATGGCAAGGTGCGCCCCTTCAATTTTCGACCCCTTGTCCAAACTTTAAACGTGAGTCAAGTCTGAACGGCTAAAGCCACAATCTCCGGCAAAGTGGTCAAAGAAACGTAATCTTTGGGTGAATTTTTCGGCACTTCGTAAGCTCGAAAATATGGAATAGAACCAGAGATATTTACAGTTTTAGTTTTCAGAAAAGTGCCAAAACAGGCCTTCAGCCGGGCAAGTCCACAAATGACCGTCACCGATTTCCATGACATTTGGCATACTTATAGATTCGAACCCCAGGATCACGAATCCGGTCTCCGTTTCTCGAAATTCCTATTTGTTTTGTGTTTTATGGCGTGTCAAAGTCTACGACGGAAAACTTTAGACATCTCTGAGCACCACATAAGTGAGGTTAGGACAGAATTTTGAACTATTTCGTCACCTACGGAATGCAAAGAAAGCATTCGATGCAAAAATTTTGAAATTTATTTTTTTTTGGTGTGCACACGTTTTGCCCCATAAGTCATTTAAAAATAAGAGATATCGCAAATCTAAGACTGGTCCTGGAGTCTACTCTCATTCAACTACCACTTGACCTGCCTAACTCAATTTTTTTTTCGGCACCCCCAAAAAATGGCAAGGTGCGCCCCTTCAATTTTCGACCCCTTGTCCAAAATTTAAACGTGAGTCAAGTCTGAACGGCTAAAGCCAGAATCTCCGGCAAAGTGGTCAAAGAAAGGTAATCTTTGGGTGAATTTTTCGGCACTTCGTAAGCTCGAAAATATGGAATAGAACCAGAGATATTTACAGTTTTAGTTTTCAGAAAAGTGCCAAAACAGGCCTTCAGCCGGCCAAGTCCACAAATGACCGTCACCGATTTCCATGACATTTGGCATACTTATAGATTCGAACCCCAGGATCACGAATCCGGTCTCCGTTTCTCGAAATTCCTATTTGTTTTGTGTTTTATGGCGTGTCAAAGTCTACGACGGAAAACTTTAGACATCTCTGAGCACCACATAAGTGAGGTTAGGACAGAATTTTGAACTATTTCGTCACCTACGGAATGTAAAGAAAGCATTCGATGCAAAAATTTTGAAATTTATTTTTTTTGGTGTGCACACGTTTTGCCCCATAAGTCATTTAAAAATAAGAGATATCGCAAATCTAAGATTGGTCCTGGAGTCTACTCTCATTCAACTACCACTTGACCTGCCTAACTCAATTTTTTTTTCGGCACCCCCAAAAAATGGCAAGGTGCGCCCCTTCAATTTTCGACCCCTTGTCCAAAATTTAAACGTGAGTCAAGTCTGAACGGCTAAAGCCAGAATCTCCGGCAAAGTGGTCAAAGAAAGGTAATCTTTGGGTGAATTTTTCGGCACTTCGTAAGCTCGAAAATATGGAATAGAACCAGAGATATTTACAGTTTTAGTTTTCAGAAAAGTGCCAAAACAGGCCTTCAGCCGGGCAAGTCCACAAATGACCGTCACCGATTTCCATGACATTTGGCATACTTATAGATTCGAACCCCAGGATCACGAATCCGGTCTCCGTTTCTCGAAATTCCTATTTGTTTTGTGTTTTATGGCGTGTCAAAGTCTACGACGGAAAACTTTAGACATCTCTGAGCACCACATAAGTGAGGTTAGGACAGAATTTTGAACTATTTCGTCACCTACGGAATGTAAAGAAAGCATTCGATGCAAAAATTTTGAAATTTATTTTTTTTGGTGTGCACACGTTTTGCCCCATAGGTCATTTAAAAATAAGAGATATCGCAAATCTAAGACTGGTCCTGGAGTCTACTCTCATTCAACTACCACTTGACCTGCCTAACTCAATTTTTTTTTCGGCACCCCCAAAAAATGGCAAGGTGCGCCCCTTCAATTTTCGACCCCTTGTCCAAACTTTAAACGTGAGTCAAGTCTGAACGGCTAAAGCCAGAATCTCCGGCAAAGTGGTCAAAGAAAGGTAATCTTTGGGTGAATTTTTCGGCACTTCGTAAGCTCGAAAATATGGAATAGAACCAGAGATATTTACAGTTTTAGTTTTCAGAAAAGTGCCAAAACAGGCCTTCAGCCGGGCAAGTCCACAAATGACCGTCACCGATTTCCATGACATTTGGCATACTTATAGATTCGAACCCCAGGATCACGAATCCGGTCTCCGTTTCTCGAAATTCCTATTTGTTTTGTGTTTTATGGCGTGTCAAAGTCTACGACGGAAAACTTTAGACATCTCTGAGCACCACATAAGTGAGGTTAGGACAGAATTTTGAACTATTTCGTCACCTACGGAATGTAAACAAAGCATTCGATGCAAAAATTTTGAAATTTATTTTTTTTGGTGTGCACACGTTTTGCCCCATAAGTCATTTAAAAATAAGAGATATCACAAATCTAAGACTGGTCCTGGAGTCTACTCTCATTCAACTACCACTTGACCTGCCTAACTCAATTTTGTTTTCGGCACCCCCAAAAAATGGAAAGGTGCGCCCCTTCAATTTTCGACCCCTTATCCAAACTTTAAACGTGAGTCAAGTCTGAACGGCTAAAGCCAGAATCTCCGGCAAAGTGGTCAAAGAAAGGTAATCTTTGGGTGAATTTTTCGGCACTTCGTAAGCTCGAAAATATGGAATAGAACCAGAGATATTTACAGTTTTAGTTTTCAGAAAAGTGCCAAAACAGGCCTTCAGCCGGGCAAGTCCACAAATGACCGTCACCGATTTCCATGACATTTGGCATACTTATAGATTCGAACCCCAGGATCATGAATCCGGTCTCCGTTTCTCGAAATTCCTATTTGTTTTGTGTTTTATGGCGTGTCAAAGTCTACGACGGAAAACTTTAGACATCTCTGAGCACCACATAAGTGAGGTTAGGACAGAATTTTGAACTATTTCGTCACCTACGGAATGTAAAGAAAGCATTCGATGCAAAAATTTTGAAATTTATTTTTTTTGGTGTGCACACGTTTTGCCCCATAAGTCATTTAAAAATAAGAGATATCGCAAATCTAAGACTGGTCCTGGAGTCTACTCTCATTCAATTACCACTTGACCTGCCTAACTCAATTTTTTTTTCGGCACCCCCAAAAAATGGCAAGGTGCGGCCCTTCAATTTTCGACCCCTTGTCCAAACTTTAAACGTGAGTCAAGTCTGAACGGCTAAAGCCAGAATCTCCGGCAAAGTGGTCAAAGAAAGGTAATCTTTGGGTGAATTTTTCGGCACTTCGTAAGCTCGAAAATATGGAATAGAACCAGAGATATTTACAGTTTTAGTTTTCAGAAAAGTGCCAAAACAGGCCTTCAGCCGGGCAAGTCCACAAATGACCGTCACCGATTTCCATGACATTTGGCATACTTATAGATTCGAACCCCAGGATCACGAATCCGGTCTCCGTTTCTCGAAATTCCTATTTGTTTTGTGTTTTATGGCGTGTCAAAGTCTACGACGGAAAACTTTAGACATCTCTGAGCACCACATAAGTGAGGTTAGGACAGAATTTTGAACTATTTCGTCACCTACGGAATGTAAAGAAAGCATTCCATGCAAAAATTTTGAAATTTATTTTTTTTGGTGTGCACACGTTTTGCCCCATAAGTCATTTAAAAATAAGAGATATCGCAAATCTAAGACTGGTCCTGGAGTCTACTCTCATTCAACTACCACTTGACCTGCCTAACTCAATTTTTTTTTCGGCACCCCCAAAAAATGGCAAGGTGCGCCCCTTCAATTTTCGACCCCTTGTCCAAACTTTAAACGTGAGTCAAGTCTGAACGGCTAAAGCCAGAATCTCCGGCAAAGTGGTCAAAGAAAGGTAATCTTTGGGTGAATTTTTCGGCACTTCGTAAGCTCGAAAATATGGAATAGAACCAGAGATATTTACAGTTTTAGTTTTCAGAAAAGTGCCAAAACAGGCCTTCAGCCGGGCAAGTCCACAAATGACCGTCACCGATTTCCATGACATTTGGCATACTTATAGATTCGAACCCCAGGATCACGAATCCGGTCTCCGTTTCTCGAAATTCCTATTTGTTTTGTGTTTTATGGCGTGTCAAAGTCTACGACGGAAAACTTTAGACATCTCTGAGCACCACATAAGTGAGGTTAGGACAGAATTTTGAACTATTTCGTCACCTACGGAATGTAAAGAAAGCATTCGATGCAAAAATTTTGAAATTTATTTTTTTTTGGTGTGCACACGTTTTGCCCCATAAGTCATTTAAAAATAAGAGATATCGCAAATCTAAGACTGGTCCTGGAGTCTACTCTCATTCAACTACCACTTGACCTGCCTAACTCAATTTTTTTTTCGGCACCCCCAAAAAATGGCAAGGTGCGCCCCTTCAATTTTCGACCCCTTGTCCAAACTTTAAACGTGAGTCAAGTCTGAACGGCTAAAGCCAGAATCTCCGGCAAAGTGGTCAAAGAAAGGTAATCTTTGGGTGAATTTTTCGGCACTTCGTAAGCTCGAAAATATGGAATAGAACCAGAGATATTTACAGTTTTAGTTTTCAGAAAAGTGCCAAAACAGGCCTTCAGCCGGGCAAGTCCACAATTGACCGTCACCGATTTCCATGACATTTGGCATACTTATAGATTCGAACCCCAGGATCACGAATCCGGTCTCCGTTTCTCGAAATTCCTATTTGTTTTGTGTTTTATGGCGTGTCAAAGTCTACGACGGAAAACTTTAGACATCTCTGAGCACCACATAAGTGAGGTTAGGACAGAATTTTGAACTATTTCGTCACCTACGGAATGTAAAGAAAGCATTCGATGCAAAAATTTTGAAATTTATTTTTTTTGGTGTGCACACGTTTTGCCCCATAAGTCATTTAAAAATAAGAGATATCGCAAATCTAAGACTGGTCCTGGAGTCTACTCTCATTCAACTACCACTTGACCTGCCTAACTCAATTTTTTTTTCGGCACCCCCAAAAAATGGCAAGGTGCGCCCCTTCAATTTTCGACCCCTTGTCCAAACTTTAAACGTGAGTCAAGTCTGAACGGCTAAAGCCAGAATCTCCGGCAAAGTGGTCAAAGAAAGGTAATCTTTGGGTGAATTTTTCGGCACTTCGTAAGCTCGAAAATATGGAATAGAACCAGAGATATTTACAGTTTTAGTTTTCAGAAAAGTGCCAAAACAGGCCTTCAGCCGGGCAAGTCCACAAATGACCGTCACCGATTTCCATGACATTTGGCATACTTATAGATTCGAACCCCAGGATCACGAATCCGGTCTCCGTTTCTCGAAATTCCTATTTGTTTTGTGTTTTATGGCGTGTCAAAGTCTACGACGGAAAACTTTAGACATCTCTGAGCACCACATAAGTGAGGTTAGGACAGAATTTTGAACTATTTCGTCACCTACGGAATGTAAACAAAGCATTCGATGCAAAAATTTTGAAATTTATTTTTTTTGGTGTGCACACGTTTTGCCCCATAAGTCATTTAAAAATAAGAGATATCGCAAATCTAAGACTGGTCCTGGAGTCTACTCTCATTCAACTACCACTTGACCTGCCTAACTCAATTTTTTTTTCGGCACCCCCAAAAAATGGCAAGGTGCGCCCCTTCAATTTTCGACCCCTTGTCCAAACTTTAAACGTGAGTCAAGTCTGAACGGCTAAAGCAAGAATCTCCGGCAAAGTGGTCAAAGAAAGGTAATCTTTGGGTGAATTTTTCGGCACTTCGTAAGCTCGAAAATATGGAATAGAACCAGAGATATTTACAGTTTTAGTTTTCAGAAAAGTGCCAAAACAGGCCTTCAGCCGGGCAAGTCCACAAATGACCGTCACCGATTTCCATGACATTTGGCATACTTATAGATTCGAACCCCAGGATCACGAATCCGGTCTCCGTTTCTCGAAATTCCTATTTGTTTTGTGTTTTATGGCGTGTCAAAGTCTACGACGGAAAACTTTAGACATCTCTGAGCACCACATAAGTGAGGTTAGGACAGAATTTTGAACTATTTCGTCACCTACGGAATGTAAAGAAAGCATTCGATGCAAAAATTTTGAAATTTATTTTTTTTGGTGTGCACACGTTTTGCCCCATAAGTCATTTAAAAATAAGAGATAT
This sequence comes from Tenodera sinensis, assembly GCA_030765045.1. Classification (NCBI taxonomy): domain Eukaryota; kingdom Metazoa; phylum Arthropoda; class Insecta; order Mantodea; family Mantidae; genus Tenodera; species Tenodera sinensis. The sequence continues at coordinate 107,432,349 of CM060961.1, forward strand.
CGCAAATCTAAGACTGGTCCTGGAGTCTACTCTTATTCAACTACCACTTGACCTGCCTAACTCAATTTTTTTTTCGGCACCCCCAAAAAATGGCAAGGTGCGCCCCTTCAATTTTCGACCCCTTGTCCAAACTTTAAACGTGAGTCAAGTCTGAACGGCTAAAGCCAGAATCTCCGGCAAAGTGGTCAAAGAAAGGTAATCTTTGGGTGAATTTTTCGGCACTTCGTAAGCTCGAAAATATGGAATAGAACCAGAGATATTTACAGTTTTAGTTTTCAGAAAAGTGCCAAAACAGGCCTTCAGCCGGGCAAGTCCACAAATGACCGTCACCGATTTCCATGACATTTGGCATACTTATAGATTCGAACCCCAGGATCACGAATCCGGTCTCCGTTTCTCGAAATTCCTATTTGTTTTGTGTTTTATGGCGTGTCAAAGTCTACGACGGAAAACTTTAGACATCTCTGAGCACCACATAAGTGAGGTTAGGACAGAATTTTGAACTATTTCGTCACCTACGGAATGTAAAGAAAGCATTCGATGCAAAAATTTTGAAATTTATTTTTTTTGGTGTGCACACGTTTTGCCCCATAAGTCATTTAAAAATAAGAGATATCGCAAATCTAAGACTGGTCCTGGAGTCTACTCTCATTCAACTACCACTTGACCTGCCTAACTCAATTTTTTTTTCGGCACCCCCAAAAAATGGCAAGGAGCGCCCCTTCAATTTTCGACCCCTTGTCCAAACTTTAAACGTGAGTCAAGTCTGAACGGCTAAAGCCAGAATCTCCGGCAAAGTGGTCAAAGAAAGGTAATCTTTGGGTGAATTTTTCGGCACTTCGTAAGCTCGAAAATATGGAATAGAACCAGAGATATTTACAGTTTTAGTTTTCAGAAAAGTGCCAAAACAGGCCTTCAGCCGGGCAAGTCCACAAATGACCGTCACCGATTTCCATGACATTTGGCATACTTATAGATTCGAACCCCAGGATCACGAATCCGGTCTCCGTTTCTCGAAATTCCTATTTGTTTTGTGTTTTATGGCATGTCAAAGTCTACGACGGAAAACTTTAGACATCTCTGAGCACCACATAAGTGAGGTTAGGACAGAATTTTGAACTATTTCGTCACCTACGGAATGTAAAGAAAGCATTCTATGCAAAAATTTTGAAATTTATTTTTTTTGGTGTGCACACGTTTTGCCCCATAAGTCATTTAAAAATAAGAGATATCGCAAATCTAAGACTGGTCCTGGAGTCTACTCTCATTCAACTACCACTTGACCTGCCTAACTCAATTTTTTTTTCGGCACCCCCAAAAAATGGCAAGGTGCGCCCCTTCAATTTTCGACCCCTTGTCCAAACTTTAAACGTGAGTCAAGTCTGAACGGCTAAAGCCAGAATCTCCGGCAAAGTGGTCAAAGAAAGGTAATCTTTGGGTGAATTTTTCGGCACTTCGTAAGCTCGAAAATATGGAATAGAACCAGAGATATTTACAGTTTTAGTTTTCAAGTCCACAAATGACCGTCACCGATTTCCATGACATTTGGCATACTTATAGATTCGAACCCCAGGATCACGAATCCGGTCTCCGTTTCTCGAAATTCCTATTTGTTTTGTGTTTTATGGCGTGTCAAAGTCTACGACGGAAAACTTTAGACATCTCTGAGCACCACATAAGTGAGGTTAGGACAGAATTTTGAACTATTTCGTCACCTACGGAATGTAAAGAAAGCATTCGATGCAAAAATTTTGAAATTTATTTTTTTTGGTGTGCACACGTTTTGCCCCATAAGTCATTTAAAAATAAGAGATATCGCAAATCTAAGACTGGTCCTGGAGTCTACTCTCATTCAACTACCACTTGACCTGCCTAACTCAATTTTTTTTTCGGCACCCCCAAAAAATGGCAAGGTGCGCCCCTTCAATTTTCGACCCCTTGTCCAAACTTTAAACGTGAGTCAAGTCTGAACGGCTAAAGCCAGAATCTCCGGCAAAGTGGTCAAAGAAAGGTAATCTTTGGGTGAATTTTTCGGCACTTCGTAAGCTCGAAAATATGGAATAGAACCAGAGATATTTACAGTTTTAGTTTTCAGAAAAGTGCCAAAACAGGCCTTCAGCCGGGCAAGTCCACAAATGACCGTCACCGATTTCCATGACATTTGGCATACTTATAGATTCGAACCCCAGGATCACGAATCCGGTCTCCGTTTCTCGAAATTCCTATTTGTTTTGTGTTTTATGGCGTGTCAAAGTCTACGACGGAAAACTTTAGACATCTCTGAGCACCACATAAGTGAGGTTAGGACAGAATTTTGAACTATTTCGTCACCTACGGAATGTAAAGAAAGCATTCGATGCAAAAATTTTGAAATTTATTTTTTTTGGTGTGCACACGTTTTGCCCCATAAGTCATTTAAAAATAAGAGATATCGCAAATCTAAGACTGGTCCTGGAGTCTACTCTCATTCAACTACCACTTGACCTGCCTAACTCAATTTTTTTTTCGGCACCCCCAAAAAATGGCAAGGTGCGCCCCTTCAATTTTCGACCCCTTGTCCAAACTTTAAACGTGAGTCAAGTCTGAACGGCTAAAGCCAGAATCTCCGGCAAAGTGGTCAAAGAAAGGTAATCTTTGGGTGAATTTTTCGGCACTTCGTAAGCTCGAAAATATGGAATAGAACCAGAGATATTTACAGTTTTAGTTTTCAGAAAAGTGCCAAAACAGGCCTTCAGCCGGGCAAGTCCACAAATGACCGTCACCGATTTCCATGACATTTGGCATACTTATAGATTCGAACTCCAGGATCACGAATCCGGTCTCCGTTTCTCGAAATTCCTATTTGTTTTGTGTTTTATGGCGTGTCAAAGTCTACGACGGAAAACTTTAGACATCTCTGAGCACCACATAAGTGAGGTTAGGACAGAATTTTGAACTATTTCGTCACCTACGGAATGTAAAGAAAGCATTCGATGCAAAAATTTTGAAATTTATTTTTTTTGGTGTGCACACGTTTTGCCCCATAAGTCATTTAAAAATAAGAGATATCGCAAATCTAAGACGGGTCCTGGAGTCTACTCTCATTCAACTACCACTTGACCTGCCTAACTCAATTTTTTTTTCGGCACCCCCAAAAAATGGCAAGGTGCGCCCCTTTAATTTTCGACCCCTTGTCCAAACTTTAAACGTGAGTCAAGTCTGAACGGCTAAAGCCAGAATCTCCGGCAAAGTGGTCAAAGAAAGGTAATCTTTGGGTGAATTTTTCGGCACTTCGTAAGCTCGAAAATATGGAATAGAACCAGAGATATTTACAGTTTTAGTTTTCAGAAAAGTGCCAAAACAGGCCTTCAGCCGGGCAAGTCCACAAATGACCGTCACCGATTTCCATGACATTTGGCATACTTATAGATTCGAACCCCAGGATCACGAATCCGGTCTCCGTTTCTCGAAATTCCTATTTGTTTTGTGTTTTATGGCGTGTCAAAGCCTACGACGGAAAACTTTAGACATCTCTGAGCACCACATAAGTGAGGTTAGGACAGAATTTTGAACTATTTCGTCACCTACGGAATGTAAAGAAAGCATTCGATGCAAAAATTTTGAAATTTATTTTTTTTGGTGTGCACACGTTTTGCCCCATAAGTCATTTAAAAATAAGAGATATCGCAAATCTAAGACTGGTCCTGGAGTCTACTCTCATTCAACTACCACTTGACCTGCCTAACTCAATTTTTTTTTCGGCACCCCCAAAAAATGGCAAGGTCCCTTCAATTTTCGACCCCTTGTCCAAACTTTAAACGTGAGTCAAGTCTGAACGGCTAAAGCCAGAATCTCCGGCAAAGTGGTCAAAGAAAGGTAATCTTTGGGTGAATTTTTCGGCACTTCGTAAGCTCGAAAATATGGAATAGAACCAGAGATATTTACAGTTTTAGTTTTCAGAAAAGTGCCAAAACAGGCCTTCAGCCGGGCAAGTCCACAAATGACCGTCACCGATTTCCATGACATTTGGCATACTTATAGATTCGAACCCCAGGATCACGAATCCGGTCTCCGTTTCTCGAAATTCCTATTTGTTTTGTGTTTTATGGCGTGTCAAAGTCTACGACGGAAAACTTTAGACATCTCTGAGCACCACATAAGTGAGGTTAGGACAGAATTTTGAACTATTTCGTCACCTACGGAATGTAAAGAAAGCATTCGATGCAAAAATTTTGAAATTTATTTTTTTTGGTGTGCACACGTTTTGCCCCATAAGTCATTTAAAAATAAGAGATATCGCAAATCTAAGACTGGTCCTGGAGTCTACTCTCATTCAACTACCACTTGACCTGCCTAACTCAATTTTTTTTTCGGCACCCCCAAAAAATGGCAAGGTGCGCCCCTTCAATTTTCGAACCCTTGTCCAAACTTTAAACGTGAGTCAAGTCTGAACGGCTAAAGCCAGAATCTCCGGCAAATTGGTCAAAGAAAGGTAATCTTTGGGTGAATTTTTCGGCACTTCGTAAGCTCGAAAATATGGAATAGAACCAGAGATATTTACAGTTTTAGTTTTCAGAAAAGTGCCAAAACAGGCCTTCAGCCGGGCAAGTCCACAAATGACCGTCACCGATTTCCATGACATTTGGCATACTTATAGATTCGAACCCCAGGATCACGAATCCGGTCTCCGTTTCTCGAAATTCCTATTTGTTTTGTGTTTTATGGCGTGTCAAAGTCTACGACGGAAAACTTTAGACATCTCTGAGCACCACATAAGTGAGGTTAGGACAGAATTTTGAACTATTTCGTCACCTACGGAATGTAAAGAAAGCATTCGATGCAAAAATTTTGAAATTTAATTTTTTTTTGGTGTGCACACGTTTTGCCCCATAAGTCATTTAAAAATAAGAGATATCGCAAATCTAAGACTGGTCCTGGAGTCTACTCTCATTCAACTACCACTTGACCTGCCTAACTCAATTTTTTTTTCGGCACCCCCAAAAAATGGCAAGGTGCGCCCCTTCAATTTTCGACCCCTTGTCCAAACTTTAAACGTGAGTCAAGTCTGAACGGCTAAAGCCAGAATCTCCGGCAAAGTGGTCAAAGAAAGGTAATCTTTGGGTGAATTTTTCGGCACTTCGTAAGCTCGAAAATATGGAATAGAACCAGAGATATTTACAGTTTTAGTTTTCAGAAAAGTGCCAAAACAGGCCTTCAGCCGGGCAAGTCCACAAATGACCGTCACCGATTTCCATGACATTTGGCATACTTATAGATTCGAACCCCAGGATCACGAATCCGGTCTCCGTTTCTCGAAATTCCTATTTGTTTTGTGTTTTATGGCGTGTCAAAGTCTACGACGGAAAACTTTAGACATCTCTGAGCACCACATAAGTGAGGTTAGGACAGAATTTTGAACTATTTCGTCACCTACGGAATGTAAAGAAAGCATTCGATGCAAAAATTTTGAAATTTATTTTTTTTGGTGTGCACACGTTTTGCCCCATAAGTCATTTAAAAATAAGAGATATCGCAAATCTAAGACTGGTCCTGGAGTCTACTCTCATTCAACTACCACTTGACCTGCCTAACTCAATTTTTTTTTCGGCACCCCCAAAAAATGGCAAGGTGCGCCCCTTCAATTTTCGACCCCTTGTCCAAACTTTAAACGTGAGTCAAGTCTGAACGGCTAAAGCCAGAATCTCCGGCAAAGTGGTCAAAGAAAGGTAATCTTTGGGTGAATTTTTCGGCACTTCGTAAGCTCGAAAATATGGAATAGAACCAGAGATATTTACAGTTTTAGTTTTCAGAAAAGTGCCAAAACAGGCCTTCAGCCGGGCAAGTCCACAAATGACCGTCACCGATTTCCATGACATTTGGCATACTTATAGATTCGAACCCCAGGATCACGAATCCGGTCTCCGTTTCTCGAAATTCCTATTTGTTTTGTGTTTTATGGCGTGTCAAAGTCTACGACGGAAAACTTTAGACATCTCTGAGCACCACATAAGTGAGGTTAGGACAGAATTTTGAACTATTTCGTCACCTACGGAATGTAAAGAAAGCATTCGATGCAAAAATTTTGAAATTTATTTTTTTTGGTGTGCACACGTTTTGCCCCATAAGTCATTTAAAAATAAGAGATATCGCAAATCTAAGACTGGTCCTGGAGTCTACTCTCATTCAACTACCACTTGACCTGCCTAACTCAATTTTTTTTTCGGCACCCCCAAAAAATGGCAAGGTGCGCCCCTTCAATTTTCGACCCCTTGTCCAAACTTTAAACGTGAGTCAAGTCTGAACGGCTAAAGCCAGAATCTCCGGCAAAGTGGTCAAAGAAAGGTAATCTTTGGGTGAATTTTTCGGCACTTCGTAAGCTCGAAAATATGGAATAGAACCAGAGATATTTACAGTTTTAGTTTTCAGAAAAGTGCCAAAACAGGCCTTCAGCCGGGCAAGTCCACAAATGACCGTCACCGATTTCCATGACATTTGGCATACTTATAGATTCGAACCCCAGGATCACGAATCCGGTCTCCGTTTCTCGAAATTCCTATTTGTTTTGTGTTTTATGGCGTGTCAAAGTCTACGACGGAAAACTTTAGACATCTCTGAGCACCACATAAGTGAGGTTAGGACAGAATTTTGAACTATTTCGTCACCTACGGAATGTAAAGAAAGCATTCGATGCAAAAATTTTGAAATTTATTTTTTTTGGTGTGCACACGTTTTGCCCCATAAGTCATTTAAAAATAAGAGATATCGCAAATCTAAGACTGGTCCTGGAGTCTACTCTCATTCAACTACCACTTGACCTGCCTAACTCAATTTTTTTTTCGGCACCCCCAAAAAATGGCAAGGTGCGCCCCTTCAATTTTCGACCCCTTGTCCAAACTTTAAACGTGAGTCAAGTCTGAACGGCTAAAGCCAGAATCTCCGGCAAAGTGGTCAAAGAAAGGTAATCTTTGGGTGAATTTTTCGGCACTTCGTAAGCTCGAAAATATGGAATAGAACCAGAGATATTTACACTTTTAGTTTTCAGAAAAGTGCCAAAACAGGCCTTCAGCCGGGCAAGTCCGCAAATGACCGTCACCGATTTCCATGACATTTGGCATACTTATAGATTCGAACCCCAGGATCACGAATCCGGTCTCCATTTCTCGAAATTCCTATTTGTTTTGTGTTTTATGGCGTGTCAAAGTCTACGACGGAAAACTTTAGACATCTCTGAGCACCACATAAGTGAGGTTAGGACAGAATTTTGAACTATTTCGTCACCTACGGAATGTAAAGAAAGCATTCGATGCAAAAATTTTGAAATTTATTTTTTTTGGTGTGCACACGTTTTGCCCCATAAGTCATTTAAAAATAAGAGATATCGCAAATCTAAGACTGGTCCTGGAGTCTACTCTCATTCAACTACCACTTGACCTGCCTAACTCAATTTTTTTTTCGGCACCCCCAAAAAATGGCAAGGTGCGCCCCTTCAATTTTCGACCCCTTGTCCAGACTTTAAACGTGAGTCAAGTCTGAACGGCTAAAGCCAGAATCTCCGGCAAAGTGGTCAAAGAAAGGTAATCTTTGGGTGAATTTTTCGGCACTTCGTAAGCTCGAAAATATGGAATAGAACCAGAGATATTTACAGTTTTAGTTTTCAGAAAAGTGCCAAAACAGGCCTTCAGCCGGGCAAGTCCACAAATGACCGTCACCGATTTCCATGACATTTGGCATACTTATAGATTCGAACCCCAGGATCACGAATCCGGTCTCCGTTTCTCGAAATTCCTATTTGTTTTGTGTTTTATGGCGTGTCAAAGTCTACGACGGAAAACTTTAGACATCTCTGAGCACCACATAAGTGAGGTTAGGACAGAATTTTGAACTATTTCGTCACCTACGGAATGTAAAGAAAGCATTCGATGCAAAAATTTTGAAATTTATTTTTTTTGGTGTGCACACGTTTTGCCCCATAAGTCATTTAAAAATAAGAGATATCGCAAATCTAAGACTGGTCCTGGAGTCTACTCTCATTCAACTACCACTTGACCTGCCTAACTCAATTTTTTTTTCGGCACCCCCAAAAAATGGCAAGGTGCGCCCCTTCAATTTTCGACCCCTTGTCCAAACTTTAAACGTGAGTCAAGTCTGAACGGCTAAAGCCAGAATCTACGGCAAAGTGGTCAAAGAAAGGTAATCTTTGGGTGAATTTTTCGGCACTTCGTAAGCTCGAAAATATGGAATAGAACCAGAGATATTTACAGTTTTAGTTTTCAGAAAAGTGCCAAAACAGGCCTTCAGCCGGGCAAGTCCACAAATGACCGTCACCGATTTCCATGACATTTGGCATACTTATAGATTCGAACCCCAGGATCACGAATCCGGTCTCCGTTTCTCGAAATTCCTATTTGTTTTGTGTTTTATGGCGTGTCAAAGTCTACGACGGAAAACTTTAGACATCTCTGAGCACCACATAAGTGAGGTTAGGACAGAATTTTGAACTATTTCGTCACCTACGGAATGTAAAGAAAGCATTCGATGCAAAAATTTTGAAATTTATTTTTTTTGGTGTGCACACGTTTTGCCCCATAAGTCATTTAAAAATAAGAGATATCGCAAATCTAAGAGTGGTCCTGGAGTCTACTCTCATTCAACTACCACTTGACCTGCCTAACTCAATTTTCTTTTCGGCACCCCCCAAAAATGGCAAGGTGCGCCCCTTCAATTTTCGACCCCTTGTCCAAACTTTAAACGTGAGTCAAGTCTGAACGGCTAAAGCCAGAATCTCCGGCAAAGTGGTCAAAGAAAGGTAATCTTTGGGTGAATTTTTCGGCACTTCGTAAGCTCGAAAATATGGAATAGAACCAGAGATATTTACAGTGTTAGTTTTCAGAAAAGTGCCAAAACAGGCCTTCAGCCGGGCAAGTCCACAAATGACCGTCACCGATTTCCATGACATTTGGCATACTTATAGATTCGAACCCCAGGATCACGAATCCGGTCTCCGTTTCTCGAAATTCCTATTTGTTTTGTGTTTTATGGCGTGTCAAAGTCTACGACGGAAAACTTTAGACATCTCTGAGCACCACATAAGTGAGGTTAGGACAGAATTTTGAACTATTTCGTCACCTACGGAATGTAAACAAAGCATTCGATGCAAAAATTTTGAAATTTATTTTTTTTTGGTGTGCACACGTTTTGCCCCATAAGTCATTTAAAAATAAGAGATATCGCAAATCTAAGAGTGGTCCTGGAGTCTACTCTCATTCAACTACCACTTGACCTGCCTAACTCAATTTTTTTTTCGGCACCCCCAAAAAATGGCAAGGTGCGCCCCTTCAATTTTCGACCCCTTGTCCAAACTTTAAACGTGAGTCAAGTCTGAACGGCTAAAGCCAGAATCTCCGGCAAAGTGGTCAAAGAAAGGTAATATTTGGGTGAATTTTTCGGCACTTCGTAAGCTCGAAAATATGGAATAGAACCAGAGATATTTACAGTTTTAGTTTTCAGAAAAGTGCCAAAACAGGCCTTCAGCCGGGCAAGTCCACAAATGACCGTCACCGATTTCCATGACATTTGGCATACTTATAGATTCGAACCCCAGGATCACGAATCCGGTCTCCGTTTCTCGAAATTCCTATTTGTTTTGTGTTTTATGGCGTGTCAAAGTCTACGACGGAAAACTTTAGACATCTCTGAGCACCACATAAGTGAGGTTAGGACAGAATTTTGAACTATTTCGTCACCTACGGAATGTAAAGAAAGCATTCGATGCAAAAATTTTGAAATTTATTTTTTTTTGATGTGCACACGTTTTGCCCCATAAGTCATTTAAAAATAAGAGATATCGCAAATCTAAGACTGGTCCTGGAGTCTACTCTCATTCAACTACCACTTGACCTGCCTAACTCAATTTTTTTTTTCGGCACCCCCAAAAAATGGCAAGGTGCGCCCCTTCAATTTTCGACCCCTTGTCCAAACTTTAAACGTGAGTCAAGTCTGAACGGCTAAAGCCAGAATCTCCGGCAAAGTGGTCAAAGAAAGGTAATCTTTGGGTGAATTTTTCGGCACTTCGTAAGCTCGAAAATATGGAATAGAACCAGAGATATTTACAGTTTTAGTTTTCAGAAAAGTGCCAAAACAGGCCTTCAGCCGGGCAAGTCCACAAATGACCGTCACCGATTTCCATGACATTTGGCATACTTATAGATTCGAACCCCAGGATCACGAATCCGGTCTCCGTTTCTCGAAATTCCTATTTGTTTTGTGTTTTATGGCGTGTCAAAGTCTACGACGGAAAACTTTAGACATCTCTGAGCACCACATAAGTGAGGTTAGGACAGAATTTTGAACTATTTCGTCACCTACGGAATGTAAAGAAAGCATTCGATGCAAAAATTTTGAAATTTATTTTTTTTGGTGTGCACACGTTTTGCCCCATAAGTCATTTAAAAATAAGAGATATCGCAAATCTAAGACTGGTCCTGGAGTCTACTCTCATTCAACTACCACTTGACCTGCCTAACTCAATTTTTTTTACGGCACCCGCAAAAAATGGCAAGGTGCGCCCCTTCAATTTTCGACCCCTTGTCCAAACTTTAAACGTGAGTCAAGTCTGAACGGCTAAAGCCAGAATCTCCGGCAAAGTGGTCAAAGAAAGGTAATCTTTGGGTGAATTTTTCGGCACTTCGTAAGCTCGAAAATATGGAATAGAACCAGAGATATTTACACTTTTAGTTTTCAGAAAAGTGCCAAAACAGGCCTTCAGCCGGGCAAGTCCGCAAATGACCGTCACCGATTTCCTTGACATTTGGCATACTTATAGATTCGAACCCCAGGATCACGAATCCGGTCTCCATTTCTCGAAATTCCTATTTGTTTTGTGTTTTATGGCGTGTCAAAGTCTACGACGGAAAACTTTAGACATCTCTGAGCACCACATAAGTGAGGTTAGGACAGAATTTTGAACTATTTCGTCACCTACGGAATGTAAAGAAAGCATTCGATGCAAAAATTTTGAAATTTATTTTTTTTGGTGTGCACACGTTTTGCCCCATAAGTCATTTAAAAATAAGAGATATCGCAAATCTAAGACTGGTCCTGGAGTCTACTCTCATTCAACTACCACTTGACCTGCCTAACTCAATTTTTTTTTCGGCACCCCCAAAAAATGGCAAGGTGCGCCCCTTCAATTTTCGACCCCTTGTCCAGACTTTAAACGTGAGTCAAGTCTGAACGGCTAAAGCCAGAATCTCCGGCAAAGTGGTCAAAGAAAGGTAATCTTTGGGTGAATTTTTCGGCACTTCGTAAGCTCGAAAATATGGAATAGAACCAGAGATATTTACAGTTTTAGTTTTCAGAAAAGTGCCAAAACAGGCCTTCAGCCGGGCAAGTCCACAAATGACCGTCACCGATTTCCATGACATTTGGCATACTTATAGATTCGAACCCCAGGATCACGAATCCGGTCTCCGTTTCTCGAAATTCCTATTTGTTTTGTGTTTTATGGCGTGTCAAAGTCTACGACGGAAAACTTTAGACATCTCTGAGCACCACATAAGTGAGGCTAGGACAGAATTTTGAACTATTTCGTCACCTACGGAATGTAAAGAAACCATTCGATGCAAATATTTTGAAATTTATTTTTTTTGGTGTGCACACGTTTTGCCCCATAAGTCATTTAAAAATAAGAGATATCGCAAATCTAAGACTGGTCCTGGAGTCTACTCTCATTCAACTACCACTTGACCTGCCTAACTCAATTTTTTTTTCGGCACCCCCAAAAAATGGCAAGGTGCGCCCCTTCAATTTTCGACCCCTTGTCCAAACTTTAAACGTGAGTCAAGTCTGAACGGCTAAAGCCAGAATCTACGGCAAAGTGGTCAAAGAAAGGTAATCTTTGGGTGAATTTTTCGGCACTTCGTAAGCTCGAAAATATGGAATAGAACCAGAGATATTTACAGTTTTAGTTTTCAGAAAAGTGCCAAAACAGGCCTTCAGCCGGGCAAGTCCACAAATGACCGTCACCGATTTCCATGACATTTGGCATACTTATAGATTCGAACCCCAGGATCACGAATCCGGTCTCCGTTTCTCGAAATTCCTATTTGTTTTGTGTTTTATGGCGTGTCAAAGTCTACGACGGAAAACTTTAGACATCTCTGAGCACCACATAAGTGAGGTTAGGACAGAATTTTGAACTATTTCGTCACCTACGGAATGTAAAGAAAGCATTCGATGCAAAAATTTTGAAATTTATTTTTTTTGGTGTGCACACGTTTTGCCCCATAAGTCATTTAAAAATAAGAGATATCGCAAATCTAAGACTGGTCCTGGAGTCTACTCTCATTCAACTACCACTTGACCTGCCTAACTCAATTTTTTTTTCGGCACCCCCAAAAAATGGCAAGGTGCGCCCCTTCAATTTTCGACCCCTTGTCCAAACTTTAAACGTGAGTCAAGTCTGAACGGCTAAAGCCAGAATCTACGGCAAAGTGGTCAAAGAAAGGTAATCTTTGGGTGAATTTTTCGGCACTTCGTAAGCTCGAAAATATGGAATAGAACCAGAGATATTTACAGTTTTAGTTTTCAGAAAAGTGCCAAAACAGGCCTTCAGCCGGGCAAGTCCACAAATGACCGTCACCGATTTCCATGACATTTGGCATACTTATAGATTCGAACCCCAGGATCACGAATCCGGTCTCCGTTTCTCGAAATTCCTATTTGTTTTGTGTTTTATGGCGTGTCAAAGTCTACGACGGAAAACTTTAGACATCTCTGAGCACCACATAAGTGAGGTTAGGACAGAATTTTGAACTATTTCGTCACCTACGGAATGTAAAGAAAGCATTCGATGCAAAAATTTTGAAATTTATTTTTTTTGGTGTGCACACGTTTTGCCCCATAAGTCATTTAAAAATAAGAGATATCGCAAATCTAAGACTGGTCCTGGAGTCTACTCTCATTCAACTACCACTTGACCTGCCTAACTCAATTTTCTTTTCGGCACCCCCCAAAAATGGCAAGGTGCGCCCCTTCAATTTTCGACCCCTTGTCCAAACTTTAAACGTGAGTCAAGTCTGAACGGCTAAAGCCAGAATCTCCGGCAAAGTGGTCAAAGAAAGGTAATCTTTGGGTGAATTTTTCGGCACTTCGTAAGCTCGAAAATATGGAATAGAACCAGAGATATTTACAGTGTTAGTTTTCAGAAAAGTGCCAAAACAGGCCTTCAGCCGGGCAAGTCCACAAATGACCGTCACCGATTTCCATGACATTTGGCATACTTATAGATTCGAACCCCAGGATCACGAATCCGGTCTCCGTTTCTCGAAATTCCTATTTGTTTTGTGTTTTATGGCGTGTCAAAGTCTACGACGGAAAACTTTAGACATCTCTGAGCACCACATAAGTGAGGTTAGGACAGAATTTTGAACTATTTCGTCACCTACGGAATGTAAACAAAGCATTCGATGCAAAAATTTTGAAATTTATTTTTTTTTGGTGTGCACACGTTTTGCCCCATAAGTCATTTAAAAATAAGAGATATCGCAAATCTAAGAGTGGTCCTGGAGTCTACTCTCATTCAACTACCACTTGACCTGCCTAACTCAATTTTTTTTTCGGCACCCCCAAAAAATGGCAAGGTGCGCCCCTTCAATTTTCGACCCCTTGTCCAAACTTTAAACGTGAGTCAAGTCTGAACGGCTAAAGCCAGAATCTCCGGCAAAGTGGTCAAAGAAAGGTAATATTTGGGTGAATTTTTCGGCACTTCGTAAGCTCGAAAATATGGAATAGAACCAGAGATATTTACAGTTTTAGTTTTCAGAAAAGTGCCAAAACAGGCCTTCAGCCGGGCAAGTCCACAAATGACCGTCACCGATTTCCATGACATTTGGCATACTTATAGATTCGAACCCCAGGATCACGAATCCGGTCTCCGTTTCTCGAAATTCCTATTTGTTTTGTGTTTTATGGCGTGTCAAAGTCTACGACGGAAAACTTTAGACATCTCTGAGCACCACATAAGTGAGGTTAGGACAGAATTTTGAACTATTTCGTCACCTACGGAATGTAAAGAAAGCATTCGATGCAAAAATTTTGAAATTTATTTTTTTTTGATGTGCACACGTTTTGCCCCATAAGTCATTTAAAAATAAGAGATATCGCAAATCTAAGACTGGTCCTGGAGTCTACTCTCATTCAACTACCACTTGACCTGCCTAACTCAATTTTTTTTTTCGGCACCCCCAAAAAATGGCAAGGTGCGCCCCTTCAATTTTCGACCCCTTGTCCAAACTTTAAACGTGAGTCAAGTCTGAACGGCTAAAGCCAGAATCTCCGGCAAAGTGGTCAAAGAAAGGTAATCTTTGGGTGAATTTTTCGGCACTTCGTAAGCTCGAAAATATGGAATAGAACCAGAGATATTTACAGTTTTAGTTTTCAGAAAAGTGCCAAAACAGGCCTTCAGCCGGGCAAGTCCACAAATGACCGTCACCGATTTCCATGACATTTGGCATACTTATAGATTCGAACCCCAGGATCACGAATCCGGTCTCCGTTTCTCGAAATTCCTATTTGTTTTGTGTTTTATGGCGTGTCAAAGTCTACGACGGAAAACTTTAGACATCTCTGAGCACCACATAAGTGAGGTTAGGACAGAATTTTGAACTATTTCGTCACCTACGGAATGTAAAGAAAGCATTCGATGCAAAAATTTTGAAATTTATTTTTTTTGGTGTGCACACGTTTTGCCCCATAAGTCATTTAAAAATAAGAGATATCGCAAATCTAAGACTGGTCCTGGAGTCTACTCTCATTCAACTACCACTTGACCTGCCTAACTCAATTTTTTTTTCGGCACCCCCAAACAATGGCGAGGTGCGCCCCTTCAATTTTCGACCCCTTGTCCAAACTTTAAACGTGAGTCAAGTCTGAACGGCTAAAGCCAGAATCTCCGGCAAAGTGGTCAAAGAAAGGTAATCTTTGGGTGAATTTTTCGGCACTTCGTAAGCTCGAAAATATGGAATAGAACCAGAGATATTTACACTTTTAGTTTTCAGAAAAGTGCCAAAACAGGCCTTCAGCCGGGCAAGTCCGCAAATGACCGTCACCGATTTCCATGACATTTGGCATACTTATAGATTCGAACCCCAGGATCACGAATCCGGTCTCCATTTCTCGAAATTCCTATTTGTTTTGTGTTTTATGGCGTGTCAAAGTCTACGACGGAAAACTTTAGACATCTCTGAGCACCACATAAGTGAGGTTAGGACAGAATTTTGAACTATTTCGTCACCTACGGAATGTAAAGAAAGCATTCGATGCAAAAATTTTGAAATTTATTTTTTTTGGTGTGCACACGTTTTGCCCCATAAGTCATTTAAAAATAAGAGATATCGCAAATCTAAGACTGGTCCTGGAGTCTACTCTCATTCAACTACCACTTGACCTGCCTAACTCAATTTTTTTTTCGGCACCCCCAAAAAATGGCAAGGTGCGCCCCTTCAATTTTCGACCCCTTGTCCAGACTTTAAACGTGAGTCAAGTCTGAACGGCTAAAGCCAGAATCTCCGGCAAAGTGGTCAAAGAAAGGTAATCTTTGGGTGAATTTTTCGGCACTTCGTAAGCTCGAAAATATGGAATAGAACCAGAGATATTTACAGTTTTAGTTTTCAGAAAAGTGCCAAAACAGGCCTTCAGCCGGGCAAGTCCACAAATGACCGTCACCGATTTCCATGACATTTGGCATACTTATAGATTCGAACCCCAGGATCACGAATCCGGTCTCCGTTTCTCGAAATTCCTATTTGTTTTGTGTTTTATGGCGTGTCAAAGTCTACGACGGAAAACTTTAGACATCTCTGAGCACCACATAAGTGAGGCTAGGACAGAATTTTGAACTATTTCGTCACCTACGGAATGTAAAGAAAGCATTCGATGCAAATATTTTGAAATTTATTTTTTTTGGTGTGCACACGTTTTGCCCCATAAGTCATTTAAAAATAAGAGATATCGCAAATCTAAGACTGGTCCTGGAGTCTACTCTCATTCAACTACCACTTGACCTGCCTAACTCAATTTTTTTTTCGGCACCCCCAAAAAATGGCAAGGTGCGCCCCTTCAATTTTCGACCCCTTGTCCAAACTTTAAACGTGAGTCAAGTCTGAACGGCTAAAGCCAGAATCTACGGCAAAGTGGTCAAAGAAAGGTAATCTTTGGGTGAATTTTTCGGCACTTCGTAAGCTCGAAAATATGGAATAGAACCAGAGATATTTACAGTTTTAGTTTTCAGAAAAGTGCCAAAACAGGCCTTCAGCCGGGCAAGTCCACAAATGACCGTCACCGATTTCCATGACATTTGGCATACTTATAGATTCGAACCCCAGGATCACGAATCCGGTCTCCGTTTCTCGAAATTCCTATTTGTTTTGTGTTTTATGGCGTGTCAAAGTCTACGACGGAAAACTTTAGACATCTCTGAGCACCACATAAGTGAGGTTAGGACAGAATTTTGAACTATTTCGTCACCTACGGAATGTAAAGAAAGCATTCGATGCAAAAATTTTGAAATTTATTTTTTTTGGTGTGCACACGTTTTGCCCCATAAGTCATTTAAAAATAAGAGATATCGCAAATCTAAGACTGGTCCTGGAGTCTACTCTCATTCAACTACCACTTGACCTGCCTAACTCAATTTTTTTTTCGGCACCCCCAAAAAATGGCAAGGTGCGCCCCTTCAATTTTCGACCCCTTGTCCAAACTTTAAACGTGAGTCAAGTCTGAACGGCTAAAGCCAGAATCTACGGCAAAGTGGTCAAAGAAAGGTAATCTTTGGGTGAATTTTTCGGCACTTCGTAAGCTCGAAAATATGGAATAGAACCAGAGATATTTACAGTTTTAGTTTTCAGAAAAGTGCCAAAACAGGCCTTCAGCCGGGCAAGTCCACAAATGACCGTCACCGATTTCCATGACATTTGGCATACTTATAGATTCGAACCCCAGGATCACGAATCCGGTCTCCGTTTCTCGAAATTCCTATTTGTTTTGTGTTTTATGGCGTGTCAAAGTCTACGACGGAAAACTTTAGACATCTCTGAGCACCACATAAGTGAGGTTAGGACAGAATTTTGAACTATTTCGTCACCTACGGAATGTAAAGAAAGCATTCGATGCAAAAATTTTGAAATTTATTTTTTTTGGTGTGCACACGTTTTGCCCCATAAGTCATTTAAAAATAAGAGATATCGCAAATCTAAGACTGGTCCTGGAGTCTACTCTCATTCAACTACCACTTGACCTGCCTAACTCAATTTTCTTTTCGGCACCCCCCAAAAATGGCAAGGTGCGCCCCTTCAATTTTCGACCCCTTGTCCAAACTTTAAACGTGAGTCAAGTCTGAACGGCTAAAGCCAGAATCTCCGGCAAAGTGGTCAAAGAAAGGTAATCTTTGGGTGAATTTTTCGGCACTTCGTAAGCTCGAAAATATGGAATAGAACCAGAGATATTTACAGTGTTAGTTTTCAGAAAAGTGCCAAAACAGGCCTTCAGCCGGGCAAGTCCACAAATGACCGTCACCGATTTCCATGACATTTGGCATACTTATAGATTCGAACCCCAGGATCACGAATCCGGTCTCCGTTTCTCGAAATTCCTATTTGTTTTGTGTTTTATGGCGTGTCAAAGTCTACGACGGAAAACTTTAGACATCTCTGAGCACCACATAAGTGAGGTTAGGACAGAATTTTGAACTATTTCGTCACCTACGGAATGTAAACAAAGCATTCGATGCAAAAATTTTGAAATTTATTTTTTTTTGGTGTGCACACGTTTTGCCCCATAAGTCATTTAAAAATAAGAGATATCGCAAATCTAAGAGTGGTCCTGGAGTCTACTCTCATTCAACTACCACTTGACCTGCCTAACTCAATTTTTTTTTCGGCACCCCCAAAAAATGGCAAGGTGCGCCCCTTCAATTTTCGACCCCTTGTCCAAACTTTAAACGTGAGTCAAGTCTGAACGGCTAAAGCCAGAATCTCCGGCAAAGTGGTCAAAGAAAGGTAATATTTGGGTGAATTTTTCGGCACTTCGTAAGCTCGAAAATATGGAATAGAACCAGAGATATTTACAGTTTTAGTTTTCAGAAAAGTGCCAAAACAGGCCTTCAGCCGGGCAAGTCCACAAATGACCGTCACCGATTTCCATGACATTTGGCATACTTATAGATTCGAACCCCAGGATCACGAATCCGGTCTCCGTTTCTCGAAATTCCTATTTGTTTTGTGTTTTATGGCGTGTCAAAGTCTACGACGGAAAACTTTAGACATCTCTGAGCACCACATAAGTGAGGTTAGGACAGAATTTTGAACTATTTCGTCACCTACGGAATGTAAAGAAAGCATTCGATGCAAAAATTTTGAAATTTATTTTTTTTGGTGTGCACACGTTTTGCCCCATAAGTCATTTAAAAATAAGAGATATCGCAAATCTAAGACTGCTCCTGGAGTCTACTCTCATTCAACTACCACTTGACCTGCCTAACTCAATTTTTTTTTCGGCACCCCCAAAAAATGGCAAGGTGCGCCCCTTCAATTTTCGACCCCTTGTCCAAACTTTAAACGTGAGTCAAGTCTGAACGGCTAAAGCCAGAATCTCCGGCAAAGCGGTCAAAGAAATGTAATCTTTGGGTGAATTTTTCGGCACTTCGTAAGCTCGAAAATATGGAATAGAACCAGAGATATTTACAGTTTTAGTTTTCAGAAAAGTGCCAAAACAGGCCTTCAGCCGGGCAAGTCCACAAATGACCGTCACCGATTTCCATGACATTTGGCATACTTATAGATTCGAACCCCAGGATCACGAATCCGGTCTCCGTTTCTCGAAATTCCTATTTGTTTTGTGTTTTATGGCGTGTCAAAGTCTACGACGGAAAACTTTAGACATCTCTGAGCACCACATAAGTGAGGTTAGGACAGAATTTTGAACTATTTCGTCACCTACGGAATGTAAAGAAAGCATTCGATGCAAAAATTTTGAAATTTATTTTTTTTGGTGTGCACACGTTTTGCCCCATAAGTCATTTAAAAATAAGAGATATCGCAAATCTAAGACTGGTCCTGGAGTCTACTCTCATTCAATTACCACTTGACCTGCCTAACTCAATTTTTTTTTCGGCACCCCCAAAAAATGGCAAGGTGCGCCCCTTCAATTTTCGACCCCTTGTCCAAACTTTAAACGTGAGTCAAGTCTGAACGGCTAAAGCCAGAATCTCCGGCAAAGTGGTCAAAGAAAGGTAATCTTTGGGTGAATTTTTCGGCACTTCGTAAGCTCGAAAATATGGAATAGAACCAGAGATATTTACAGTTTTAGTTTTCAGAAAAGTGCCAAAACAGGCCTTCAGCCGGGCAAGTCCACAAATGACCGTCACCGATTTCCATGACATTTGGCATACTTATAGATTCGAACCCCAGGATCACGAATCCGGTCTCCGTTTCTCGAAATTCCTATTTGTTTTGTGTTTTATGGCGTGTCAAAGTCTACGACGGAAAACTTTAGACATCTCTGAGCACCACATAAGTGAGGTTAGGACAGAATTTTGAACTATTTCGTCACCTACGGAATGTAAAGAAAGCATTCGATGCAAAAATTTTGAAATTTATTTTTTTTGGTGTGCACACGTTTTGCCCCATAAGTCATTTAAAAATAAGAGATATCGCAAATCTAAGACTGGTCCTGGAGTCTACTCTCATTCAACTACCACTTGACCTGCCTAACTCAATTTTTTTTTCGGCACCCCCAAAAAATGGCAAGGTGCGTCCCTTCAATTTTCGACCCCTTGTCCAAACTTTAAACGTGAGTCAAGTCTGAACGGCTAAAGCCAGAATCTCCGGCAAAGTGGTCAAAGAAAGGTAATCTTTGGGTGAATTTTTCGGCACTTCGTAAGCTCGAAAATATGGAATAGAACCAGAGATATTTACAGTTTTAGTTTTCAGAAAAGTGCCAAAACAGGCCTTCAGCCGGGCAAGTCCACAAATGACCGTCACCGATTTCCATGACATTTGGCATACTTATAGATTCGAACCCCAGGATCACGAATCCGGTCTCCGTTTCTCGAAATTCCTATTTGTTTTGTGTTTTATGGCGTGTCAAAGTCTACGACGGAAAACTTTAGACATCTCTGAGCACCACATAAGTGAGGATAGGACAGAATTTTGAACTATTTCGTCACCTACGGAATGTAAAGAAAGCATTCGATGCAAAAATTTTGAAATTTATTTTTTTTTGGTGTGCACACGTTTCGCCCCATAAGTCATTTAAAAATAAGAGATATCGCAAATCTAAGACTGGTCCTGGAGTCTACTCTCATTCAACTACCACTTGACCTGCCTAACTCAATTTTTTTTTCGGCACCCCCAAAAAATGGCAAGGTGCGCCCCTTCAATTTTCGACCCCTTGTCCAAACTTTAAACGTGAGTCAAGTCTGAACGGCTAAAGCCAGAATCTCCGGCAAAGTGGTCAAAGAAAGGTAATCTTTGGGTGAATTTTTCGGCACTTCGTAAGCTCGAAAATATGGAATAGAACCAGAGATATTTACAGTTTTAGTTTTCAGAAAAGTGCCAAAACAGGCCTTCAGCCGGGCAAGTCCACAAGTGACCGTCACCGATTTCCATGACATTTGGCATACTTATAGATTCGAACCCCAGGATCACGAATCCGGTCTCCGTTTCTCGAAATTCCTATTTGTTTTGTGTTTTATGGCGTGTCAAAGTCTACGACGGAAAACTTTAGACATCTCTGAGCACCACATAAGTGAGGATAGGACAGAATTTTGAACTATTTCGTCACCTACGGAATGTAAAGAAAGCATTCGATGCAAAAATTTTGAAATTTATTTTTTTTGGTGTGCACACGTTTCGCCCCATAAGTCATTTAAAAATAAGAGATATCGCAAATCTAAGACTGGTCCTGGAGTCTACTCTCATTCAACTACCACTTGACCTGCCTAACTCAATTTTTTTTTCGGCACCCCCAAAAAATGGCAAGTTGCGCCCCTTCAATTTTCGACCCCTTGTCCAAACTTTAAACGTGAGTCAAGTCTGAACGGCTAAAGCCAGAATCTCCGGCAAAGTGGTCAAAGAAAGGTAATCTTTGGGTGAATTTTTCGGCAATTCGTAAGCTCGAAAATATGGAATAGAACCAGAGATATTTACAGTTTTAGTTTTCAGAAAAGTGCCAAAACAGGCCTTCAGCCGGGCAAGTCCACAAATGACCGTCACCGATTTCCATGACATTTGGCATACTTATAGATTCGAACCCCAGGATCACGAATCCGGTCTCCGTTTCTCGAAATTCCTATTTGTTTTGTGTTTTATGGCGTGTCAAAGTCTACGACGGAAAACTTTAGACATCTCTGAGCACCACATAAGTGAGGTTAGGACAGAATTTTGAACTATTTCGTCACCTACGGAATGTAAAGAAAGCATTCGATGCAAAAATTTTGAAATTTATTTTTTTTGGTGTGCACACGTTTTGCCCCATAAGTCATTTAAAAATAAGAGATATCGCAAATCTAAGACTGGTCCTGGAGTCTACTCTCATTCAACTACCACTTGACCTGCCTAACTCAATTTTTTTTCGGCACCCCCAAAAAATGGCAAGGTGCGCCCCTTCAATTTTCGACCCCTTGTCCAAACTTTAAACGTGAGTCAAGTCTGAACGGCTAAAGCCAGAATCTCCGGCAAAGTGGTCAAAGAAAGGTAATCTTTGGGTGAATTTTTCGGCACTTCGTAAGCTCGAAAATATGGAATAGAACCAGAGATATTTACAGTTTTAGTTTTCAGAAAAGTGCCAAAACAGGATTTCAGCCGGGCAAGTCCACAAATGACCGTCACCGATTTCCATGACATTTGGCATACTTATAGATTCGAACCCCAGGATCACGAATCCGGTCTCCGTTTCTCGAAATTCCTATTTGTTTTGTGTTTTATGGCGTGTCAAAGTCTACGACGGAAAACTTTAGACATCTCTGAGCACCACATAAGTGAGGTTAGGACAGAATTTTGAACTATTTCGTCACCTACGGAATGTAAAGAAAGCATTCGATGCAAAAATTTTGAAACTTATTTTTTTTGGTGTGCACACGTTTTGCCCCATAAGTCATTTAAAAATAAGAGATATCGCAAATCTAAGACTGGTCCTGGAGTCTACTCTCATTCAACTACCACTTGACCTGCCTAACTCAATTTTTTTTTCGGCACCCCCAAAAAATGGCAAGGTGCGCCCCTTCAATTTTCGACCCCTTGTCCAAACTTTAAACGTGAGTCAAGTCTGAACGGCTAAAGCCAGAATCTCCGGCAAAGTGGTCAAAGAAAGGTAATCTTTGGGTGAATTTTTCGGCACTTCGTAAGCTCGAAAATATGGAATAGAACCAGAGATATTTACAGTTTTAGTTTTCAGAAAAGTGCCAAAACAGGCCTTCAGCCGGGCAAGTCCACAAATGACCGTCACCGATTTCCATGACATTTGGCATACTTATAGATTCGAACCCCAGGATCACGAATCCGGTCTTCGTTTCTCGAAATTCCTATTTGTTTTGTGTTTTATGGCGTGTCAAAGTCTACGACGGAAAACTTTAGACATCTCTGAGCACCACATAAGTGAGGTTAGGACAGAATTTTGAAGTATTTCGTTACCTACGGAATGTAAAGAAAGCATTCGATGCAAAAATTTTGAAATTTATTTTTTTTGGTGTGCACACGTTTTGCCCCATAAGTCATTTAAAAATAAGAGATATCGCAAATCTAAGACTGGTCCTGGAGTCTACTCTCATTCAACTACCACTTGACCTGCTTAACTCAATTTTTTTTTCGGCACCCCCAAAAAATGGCAAGGTGCGCCCCTTCAATTTTCGACCCCTTGTCCAAACTTTAAACGTGAGTCAAGTCTGAACGGCTAAAGCCAGAATCTCCGGCAAAGTGGTCAAAGAAAGGTAATCTTTGGGTGAATTTTTCGGCACTTCGTAAGCTCGAACATATGGAATAGAACCAGAGATATTTACAGTTTTAGTTTTCAGAAAAGTGCCAAAACAGGATTTCAGCCGGGCAAGTCCACAAATGACCGTCACCGATTTCCATGACATTTGGCATACTTATAGATTCGAACCCCAGGATCACGAATCCGGTCTCCGTTTCTCGAAATTCCTATTTGTTTTGTGTTTTATGGCGTGTCAAAGTCTACGACGGAAAACTTTAGACATCTCTGAGCACCACATAAGTGAGGTTAGGACAGAATTTTGAACTATTTCGTCACCTACGGAATGTAAAGAAAGCATTCGATGCAAAAATTTTGAAACTTATTTTTTTTGGTGTGCACACGTTTTGCCCCATAAGTCATTTAAAAATAAGAGATATCGCAAATCTAAGACTGGTCCTGGAGTCTACTCTCATTCAACTACCACTTGACCTGCCTAACTCAATTTTTTTTTCGGCACCCCCAAAAAATGGCGAGGTGCGCCCCTTCAATTTTCGACCCCTTGTCCAAACTTTAAACGTGAGTCAAGTCTGAACGGCTAAAGCCAGAATCTCCGGCAAAGTGGTCAAAGAAAGGTAATCTTTGGGTGAATTTTTCGGCACTTCGTAAGCTCGAAAATATGGAATAGAACCAGAGATATTTACAGTTTTAGTTTTCAGAAAAGTGCCAAAACAGGCCTTCAGCCGGGCAAGTCCACAAATGACCGTCACCGATTTCCATGACATTTGGCATACTTATAGATTCGAACCCCAGGATCACGAATCCGGTCTCCGTTTCTCGAAATTCCTATTTGTTTTGTGTTTTATGGCGTGTCAAAGTCTACGACGGAAAACTTTAGACATCTCTGAGCACCACATAAGTGAGGTTAGGACAGAATTTTGAACTATTTCGTCACCTACGGAATGTAAAGAAAGCATTCGATGCAAAAATTTTGAAATTTATTTTTTTTGGTGTGCACACGTTTTGCCCCATAAGTCATTTAAAAATAAGAGATATCGCAAATCTAAGACTGGTCCTGGAGTCTACTCTCATTCAACTACCACTTGACCTGCCTAACTCAATTTTTTTTTCGGCACCCCCAAAAAATGGCAAGGTGCGCCCCTTCAATTTTCGACCCCTTGTCCAAACTTTAAACGTGAGTCAAGTCTGAACGGCTAAAGCCAGAATCTCCGCCAAAGTGGTCAAAGAAAGGTAATCTTTGGGTGAATTTTTCGGCACTTCGTAAGCTCGAACATATGGAATAGAACCAGAGATATTTACAGTTTTAGTTTTCAGAAAAGTGCCAAAACAGGCCTTCAGCCGGGCAAGTCCACAAATGACCGTCACCGATTTCCATGACATTTGGCATACTTATAGATTCGAACCCCAGGATCACGAATCCGGTCTCCGTTCCTCGAAATTCCTATTTCTTTTGTGTTTTATGGCGTGTCAAAGTCTACGACGGAAAACTTTAGACATCTCTGAGCACCACATAAGTGAGGTTAGGACAGAATTTTGAACTATTTCGTCACCTGCGGAATGTAAAGAAAGCATTCGATGCAAAAATTTTGAAATTTATTTTTTTTGGTGTGCACACGTTTTGCCCCATAAGTCATTTAAAAATAAGAGATATCGCAAATCTAAGACTGGTCCTGGAGTCTACTCTCATTCAACTACCACTTGACCTGCCTAACTCAATTTTTTTTTCGGCACCCCCAAAAAATGGCAAGGTGCGCCCCTTCAATTTTCGACCCCTTGTCCAAACTTTAAACGTGAGTCAAGTCTGAACGGCTAAAGCCAGAATCTCCGGCAAAGTGGTCAAAGAAAGGTAATCTTTGGGTGAATTTTTCGGCACTTCGTAAGCTCGAAAATATGGAATAGAACCAGAGATATTTACAGTTTTAGTTTTCAGAAAAGTGCCAAAACAGGCCTTCAGCCGGGCAAGTCCACAAATGACCGTCACCGATTTCCATGACATTTGGCATACTTATAGATTCGAACCCCAGGATCACGAATCCGGTCTCCGTTTCTCGAAATTCCTATTTGTTTTGTGTTTTATGGCGTGTCAAAGTCTACGACGGAAAACTTTAGACATCTCTGAGCACCACATAAGTGAGGTTAGGACAGAATTTTGAACTATTTCGTCACCTACGGAATGTAAAGAAAGCATTCGATGCAAAAATTTTGAAATTTATTTTTTTTGGTGTGCACACGTTTTGCCCCATAAGTCATTTAAAAATAAGAGATATCGCAAATCTAAGACTGGTCCTGGAGTCTACTCTCATTCAACTACCACTTGACCTGCCTAACTCAATTTTTTTTCGGCACCCCCAAAAAATGGCAAGGTGCGCCCCTTCAATTTTCGACCCCTTGTCCAAACTTTAAACGTGAGTCAAGTCTGAACGGCTAAAGCCAGAATCTCCGGCAAAGTGGTCAAAGAAAGGTAATCTTTGGGTGAATTTTTCGGCACTTCGTAAGCTCGAAAATATGGAATAGAACCAGAGATATTTACAGTTTTAGTTTTCAGAAAAGTGCCAAAACAGGATTCCAGCCGGGCAAGTCCACAAATGACCGTCACCGATTTCCATGACATTTGGCATACTTATAGATTCGAACCCCAGGATCACGAATCCGGTCTCCGTTTCTCGAAATTCCTATTTGTTTTGTGTTTTATGGCGTGTCAAAGTCTACGACGGAAAACTTTAGACATCTCTGAGCACCACATAAGTGAGGTTAGGACAGAATTTTGAACTATTTCGTCACCTACGGAATGTAAAGAAAGCATTCGATGCAAAAATTTTGAAATTTATTTTTTTTGGTGTGCACACGTTTTGCCCCATAAGTCATTTAAAAATAAGAGATATCGCAAATCTAAGACTGGTCCTGGAGTCTACTCTCATTCAACTACCACTTGACCTGCCTAACTCAATTTTTTTTTCGGCACCCCCAAAAAATGGCAAGGTGCGCCCCTTCAATTTTCGACCCCTTGTCCAAACTTTAAACGTGAGTCAAGTCTGAACGGCTAAAGCCAGAATCTCCGGCAAAGTGGTCAAAGAAAGGTAATCTTTGGGTGAATTTTTCGGCACTTCGTAAGCTCGAAAATATGGAATAGAACCAGAGATATTTACAGTTTTAGTTTTCAGAAAAGTGCCAAAACAGGCCTTCAGCCGGGCAAGTCCACAAATGACCGTCACCGATTTCCATGACATTTGGCATACTTATAGATTCGAACCCCAGGATCACGAATCCGGTCTCCGTTTCTCGAAATTCCTATTTGTTTTGTGTTTTATGGCGTGTCAAAGTCTACGACGGAAAACTTTAGACATCTCTGAGCACCACATAAGTGAGGTTAGGACAGAATTTTGAACTATTTCGTCACCTACGGAATGTAAAGAAAGCATTCGATGCAAAAATTTTGAAATTTATTTTTTTTGGTGTGCACACGTTTTGCCCCATAAGTCATTTAAAAATAAGAGATATCGCAAATCTAAGACTGGTCCTGGAGTCTACTCTCATTCAACTACCACTTGACCTGCCTAACTCAATTTTTTTTTCGGCACCCCCAAAAAATGGCAAGGTGCGCCCCTTCAATTTTCGACCCCTTGTCCAAACTTTAAACGTGAGTCAAGTCTGAACGGCTAAAGCCAGAATCTCCGGCAAAGTGGTCAAAGAAAGGTAATCTTTGGGTGAATTTTTCGGCACTTCGTAAGCTCGAACATATGGAATAGAACCAGAGATATTTACAGTTTTAGTTTTCAGAAAAGTGCCAAAACAGGCCTTCAGCCGGCAAAGTCCACAAATGACCGTCACCGATTTCCATGACATTTGGCATACTTATAGATTCGAACCCCAGGATCACGAATCCGGTCTCCGTTTCTCGAAATTCCTATTTGTTTTGTGTTTTATGGCGTGTCAAAGTCTACGACGGAAAACTTTAGACATCTCTGAGCACCACATCAGTGAGGTTAGGACAGAATTTTGAACTATTTCGTCACCTGCGGAATGTAAAGAAAGCATTCGATGCAAAAATTTTGAAATTTATTTTTTTTGGTGTGCACACGTTTTGCCCCATAAGTCATTTAAAAATAAGAGATATCGCAAATCTAAGACTGGTCCTGGAGTCTACTCTCATTCAACTACCACTTGACCTGCCTAACTCAATTTTTTTTTCGGCACCCCCAAAAAATGGCAAGGTGCGCCCCTTCAATTTTCGACCCCTTGTCCAAACTTTAAACGTGAGTCAAGTCTGAACGGCTAAAGCCAGAATCTCCGGCAAAGTGGTCAAAGAAAGGTAATCTTTGGGTGAATTTTTCGGCACTTCGTAAGCTCGAAAATATGGAATATAACCAGAGATATTTACAGTTTTAGTTTTCAGAAAAGTGCCAAAACAGGCCTTCAGCCGGGCAAGTCCACAAATGACCGTCACCGATTTCCATGACATTTGGCATACTTATAGATTCGAACCCCAGGATCACGAATCCGGTCTCCGTTTCTCGAAATTCCTATTTGTTTTGTGTTTTATGGCGTGTCAAAGTCTACGACGGAAAACTTTAGACATCTCTGAGCACCACATAAGTGAGGTTGGGACAGAATTTTGAACTATTTCGTCACCTACGGAATGTAAAGAAAGCATTCGATGCAAAAATTTTGAAATTTATTTTTTTTTGGTGTGCACACGTTTTGCCCCATGAGTCATTTAAAAATAAGAGATATCGCAAATCTAAGACTGGTCCTGGAGTCTACTCTCATTCAACTACCACTTGACCTGCCTAACTCAATTTTTTTTTCGGCACCCCCAAAAAATGGCAAGGTGCGCCCCTTCAATTTTCGACCCCTTGTCCAAACTTTAAACGTGAGTCAAGTCTGAACGGCTAAAGCCAGAATCTCCGGCAAAGTGGTCAAAGAAAGGTAATCTTTGGGTGAATTTTTCGGCACTTCGTAAGCTCGAAAATATGGAATAGAACCAGAGATATTTACAGTTTTAGTTTTCAGAAAAGTGCCAAAACAGGCCTTCAGCCGGGCAAGTCCACAAATGACCGTCACCCATTTCCATGACATTTGGCATACTTATAGATTCGAACCCCAGGATCACGAATCCGGTCTCCGTTTCTCGAAATTCCTATTTGTTTTGTGTTTTATGGCGTGTCAAAGTCTACGACGGAAAA
Source organism: Tenodera sinensis (assembly GCA_030765045.1). Lineage (NCBI taxonomy): Eukaryota > Metazoa > Arthropoda > Insecta > Mantodea > Mantidae > Tenodera > Tenodera sinensis. Next base: position 107,460,494 of record CM060961.1, read on the forward strand.
CTTTAGACATCTCTGAGCACCACATAAGTGAGGTTAGGACAGAATTTTGAACTATTTCGTCACCTACGGAATGTAAAGAAAGCATTCGATGCAAAAATTTTGAAATTTATTTTTTTTGGTGTGCACTCGTTTTGCCCCATAAGTCATTTAAAAATAAGAGATATCGCAAATCTAAGACTGGTCCTGGAGTCTACTCTCATTCAACTACCACTTGACCTGCCTAACTCAATTTTTTTTTCGGCACCCCCAAAAAATGGCAAGGTGCGCCCCTTCAATTTTCGACCCCTTGTCCAAACTTTAAACGTGAGTCAAGTCTGAACGGCTAAAGCCAGAATCTCCGGCAAAGTGGTCAAAGAAAGGTAATCTTTGGGTGAATTTTTCGGCACTTCGTAAGCTCGAAAATATGGAATAGAACCAGAGATATTTACAGTTTTAGTTTTCAGAAAAGTGCCAAAACAGGCCTTCAGCCGGGCAAGTCCACAAATGACCGTCACCGATTTCCATGACATTTGGCATACTTATAGATTCGAACCCCAGGATCACGAATCCGGTCTCCGTTTCTCGAAATTCCTATTTGTTTTGTGTTTTATGGCGTGTCAAAGTCTACGACGGAAAACTTTAGACATCTCTGAGCACCACATAAGTGAGGTTAGGACAGAATTTTGAACTATTTCGTCACCTACGGAATGTAAAGAAAGCATTCGAAGCAAAAATTTTGAAATTTATTTTTTTTGGTGTGCACACGTTTTGCCCCATAAGTCATTTAAAAACAAGAGATATCGCAAATCTAAGACTGGTCCTGGAGTCTACTCTCATTCAACTACCACTTGACCTGCCTAACTCAATTTTTTTTGCGGCACCCCCAAAAAATGGCAATTTTCGACCCCTTGTCCAAAATTTAAACGTGAGTCAAGTCTGAACGGCTAAAGCCAGAATCTCCGGCAAAGAGGTCAAAGAAAGGTAATCTTTGGGTGAATTTTTCGGCACTTCGTAAGCTCGAAAATATGGAATAGAACCAGTGATATTTACAGTTTTAGTTTTCAGAAAAGTGCCAAAACAGGCCTTCAGCCGGGCAAGTCCACAAATGACCGTCACCGATTTCCATGACATTTGGCATACTTATAGATTCGAACCCCAGGATCACGAATCCGGTCTCCGTTTCTCGAAATTCCTATTTGTTTTGTGTTTTATGGCGTGTCAAAGTCTACGACGGAAAACTTTAGACATCTCTGAGCACCACATAAGTGAGGTTAGGACAGAATTTTGAACTATTTCGTCACCTACGGAATGTAAAGAATGCATTCGATGCAAAAATTTTGAAATTTATTTTTTTTGGTGTGCACACGTTTTGCCCCATAAGTCATTTAAAAATAAGAGATATCGCAAATCTAAGACTGGTCCTGGAGTCTACTCTCATTCAACTACCACTTGACCTGCCTAACTCAATTTTTTTTTCGGCACCCCCAAAAAATGGCAAGGTGCGCCCCTTCAATTTTCGACCCCTTGTCCAAACTTTAAACGTGAGTCAAGTCTGAACGGCTAAAGCCAGAATCTCCGGCAAAGTGATCAAAGAAAGGTAATCTTTGGGTGAATTTTTCGGCACTTCGTAAGCTCGAAAATATGGAATAGAACCAGAGATATTTACAGTTTTAGTTTTCAGAAAAGTGCCAAAACAGGCCTTCAGCCGGGCAAGTCCACAAATGACCGTCACCGATTTCCATGACATTTGGCATACTTATAGATTCGAACCCCAGGATCACGAATCCGGTCTCCGTTTCTCGAAATTCCTATTTGTTTTGTGTTTTATGGCCTGTCAAAGTCTACGACGGAAAACTTTAGACATCTCTGAGCACCACATAAGTGAGGTTAGGACAGAATTTTGAACTATTTCGTCACCTACGGAATGTAAAGAAAGCATTCGATGCAAAAATTTTGAAATTTATTTTTTTTGGTGTGCACACGTTTTGCCCCATAAGTCATTTAAAAATAAGAGATATCGCAAATCTAAGACTGGTCCTGGAGTCTACTCTCATTCAACTACCACTTGACCTGCCTAACTCAATTTTTTTTTCGGCACCCCCAAAAAATGGCAAGGTGCGCCCCTTCAATTTTCGACCCCTTGTCCAAACTTTAAACGTGAGTCAAGTCTGAACGGCTAAAGCCAGAATCTCCGGCAAAGTGGTCAAAGAAAGGTAATCTTTGGGTGAATTTTTCGGCACTTCGTAAGCTCGAAAATATGGAATAGAACCAGAGATATTTACAGTTTTAGTTTTCAGAAAAGTGCCAAAACAGGCCTTCAGCCGGGCAAGTCCACAAATGACCGTCACCGATTTCCATGACATTTGGCATACTTATAGATTCGAACCCCAGGATCACGAATCCGGTCTCCGTTTCTCGAAATTCCTATTTGTTTTGTGTTTTATGGCGTGTCAAAGTCTACGACGGAAAACTTTAGACATCTCTGAGCACCACATAAGTGAGGTTAGGACAGAATTTTGAACTATTTCGTCACCTACGGAATGTAAAGAAAGCATTCGATGCAAAAATTTTGAAATTTATTTTTTTTGGTGTGCACACGTTTTGCCCCATAAGTCATTTAAAAATAAGAGATATCGCAAATCTAAGACTGGTCCTGGAGTCTACTCTCATTCAACTACCACTTGACCTGCCTAACTCAATTTTTTTTTCGGCACCCCCAAAAAATGGCAAGGTGCGCCCCTTCAATTTTCGACCCCTTGTCCAAACTTTAAACGTGAGTCAAGTCTGAACGGCTAAAGCCAGAATCTCCGGCAAAGTGGTCAAAGAAAGGTAATCTTTGGGTGAATTTTTCGGCACTTCGTAAGCTCGAACATATGGAATAGAACCAGAGATATTTACAGTTTTAGTTTTCAGAAAAGTGCCAAAACAGGCCTTCAGCCGGCAAAGTCCACAAATGACCGTCACCGATTTCCATGACATTTGGCATACTTATAGATTCGAACCCCAGGATCACGAATCCGGTCTCCGTTTCTCGAAATTCCTATTTGTTTTGTGTTTTATGGCGTGTCAAAGTCTACGACGGAAAACTTTAGACATCTCTGAGCACCACATCAGTGAGGTTAGGACAGAATTTTGAACTATTTCGTCACCTGCGGAATGTAAAGAAAGCATTCGATGCAAAAATTTTGAAATTTATTTTTTTTGGTGTGCACACGTTTTGCCCCATAAGTCATTTAAAAATAAGAGATATCGCAAATCTAAGACTGGTCCTGGAGTCTACTCTCATTCAACTACCACTTGACCTGCCTAACTCAATTTTTTTTTCGGCACCCCCAAAAAATGGCAAGGTGCGCCCCTTCAATTTTCGACCCCTTGTCCAAACTTTAAACGTGAGTCAAGTCTGAACGGCTAAAGCCAGAATCTCCGGCAAAGTGGTCAAAGAAAGGTAATCTTTGGGTGAATTTTTCGGCACTTCGTAAGCTCGAAAATATGGAATATAACCAGAGATATTTACAGTTTTAGTTTTCAGAAAAGTGCCAAAACAGGCCTTCAGCCGGGCAAGTCCACAAATGACCGTCACCGATTTCCATGACATTTGGCATACTTATAGATTCGAACCCCAGGATCACGAATCCGGTCTCCGTTTCTCGAAATTCCTATTTGTTTTGTGTTTTATGGCGTGTCAAAGTCTACGACGGAAAACTTTAGACATCTCTGAGCACCACATAAGTGAGGTTGGGACAGAATTTTGAACTATTTCGTCACCTACGGAATGTAAAGAAAGCATTCGATGCAAAAATTTTGAAATTTATTTTTTTTTGGTGTGCACACGTTTTGCCCCATGAGTCATTTAAAAATAAGAGATATCGCAAATCTAAGACTGGTCCTGGAGTCTACTCTCATTCAACTACCACTTGACCTGCCTAACTCAATTTTTTTTTCGGCACCCCCAAAAAATGGCAAGGTGCGCCCCTTCAATTTTCGACCCCTTGTCCAAACTTTAAACGTGAGTCAAGTCTGAACGGCTAAAGCCAGAATCTCCGGCAAAGTGGTCAAAGAAAGGTAATCTTTGGGTGAATTTTTCGGCACTTCGTAAGCTCGAAAATATGGAATAGAACCAGAGATATTTACAGTTTTAGTTTTCAGAAAAGTGCCAAAACAGGCCTTCAGCCGGGCAAGTCCACAAATGACCGTCACCCATTTCCATGACATTTGGCATACTTATAGATTCGAACCCCAGGATCACGAATCCGGTCTCCGTTTCTCGAAATTCCTATTTGTTTTGTGTTTTATGGCGTGTCAAAGTCTACGACGGAAAACTTTAGACATCTCTGAGCACCACATAAGTGAGGTTAGGACAGAATTTTGAACTATTTCGTCACCTACGGAATGTAAAGAAAGCATTCGATGCAAAAATTTTGAAATTTATTTTTTTTGGTGTGCACTCGTTTTGCCCCATAAGTCATTTAAAAATAAGAGATATCGCAAATCTAAGACTGGTCCTGGAGTCTACTCTCATTCAACTACCACTTGACCTGCCTAACTCAATTTTTTTTTCGGCACCCCCAAAAAATGGCAAGGTGCGCCCCTTCAATTTTCGACCCCTTGTCCAAACTTTAAACGTGAGTCAAGTCTGAACGGCTAAAGCCAGAATCTCCGGCAAAGTGGTCAAAGAAAGGTAATCTTTGGGTGAATTTTTCGGCACTTCGTAAGCTCGAAAATATGGAATAGAACCAGAGATATTTACAGTTTTAGTTTTCAGAAAAGTGCCAAAACAGGCCTTCAGCCGGGCAAGTCCACAAATGACCGTCACCGATTTCCATGACATTTGGCATACTTATAGATTCGAACCCCAGGATCACGAATCCGGTCTCCGTTTCTCGAAATTCCTATTTGTTTTGTGTTTTATGGCGTGTCAAAGTCTACGACGGAAAACTTTAGACATCTCTGAGCACCACATAAGTGAGGTTAGGACAGAATTTTGAACTATTTCGTCACCTACGGAATGTAAAGAAAGCATTCGAAGCAAAAATTTTGAAATTTATTTTTTTTGGTGTGCACACGTTTTGCCCCATAAGTCATTTAAAAACAAGAGATATCGCAAATCTAAGACTGGTCCTGGAGTCTACTCTCATTCAACTACCACTTGACCTGCCTAACTCAATTTTTTTTGCGGCACCCCCAAAAAATGGCAATTTTCGACCCCTTGTCCAAAATTTAAACGTGAGTCAAGTCTGAACGGCTAAAGCCAGAATCTCCGGCAAAGAGGTCAAAGAAAGGTAATCTTTGGGTGAATTTTTCGGCACTTCGTAAGCTCGAAAATATGGAATAGAACCAGTGATATTTACAGTTTTAGTTTTCAGAAAAGTGCCAAAACAGGCCTTCAGCCGGGCAAGTCCACAAATGACCGTCACCGATTTCCATGACATTTGGCATACTTATAGATTCGAACCCCAGGATCACGAATCCGGTCTCCGTTTCTCGAAATTCCTATTTGTTTTGTGTTTTATGGCGTGTCAAAGTCTACGACGGAAAACTTTAGACATCTCTGAGCACCACATAAGTGAGGTTAGGACAGAATTTTGAACTATTTCGTCACCTACGGAATGTAAAGAATGCATTCGATGCAAAAATTTTGAAATTTATTTTTTTTGGTGTGCACACGTTTTGCCCCATAAGTCATTTAAAAATAAGAGATATCGCAAATCTAAGACTGGTCCTGGAGTCTACTCTCATTCAACTACCACTTGACCTGCCTAACTCAATTTTTTTTTCGGCACCCCCAAAAAATGGCAAGGTGCGCCCCTTCAATTTTCGACCCCTTGTCCAAACTTTAAACGTGAGTCAAGTCTGAACGGCTAAAGCCAGAATCTCCGGCAAAGTGATCAAAGAAAGGTAATCTTTGGGTGAATTTTTCGGCACTTCGTAAGCTCGAAAATATGGAATAGAACCAGAGATATTTACAGTTTTAGTTTTCAGAAAAGTGCCAAAACAGGCCTTCAGCCGGGCAAGTCCACAAATGACCGTCACCGATTTCCATGACATTTGGCATACTTATAGATTCGAACCCCAGGATCACGAATCCGGTCTCCGTTTCTCGAAATTCCTATTTGTTTTGTGTTTTATGGCCTGTCAAAGTCTACGACGGAAAACTTTAGACATCTCTGAGCACCACATAAGTGAGGTTAGGACAGAATTTTGAACTATTTCGTCACCTACGGAATGTAAAGAAAGCATTCGATGCAAAAATTTTGAAATTTATTTTTTTTGGTGTGCACACGTTTTGCCCCATAAGTCATTTAAAAATAAGAGATATCGCAAATCTAAGACTGGTCCTGGAGTCTACTCTCATTCAACTACCACTTGACCTGCCTAACTCAATTTTTTTTTCGGCACCCCCAAAAAATGGCAAGGTGCGCCCCTTCAATTTTCGACCCCTTGTCCAAACTTTAAACGTGAGTCAAGTCTGAACGGCTAAAGCCAGAATCTCCGGCAAAGTGGTCAAAGAAAGGTAATCTTTGGGTGAATTTTTCGGCACTTCGTAAGCTCGAAAATATGGAATAGAACCAGAGATATTTACAGTTTTAGTTTTCAGAAAAGTGCCAAAACAGGCCTTCAGCCGGGCAAGTCCACAAATGACCGTCACCGATTTCCATGACATTTGGCATACTTATAGATTCGAACCCCAGGATCACGAATCCGGTCTCCGTTTCTCGAAATTCCTATTTGTTTTGTGTTTTATGGCGTGTCAAAGTCTACGACGGAAAACTTTAGACATCTCTGAGCACCACATAAGTGAGGTTAGGACAGAATTTTGAACTATTTCGTCACCTACGGAATGTAAAGAAAGCATTCGATGCAAAAATTTTGAAATTTATTTTTTTTGGTGTGCACACGTTTTGCCCCATAAGTCATTTAAAAATAAGAGATATCGCAAATCTAAGACTGGTCCTGGAGTCTACTCTCATTCAACTACCACTTGACCTGCCTAACTCAATTTTTTTTTCGGCACCCCCAAAAAATGGCAAGGTGCGCCCCTTCAATTTTCGACCCCTTGTCCAAACTTTAAACGTGAGTCAAGTCTGAACGGCTAAAGCCAGAATCTCCGGCAAAGTGGTCAAAGAAAGGTAATCTTTGGGTGAATTTTTCGGCACTTCGTAAGCTCGAACATATGGAATAGAACCAGAGATATTTACAGTTTTAGTTTTCAGAAAAGTGCCAAAACAGGCCTTCAGCCGGCAAAGTCCACAAATGACCGTCACCGATTTCCATGACATTTGGCATACTTATAGATTCGAACCCCAGGATCACGAATCCGGTCTCCGTTTCTCGAAATTCCTATTTGTTTTGTGTTTTATGGCGTGTCAAAGTCTACGACGGAAAACTTTAGACATCTCTGAGCACCACATCAGTGAGGTTAGGACAGAATTTTGAACTATTTCGTCACCTGCGGAATGTAAAGAAAGCATTCGATGCAAAAATTTTGAAATTTATTTTTTTTGGTGTGCACACGTTTTGCCCCATAAGTCATTTAAAAATAAGAGATATCGCAAATCTAAGACTGGTCCTGGAGTCTACTCTCATTCAACTACCACTTGACCTGCCTAACTCAATTTTTTTTTCGGCACCCCCAAAAAATGGCAAGGTGCGCCCCTTCAATTTTCGACCCCTTGTCCAAACTTTAAACGTGAGTCAAGTCTGAACGGCTAAAGCCAGAATCTCCGGCAAAGTGGTCAAAGAAAGGTAATCTTTGGGTGAATTTTTCGGCACTTCGTAAGCTCGAAAATATGGAATATAACCAGAGATATTTACAGTTTTAGTTTTCAGAAAAGTGCCAAAACAGGCCTTCAGCCGGGCAAGTCCACAAATGACCGTCACCGATTTCCATGACATTTGGCATACTTATAGATTCGAACCCCAGGATCACGAATCCGGTCTCCGTTTCTCGAAATTCCTATTTGTTTTGTGTTTTATGGCGTGTCAAAGTCTACGACGGAAAACTTTAGACATCTCTGAGCACCACATAAGTGAGGTTGGGACAGAATTTTGAACTATTTCGTCACCTACGGAATGTAAAGAAAGCATTCGATGCAAAAATTTTGAAATTTATTTTTTTTTGGTGTGCACACGTTTTGCCCCATGAGTCATTTAAAAATAAGAGATATCGCAAATCTAAGACTGGTCCTGGAGTCTACTCTCATTCAACTACCACTTGACCTGCCTAACTCAATTTTTTTTTCGGCACCCCCAAAAAATGGCAAGGTGCGCCCCTTCAATTTTCGACCCCTTGTCCAAACTTTAAACGTGAGTCAAGTCTGAACGGCTAAAGCCAGAATCTCCGGCAAAGTGGTCAAAGAAAGGTAATCTTTGGGTGAATTTTTCGGCACTTCGTAAGCTCGAAAATATGGAATAGAACCAGAGATATTTACAGTTTTAGTTTTCAGAAAAGTGCCAAAACAGGCCTTCAGCCGGGCAAGTCCACAAATGACCGTCACCCATTTCCATGACATTTGGCATACTTATAGATTCGAACCCCAGGATCACGAATCCGGTCTCCGTTTCTCGAAATTCCTATTTGTTTTGTGTTTTATGGCGTGTCAAAGTCTACGACGGAAAACTTTAGACATCTCTGAGCACCACATAAGTGAGGTTAGGACAGAATTTTGAACTATTTCGTCACCTACGGAATGTAAAGAAAGCATTCGATGCAAAAATTTTGAAATTTATTTTTTTTGGTGTGCACTCGTTTTGCCCCATAAGTCATTTAAAAATAAGAGATATCGCAAATCTAAGACTGGTCCTGGAGTCTACTCTCATTCAACTACCACTTGACCTGCCTAACTCAATTTTTTTTTCGGCACCCCCAAAAAATGGCAAGGTGCGCCCCTTCAATTTTCGACCCCTTGTCCAAACTTTAAACGTGAGTCAAGTCTGAACGGCTAAAGCCAGAATCTCCGGCAAAGTGGTCAAAGAAAGGTAATCTTTGGGTGAATTTTTCGGCACTTCGTAAGCTCGAAAATATGGAATAGAACCAGAGATATTTACAGTTTTAGTTTTCAGAAAAGTGCCAAAACAGGCCTTCAGCCGGGCAAGTCCACAAATGACCGTCACCGATTTCCATGACATTTGGCATACTTATAGATTCGAACCCCAGGATCACGAATCCGGTCTCCGTTTCTCGAAATTCCTATTTGTTTTGTGTTTTATGGCGTGTCAAAGTCTACGACGGAAAACTTTAGACATCTCTGAGCACCACATAAGTGAGGTTAGGACAGAATTTTGAACTATTTCGTCACCTACGGAATGTAAAGAAAGCATTCGAAGCAAAAATTTTGAAATTTATTTTTTTTGGTGTGCACACGTTTTGCCCCATAAGTCATTTAAAAACAAGAGATATCGCAAATCTAAGACTGGTCCTGGAGTCTACTCTCATTCAACTACCACTTGACCTGCCTAACTCAATTTTTTTTGCGGCACCCCCAAAAAATGGCAATTTTCGACCCCTTGTCCAAAATTTAAACGTGAGTCAAGTCTGAACGGCTAAAGCCAGAATCTCCGGCAAAGAGGTCAAAGAAAGGTAATCTTTGGGTGAATTTTTCGGCACTTCGTAAGCTCGAAAATATGGAATAGAACCAGTGATATTTACAGTTTTAGTTTTCAGAAAAGTGCCAAAACAGGCCTTCAGCCGGGCAAGTCCACAAATGACCGTCACCGATTTCCATGACATTTGGCATACTTATAGATTCGAACCCCAGGATCACGAATCCGGTCTCCGTTTCTCGAAATTCCTATTTGTTTTGTGTTTTATGGCGTGTCAAAGTCTACGACGGAAAACTTTAGACATCTCTGAGCACCACATAAGTGAGGTTAGGACAGAATTTTGAACTATTTCGTCACCTACGGAATGTAAAGAATGCATTCGATGCAAAAATTTTGAAATTTATTTTTTTTGGTGTGCACACGTTTTGCCCCATAAGTCATTTAAAAATAAGAGATATCGCAAATCTAAGACTGGTCCTGGAGTCTACTCTCATTCAACTACCACTTGACCTGCCTAACTCAATTTTTTTTTCGGCACCCCCAAAAAATGGCAAGGTGCGCCCCTTCAATTTTCGACCCCTTGTCCAAACTTTAAACGTGAGTCAAGTCTGAACGGCTAAAGCCAGAATCTCCGGCAAAGTGATCAAAGAAAGGTAATCTTTGGGTGAATTTTTCGGCACTTCGTAAGCTCGAAAATATGGAATAGAACCAGAGATATTTACAGTTTTAGTTTTCAGAAAAGTGCCAAAACAGGCCTTCAGCCGGGCAAGTCCACAAATGACCGTCACCGATTTCCATGACATTTGGCATACTTATAGATTCGAACCCCAGGATCACGAATCCGGTCTCCGTTTCTCGAAATTCCTATTTGTTTTGTGTTTTATGGCCTGTCAAAGTCTACGACGGAAAACTTTAGACATCTCTGAGCACCACATAAGTGAGGTTAGGACAGAATTTTGAACTATTTCGTCACCTACGGAATGTAAAGAAAGCATTCGATGCAAAAATTTTGAAATTTATTTTTTTTGGTGTGCACACGTTTTGCCCCATAAGTCATTTAAAAATAAGAGATATCGCAAATCTAAGACTGGTCCTGGAGTCTACTCTCATGCAACTACCACTTGACCTGCCTAACTCAATTTTTTTTCGGCACCCCCAAAAAATGGCAAGGTGCGCCCCTTCAATTTTCGACCCCTTGTCCAAACATTAAACGTGAGTCAAGTCTTAAACGGCTAAAGCCAGAATCTCCGGCAAAGTGGTCAAAGAAAGGTAATCTTTGGGTGAATTTTTCGGCACTTCGTAAGCTCGAAAATATGGAATAGAACCAGAGATATTTACAGTTTTAGTTTTCAGAAAAGTGCCAAAACAGGCCTTCAGCCGGGCAAGTCCACAAATGACCGTCACCGATTTCCATGACATTTGGCATACTTATAGATTCGAACCCCAGGATCACGAATCCGGTCTCCGTTTCTCGAAATTCCTATTTGTTTTGTGTTTTATGGCGTGTCAAAGTCTACGACGGAAAACTTTAGACATCTCTGAGCACCACATAAGTGAGGTTAGGACAGAATTTTGAACTATTTCGTCACCTACGGAATGTAAAGAAAGCATTCGATGCAAAAATTTTGAAATTTATTTTTTTTGGTGTGCACACGTTTTGCCCCATAAGTCATTTAAAAATAAGAGATATCGCAAATCTAAGACTGGTCCTGGAGTCTACTCTCATTCAACTACCACTTGACCTGCCTAACTCAATTTTTTTTTCGGCACCCCCAAAAAATGGCAAGGTGCGCCCCTTCAATTTTCGACCCCTTGTCCAAACTTTAAACGTGAGTCAAGTCTGAACGGCTAAAGCCAGAATCTCCGGCAAAGTGGTCAAAGAAAGGTAATCTTTGGGTGAATTTTTCGGCACTTCGTAAGCTCGAAAATATGGAATAGACACCAGAGATATTTACAGTTTTAGTTTTCAGAAAAGTGCCAAAACAGGCCTTCAGCCGGGCAAGTCCACAAATGACCGTCACTGATTTCCATGACATTTGGTATACTTATAGATTCGAACCCCAGGATCACGAATCCGGTCTCCGTTTCTCGAAATTCCTATTTGTTTTGTGTTTTATGGCGTGTCAAAGTCTACGACGGAAAACTTTAGACATCTCTGAGCACCACATAAGTGAGGTTAGGACAGAATTTTGAACTATTTCGTCACCTACGGAATGTAAAGAAAGCATTCGATGCAAAAATTTTGAAATTTATTTTTTTTGGTGTGCACACGTTTTGCCCCATAAGTCATTTAAAAATAAGAGATATCGCAAATCTAAGACTGGTCCTGGAGTCTACTCTCATTCAACTACCACTTGACCTGCCTAACTCAATTTTTTTTTCGGCACCCCCAAAAAATGGCAAGGTGCGCCCCTTCAATTTTCGACCCCTTGTCCAAACTTTAAACGTGAGTCAAGTCTGAACGGCTAAAGCCAGAATCTCCGGCAAAGTGGTCAAAGAAAGGTAATCTTTGGGTGAATTTTTCGGCACTTCGTAAGCTCGAAAATATGGAATAGAACCAGAGATATTTACAGTTTTAGTTTTCAGAAAAGTGCCAAAACAGGCCTTCAGCCGGGCAAGTCCACAAATGACCGTCACCGATTTCCATGACATTTGGCATACTTATAGATTCGAACCTCAGGATCACGAATCCGGTCTCCGTTTCTCGAAATTCCTATTTGTTTTGTGTTTTATGGCGTGTCAAAGTCTACGACGGAAAACTTTAGACATCTCTGAGCACCACATAAGTGAGGTTGGGACAGAATTTTGAACTATTTCGTCACCTACGGAATGTAAAGAAAGCATTCGATGCAAAAATTTTGAAATTTATTTTTTTTGGTGTGCACACGTTTTGCCCCATGAGTCATTTAAAAATAAGAGATATCGCAAATCTAACACTGGTCCTGGAGTCTACTCTCATTCAACTACCACTTGACCTGCCTAACTCAATTTTTTTTTCGGCACCCCCAAAAAATGGCAAGGTGCGCCCCTTCAATTTTCGACCCCTTGTCCAAACTTTAAACGTGAGTCAAGTCTGAACGGCTAAAGCCAGAATCTCCGGCAAAGTGGTCAAAGAAAGGTAATCTTTGGGTGAATTTTTCGGCACTTCGTAAGCTCGAAAATATGGAATAGAACCAGAGATATTTACAGTTTTAGTTTTCAGAAAAGTGCCAAAACAGGCCTTCAGCCGGGCAAGTCCACAAATGACCGTCACCCATTTCCATGACATTTGGCATACTTATAGATTCGAACCCCAGGATCACGAATCCGGTCTCCGTTTCTCGAAATTCCTATTTGTTTTGTGTTTTATGGCGTGTCAAAGTCTACGACGGAAAACTTTAGACATCTCTGAGCACCACATAAGTGAGGTTAGGACAGAATTTTGAACTATTTCGTCACCTACGGAATGTAAAGAAAGCATTCGATGCAAAAATTTTGAAATTTATTTTTTTTGGTGTGCACACGTTTTGCCCCATAAGTCATTTAAAAATAAGAGATATCGCAAATCTAAGACTGGTCCTGGAGTCTACTCTCATTCAACTACCACTTGACCTGCCTAACTCAATTTTTTTTTCGGCACCCCCAAAAAATGGCAAGGTGCGCCCCTTCAATTTTCGACCCCTTGTCCAAACTTTAAACGTGAGTCAAGTCTGAACGGCTAAAGCCAGAATCTCCGGCAAAGTGGTCAAAGAAAGGTAATCTTTGGGTGAATTTTTCGGCACTTCGTAAGCTCGAAAATATGGAATAGAACCAGAGATATTTACAGTTTTAGTTTTCAGAAAAGTGCCAAAACAGGCCTTCAGCCGGGCAAGTCCACAAATGACCGTCACTGATTTCCATGACATTTGGTATACTTATAGATTCGAACCCCAGGATCACGAATCCGGTCTCCGTTTCTCGAAATTCCTATTTGTTTTGTGTTTTATGGCGTGTCAAAGTCTACGACGGAAAACTTTAGACATCTCTGAGCACCACATAAGTGAGGTTAGGACAGAATTTTGAACTATTTCGTCACCTACGGAATGTAAAGAAAGCATTCGATGCAAAAATTTTGAAATTTATTTTTTTTGGTGTGCACACGTTTTGCCCCATAAGTCATTTAAAAATAAGAGATATCGCAAATCTAAGACTGGTCCTGGAGTCTACTCTCATTCAACTACCACTTGACCTGCCTAACTCAATTTTTTTTTCGGCACCCCCAAAAAATGGCAAGGTGCGCCCCTTCAATTTTCGACCCCTTGTCCAAACTTTAAACGTGAGTCAAGTCTGAACGGCTAAAGCCAGAATCTCCGGCAAAGTGGTCAAAGAAAGGTAATCTTTGGGTGAATTTTTCGGCACTTCGTAAGCTCGAAAATATGGAATAGAACCAGAGATATTTACAGTTTTAGTTTTCAGTAAAGTGCCAAAACAGGCCTTCAGCCGGGCAAGTCCACAAATGACCGTCACCGATTTCCATGACATTTGGCATACTTATAGATTCGAACCTCAGGATCACGAATCCGGTCTCCGTTTCTCGAAATTCCTATTTGTTTTGTGTTTTATGGCGTGTCAAAGTCTACGACGGAAAACTTTAGACATCTCTGAGCACCACATAAGTGAGGTTGGGACAGAATTTTGAACTATTTCGTCACCTACGGAATGTAAAGAAAGCATTCGATGCAAAAATTTTGAAATTTATTTTTTTTGGTGTGCACACGTTTTGCCCCATGAGTCATTTAAAAATAAGAGATATCGCAAATCTAAGACTGGTCCTGGAGTCTACTCTCATTCAACTACCACTTGACCTGCCTAACTCAATTTTTTTTTCGGCACCCCCAAAAAATGGCAAGGTGCGCCCCTTCAATTTTCGACCCCTTGTCCAAACTTTAAACGTGAGTCAAGTCTGAACGGCTAAAGCCAGAATCTCCGGCAAAGTGGTCAAAGAAAGGTAATCTTTGGGTGAATTTTTCGGCACTTCGTAAGCTCGAAAATATGGAATAGAACCAGAGATATTTACAGTTTTAGTTTTCAGAAAAGTGCCAAAACAGGCCTTCAGCCGGGCAAGTCCACAAATGACCGTCACCCATTTCCATGACATTTGGCATACTTATAGATTCGAACCCCAGGATCACGAATCCGGTCTCCGTTTCTCGAAATTCCTATTTGTTTTGTGTTTTATGGCGTGTCAAAGTCTACGACGGAAAACTTTAGACATCTCTGAGCACCACATAAGTGAGGTTAGGACAGAATTTTGAACTATTTCGTCACCTACGGAATGTAAAGAAAGCATTCGATGCAAAAATTTTGAAATTTATTTTTTTTGGTGTGCACACGTTTTGCCCCATAAGTCATTTAAAAATAAGAGATATCGCAAATCTAAGACTGGTCCTGGAGTCTACTCTCATTCAACTACCACTTGACCTGCCTAACTCAATTTTTTTTTCGGCACCCCCAAAAAATGGCAAGGTGCGCCCCTTCAATTTTCGACCCCTTGTCCAAACTTTAAACGTGAGTCAAGTCTGAACGGCTAAAGCCAGAATCTCCGGCAAAGTGGTCAAAGAAAGGTAATCTTTGGGTGAATTTTTCGGCACTTCGTAAGCTCGAAAATATGGAATAGAACCAGAGATATTTACAGTTTTAGTTTTCAGAAAAGTGCCAAAACAGGCCTTCAGCCGGGCAAGTCCACAAATGACCGTCACCGATTTCCATGACATTTGGCATACTTATAGATTCGAACCCCAGGATCACGAATCCGGTCTCCGTTTCTCGAAATTCCTATTTGTTTTGTGTTTTATGGCGTGTCAAAGTCTACGACGGAAAACTTTAGACATCTCTGAGCACCACATAAGTGAGGTTAGGACAGAATTTTGAACTATTTCGTCACCTACGGAATGTAAAGAAAGCATTCGATGCAAAAATTTTGAAATTTATTTCTTTTGGTGTGCACACGTTTTGCCCCATAAGTCATTTAAAAATAAGAGATATCGCAAATCTAAGACTGGTCCTGGAGTCTACTCTCATTCAACTACCACTTGACCTGCCTAACTCAATTTTTTTTTCGGCACCCCCAAAAAATGGCAATTTTCGACCCCTTGTCCAAACTTTAAACGTGAGTCAAGTCTGAACGGCTAAAGCCAGAATCTCCGGCAAAGTGGTCAAAGAAAGGTAATCTTTGGGTGAAGTTTTCGGCACTTCGTAAGCTCGAAAATATGGAATAGAACCAGAGATATTTACAGTTTTAGTTTTCAGAAAAGTGCCAAAACAGGCCTTCAGCCGGGCAAGTCCACAAATGACCGTCACCGATTTCCATGACATTTGGCATACTTATAGATTCGAACCCCAGGATCACGAATCCGGTCTCCGTTTCTCGAAATTCCTATTTGTTTTGTGTTTTATGGCGTGTCAAAGTCTACGACGGAAAACTTTAGACATCTCTGAGCACCACATAAGTGAGGTTAGGACAGAATTTTGAACTATTTCGTCACCTACGGAATGTAAAGAAAGCATTCGATGCAAAAATTTTGAAATTTATTTTTTTTGGTGTGCACACGTTTTGCCCCATAAGTCATTTAAAAATAAGAGATATCGCAAATCTAAGACTGGTCCTGGAGTCTACTCTCATTCAACTACCACTTGACCTGCCTAACTCAATTTTTTTTTCGGCACCCCCAAAAAATGGCAATTTTCGACCCCTTGTCCAAACTTTAAACGTGAGTCAAGTCTGAACGGCTAAAGCCAGAATCTCCGGCAAAGTGGTCAAAGAAAGGTAATCTTTGGGTGAATTTTTCGGCACTTCGTAAGCTCGAAAATATGGAATAGAACCAGAGATATTTACAGTTTTAGTTTTCAGAAAAGTGCCAAAACAGGCCTTCAGCCGGGCAAGTCCACAAATGACCGTCACCGATTTCCATGACATTTGGCATACTTATAGATTCGAACCCCAGGATCACGAATCCGGTCTCCGTTTCTCGAAATTCCTATTTGTTTTGTGTTTTATGGCGTGTCAAAGTCTACGACGGAAAACTTTAGACATCTCTGAGCACCACATAAGTGAGGTTAGGACAGAATTTTGAACTATTTCGTCACCTACGGAATGTAAAGAAAGCATTCGATGCAAAAATTTTGAAATTTATTTTTTTTGGTGTGCACACGTTTTGCCCCATAAGTCATTTAAAAATAAGAGATATCGCAAATCTAAGACTGGTCCTGGAGTCTACTCTCATTCAACTACCACTTGACCTGCCTAACTCAATTTTTTTTTCGGCACCCCCAAAAAATGGCAATTTGCTTTCGACCCCTTGTCCAAACTTTAAACGTGAGTCAAGTCTGAACGGCTAAAGCCAGAATCTCCGGCAAAGTGGTCAAAGAAAGGTAATCTTTGGGTGAATTTTTCGGCACTTCGTAAGCTCGAAAATATGGAATAGAACCAGAGATATTTACAGTTTTAGTTTTCAGAAAAGTGCCAAAACAGGCCTTCAGCCGGGCAAGTCCACAAATGACCGTCACCGATTTCCATGACATTTGGCATACTTATAGATTCGAACCCCAGGATCACGAATCCGGTCTCCGTTTCTCGAAATTCCTATTTGTTTTGTGTTTTATGGCGTGTCAAAGTCTACGACGGAAAACTTTAGACATCTCTGAGCACCACATAAGTGAGGTTAGGACAGAATTTTGAACTATTTCGTCACCTACGGAATGTAAAGAAAGCATTCGATGCAAAAATTTTGAAATTTATTTTTTTTGGTGTGCACACGTTTTGCCCCATAAGTCATTTAAAAATAAGAGATATCGCAAATCTAAGACTGGTCCTGGAGTCTACTCTCATTCAACTACCACTTGACCTGCCTAACTCAATTTTTTTTTCGGCACCCCCAAAAAATGGCAAGGTGCGCCCCTTCAATTTTCGACCCCTTGTCCAAACTTTAAACGTGAGTCAAGTCTGAACGGCTAAAGCCAGAATCTCCGGCAAAGTGGTCAAAGAAAGGTAATCTTTGGGTGAATTTTTCGGCACTTCGTAAGCTCGAAAATATGGAATAGAACCAGAGATATTTACAGTTTTAGTTTTCAGAAAAGTGCCAAAACAGGCCTTCAGCCGGGCAAGTCCACAAATGACCGTCACCGATTTTCAATGACATTTGGCATACTTATAGATTCGAACCCCAGGATCACGAATCCGGTCTCCGTTTCTCGAAATTCCTATTTGTTTTGTGTTTTATGGCGTGTCAAAGTCTACGACGGAAAACTTTAGACATCTCTGAGCACCACATAAGTGAGGTTAGGACAGAATTTTGAACTATTTCGTCACCTACGGAATGTAAAGAAAGCATTCGATGCAAAAATTTTGAAATTTATTTTTTTTGGTGTGCACACGTTTTGCCCCATAAGTCATTTAAAAATAAGAGATATCGCAAATCTAAGACTGGTCCTGGAGTCTACTCTCATTCAACTACCACTTGACCTGCCTAACTCAATTTTTTTTTCGGCACCCCCAAAAAATGGCAAGGTGCGCCCCTTCAATTTTCGACCCCTTGTCCAAACTTTAAACGTGAGTCAAGTCTGAACGGCTAAAGCGAGAATCTCCGGCAAAGTGGTCAAAGAAAGGTAATCTTTGGGTGAATTTTTCGGCACTTCGTAAGCTCGAAAATATGGAATAGAACCAGAGATATTTACAGTTTTAGTTTTCAGAAAAGTGCCAAAACAGGCCTTCAGCCGGGCAAGTCCACAAATGACCGTCACCGATTTCCATGACATTTGGCATACTTATAGATTCGAACCCCAGGATCACGAATCCGGTCTCCGTTTCTCGAAATTCCTATTTGTTTTGTGTTTTATGGCGTGTCAAAGTCTACGACGGAAAACTTTAGACATCTCTGAGCACCACATAAGTGAGGTTAGGACAGAATTTTGAACTATTTCGTCACCTACGGAATGTAAAGAAAGCATTCGATGCAAAAATTTTGAAATTTATTTTTTTTGGTGTGCACACGTTTTGCCCCATAAGTCATTTAAAAATAAGAGATATCGCAAATCTAAGACTGGTCCTGGAGTCTACTCTCATTCAACTACCACTTGACCTGCCTAACTCAATTTTTTTTTCGGCACCCCCAAAAAATGGCAAGGTGCGCCCCTTCAATTTTCGACCCCTTGTCCAAACTTTAAACGTGAGTCAAGTCTGAACGGCTAAAGCCAGAATCTCCGGCAAAGTGGTCAAAGAAAGGTAATCTTTGGGTGAATTTTTCGGCACTTCGTAAGCTCGAAAATATGGAATAGAACCAGAGATATTTACAGTTTTAGTTTTCAGAAAAGTGCCAAAACAGGCCTTCAGCCGGGCAAGTCCACAAATGACCGTCACCGATTTCCATGACATTTGGCATACTTATAGATTCGAACCCCAGGATCACGAATCCGGTCTCCGTTTCTCGAAATTCCTATTTGTTTTGTGTTTTATGGCGTGTCAAAGTCTACGACGGAAAACTTTAGACATCTCTGAGCACCACATAAGTGAGGTTAGGACAGAATTTTGAACTATTTCGTCACCTACGGAATGTAAAGAAAGCATTCGATGCAAAAATTTTGAAATTTATTTTTTTTGGTGTGCACACGTTTTGCCCCATAAGTCATTTAAAAATAAGAGATATCGCAAATCTAAGACTGGTCCTGGAGTCTACTCTCATTCAACTACCACTTGACCTGCCTAACTCAATTTTTTTTTCGGCACCCCCAAAAAATGGCAATTTGCTTTCGACCCCTTGTCCAAACTTTAAACGTGAGTCAAGTCTGAACGGCTAAAGCCAGAATCTCCGGCAAAGTGGTCAAAGAAAGGTAATCTTTGGGTGAATTTTTCGGCACTTCGTAAGCTCGAAAATATGGAATAGAACCAGAGATATTTACAGTTTTAGTTTTCAGAAAAGTGCCAAAACAGGCCTTCAGCCCGACAAGTCCACAAATGACCGTCACCGATTTCCATGACATTTGGCATACTTATAGATTCGAACCCCAGGATCACGAATCCGGTCTCCGTTTCTCGAAATTCCTATTTGTTTTGTGTTTTATGGCGTGTCAAAGTCTACGACGGAAAACTTTAGACATCTCTGAGCACCACATAAGTGAGGTTAGGACAGAATTTTGAACTATTTCGTCACCTACGGAATGTAAAGAAAGCATTCGATGCAAAAATTTTGAAATTTATTTTTTTTGGTGTGCACACGTTTTGCCCCATAAGTCATTTAAAAATAAGAGATATCGCAAATCTAAGACTGGTCCTGGAGTCTACTCTCATTCAACTACCACTTGACCTGCCTAACTCAATTTTTTTTTCGGCACCCCCAAAAAATGGCAAGGTGCGCCCCTTCAATTTTCGACCCCTTGTCCAAACTTTAAACGTGAGTCAAGTCTGAACGGCTAAAGCCAGAATCTCCGGCAAAGTGGTCAAAGAAAGGTAATCTTTGGGTGAATTTTTCGGCACTTCGTAAGCTCGAAAATATGGAATAGAACCAGAGATATTTACAGTTTTAGTTTTCAGAAAAGTGCCAAAACAGGCCTTCAGCCGGGCAAGTCCACAAATGACCGTCACCGATTTCCATGACATTTGGCATACTTATAGATTCGAACCCCAGGATCACGAATCCGGTCTCCGTTTCTCGAAATTCCTATTTGTTTTGTGTTTTATGGCGTGTCAAAGTCTACGACGGAAAACTTTAGACATCTCTGAGCACCACATAAGTGAGGTTAGGACAGAATTTTGAACTATTTCGTCACCTACGGAATGTAAAGAAAGCATTCGATGCAAAAATTTTGAAATTTATTTTTTTTGGTGTGCACACGTTTTGCCCCATAAGTCATTTAAAAATAAGAGATATCGCAAATCTAAGACTGGTCCTGGAGTCTACTCTCATTCAACTACCACTTGACCTGCCTAACTCAATTTTTTTTTCGGCACCCCCAAAAAATGGCAAGGTGCGCCCCTTCAATTTTCGACCCCTTGTCCAAACTTTAAACGTGAGTCAAGTCTGAACGGCTAAAGCCAGAATCTCCGGCAAAGTGGTCAAAGAAAGGTAATCTTTGGGTGAATTTTTCGGCACTTCGTAAGCTCGAAAATATGGAATAGAACCAGAGATATTTACAGTTTTAGTTTTCAGAAAAGTGCCAAAACAGGCCTTCAGCCGGGCAAGTCCACAAATGACCGTCACCGATTTCCATGACATTTGGCATACTTATAGATTCGAACCCCAGGATCACGAATCCGGTCTCCGTTTCTCGAAATTCCTATTTGTTTTGTGTTTTATGGCGTGTCAAAGTCTACGACGGAAAACTTTAGACATCTCTGAGCACCACATAAGTGAGGTTAGGACAGAATTTTGAACTATTTCGTCACCTACGGAATGTAAAGAAAGCATTCGATGCAAAAATTTTGAAATTTATTTTTTTTGGTGTGCACACGTTTTGCCCCATAAGTCATTTAAAAATAAGAGATATCGCAAATCTAAGACTGGTCCTGGAGTCTACTCTCATTCAACTACCACTTGACCTGCCTAACTCAATTTTTTTTTCGGCACCCCCAAAAAATGGCGAGGTGCGCCCCTTCAATTTTCGACCCCTTGTCCAAACTTTAAACGTGAGTCAAGTCTGAACGGCTAAAGCCAGAATCTCCGGCAAAGTGGTCAAAGAAAGGTAATCTTTGGGTGAATTTTTCGGCACTTCGTAAGCTCGAAAATATGGAATAGAACCAGAGATATTTACAGTTTTAGTTTTCAGAAAAGTGCCAAAACAGGCCTTCAGCCGGGCAAATCCACAAATGACCGTCACCGATTTCCATGACATTTGGTATACTTATAGATTCGAACACCAGGATCACGAATCCGGTCTCCGTTTCTCGAAATTCCTATTTGTTTTGTGTTTTATGGCGTGTCAAAGTCTACGACGGAAAACTTTAGACATCTCTGAGCACCACATAAGTGAGGTTAGGACAGAATTTTGAACTATTTCGTCACCTACGGAATGTAAAGAAAGCATTCGATGCAAAAATTTTGAAATTTATTTTTTTTGGTGTGCACACGTTTTGCCCCATAAGTCATTTAAAAATAAGAGATATCGCAAATCTAAGACTGGTCCTGGAGTCTACTCTCATTCAACTACCACTTGACCTGCCTAACTCAATTTTTTTTTCGGCACCCCCAAAAAATGGCAATTTTCGACCCCTTGTCCAAACTTTAAACGTGAGTCAAGTCTGAACGGCTAAAGCCAGAATCTCCGGCAAAGTGGTCAAAGAAAGGTAATCTTTGGGTGAATTTTTCGGCACTTCGTAAGCTCGAAAATATGGAATAGAACCAGAGATATTTACAGTTTTAGTTTTCAGAAAAGTGCCAAAACAGGCCTTCAGCCGGGCAAGTCCACAAATGACCGTCACCGATTTCCATGACATTTGGTATACTTATAGATTCGAACCCCAGGATCACGAATCCGGTCTCCGTTTCTCGAAATTCCTATTTGTTTTGTGTTTTATGGCGTGTCAAAGTCTACGACGGAAAACTTTAGCCATCTCTGAGCACCACATAAGTGAGGTTAGGACAGAATTTTGAACTATTTCGTCACCTACGGAATGTAAAGAAAGCATTCGATGCAAAAATTTTGAAATTTATTTTTTTTGGTGTGCACACGTTTTGCCCCATAAGTCATTTAAAAATAAGAGATATCGCAAATCTAAGACTGGTCCTGGAGTCTACTCTCATTCAACTACCACTGACCTGCCTAACTCAATTTTTTTTTCGGCACCCCCAAAAAATGGCAAGGTGCGCCCCTTCAATTTTCGACCCCTTGTCCAAACTTTAAACGTGAGTCAAGTCTGAACGGCTAAAGCCAGAATCTCCGGCAAAGTGGTCAAAGAAAGGTAATCTTTGGGTGAATTTTTCGGCACTTCGTAAGCTCGAAAATATGGAATAGAACCAGAGATATTTACAGTTTTAGTTTTCAGAAAAGTGCCAAAACAGGCCTTCAGCCGGGCAAGTCCACAAATGACCGTCACCGATTTCCATGACATTTGGTATACTTATAGATTCGAACACCAGGATCACGAATCCGGTCTCCGTTTCTCGAAATTCCTATTTGTTTTGTGTTTTATGGCGTGTCAAAGTCTACGACGGAAAACTTTAGACATCTCTGAGCACCACATAAGTGAGGTTAGGACAGAATTTTGAACTATTTCGTCACCTACGGAATGTAAAGAAAGCATTCGATGCAAAAATTTTGAAATTTATTTTTGTTGGTGTGCACACGTTTTGCCCCATAAGTCATTTAAAAATAAGAGATATCGCAAATCTAAGACTGGTCCTGGAGTCTACTCTCATTCAACTACCACTTGACCTGCCTAACTCAATTTTTTTTTCGGCACCCCCAAAAAATGGCAATTTTCGACCCCTTGTCCAAACTTTAAACGTGAGTCAAGTCTGAACGGCTAAAGCCAGAATCTCCGGCAAAGTGGTCAAAGAAAGGTAATCTTTGGGTGAATTTTTCGGCACTTCGTAAGCTCGAAAATATGGAATAGAACCAGAGATATTTACAGTTTTAGTTTTCAGAAAAGTGCCAAAACAGGCCTTCAGCCGGGCAAATCCACAAATGACCGTCACCGATTTCCATGACATTTGGTATACTTATAGATTCGAACACCAGGATCACGAATCCGGTCTCCGTTTCTCGAAATTCCTATTTGTTTTGTGTTTTATGGCGTGTCAAAGTCTACGACGGAAAACTTTAGACATCTCTGAGCACCACATAAGTGAGGTTAGGACAGAATTTTGAACTATTTCGTCACCTACGGAATGTAAAGAAAGCATTCGATGCAAAAATTTTGAAATTTATTTTTGTTGGTGTGCACACGTTTTGCCCCATAAGTCATTTAAAAATAAGAGATATCGCAAATCTAAGACTGGTCCTGGAGTCTACTCTCATTCAACTACCACTTGACCTGCCTAACTCAATTTTTTTTTCGGCACCCCCAAAAAATGGCAAGGTGCGCCCCTTCAATTTTCGACCCCTTGTCCAAACTTTAAACGTGAGTCAAGTCTGAACGGCTAAAGCCAGAATCTCCGGCAAAGTGGTCAAAGAAAGGTAATCTTTGGGTGAATTTTTCGGCACTTCGTAAGCTCGAAAATATGGAATAGAACCAGAGATATTTACAGTTTTAGTTTTCAGAAAAGTGCCAAAACAGGCCTTCAGCCGGGCAAATCCACAAATGACCGTCACCGATTTCCATGACATTTGGTATACTTATAGATTCGAACACCAGGATCACGAATCCGGTCTCCGTTTCTCGAAATTCCTATTTGTTTTGTGTTTTATGGCGTGTCAAAGTCTACGACGGAAAACTTTAGACATCTCTGAGCACCACATAAGTGAGGTTAGGACAGAATTTTGAACTATTTCGTCACCTACGGAATGTAAAGAAAGCATTCGATGCAAAAATTTTGAAATTTTTTTTTTTTGGTGTGCACACGTTTTGCCCCATAAGTCATTTAAAAATAAGAGATATCGCAAATCTAAGACTGGTCCTGGAGTCTACTCTCATTCAACTACCACTTGACCTGCCTAACTCAATTTTTTTTTCGGCACCCCCAAAAAATGGCAATTTTCGACCCCTTGTCCAAACTTTAAACGTGAGTCAAGTCTGAACGGCTAAAGCCAGAATCTCCGGCAAAGTGGTCAAAGAAAGGTAATCTTTGGGTGAATTTTTCGGCACTTCGTAAGCTCGAAAATATGGAATAGAACCAGAGATATTTACAGTTTTAGTTTTCAGAAAAGTGCCAAAACAGGCCTTCAGCCGGGCAAGTCCACAAATGACCGTCACCGATTTCCATGACATTTGGTATACTTATAGATTCGAACCCCAGGATCACGAATCCGGTCTCCGTTTCTCGAAATTCCTATTTGTTTTGTGTTTTATGGCGTGTCAAAGTCTACGACGGAAAACTTTAGACATCTCTGAGCACCACATAAGTGAGGTTAGGACAGAATTTTGAACTATTTCGTCACCTACGGAATGTAAAGAAAGCATTCGATGCAAAAATTTTGAAATTTATTTTTTTTGGTGTGCACACGTTTTGCCCCATAAGTCATTTAAAAATAAGAGATATCGCAAATCTAAGACTGGTCCTGGAGTCTACTCTCATTCAACTACCACTTGACCTGCCTAACTCAATTTTTTTTTCGGCACCCCCAAAAAATGGCAAGGTGCGCCCCTTCAATTTTCGACCCCTTGTCCAAACTTTAAACGTGAGTCAAGTCTGAACGGCTAAAGCCAGAATCTCCGGCAAAGTGGTCAAAGAAAGGTAATCTTTGGGTGAATTTTTCGGCACTTCGTAAGCTCGAAAATATGGAATAGAACCAGAGATATTTACAGTTTTAGTTTTCAGAAAAGTGCCAAAACAGGCCTTCAGCCGGGCAAGTCCACAAATGACCGTCACCGATTTCCATGACATTTGGCATACTTATAGATTCGAACCCCAGGATCACGAATCCGGTCTCCGTTTCTCGAAATTCCTATTTTTTTTGTGTTTTATGGCGTGTCAAAGTCTACGACGGAAAACTTTAGACATCTCTGAGCACCACATAAGTGAGGTTAGGACAGAATTTTGAACTATTTCGTCACCTACGGAATGTAAAGAAAGCATTCGATGCAAAAATTTTGAAATTTATTTTTTTTGGTGTGCACACGTTTTGCCCCATAAGTCATTTAAAAATAAGAGATATCGCAAATCTAAGACTGGTCCTGGAGTCTACTCTCATTCAACTGCCACTTGACCTGCCTAACTCAATTTTTTTTTCGGCACCCCCAAAAAATGGCAAGGTGCGCCCCTTCAATTTTCGACCCCTTGTCCAAACTTTAAACGTGAGTCAAGTCTGAACGGCTAAAGCCAGAATCTCCGGCAAAGTGGTCAAAGAAAGGTAATCTTTGGGTGAATTTTTCGGCACTTCGTAAGCTCGAAAATATGGAATAGAACCAGAGATATTTACAGTTTTAGTTTTCAGAAAAGTGCCAAAACAGGCCTTCAGCCGGGCAAGTCCACAAATGACCGTCACCGATTTCCATGACATTTGGCATACTTATAGATTCGAACCCCAGGATCACGAATCCGGTCTCCGTTTCTCGAAATTCCTATTTGTTTTGTGTTTTATGGCGTGTCAAAGTCTACGACGGAAAACTTTAGACATCTCTGAGCACCACATAAGTGAGGTTAGGACAGAATTTTGAACTATTTCGTCACCTACGGAATGTAAAGAAAGCATTCGATGCAAAAATTTTGAAATTTATTTTTTTTGGTGTGCACACGTTTTGCCCCATAAGTCATTTAAAAATAAGAGATATCGCAAATCTAAGACTGGTCCTGGAGTCTACTCTCATTCAACTACCACTTGACCTGCCTAACTCAATTTTTTTTTCGGCACCCCCAAAAAATGGCAATTTTCGACCCCTTGTCCAAACTTTAAACGTGAGTCAAGTCTGAACGGCTAAAGCCAGAATCTCCGGCAAAGTGGTCAAAGAAAGGTAATCTTTGGGTGAATTTTTCGGCACTTCGTAAGCTCGAAAATATGGAATAGAACCAGAGATATTTACAGTTTTAGTTTTCAGAAAAGTGCCAAAACAGGCCTTCAGCCGGGCAAGTCCACAAATGACCGTCACCGATTTCCATGACATTTGGCATACTTATAGATTCGAACCCCAGGATCACGAATCCGGTCTCCGTTTCTCGAAATTCCTATTTGTTTTGTGTTTTATGGCGTGTCAAAGTCTACGACGGAAAACTTTAGACATCTCTGAGCACCACATAAGTGAGGTTAGGACAGAATTTTGAACTATTTCGTCACCTACGGAATGTAAAGAAAGCATTCGATGCAAAAATTTTGAAATTTATTTTTTTTGGTGTGCACACGTTTTGCCCCATAAGTCATTTAAAAATAAGAGATATCGCAAATCTAAGACTGGTCCTGGAGTCTACTCTCATTCAACTACCACTTGACCTGCCTAACTCAAATTTTTTTCGGCACCCCCAAAAAATGGCAAGGTGCTTTCGACCCCTTGTCCAAACTTTAAACGTGAGTCAAGTCTGAACGGCTAAAGCCAGAATCTCCGGCAAAGTGGTCAAAGAAAGGTAATCTTTGGGTGAATTTTTCGGCACTTCGTAAGCTCGAAAATATGGAACGGCTAAAGCCAGAATCTCCGGCAAAGTGGTCAAAGAAAGGTAATCTTTGGGTGAATTTTTCGGCACTTCGTAAGCTCGAAAATATGGAATAGAACCAGAGATATTTACAGTTTTAGTTTTCAGAAAAGTGCCAAAACAGGCCTTCAGCCGGGCAAGTCCACAAATGACCGTCACCGATTTCCATGACATTTGGCATACTTATAGATTCGAACCCCAGGATCACGAATCCGGTCTCCGTTTCTCGAAATTCCTATTTGTTTTGTGTTTTATGGCGTGTCAAAGTCTACGACGGAAAACTTTAGACATCTCTGAGCACCACATAAGTGAGGTTAGGACAGAATTTTGAACTATTTCGTCACCTACGGAATGTAAAGAAAGCATTCGATGCAAAAATTTTGAAATTTATTTTTTTTGGTGTGCACACGTTTTGCCCCATAAGTCATTTAAAAATAAGAGATATCGCAAATCTAAGACTGGTCCTGGAGTCTACTCTCATTCAACTACCACTTGACCTGCCTAACTCAATTTTTTTTTCGGCACCCCCAAAAAATGGCAAGGTGCGCCCCTTCAATTTTCGACCCCTTGTCCAAACTTTAAACGTGAGTCAAGTCTGAACGGCTAAAGCCAGAATCTCCGGCAAAGTGGTCAAAGAAAGGTAATCTTTGGGTGAATTTTTCGGCACTTCGTAAGCTCGAAAATATGGAATAGAACCAGAGATATTTACAGTTTTAGTTTTCAGAAAAGTGCCAAAACAGGCCTTCAGCCGGGCAAGTCCACAAATGACCGTCACCGATTTCCATGACATTTGGCATACTTATAGATTCGAACCCCAGGATCACGAATCCGGTCTCCGTTTCTCGAAATTCCTATTTCTTTTGTGTTTTAGGGGTGAGTGAGTGAGTATTGTTTAAGGGCCCATCGACAACTAGGTCATTAGGGCCCTAAGTTCACAGAATAAAACAAGCCAACAATAAAACCTCACCCTAAAAAGCTAAAAGGTGAAAGTTAAAATAACTTAAAAAAGGTTAAAAAGTCTAAAACCGAGAGCTAAAACAGTTAAAAGTTAAACAACTGGTAAAAACGTAGACTTATAAAACTTAAAACTGATAAAATCTTTAAAAGGTAAAAGCCAGAATAACATCCAAAGTAAAAACAACTAAAAGTCAATATCCGCCAATATAAAAGCACCTTACACTTGCTTGCAAAAATCAATCTTGGCAACAAACCGCAGTGCTGTATTGACAGCTACTGCGTCGTTGCCTAAAACAGAGCACAGTGTAAGGCCCAGGCCTAGGGACTGACGCTCATGACCGTATTGCGGACAATCAAGAAGGACATGTGCGACGGAGAGTGGAACATTGCACGTCGCACAGACAGGCTCCGGATCACCACACAAAAGATGTCCATGCGTGGCTCGAGTGTGGCCTATCCTCAGGCGGGTTAAAATCACTTCCTCACGCCTGGAATTCCTGCAGCTGGTCTGCCAGGGTTGTACAGTGTCCTTTATTGTCCGTAACTGAGTGCCAGCTAACGCTTCCCAAGATTGCTGCCAGTGGGTAAATAGATGGCGGCGAAAGTATTTCTGCACATCTACATAGGGTAGCGCACGGGTGGAGTATTCCGGGAGGCGGCATGCAGACTTTGCAGCCGCATCCGCCGCCTCGTTGCCCGGAATACCCACATGGCCTGGGATCCACGTAAAAACAAACTGGTATCCGCGAGACAGTAGTTGCGAGATCAACGTCTGAATTTTAATAATCAATGCCGAGGTGCCGATAAACTGTTGCAGGGCCTGGAGGGCGCTAAAAGAGTCGGAACAGATAATAAAACTTCCAGGACCTGAACTGGAGATAAAAAGCAGGAAATAAAATATGGCAAACAGCTCGGCGGTAAATACTGAACTGGCGTCTGGAAGGCGGTACTTGCGAACGTCGCCATGGTATACAAAAGCGGAACCCGTCGCACTACCCATCCGTGAGCCATCAGTAAATACCGGAGTATGAGTCCGGTATCGGCCCAGAACTGCGGTGAAAAGTTGGTGAAACACCGAGTGAGGGGTAGCTAACTTCGCACTGCTCGACAGCTCCAGGTCAAAGCGTGCACGCTGGAGCTGCCATGGAGGGTATCGGCCATGCGAATGCCGCTCTACGGCTGGCAAGCGTAGATCGTGTGCGGTCAGAAGTTCTCGAAACCTGATGCCGCTTGGACGGGAGATAGTTGTATTCCGCGTATAACGGTACACTAGGTCTGGACGCAATACAGGTGGAAACGAAGGATGACCTGGATGAGCGGCCAACCTTGCCACGTAGGAACATAGTAACAACGAGCGTCGGGCAGACAGTGGGGGTTCGCCAGAATCAGCATACAGACAGTCCACTCTACTTGTACGGAAAGCCCCAGTAGCGAGACGGATACCAGTGTGATGTATTGTATCTAAAAGGCGGAGTTTAGAGGCGGATGCGGAGCCATAGATAAAACAGCCGTAGTCTAGTTTGGACCGGACCAGTGAACGATACAACCTCAACATGACCGTGCGATCGCCGCCCCAAGATACCCCAGATAAAACCCGGAGCACCCGAAGCGAACGATCGCAGGAAGCACGCAGATAACGAATATGGTGCTCCCATGTAAGTTTGCTGTCGAGGTGTAAGCCCAAGAATTTCAGGTGCGGAACAAATGGAAGACGCGTGCCACGCAAATAAAGATCAGGGGCCGGGTGTACGCCACGAAGTCGATGGAAGTGGACACATTGTGTTTTCGTAGGGGAGAACTGAAAGCCGGTGCGAAATGCCCACTCGGCGATGGATGTTATAGCTAGCTGCAGTTGACGCTCGATGTGCTCTAAACTATGAGAGCGATAGTATATCGCAAAGTCGTCAACATACAGTGACATTGGTATTCCCCTACGAACAACACTGGCAATGCCGTTGATGGCCACGGCGAAAAGTGTTACACTCAGAATCGACCCCTGGGGTACACCATTCTCCTGGATTCGTTCTTGTGAAAGCGTATGGCCAATGCGGACACGAAATCGGCGAAGTTGTAAAAAATTAAGAACAAAGAGAGCTAGATGGCCACGTAAACCGTAGTCGTGTAAACTACGGAGGATACCATAGCGCCATGTAGTGTCGTAGGCCTTCTGCAGGTCGAAGAACACCCCCACGACATGCTGCTTCATGAGAAAGGCATTCTGGATGTAGGCCTCCATGCGAGTAAGGTTATCGACACTCGAGCGATGACGACGAAAGCCGCACTGAACGTTGCTCAGCAGGTTATTCGTCTCCAGCCACCACACTAAGCGAGTGTTAATCATTCGTTCCATGGTCTTACAAACGACACTCGTCAGGCAGATAGGACGGTAGCTAGAGGGAAGTGTCCGGTCCTTCCCCGGCCGAGGGATAGGGATGACAGTACCCTCGCGCCAGGAAGAAGGGAAAACCTGCTGAAGCCAGATGCGGTTGTACATGTTCAGCAGGAAGGTCAACGCCTCAGGTGGAAGATGAAGCAGCATTTGTCGGTGAATGTCATCAGGCCCAGGAGAAGAGTCCTTCGCGAGAGACAAAGCATGGGCTAGTTCCGCCTCCGTAAAATGAGCGTTGTACGGTTCACTAGAGTCACTTTTAAAATTGAGGACTACCCGCTCCGCAGATTCCTTGACGGGTAAAAAGGTAGTGTGGTAGCTTTGGGTTTGGCTATCAGCAGCGAAAGCGTCTGCGAGGGCGTCGGCGATATCCTGCTCGTGGGTGTAAGAGCGTCCCTGCACGGCAAGACCGGGTATTATCGTCCGGCGACACTTGCCGTACATACGCCGAACCGCAGTCCACACCCTTTGTGTTGAAGTGCGTCGAGAGATGGAAGAGACGTAAGTTACCCAGGATGTGCGTTTTGCACTGCGAAGTACAAAACGCGCCCGGGCACGCACTCGCTTAAAGGTAATAAAGTTCTCTTCCGTAGGATGTGCACTGAAAACTCGCAAGGCCCGCTTGCGGGCTTTAACAGCCAAACGACATTCCTCGGACCACCAAGGCACAGGAAGATGACGAGGTGTAGTAGAACCGCGAGGAATGCTGGAATTTGCTGCAAGCAGGACAGAACATGTAAAATACTCCACCATGTTGTCGATGGTGGTAAAACCATCGTCGGTAAGGTGAATGAGGGAACGAAATTTCCCCCAGTCAGCCTTGGAAATAATCCAGTGAGGGTGTCGTGTTGGAATAGTATGGAAACCAGATATGTGAATGTTAATGGGAAAATGGTCACTGCCAAAGAGGTCGGAGAGCACCGACCAATCAATGAGTGGTACCAATGACGGGCTACAGAAGCTAACGTCTAAGGCGGAGTACGTACCATAGGCAGATGATAAAAAGGTAGGGGCACCAGTGTTCAACAAAAGGAGGCCGGACATATCGCAAACGTCTCCTACAAGGCATCCGCGAGCATCGTCAGTGTCGGAGCCCCATGAAGAGTGTTTGGCATTCAGATCACCAAGGAAGATAAAGGGTGGCGGAATCTGAGCCAAAAGAGCTCGAAGGTCGTTCTCGTGTACAACACTGACCGGTGGCAGATAGACATTGCAAATTGACAGACTTAAGCCCTGCAACTGGACACGCACAGCCACAGCTTGCAGCGGCGTGTTTAGCGGGATGCTTGTGGCAGAGATGGTATGCGCCACCAAAGTAGCAACTCCTCCGCTTGCTCGTCGATCAGCTGCAGAGTCATGCCTAAAAGCCGAAAAACCACGAAGATGTAATGCGTGATTAGGGTGCAAATGTGTTTCTTGTAGGCAGACGATTGATGGAGAGCGTTGCGCAACGAGATGCTGTATGTCCGGAACACGTGCCCGGAACCCATTAACATTCCACTGGATTATTTCCATGGTAAAGAAGAATTAGTGATTCGTCTTCATCTTTTTCTTTTTCATCTTTACCTTAACCGACTTTGGACGGGGTAGGTTAATTTCGTCATCCCCTAGTGACTCCTCGGATGTACGGGAGTCTGAAGATCCCCTGCGGCTCGCGGAACGTGAGCGGGAGCGGGACTTCATTGATGACGTGTGGCTGCTGGCGCGAACATCAGGCCTAGAGGAATGGCTATCAACAGGCTGGCTACGACTTGTGGACGCCTTGTGAGCTGGTGTCTGCACGGCTGTAGATGTTGTAGCTTTTGCAGGTGTGGCACGAGACAGTGGAACAATACTCGCTGGTAGGTCTGTCTGTGTGGAGGCATCTGATACAGGGACATGCTGTATCGCTACGGTGTTAACAGGAGCGCGTCGGGCAGCCAAGGCATAACCTGTGGTGGTCGCAGGTTGCAGCTGCTCAAAGCGACGACGCGCCTCTGGAAATGTAAGATGTTCTTTCACGCGTAGCTCCTGTATACATTTTTCATCCAGAAACTTCGCACACTGACGCGAGCTAGATGGATGACCGGCTCCACAGTTAACACAATGAGGGTCACGGGTACAAGCCGTGCCCTCATGAGGTGATAGGCCACAACGCTCACAAACGGCAGGATGGTTGCACGCGGTCTTAGTATGTCCGAACTTCTGACACTGAAAACAGCGCATAGGGTTCGGGACATATTGACGTACGGCGGCACGCTCGTACCCGCAGAAGATGTATTCTGGCAACTGTGTGCCCTTAAAAGTGAGGAAAACCGTACGTAAATCAATCACTTTACCATCCTGCTTTCTTGTCAGACGGTACGCTTGACACACACGCTGGTCGGAGAGGCAAGTAACAATCTCCTCGTTTGACAGACCGTCCAGACTGGATGTGGTGACAACTCCTCTGCATGAGTTTAGAGATTTATGTGGGGCTACCCGGATGGGGTAGGAGCCCAACAAAGTGGCTTTCAACAATTTCTGGCACTGGTCTGCGGTGGTCACTTCTACCAAAAGCGTACCGTCTCGTACTCGGGTGGCGTTTTTAACAAGGCCACAGATCCTGTCGAGTTCTTTCTTTATGTAAAAGGGGCTAAGATCCTTCATCGTTTTCCTTTCACTGGCCAAGGTCATAACTAGAAAACTGTCGAAATGGGAGGGTTTGCGCGGATGCATGTTGAAATCGGACCCCCATCCGGAACCGTCGGCGTCAGCCTGCCATCCGGGGGTCAAAGAAAAGAAAGACACCAAAATCTCCACGGTCTGTGCCGCCATGGAGACCCCTCCATGACTGACCTCAAGGCGTACTTCAGAGGAGCTACCCTCCGATCTCCACTGCTTGTCCGCATGGGTAAACCGTTCACCACGTGACACCCCGGTTTTATGCCCCCACCACAGGAATAACCGCCTGTGGCTCCCCGCTTTAGCACACGCTGCCTCAACGGAGTCAGCGTGGATTCAGGGGACTTCGGGTTGATTACACCGGGGCTCCGTCAGCGGTAACACGTCCGGCCGGTGATACTAACCCGACGGCACGCGGCCGTCGGGAGATTAACACCGGCCGTGCCCTCAAGGAGCTACGTGGGTGTACATGACGTGTGGACGGGCTCCGCACCTAAGGCTACACATGGGGGCAGTGTGAAGGGTCCGCACAACCTTCGCGCCTGAGACCTCCGAAGAGCACACAAGTCGGGGGCCGCGCTGAAAACCGTGGGACAGGACCACGGAGATAGGAAAGATCCCTGCTGGTGAGACAGGAGTTATAAAACTAAGGCCTTACTAACTAATAATCGGAATAAACCTAGAAGAGGAAGAGGGTGATATAAAAAACAACATAAAATGCTGCACGTGGCACAGTTAATGAAGGTGGAGGGGGTGAAGTGATAGTGAGCAGCTCGGGGCCCCGGGTGCGCCAAACCCGGACCTACCGTGGTAGGTTCCCCTGGGGGATTTTGTGTTTTATGGCGTGTCAAAGTCTACGACGGAAAACTTTAGACATCTCTGAGCACCACATAAGTGAGGTTAGGACAGAATTTTGAACTATTTCGTCACCTACGGAAAGTAAAGAAAGCATTCGATGCAAAAATTTTGAAATTTATTTTTTTTGGTGTGCACACGTTTTGCCCCATAAGTCATTTAAAAATAAGAGATATCGCAAATCTAAGACTGGTCCTGGAGTCTACTCTCATTCAACTACCACTTGACCTGCCTAACTCAATTTTTTTTTCGGCACCCCCAAAAAATGGCAAGGTGCTTTCGACCCCTTGTCCAAAATTTAAACGTGAGTCAAGTCTGAACGGCTAAAGCCAGAATCTCCGGCAAAGTGGTCAAAGAAAGGTAATCTTTGGGTGAATTTTTCGGCACTTCGTAAGCTCGAAAATATGGAATAGAACCAGAGATATTTACAGTTTTAGTTTTCAGAAAAGTGCCAAAACAGGTCTTCAGCCGGGCAAGTCCACAAATGACCGTCACCGATTTCCATGACATTTGGCATACTTATAGATTCGAACCCCAGGATCACGAATCCGGTCTCCGTTTCTCGAAATTCCTATTTGTTTTGTGTTTTATGGCGTGTCAAAGTCTACGACGGAAAACTTTAGACATCTCTGAGCACCACATAAGTGAGGTTAGGACAGAATTTTGAACTATTTCGTCACCTACGGAATGTAAAGAAAGCATTCGATGCAAAAATTTTGAAATTTATTTTTTTTGGTGTGCACACGTTTTGCCCCATAAGTCATTTAAAAATAAGAGATATCGCAAATCTAAGACTGGTCCTGGAGTCTACTCTCATTCAACTACCACTTGACCTGCCTAACTCAATTTTTTTTTCGGCACCCCCAAAAAATGGCAAGGTGCGCCCCTTCAATTTTCGACCCCTTGTCCAAACTTTAAACGTGAGTCAAGTCTGAACGGCTAAAGCCAGAATCTCCGGCAAAGTGGTCAAAGAAAGGTAATCTTTGGGTGAATTTTTCGGCACTTCGTAAGCTCGAAAATATGGAATAGAACCAGAGATATTTACAGTTTTAGTTTTCAGAAAAGTGCCAAAACAGGCCTTCAGCCGGGCAAGTCCACAAATGACCGTCACCGATTTCCATGACATTTGGCATACTTATAGATTCGAACCCCAGGATCACGAATCCGGTCTCCGTTTCTCGAAATTCCTATTTGTTTTGTGTTTTATGGCGTGTCAAAGTCTACGACGGAAAACTTTAGACATCTCTGAGCACCACATAAGTGAGGTTAGGACAGAATTTTGAACTATTTGGTCACCTACGGAATGTAAAGAAAGCATTCGATGCAAAAATTTTGAAATTTATTTTTTTTGGTGTGCACACGTTTTGCCCCATAAGTCATTTAAAAATAAGAGATATCGCAAATCTAAGACTGGTCCTGGAGTCTACTCTCATTCAACTACCACTTGACCTGCCTAACTCAATTTTTTTTTCGGCACCCGCAAAAAATGGCAAGGTGCGCCCCTTCAATTTTCGACCCCTTGTCCAAACTTTAAACGTGAGTCAAGTCTGAACGGCTAAAGCCAGAATCTCCGGCAAAGTGGTCAAAGAAAGGTAATCTTTGGGTGAATTTTTCGGCACTTCGTAGGCTCGAAAATATGGAATAGAACCAGAGATATTTACAGTTTTAGTTTTCAGAAAAGTGCCAAAACAGGCCTTCAGCCGGGCAAGTCCACAAATGACCGTCACCGATTTCCATGACATTTGGCATACTTATAGATTCGAACCCCAGGATCACGAATCCGGTCTCCGTTTCTCGAAATTCCTATTTGTTTTGTGTTTTATGGCGTGTCAAAGTCTACGACGGAAAAGTTTAGACATCTCTGAGCACCACATAAGTGAGGTTAGGACAGAATTTTGAACTATTTCGTCACCTACGGAATGTAAAGAAAGCATTCGATGCAAAAATTTTGAAATTTATTTTTTTTGGTGTGCACACGTTTTGCCCCATAAGTCATTTAAAAATAAGAGATATCGCAAATCTAAGACTGGTCCTGGAGTCTACTCTCATTCAACTACCACTTGACCTGCCTAACTCAATTTTTTTTCGGCACCCCTAAAAAATGGCGAGGTGCCCCCCTTCAATTTTCGACCCCTTGTCCAAACTTTAAACGTGAGTCAAGTCTGAACGGCTAAAGCCAGAATCTCCGGCAAAGTGGTCAAAGAAAGGTAATCTTTGGGTGAATTTTTCGGCACTTCGTAAGCTCGAAAATATGGAATAGAACCAGAGATATTTACAGTTTTAGTTTTCAGAAAAGTGCCAAAACAGGCCTTCAGCCGGGCAAGTCCACAAATGACCGTCACCGATTTCCATGACATTTGGCATACTTATAGATTCGAACCCCAGGATCACGAATCCGGTCTCCGTTTCTCGAAATTCCTATTTGTTTTGTGTTTTATGGCGTGTCAAAGTCTACGACGGAAAACTTTAGACATCTCTGAGCACCACATAAGTGAGGTTAGGACAGAATTTTGAACTATTTCGTCACCTACGGAATGTAAAGAAAGCATTCGATGCAAAAATTTTGAAATTTATTTTTTTTGGTGTGCACACGTTTTGCCCCATAAGTCATTTAAAAATAAGAGATATCGCAAATCTAAGACTGGTCCTGGAGTCTACTCTCATTCAACTACCACTTGACCTGCCTAACTCAATTTTTTTTTCGGCACCCCCAAAAAATGGCAAGGTGCGCCCCTTCAATTTTCGACCCCTTGTCCAAACTTTAAACGTGAGTCAAGTCTGAACGGCTAAAGCCACAATCTCCGGCAAAGTGGTCAAAGAAAGGTAATCTTTGGGTGAATTTTTCGGCACTTCGTAAGCTCGAAAATATGGAATAGAACCAGAGATATTTACAGTTTTAGTTTTCAGAAAAGTGCCAAAACAGGCCTTCAGCCGGGCAAGTCCACAAATGACCGGCACCGATTTCCATGACATTTGGCATACTTATAGATTCGAACCCCAGGATCACGAATCCGGTCTCCGTTTCTCGAAATTCCTATTTGTTTTGTGTTTTATGGCGTGTCAAAGTCTACGACGGAAAAGTTTAGACATCTCTGAGCACCACATAAGTGAGGTTAGGACAGAATTTTGAACTATTTCGTCACCTACGGAATGTAAAGAAAGCATTCGATGCAAAAATTTTGAAATTTATTTTTTTTGGTGTGCACACGTTTTGCCCCATAAGTCATTTAAAAATAAGAGATATCGCAAATCTAAGACTGGTCCTGGAGTCTACTCTCATTCAACTACCACTTGACCTGCCTAACTCAATTTTTTTTCGGCACCCCCAAAAAATGGCGAGGTGCCCCCCTTCAATTTTCGACCCCTTGTCCAAACTTTAAACGTGAGTCAAGTCTGAACGGCTAAAGCCAGAATCTCCGGCAAAGTGGTCAAAGAAAGGTAATCTTTGGGTGAATTTTTCGGCACTTCGTAAGCTCGAAAATATGGAATAGAACCAGAGATATTTACAGTTTTAGTTTTCAGAAAAGTGCCAAAACAGGCCTTCAGCCGGGCAAGTCCACAAATGACCGTCACCGATTTCCATGACATTTGGCATACTTATAGATTCGAACCCCAGGATCACGAATCCGGTCTCCGTTTCTCGAAATTCCTATTTGTTTTGTGTTTTATGGCGTGTCAAAGTCTACGACGGAAAACTTTAGACATCTCTGAGCACCACATAAGTGAGGTTAGGACAGAATTTTGAACTATTTCGTCACCTACGGAA
This sequence comes from Tenodera sinensis, assembly GCA_030765045.1. Lineage (NCBI taxonomy): Eukaryota > Metazoa > Arthropoda > Insecta > Mantodea > Mantidae > Tenodera > Tenodera sinensis. The sequence goes on from CM060961.1 coordinate 107,497,851, forward strand.
TGTAAAGAAAGCATTCGATGCAAAAATTTTGAAATTTATTTTTTTTGGTGTGCACACGTTTTGCCCCATAAGTCATTTAAAAATAAGAGATATCGCAAATCTAAGACTGGTCCTGGAGTCTACTCTCATTCAACTACCACTTGACCTGCCTAACTCAATTTTTTTTTCGGCACCCCCAAAAAATGGCAAGGTGCGCCCCTTCAATTTTCGACCCCTTGTCCAAACTTTAAACGTGAGTCAAGTCTGAACGGCTAAAGCCAGAATCTCCGGCAAAGTGGTCAAAGAAAGGTAATCTTTGGGTGAATTTTTCGGCACTTCGTAAGCTCGAAAATATGGAATAGAACCAGAGATATTTACAGTTTTAGTTTTCAGAAAAGTGCCAAAACAGGCCTTCAGCCGGGCAAGTCCACAAATGACCGTCACCGATTTCCATGACATTTGGCATACTTATAGATTCGAACCCCAGGATCACGAATCCGGTCTCCGTTTCTCGAAATTCCTATTTGTTTTGTGTTTTATGGCGTGTCAAAGTCTACGACGGAAAACTTTAGACATCTCTGAGCACCACATAAGTGAGGTTAGGACAGAATTTTGAACTATTTCGTCACCTACGGAATGTAAAGAAAGCATTCGATGCAAAAATCTTGAAATTTATTTTTTTTGGTGTGCACACGTTTTGCCCCATAAGTCATTTAAAAATAAGAGATATCGCAAATCTAAGACTGGTCCTGGAGTCTACTCTCATTCAACTACCACTTGACCTGCCTAACTCAATTTTTTTTTCGGCACCCCCAAAAAATGGCAAGGTGCTTTCGACCCCTTGTCCAAAATTTAAACGTGAGTCAAGTCTGAACGGCTAAAGCCAGAATCTCCGGCAAAGTGGTCAAAGAAAGGTAATCTTTGGGTGAATTTTTCGGCACTTCGTAAGCTCGAAAATATGGAATAGAACCAGAGATATTTACAGTTTTAGTTTTCAGAAAAGTGCCAAAACAGGTCTTCAGCCGGGCAAGTCCACAAATGACCGTCACCGATTTCCATGACATTTGGCATACTTATAGATTCGAACCCCAGGATCACGAATCCGGTCTCCGTTTCTCGAAATTCCTATTTGTTTTGTGTTTTATGGCGTGTCAAAGTCTACGACGGAAAACTTTAGACATCTCTGAGCACCACATAAGTGAGGTTAGGACAGAATTTTGAACTATTTCGTCACCTACGGAATGTAAAGAAAGCATTCGATGCAAAAATTTTGAAATTTATTTTTTTTGGTGTGCACACGTTTTGCCCCATAAGTCATTTAAAAATAAGAGATATCGCAAATCTAAGACTGGTCCTGGAGTCTACTCTCATTCAACTACCACTTGACCTGCCTAACTCAATTTTTTTTTCGGCACCCCCAAAAAATGGCAAGGTGCGCCCCTTCAATTTTCGACCCCTTGTCCAAACTTTAAACGTGAGTCAAGTCTGAACGGCTAAAGCCAGAATCTCCGGCAAAGTGGTCAAAGAAAGGTAATCTTTGGGTGAATTTTTCGGCACTTCGTAAGCTCGAAAATATGGAATAGAACCAGAGATATTTACAGTTTTAGTTTTCAGAAAAGTGCCAAAACAGGCCTTCAGCCGGGCAAGTCCACAAATGACCGTCACCGATTTCCATGACATTTGGCATACTTATAGATTCGAACCCCAGGATCACGAATCCGGTCTCCGTTTCTCGAAATTCCTATTTGTTTTGTGTTTTATGGCGTGTCAAAGTCTACGACGGAAAACTTTAGACATCTCTGAGCACCACATAAGTGAGGTTAGGACAGAATTTTGAACTATTTGGTCACCTACGGAATGTAAAGAAAGCATTCGATGCAAAAATTTTGAAATTTATTTTTTTTGGTGTGCACACGTTTTGCCCCATAAGTCATTTAAAAATAAGAGATATCGCAAATCTAAGACTGGTCCTGGAGTCTACTCTCATTCAACTACCACTTGACCTGCCTAACTCAATTTTTTTTTCGGCACCCGCAAAAAATGGCAAGGTGCGCCCCTTCAATTTTCGACCCCTTGTCCAAACTTTAAACGTGAGTCAAGTCTGAACGGCTAAAGCCAGAATCTCCGGCAAAGTGGTCAAAGAAAGGTAATCTTTGGGTGAATTTTTCGGCACTTCGTAAGCTCGAAAATATGGAATAGAACCAGAGATATTTACAGTTTTAGTTTTCAGAAAAGTGCCAAAACAGGCCTTCAGCCGGGCAAGTCCACAAATGACCGTCACCGATTTCCATGACATTTGGCATACTTATAGATTCGAACCCCAGGATCACGAATCCGGTCTCCGTTTCTCGAAATTCCTATTTGTTTTGTGTTTTATGGCGTGTCAAAGTCTACGACGGAAAAGTTTAGACATCTCTGAGCACCACATAAGTGAGGTTAGGACAGAATTTTGAACTATTTCGTCACCTACGGAATGTAAAGAAAGCATTCGATGCAAAAATTTTGAAATTTATTTTTTTTGGTGTGCACACGTTTTGCCCCATAAGTCATTTAAAAATAAGAGATATCGCAAATCTAAGACTGGTCCTGGAGTCTACTCTCATTCAACTACCACTTGACCTGCCTAACTCAATTTTTTTTCGGCACCCCTAAAAAATGGCAAGGTGCCCCCCTTCAATTTTCGACCCCTTGTCCAAACTTTAAACGTGAGTCAAGTCTGAACGGCTAAAGCCAGAATCTCCGGCAAAGTGGTCAAAGAAAGGTAATCTTTGGGTGAATTTTTCGGCACTTCGTAAGCTCGAAAATATGGAATAGAACCAGAGATATTTACAGTTTTAGTTTTCAGAAAAGTGCCAAAACAGGCCTTCAGCCGGGCAAGTCCACAAATGACCGTCACCGATTGCCATGACATTTGGCATACTTATAGATTCGAACCCCAGGATCACGAATCCGGTCTCCGTTTCTCGAAATTCCTATTTGTTTTGTGTTTTATGGCGTGTCAAAGTCTACGACGGAAAACTTTAGACATCTCTGAGCACCACATAAGTGAGGTTAGGACAGAATTTTGAACTATTTCGTCACCTACGGAATGTAAAGAAAGCATTCGATGCAAAAATTTTGAAATTTATTTTTTTTGGTGTGCACACGTTTTGCCCCATAAGTCATTTAAAAATAAGAGATATCGCAAATCTAAGACTGGTCCTGGAGTCTACTCTCATTCAACTACCACTTGACCTGCCTAACTCAATTTTTTTTTCGGCACCCCCAAAAAATGGCAAGGTGCGCCCCTTCAATTTTCGACCCCTTGTCCAAACTTTAAACGTGAGTCAAGTCTGAACGGCTAAAGCCAGAATCTCCGGCAAAGTGGTCAAAGAAAGGTAATCTTTGGGTGAATTTTTCGGCACTTCGTAAGCTCGAAAATATGGAATAGAACCAGAGATATTTACAGTTTTAGTTTTCAGAAAAGTGCCAAAACAGGCCTTCAGCCGGGCAAGTCCACAAATGACCGTCACCGATTTCCATGACATTTGGCATACTTATAGATTCGAACCCCAGGATCACGAATCCGGTCTCCGTTTCTCGAAATTCCTATTTGTTTTGTGTTTTATGGCGTGTCAAAGTCTACGACGGAAAACTTTAGACATCTCTGAGCACCACATAAGTGAGGTTAGGACAGAATTTTGAACTATTTCGTCACCTACGGAATGTAAAGAAAGCATTCGATGCAAAAATTTTGAAATTTATTTTTTTTGGTGTGCACACGTTTTGCCCCATAAGTCATTTAAAAATAAGAGATATCGCAAATCTAAGACTGGTCCTGGAGTCTACTCTCATTCAACTACCACTTGACCTGCCTAACTCAATTTTTTTTCGGCACCCCCAAAAAATGGCGAGGTGCCCCCCTTCAATTTTCGACCCCTTGTCCAAACTTTAAACGTGAGTCAAGTCTGAACGGCTAAAGCCAGAATCTCCGGCAAAGTGGTCAAAGAAAGGTAATCTTTGGGTGAATTTTTCGGCACTTCGTAAGCTCGAAAATATGGAATAGAACCAGAGATATTTACAGTTTTAGTTTTCAGAAAAGTGCCAAAACAGGCCTTCAGCCGGGCAAGTCCACAAATGACCGTCACCGATTTCCATGACATTTGGCATACTTATAGATTCGAACCCCAGGATCACGAATCCGGTCTCCGTTTCTCGAAATTCCTATTTGTTTTGTGTTTTATGGCGTGTCAAAGTCTACGACGGAAAACTTTAGACATCTCTGAGCACCACATAAGTGAGGTTAGGACAGAATTTTGAACTATTTCGTCACCTACGGAATGTAAAGAAAGCATTCGATGCAAAAATTTTGAAATTTATTTTTTTTGGTGTGCACACGTTTTGCCCCATAAGTCATTTAAAAATAAGAGATATCGCAAATCTAAGACTGGTCCTGGAGTCTACTCTCATTCAACTACCACTTGACCTGCTTAACTCAATTTTTTTTTCGGCACCCCCAAAAAATGGCAAGGTGCGCCCCTTCAATTTTCGACCCCTTGTCCAAACTTTAAACGTGAGTCAAGTCTGAACGGCTAAAGCCAGAATCTCCGGCAAAGTGGTCAAAGAAAGGTAATCTTTGGGTGAATTTTTCGGCACTTCGTAAGCTCGAAAATATGGAATAGAACCAGAGATATTTACAGTTTTAGTTTTCAGAAAAGTGCCAAAACAGGCCTTCAGCCGGGCAAGTCCACAAATGACCGTCACCGATTTCCATGACATTTGGCATACTTATAGATTCGAACCCCAGGATCACGAATCCGGTCTCCGTTTCTCGAAATTCCTATTTGTTTTGTGTTTTATGGCGTGTCAAAGTCTACGACGGAAAACTTTAGACATCTCTGAGCACCACATAAGTGAGGTTAGGACAGAATTTTGAACTATTTCGTCACCTACGGAATGTAAAGAAAGCATTCGATGCAAAAATCTTGAAATTTATTTTTTTTGGTGTGCACACGTTTTGCCCCATAAGTCATTTAAAAATAAGAGATATCGCAAATCTAAGACTGGTCCTGGAGTCTACTCTCATTCAACTACCACTTGACCTGCCTAACTCAATTTTTTTTTCGGCACCCCCAAAAAATGGCAAGGTGCGCCCCTTCAATTTTCGACCCCTTGTCCAAACTTTAAACGTGAGTCAAGTCTGAACGGCTAAAGCCAGAATCTCCGGCAAAGTGGTCAAAGAAAGGTAATCTTTGGGTGAATTTTTCGGCACTTCGTAAGCTCGAAAATATGGAATAGAACCAGAGATATTTACAGTTTTAGTTTTCAGAAAAGTGCCAAAACAGGCCTTCAGCCGGGCAAGTCCACAGATGACCGTCACCGATTTCCAAGACATTTGGCATACTTATAGATTCGAACCCCAGGATCACGAATCCGGTCTCCGTTTCTCGAAATTCCTATTTGTTTTGTGTTTTGTGGCGTGTCAAAGTCTACGACGGAAAACTTTAGACATCTCTGAGCACCACATAAGTGAGGTTAGGACAGAATTTTGAACTATTTCGTCACCTACGGAATGTAAAGAAAGCATTCGATGCAAAAATTTTGAAATTTATTTTTTTTGGTGTGCACACGTTTTGCCCCATAAGTCATTTAAAAATAAGAGATATCGCAAATCTAAGACTGGTCCTGGAGTCTACTCTCATTCAACTACCACTTGACCTGCCTAACTCAATTTTTTTTTCGGCACCCCCAAAAAATGGCAAGGTGCGCCCCTTCAATTTTCGACCCCTTGTCCAAACTTTAAACGTGAGTCAAGTCTGAACGGCTAAAGCCAGAATCTCCGGCAAAGTGGTCAAAGAAAGGTAATCTTTGGGTGAATTTTTCGGCACTTCGTAAGCTCGAAAATATGGAATAGAACCAGAGATATTTACAGTTTTAGTTTTCAGAAAAGTGCCAAAACAGGCCTTCAGCCGGGCAAGTCCACAAATGACCGTCACCGATTTCCATGACATTTGGCATACTTATAGATTCGAACCCCAGGATCACGAATCCGGTCTCCGTTTCTCGAAATTCCTATTTGTTTTGTGTTTTATGGCGTGTCAAAGTCTACGACGGAAAACTTTAGACATCTCTGAGCACCACATAAGTGAGGTTAGGACAGAATTTTGAACTATTTGGTCACCTACGGAATGTAAAGAAAGCATTCGATGCAAAAATTTTGAAATTTATTTTTTTTGGTGTGCACACGTTTTGCCCCATAAGTCATTTAAAAATAAGAGATATCGCAAATCTAAGACTGGTCCTGGAGTCTACTCTCATTCAACTACCACTTGACCTGCCTAACTCAATTTTTTTTTCGGCACCCGCAAAAAATGGCAAGGTGCGCCCCTTCAATTTTCGACCCCTTGTCCAAACTTTAAACGTGAGTCAAGTCTGAACGGCTAAAGCCAGAATCTCCGGCAAAGTGGTCAAAGAAAGGTAATCTTTGGGTGAATTTTTCGGCACTTCGTAAGCTCGAAAATATGGAATAGAACCAGAGATATTTACAGTTTTAGTTTTCAGAAAAGTGCCAAAACAGGCCTTCAGCCGGGCAAGTCCACAAATGACCGTCACCGATTTCCATGACATTTGGCATACTTATAGATTCGAACCCCAGGATCACGAATCCGGTCTCCGTTTCTCGAAATTCCTATTTGTTTTGTGTTTTATGGCGTGTCAAAGTCTACGACGGAAAACTTTAGACATCTCTGAGCACCACATAAGTGAGGTTAGGACAGAATTTTGAACTATTTCGTCACCTACGGAATGTAAAGAAAGCATTCGATGCAAAAATCTTGAAATTTATTTTTTTTGGTGTGCACACGTTTTGCCCCATAAGTCATTTAAAAATAAGAGATATCGCAAATCTAAGACTGGTCCTGGAGTCTACTCTCATTCAACTACCACTTGACCTGCCTAACTCAATTTTTTTTTCGGCACCCCCAAAAAATGGCAAGGTGCGCCCCTTCAATTTTCGACCCCTTGTCCAAACTTTAAACGTGAGTCAAGTCTGAACGGCTAAAGCCAGAATCTCCGGCAAAGTGGTCAAAGAAAGGTAATCTTTGGGTGAATTTTTCGGCACTTCGTAAGCTCGAAAATATGGAATAGAACCAGAGATATTTACAGTTTTAGTTTTCAGAAAAGTGCCAAAACAGGCCTTCAGCCGGGCAAGTCCACAGATGACCGTCACCGATTTCCAAGACATTTGGCATACTTATAGATTCGAACCCCAGGATCACGAATCCGGTCTCCGTTTCTCGAAATTCCTATTTGTTTTGTGTTTTGTGGCGTGTCAAAGTCTACGACGGAAAACTTTAGACATCTCTGAGCACCACATAAGTGAGGTTAGGACAGAATTTTGAACTATTTCGTCACCTACGGAATGTAAAGAAAGCATTCGATGCAAAAATTTTGAAATTTATTTTTTTTGGTGTGCACACGTTTTGCCCCATAAGTCATTTAAAAATAAGAGATATCGCAAATCTAAGACTGGTCCTGGAGTCTACTCTCATTCAACTACCACTTGACCTGCCTAACTCAATTTTTTTTTCGGCACCCCCAAAAAATGGCAAGGTGCGCCCCTTCAATTTTCGACCCCTTGTCCAAACTTTAAACGTGAGTCAAGTCTGAACAGCTAAAGCCAGAATCTCCGGCAAAGTGGTCAAAGAAAGGTAATCTTTGGGTGAATTTTTCGGCACTTCGTAAGCTCGAAAATATGGAATAGAACCAGAGATATTTACAGTTTTAGTTTTCAGAAAAGTGCCAAAACAGGCCTTCAGCCGGGCAAGTCCACAAATGACCGTCACCGATTTCCATGACATTTGGCATACTTATAGATTCGAACCCCAGGATCACGAATCCGGTCTCCGTTTCTCGAAATTCCTATTTGTTTTGTGTTTTATGGCGTGTCAAAGTCTACGACGGAAAACTTTAGACATCTCTGAGCACCACATAAGTGAGGTTAGGACAGAATTTTGAACTATTTGGTCACCTACGGAATGTAAAGAAAGCATTCGATGCAAAAATTTTGAAATTTATTTTTTTTGGTGTGCACACGTTTTGCCCCATAAGTCATTTAAAAATAAGAGATATCGCAAATCTAAGACTGGTCCTGGAGTCTACTCTCATTCAACTACCACTTGACCTGCCTAACTCAATTTTTTTTTCGGCACCCGCAAAAAATGGCAAGGTGCGCCCCTTCAATTTTCGACCCCTTGTCCAAACTTTAAACGTGAGTCAAGTCTGAACGGCTAAAGCCAGAATCTCCGGCAAAGTGGTCAAAGAAAGGTAATCTTTGGGTGAATTTTTCGGCACTTCGTAAGCTCGAAAATATGGAATAGAACCAGAGATATTTACAGTTTTAGTTTTCAGAAAAGTGCCAAAACAGGCCTTCAGCCGGGCAAGTCCACAAATGACCGTCACCGATTTCCATGACATTTGGCATACTTATAGATTCGAACCCCAGGATCACGAATCCGGTCTCCGTTTCTCGAAATTCCTATTTGTTTTGTGTTTTATGGCGTGTCAAAGTCTACGACGGAAAAGTTTAGACATCTCTGAGCACCACATAAGTGAGGTTAGGACAGAATTTTGAACTATTTCGTCACCTACGGAATGTAAAGAAAGCATTCGATGCAAAAATTTTGAAATTTATTTTTTTTGGTGTGCACACGTTTTGCCCCATAAGTCATTTAAAAATAAGAGATATCGCAAATCTAAGACTGGTCCTGGAGTCTACTCTCATTCAACTACCACTTGACCTGCCTAACTCAATTTTTTTTCGGCACCCCTAAAAAATGGCAAGGTGCCCCCCTTCAATTTTCGACCCCTTGTCCAAACTTTAAACGTGAGTCAAGTCTGAACGGCTAAAGCCAGAATCTCCGGCAAAGTGGTCAAAGAAAGGTAATCTTTGGGTGAATTTTTCGGCACTTCGTAAGCTCGAAAATATGGAATAGAACCAGAGATATTTACAGTTTTAGTTTTCAGAAAAGTGCCAAAACAGGCCTTCAGCCGGGCAAGTCCACAAATGACCGTCACCGATTTCCATGACATTTGGCATACTTATAGATTCGAACCCCAGGATCACGAATCCGGTCTCCGTTTCTCGAAATTCCTATTTGTTTTGTGTTTTATGGCGTGTCAAAGTCTACGACGGAAAACTTTAGACATCTCTGAGCACCACATAAGTGAGGTTAGGACAGAATTTTGAACTATTTCGTCACCTACGGAATGTAAAGAAAGCATTCGATGCAAAAATTTTGAAATTTATTTTTTTTGGTGTGCACACGTTTTGCCCCATAAGTCATTTAAAAATAAGAGATATCGCAAATCTAAGACTGGTCCTGGAGTCTACTCTCATTCAACTACCACTTGACCTGCCTAACTCAATTTTTTTTTCGGCACCCCCAAAAAATGGCAAGGTGCGCCCCTTCAATTTTCGACCCCTTGTCCAAACTTTAAACGTGAGTCAAGTCTGAACGGCTAAAGCCACAATCTCCGGCAAAGTGGTCAAAGAAAGGTAATCTTTGGGTGAATTTTTCGGCACTTCGTAAGCTCGAAAATATGGAATAGAACCAGAGATATTTACAGTTTTAGTTTTCAGAAAAGTGCCAAAACAGGCCTTCAGCCGGGCAAGTCCACAAATGACCGGCACCGATTTCCATGACATTTGGCATACTTATAGATTCGAACCCCAGGATCACGAATCCGGTCTCCGTTTCTCGAAATTCCTATTTGTTTTGTGTTTTATGGCGTGTCAAAGTCTACGACGGAAAACTTTAGACATCTCTGAGCACCACATAAGTGAGGTTAGGACAGAATTTTGAACTATTTCGTCACCTACGGAATGTAAAGAAAGCATTCGATGCAAAAATTTTGAAATTTATTTTTTTTGGTGTGCACACGTTTTGCCCCATAAGTCATTTAAAAATAAGAGATATCGCAAATCTAAGACTGGTCCTGGAGTCTACTCTCATTCAACTACCACTTGACCTGCCTAACTCAATTTTTTTTCGGCACCCCCAAAAAATGGCGAGGTGCCCCCCTTCAATTTTCGACCCCTTGTCCAAACTTTAAACGTGAGTCAAGTCTGAACGGCTAAAGCCAGAATCTCCGGCAAAGTGGTCAAAGAAAGGTAATCTTTGGGTGAATTTTTCGGCACTTCGTAAGCTCGAAAATATGGAATAGAACCAGAGATATTTACAGTTTTAGTTTTCAGAAAAGTGCCAAAACAGGCCTTCAGCCGGGCAAGTCCACAAATGACCGTCACCGATTTCCATGACATTTGGCATACTTATAGATTCGAACCCCAGGATCACGAATCCGGTCTCCGTTTCTCGAAATTCCTATTTGTTTTGTGTTTTATGGCGTGTCAAAGTCTACGACGGAAAACTTTAGACATCTCTGAGCACCACATAAGTGAGGTTAGGACAGAATTTTGAACTATTTCGTCACCTACGGAATGTAAAGAAAGCATTCGATGCAAAAATTTTGAAATTTATTTTTTTTGGTGTGCACACGTTTTGCCCCATAAGTCATTTAAAAATAAGAGATATCGCAAATCTAAGACTGGTCCTGGAGTCTACTCTCATTCAACTACCACTTGACCTGCCTAACTCAATTTTTTTTTCGGCACCCCCAAAAAATGGCAAGGTGCGCCCCTTCAATTTTCGACCCCTTGTCCAAACTTTAAACGTGAGTCAAGTCTGAACGGCTAAAGCCAGAATCTCCGGCAAAGTGGTCAAAGAAAGGTAATCTTTGGGTGAATTTTTCGGCACTTCGTAAGCTCGAAAATATGGAATAGAACCAGAGATATTTACAGTTTTAGTTTTCAGAAAAGTGCCAAAACAGGCCTTCAGCCGGGCAAGTCCACAAATGACCGTCACCGATTTCCATGACATTTGGCATACTTATAGATTCGAACCCCAGGATCACGAATCCGGTCTCCGTTTCTCGAAATTCCTATTTGTTTTGTGTTTTATGGCGTGTCAAAGTCTACGACGGAAAACTTTAGACATCTCTGAGCACCACATAAGTGAGGTTAGGACAGAATTTTGAACTATTTCGTCACCTACGGAATGTAAAGAAAGCATTCGATGCAAAAATTTTGAAATTTATTTTTTTTGGTGTGCACACGTTTTGCCCCATAAGTCATTTAAAAATAAGAGATATCGCAAATCTAAGACTGGTCCTGGAGTCTACTCTCATTCAACTACCACTTGACCTGCCTAACTCAATTTTTTTTTCGGCACCCCCAAAAAATGGCAAGGTGCGCCCCTTCAATTTTCGACCCCTTGTCCAAACTTTAAACGTGAGTCAAGTCTGAACGGCTAAAGCCAGAATCTCCGGCAAAGTGGTCAAAGAAAGGTAATCTTTGGGTGAATTTTTCGGCACTTCGTAAGCTCGAAAATATGGAATAGAACCAGAGATATTTACAGTTTTAGTTTTCAGAAAAGTGCCAAAACAGGCCTTCAGCCGGGCAAGTCCACAGATGACCGTCACCGATTTCCACGACATTTGGCATACTTATAGATTCGAACCCCAGGATCACGAATCCGGTCTCCGTTTCTCGAAATTCCTATTTGTTTTGTGTTTTGTGGCGTGTCAAAGTCTACGACGGAAAACTTTAGACATCTCTGAGCACCACATAAGTGAGGTTAGGACAGAATTTTGAACTATTTCGTCACCTACGGAATGTAAAGAAAGCATTCGATGCAAAAATTTTGAAATTTATTTTTTTTGGTGTGCACACGTTTTGCCCCATAAGTCATTTAAAAATAAGAGATATCGCAAATCTAAGACTGGTCCTGGAGTCTACTCTCATTCAACTACCACTTGACCTGCCTAACTCAATTTTTTTTTCGGCACCCCCAAAAAATGGCAAGGTGCGCCCCTTCAATTTTCGACCCCTTGTCCAAACTTTAAACGTGAGTCAAGTCTGAACGGCTAAAGCCAGAATCTCCGGCAAAGTGGTCAAAGAAAGGTAATCTTTGGGTGAATTTTTCGGCACTTCGTAAGCTCGAAAATATGGAATAGAACCAGAGATATTTACAGTTTTAGTTTTCAGAAAAGTGCCAAAACAGGCCTTCAGCCGGGCAAGTCCACAAATGACCGTTACCGATTTCCATGACATTTGGCATACTTATAGATTCGAACCCCAGGATCACGAATCCGGTCTCCGTTTCTCGAAATTCCTATTTGTTTTGTGTTTTATGGCGTGTCAAAGTCTACGACGGAAAACTTTAGACATCTCTGAGCACCACATAAGTGAGGTTAGGACAGAATTTTGAACTATTTCGTCACCTACGGAATGTAAAGAAAGCATTCGATGCAAAAATTTTGAAATTTATTTTTTTTGGTGTGCACACGTTTTGCCCCATAAGTCATTTAAAAATAAGAGATATCGCAAATCTAAGACTGGTCCTGGAGTCTACTCTCATTCAACTACCACTTGACCTGCCTAACTCAATTTTTTTTCGGCACCCCCAAAAAATGGCGAGGTGCCCCCCTTCAATTTTCGACCCCTTGTCCAAACTTTAAACGTGAGTCAAGTCTGAACGGCTAAAGCCAGAATCTCCGGCAAAGTGGTCAAAGAAAGGTAATCTTTGGGTGAATTTTTCGGCACTTCGTAAGCTCGAAAATATGGAATAGAACCAGAGATATTTACAGTTTTAGTTTTCAGAAAAGTGCCAAAACAGGCCTTCAGCCGGGCAAGTCCACAAATGACCGTCACCGATTTCCATGACATTTGGCATACTTATAGATTCGAACCCCAGGATCACGAATCCGGTCTCCGTTTCTCGAAATTCCTATTTGTTTTGTGTTTTATGGCGTGTCAAAGTCTACGACGGAAAACTTTAGACATCTCTGAGCACCACATAAGTGAGGTTAGGACAGAATTTTGAACTATTTCGTCACCTACGGAATGTAAAGAAAGCATTCGATGCAAAAATTTTGAAATTTATTTTTTTTGGTGTGCACACGTTTTGCCCCATAAGTCATTTAAAAATAAGAGATATCGCAAATCTAAGACTGGTCCTGGAGTCTACTCTCATTCAACTACCACTTGACCTGCCTAACTCAATTTTTTTTTCGGCACCCCCAAAAAATGGCAAGGTGCGCCCCTTCAATTTTCGACCCCTTGTCCAAACTTTAAACGTGAGTCAAGTCTGAACGGCTAAAGCCAGAATCTCCGGCAAAGTGGTCAAAGAAAGGTAATCTTTGGGTGAATTTTTCGGCACTTCGTAAGCTCGAAAATATGGAATAGAACCAGAGATATTTACAGTTTTAGTTTTCAGAAAAGTGCCAAAACAGGCCTTCAGCCGGGCAAGTCCACAAATGACCGTCACCGATTTCCATGACATTTGGCATACTTATAGATTCGAACCCCAGGATCACGAATCCGGTCTCCGTTTCTCGAAATTCCTATTTGTTTTGTGTTTTATGGCGTGTCAAAGTCTACGACGGAAAACTTTAGACATCTCTGAGCACCACATAAGTGAGGTTAGGACAGAATTTTGAACTATTTCGTCACCTACGGAATGTAAAGAAAGCATTCGATGCAAAAATCTTGAAATTTATTTTTTTTGGTGTGCACACGTTTTGCCCCATAAGTCATTTAAAAATAAGAGATATCGCAAATCTAAGACTGGTCCTGGAGTCTACTCTCATTCAACTACCACTTGACCTGCCTAACTCAATTTTTTTTTCGGCACCCCCAAAAAATGGCAAGGTGCGCCCCTTCAATTTTCGACCCCTTGTCCAAACTTTAAACGTGAGTCAAGTCTGAACGGCTAAAGCCAGAATCTCCGGCAAAGTGGTCAAAGAAAGGTAATCTTTGGGTGAATTTTTCGGCACTTCGTAAGCTCGAAAATATGGAATAGAACCAGAGATATTTACAGTTTTAGTTTTCAGAAAAGTGCCAAAACAGGCCTTCAGCCGGGCAAGTCCACAGATGACCGTCACCGATTTCCACGACATTTGGCATACTTATAGACTCGAACCCCAGGATCACGAATCCGGTCTCCGTTTCTCGAAATTCCTATTTGTTTTGTGTTTTGTGGCGTGTCAAAGTCTACGACGGAAAACTTTAGACATCTCTGAGCACCACATAAGTGAGGTTAGGACAGAATTTTGAACTATTTCGTCACCTACGGAATGTAAAGAAAGCATTCGATGCAAAAATTTTGAAATTTATTTTTTTTGGTGTGCACACGTTTTGCCCCATAAGTCATTTAAAAATAAGAGATATCGCAAATCTAAGACTGGTCCTGGAGTCTACTCTCATTCAACTACCACTTGACCTGCCTAACTCAATTTTTTTTTCGGCACCCCCAAAAAATGGCAAGGTGCGCCCCTTCAATTTTCGACCCCTTGTCCAAACTTTAAACGTGAGTCAAGTCTGAACGGCTAAAGCCAGAATCTCCGGCAAAGTGGTCAAAGAAAGGTAATCTTTGGGTGAATTTTTCGGCACTTCGTAAGCTCGAAAATATGGAATAGAACCAGAGATATTTACAGTTTTAGTTTTCAGAAAAGTGCCAAAACAGGCCTTCAGCCGGGCAAGTCCACAAATGACCGTTACCGATTTCCATGACATTTGGCATACTTATAGATTCGAACCCCAGGATCACGAATCCGGTCTCCGTTTCTCGAAATTCCTATTTGTTTTGTGTTTTATGGCGTGTCAAAGTCTACGACGGAAAACTTTAGACATCTCTGAGCACCACATAAGTGAGGTTAGGACAGAATTTTGAACTATTTCGTCACCTACGGAATGTAAAGAAAGCATTCGATGCAAAAATTTTGAAATTTATTTTTTTTGGTGTGCACACGTTTTGCCCCATAAGTCATTTAAAAATAAGAGATATCGCAAATCTAAGACTGGTCCTGGAGTCTACTCTCATTCAACTACCACTTGCCCTGCCTAACTCAATTTTTTTTTCGGCACCCCCAAAAAATGGCAAGGTGCGCCCCTTCAATTTTCGACCCCTTGTCCAAACTTTAAACGTGAGTCAAGTCTGAACGGCTAAAGCCAGAATCTCCGGCAAAGTGGTCAAAGAAAGGTAATCTTTGGGTGAATTTTTCGGCACTTCGTAAGCTCGAAAATATGGAATAGAACCAGAGATATTTACAGTTTTAGTTTTCAGAAAAGTGCCAAAACAGGCCTTCAGCCGGGCAAGTCCACAAATGACCGTCACCGATTTCCATGACATTTGGCATACTTATAGATTCGAACCCCAGGATCACGAATCCGGTCTCCGTTTCTCGAAATTCCTATTTGTTTTGTGTTTTATGGCGTGTCAAAGTCTACGACGGAAAACTTTAGACATCTCTGAGCACCACATAAGTGAGGTTAGGACAGAATTTTGAACTATTTCGTCACCTACGGAATGTAAAGAAAGCATTCGATGCAAAAAATTTGAAATTTATTTTTTTTGGTGTGCACACGTTTTGCCCCATAAGTCATTTAAAAATAAGAGATATCGCAAATCTAAGACTGGTCCTGGAGTCTACTCTCATTCAACTACCACTTGACCTGCCTAACTCAATTTTTTTTTCGGCACCCCCAAAAAATGGCAAGGTGCGCCCCTTCAATTTTCGACCCCTTGTCCAAACTTTAAACGTGAGTCAAGTCTGAACGGCTAAAGCCAGAATCTCCGGCAAAGTGGTCAAAGAAAGGTAATCTTTGGGTGAATTTTTTGGCACTTCGTAAGCTCGAAAATATGGAATAGAACCAGAGATATTTACAGTTTTAGTTTTCAGAAAAGTGCCAAAACAGGCCTTCAGCCGGGCAAGTCCACAAATGACCGTCACCGATTTCCATGACATTTGGCATACTTATAGATTCGAACCCCAGGATCACGAATCCGGTCTCCGTTTCTCGAAATTCCTATTTGTTTTGTGTTTTATGGCGTGTCAAAGTCTACGACGGAAAACTTTAGACATCTCTGAGCACCACATAAGTGAGGTTAGGACAGAATTTTGAACTATTTCGTCACCTACGGAATGTAAAGAAAGCATTCGATGCAAAAATTTTGAAATTTATTTTTTTTGGTGTGCACACGTTTTGCCCCATAAGTCATTTAAAAATAAGAGATATCGCAAATCTAAGACTGGTCCTGGAGTCTACTCTCATTCAACTACCACTTGACCTGCCTAACTCAATTTTTTTTTCGGCACCCCCAAAAAATGGCAAGGTGCGCCCCTTCAATTTTCGACCCCTTGTCCAAACTTTAAACGTGAGTCAAGTCTGAACGGCTAAAGCCAGAATCTCCGGCAAAGTGGTCAAAGAAAGGTAATCTTTGGGTGAATTTTTCGGCACTTCGTAAGCTCGAAAATATGGAATAGAACCAGAGATATTTACAGTTTTAGTTTTCAGAAAAGTGCCAAAACAGGCCTTCAGCCGGGCAAGTCCACAAATGACCGTCACCGATTTCCATGACATTTGGCATACTTATAGATTCGAACCCCAGGATCACGAATCCGGTCTCCGTTTCTCGAAATTCCTATTTGTTTTGTGTTTTATGGCGTGTCAAAGTCTACGACGGAAAACTTTAGACATCTCTGAGCAGCACATAAGTGAGGTTAGGACAGAATTTTGAACTATTTCGTCACCTACGGAATGTAAAGAAAGCATTCGATGCAAAAATTTTGAAATTTATTTTTTTTGGTGTGCACACGTTTTGCCCCATAAGTCATTTAAAAATAAGAGATATCGCAAATCTAAGACTGGTCCTGGAGTCTACTCTCATTCAACTACCACTTGACCTGCCTAACTCAATTTTTTTTTCGGCACCCCCAAAAAATGGCAAGGTGCGCCCCTTCAATTTTCGACCCCTTGTCCAAACTTTAAACGTGAGTCAAGTCTGAACGGCTAAAGCCAGAATCTCCGGCAAAGTGGTCAAGGAAAGGTAATCTTTGGGTGAATTTTTCGGCACTTCGTAAGCTCGAAAATATGGAATAGAACCAGAGATATTTACAGTTTTAGTTTTCAGAAAAGTGCCAAAACAGGCCTTCAGCCGGGCAAGTCCACAAATGACCGTCACCGATTTCCATGACATTTGGCATACTTATAGATTCGAACCCCAGGATCACGAATCCGGTCTCCGTTTCTCGAAATTCCTATTTGTTTTGTGTTTTATGGCGTGTCAAAGTCTACGACGGAAAACTTTAGACATCTCTGAGCACCACATAGGTGAGGTTAGGACAGAATTTTGAACTATTTCGTCACCTACGGAATGTAAAGAAAGCATTCGATGCAAAAATTTTGAAATTTATTTTTTTTGGTGTGCACACGTTTTGCCCCATAAGTCATTTAAAAATAAGAGATATCGCAAATCTAAGACTGGTCCTGGAGTCTACTCTCATTCAACTACCACTTGACCTGCCTAACTCAATTTTTTTTTCGGCACCCCCAAAAAATGGCAAGGTGCGCCCCTTCAATTTTCGACCCCTTGTCCAAACTTTAAACGTGAGTCAAGTCTGAACGGCTAAAGCCAGAATCTCCGGCAAAGTGGTCAAAGAAAGGTAATCTTTGGGTGAACTTTTCGGCACTTCGTAAGCTCGAAAATATGGAATAGAACCAGAGATATTTACAGTTTTAGTTTTCAGAAAAGTGCCAAAACAGGTCTTCAGCCGGGGAAGTCCACAAATGACCGTCACCGATTTCCATGACATTTGGCATACTTATAGCTTCGAACCCCAGGATCACGAATCCGGTCTCCGTTTCTCGAAATTCCTATTTGTTTTGTGTTTTATGGCGTGTCAAAGTCTACGACGGAAAACTTTAGACATCTCTGAGCACCACATAAGTGAGGTTACGACAGAATTTTGAACTATTTCGTCACCTACGGAATGTAAAGAAAGCATTCGATGCAAAAATTTTGAAATTTATTTTTTTTGGTGTGCACACGTTTTGCCCCATAGGTCATTTAAAAATAAGAGATATCGCAAATCTAAGACTGGTCCTGGAGTCTACTCTCATTCAACTACCACTTGACCTGCCTAACTCAATTTTTTTTTCGGCACCCCCAAAAAATTGCAAGGTGCGCCCCTTCAATTTTCGACCCCTTGTCCAAACTTTAAACGTGAGTCAAGTCTGAACGGCTAAAGCCAGAATCTCCGGCAAAGTGGTAAAAGAAAGGTAATCTTTGGGTGAATTTTTCGGCACTTCGTAAGCTCGAAAATATGGAATAGAACCAGAGATATTTACAGTTTTAGTTTTCAGAAAAGTGCCAAAACAGGCCTTCAGCCGGGCAAGTCCACAAATGACCGTCACCGATTTCCATGACATTTGGCATACTTATAGATTCGAACCCCAGGATCACGAATCCGGTCTCCGTTTCTCGAAATTCCTATTTGTTTTGTGTTTTATGGCGTGTCAAAGTCTACGACGGAAAACTTTAGACATCTCTGAGCACCACATAAGTGAGGTTAGGACAGAATTTTGAACTATTTCGTCACCTACGGAATGTAAAGAAAGCATTCGATGCAAAAATTTTGAAATTTATTTTTTTTGGTGTGCACACGTTTTGCCCCATAAGTCATTTAAAAATAAGAGATATCGCAAATCTAAGACTGGTCCTGGAGTCTACTCTCATTCAACTACCACTTGACCTGCCTAACTCAATTTTTTTTTCGGCACCCCCAAAAAATGGCAAGGTGCGCCCCTTCAATTTTCGACCCCTTGTCCAAACTTTAAACGTGAGTCAAGTCTGAACGGCTAAAGCCAGAATCTCCGGCAAAGTGGTCAAAGAAAGGTAATCTTTGGGTGAACTTTTCGGCACTTCGTAAGCTCGAAAATATGGAATAGAACCAGAGATATTTACAGTTTTAGTTTTCAGAAAAGTGCCAAAACAGGCCTTCAGCCGGGCAAGTCCACAAATGACCGTCACCGATTTCCATGACATTTGGCATACTTATAGATTCGAACCCCAGGATCACGAATCCGGTCTCCGTTTCTCGAAATTCCTATTTGTTTTGTGTTTTATGGCGTGTCAAAGTCTACGACGGAAAACTTTAGACATCTCTGAGCACCACATAAGTGAGGTTAGGACAGAATTTTGAACTATTTCGTCACCTACGGAATGTAAAGAAAGCATTCGATGCAAAAATTTTGAAATTTATTTTTTTTGGTGTGCACACGTTTTGCCCCATAGGTCATTTAAAAATAAGAGATATCGCAAATCTAAGACTGGTCCTGGAGTCTACTCTCATTCAACTACCACTTGACCTGCCTAACTCAATTTTTTTTCGGCACCCCCAAAAAATGGCAAGGGTCAATTTTCGACCCCTTGTCCAAACTTTAAACGTGAGTCAAGTCTGAACGGCTAAAGCCAGAATCTCCGGCAAAGTGGTCAAGGAAAGGTAATCTTTGGGTGAACTTTTCGGCACTTCGTAAGCTCGAAAATATGGAATAGAACCAGAGATATTTACAGTTTTAGTTTTCAGAAAAGTGCCAAAACAGGCCTTCAGCCGGGCAAGTCCACAAATGACCGTCACCGATTTCCATGACATTTGGCATACTTATAGATTCGAACCCCAGGATCACGAATCCGGTCTCCGTTTCTCGAAATTCCTATTTGTTTTGTGTTTTATGGCGTGTCAAAGTCTACGACGGAAAACTTTAGACATCTCTGAGCACCACATAAGTGAGGTTAGGACAGAATTTTGAACTATTTCGTCACCTACGGAATGTAAAGAAAGCATTCGATGCAAAAATTTTGAAATTTATTTTTTTTGGTGTGCACACGTTTTGCCCCATAAGTCATTTAAAAATAAGAGATATCGCAAATCTAAGACTGGTCCTGGAGTCTACTCTCATTCAACTACCACTTGACCTGCCTAACTCAATTTTTTTTCGGCACCCCCAAAAAATGGCAAGGTGCGCCCCTTCAATTTTCGACCCCTTGTCCAAACTTTAAACGTGAGTCAAGTCTGAACGGCTAAAGCCAGAATCTCCGGCAAAGTGGTCAAGGAAAGGTAATCTTTGGGTGAATTTTTCGGCACTTCGTAAGCTCGAAAATATGGAATAGAACCAGAGATATTTACAGTTTTAGTTTTCAGAAAAGTGCCAAAACAGGCCTTCAGCCGGGCAAGTCCACAAGTGACCGTCACCGATTTCCATGACATTTGGCATACTTATAGATTCGAACCCCAGGATCACGAATCCGGTCTCCGTTTCTCGAAATTCCTATTTGTTTTGTGTTTTATGGCGTGTCAAAGTCTACGACGGAAAACTTTAGACATCTCTGAGCACCACATAAGTGAGGTTAGGACAGAATTTTGAACTATTTCGTCACCTACGGAATGTAAAGAAAGCATTCGATGCAAAAATTTTGAAATTTATTTTTTTTGGTGTGCACACGTTTTGCCCCATAAGTCATTTAAAAATAAGAGATATCGCAAATCTAAGACTGGTCCTGGAGTCTACTCTCATTCAACTACCACTTGACCTGCCTAACTCAATTTTTTTTTCGGCACCCCCAAAAAATGGCAAGGTGCGCCCCTTCAATTTTCGACCCCTTGTCCAAAATTTAAACGTGAGTCAAGTCTGAACGGCTAAAGCCAGAATCTCCGGCAAAGTGGTCAAAGAAAGGTAATCTTTGGGTGAATTTTTCGGCACTTCGTAAGCTCGAAAATATGGAATAGAACCAGAGATATTTACAGTTTTAGTTTTCAGAAAAGTGCCAAAACAGGCCTTCAGCCGGGCAAGTCCACAAATGACCGTCACCGATTTCCATGACATTTGGCATACTTATAGATTCGAACCCCAGAATCACGAATCCGGTCTCCGTTTCTCGAAATTCCTATTTGTTTTGTGTTTTATGGCGTGTCAAAGTCTACGACGGAAAACTTTAGACATCTCTGAGCACCACATAAGTGAGGTTAGGTCAGAATTTTGAACTATTTCGTCACCTACGGAATGTAAAGAAAGCATTCGATGCAAAAATTTTGAAATTTATTTTTTTTTGGTGTGCACACGTTTTGCCCCATAAGTCATTTAAAAATAAGAGATATCGCAAATCTAAGACTGGTCCTGGAGTCTACTCTCATTCAACTACCACTTGACCTGCCTAACTCAATTTTTTTTTCGGCACCCCCAAAAAATGGCAATTTCAATTTTCGACCCCTTGTCCAAACTTTAAACGTGAGTCAAGGCTGAACGGCTAAAGCCAGAATCTCCGGCAAAGTGGTCAAAGAAAGGTAATCTTTGGGTGAATTTTTCGGCACTTCGTAAGCTCGAAAATATGGAATAGAACCAGAGATATTTACAGTTTTAGTTTTCAGAAAAGTGCCAAAACAGGCCTTCAGCCGGGCAAGTCCACAAATGACCGTCACCGATTTCCATGACATTTGGCATACTTATAGATTCGAACCCCAGGATCACGAATCCGGTCTCCGTTTCTCGAAATTCCTATTTGTTTTGTGTTTTATGGCGTGTCAAAGTCTACGACGGAAAACTTTAGACATCTCTGAGCACCACATAAGTGAGGTTAGGACAGAATTTTGAACTATTTCGTCACCTACGGAATGTAAAGAAAGCATTCGATGCAAAAATTTTGAAATTTATTTTTTTTGGTGTGCACACGTTTTGCCCCATACGTCATTTAAAAATAAGAGATATCGCAAATCTAAGACTGGTCCTGGAGTCTACTCTCATTCAACTACCACTTGACCTGCCTAACTCAATTTTTTTTTCGGCACCCCCAAAAAATGGCAAGGTGCGCCCCTTCAATTTTCGACCCCTTGTCCAAACTTTAAACGTGAGTCAAGTCTGAACGGCTAAAGCCAGAATCTCCGGCAAAGTGGTCAAAGAAAGGTAATCTTTGGGTGAATTTTTCGGCACTTCGTAAGCTCGAAAATATGGAATAGAACCAGAGATATTTACAGTTTTAGTTTTCAGAAAAGTGCAGAAACAGGCCTTCAGCCGGGCAAGTCCACAAGTGACCGTCACCGATTTCCATGACATTTGGCATACTTATAGATTCGAACCCCAGGATCACGAATCCGGTCTCCGTTTCTCGAAATTCCTATTTGTTTTGTGTTTTATGGCGTGTCAAAGTCTACGACGGAAAACTTTAGACATCTCTGAGCACCACATAAGTGAGGTTAGGACAGAATTTTGAACTATTTCGTCACCTACGGAATGTAAAGAAAGCATTCGATGCAAAAATTTTGAAATTTATTTTTTTTTGGTGTGCACACGTTTTGCCCCATAAGTCATTTAAAAATAAGAGATATCGCAAATCTAAGACTGGTCCTGGAGTCTACTCTCATTCAACTACCACTTGACCTGCCTAACTCAATTTTTTTTTCGGCACCCCCAAAAAATGGCAAGGTGCGCCCCTTCAATTTTCGACCCCTTGTCCAAAATTTAAACGTGAGTCAAGTCTGAACGGCTAAAGCCAGAATCTCCGGCAAAGTGGTCAAAGAAAGGTAATCTTTGGGTGAATTTTTCGGCACTTCGTAAGCTCGAAAATATGGAATAGAACCAGAGATATTTACAGTTTTAGTTTTCAGAAAAGTGCCAAAACAGGCCTTCAGCCGGGCAAGTCCACAAATGACCGTCACCGATTTCCATGACATTTGGCATACTTATAGATTCGAACCCCAGAATCACGAATCCGGTCTCCGTTTCTCGAAATTCCTATTTGTTTTGTGTTTTATGGCGTGTCAAAGTCTACGACGGAAAACTTTAGACATCTCTGAGCACCACATAAGTGAGGTTAGGTCAGAATTTTGAACTATTTCGTCACCTACGGAATGTAAAGAAAGCATTCGATGCAAAAATTTTGAAATTTATTTTTTTTTGGTGTGCACACGTTTTGCCCCATAAGTCATTTAAAAATAAGAGATATCGCAAATCTAAGACTGGTCCTGGAGTCTACTCTCATTCAACTACCACTTGACCTGCCTAACTCAATTTTTTTTTCGGCACCCCCAAAAAATGGCAATTTCAATTTTCGACCCCTTGTCCAAACTTTAAACGTGAGTCAAGTCTGAACGGCTAAAGCCAGAATCTCCGGCAAAGTGGTCAAAGAAAGGTAATCTTTGGGTGAATTTTTCGGCACTTCGTAAGCTCGAAAATATGGAATAGAACCAGAGATATTTACAGTTTTAGTTTTCAGAAAAGTGCCAAAACAGGCCTTCAGCCGGGCAAGTCCACAAATGACCGTCACCGATTTCCATGACATTTGGCATACTTATAGATTCGAACCCCAGGATCACGAATCCGGTCTCCGTTTCTCGAAATTCCTATTTGTTTTGTGTTTTATGGCGTGTCAAAGTCTACGACGGAAAACTTTAGACATCTCTGAGCACCACATAAGTGAGGTTAGGACAGAATTTTGAACTATTTCGTCACCTACGGAATGTAAAGAAAGCATTCTATGCAAAAATTTTGAAATTTATTTTTTTTGGTGTGCACACGTTTTGCCCCATAAGTCATTTAAAAATAAGATATATCGCAAATCTAAGACTGGTCCTGGAGTCTACTCTCATTCAACTACCACTTGACCTGCCTAACTCAATTTTTTTTTCGGCACCCCCAAAAAATGGCAAGGTGCGCCCCTTCAATTTTCGACCCCTTGTCCAAAATTTAAACGTGAGTCAAGTCTGAACGGCTAAAGCCAGAATCTCCGGCAAAGTGGTCAAAGAAAGGTAATCTTTGGGTGAATTTTTCGGCACTTCGTAAGCTCGAAAATATGGAATAGAACCAGAGATATTTACAGTTTTAGTTTTCAGAAAAGTGCCAAAACAGGCCTTCAGCCGGGCAAGTCCACAAATGACCGTCACCGATTTCCATGACATTTGGCATACTTATAGATTCGAACCCCAGAATCACGAATCCGGTCTCCGTTTCTCGAAATTCCTATTTGTTTTGTGTTTTATGGCGTGTCAAAGTCTACGACGGAAAACTTTAGACAT
The DNA here is from genome assembly GCA_030765045.1 of Tenodera sinensis. Classification (NCBI taxonomy): domain Eukaryota; kingdom Metazoa; phylum Arthropoda; class Insecta; order Mantodea; family Mantidae; genus Tenodera; species Tenodera sinensis. Next base: position 107,521,773 of record CM060961.1, read on the forward strand.
CTCTGAGCACCACATAAGTGAGGTTAGGTCAGAATTTTGAACTATTTCGTCACCTACGGAATGTAAAGAAAGCATTCGATGCAAAAATTTTGAAATTTATTTTTTTTTTGGTGTGCACACGTTTTGCCCCATAAGTCATTTAAAAATAAGAGATATCGCAAATCTAAGACTGGTCCTGGAGTCTACTCTCATTCAACTACCACTTGACCTGCCTAACTCAATTTTTTTTTCGGCACCCCCAAAAAATGGCAATTTCAATTTTCGACCCCTTGTCCAAACTTTAAACGTGAGTCAAGTCTGAACGGCTAAAGCCAGAATCTCCGGCAAAGTGGTCAAAGAAAGGTAATCTTTGGGTGAATTTTTCGGCACTTCGTAAGCTCGAAAATATGGAATAGAACCAGAGATATTTACAGTTTTAGTTTCCAGAAAAGTGCCAAAACAGGCCTTCAGCCGGGCAAGTCCACAAATGACCGTCACCGATTTCCATGACATTTGGCATACTTATAGATTCGAACCCCAGGATCACGAATCCGGTCTCCGTTTCTCGAAATTCCTATTTGTTTTGTGTTTTATGGCGTGTCAAAGTCTACGACGGAAAACTTTAGACATCTCTGAGCACCACATAAGTGAGGTTAGGACAGAATTTTGAACTATTTCGTCACCTACGGAATGTAAAGAAAGCATTCTATGCAAAAATTTTGAAATTTATTTTTTTTGGTGTGCACACGTTTTGCCCCATAAGTCATTTAAAAATAAGAGATATCGCAAATCTAAGACTGGTCCTGGAGTCTACTCTCATTCAACTACCACTTGACCTGCCTAACTCAATTTTTTTGTCGGCACCCCCAAAAAATGGCAAGGTGCGCCCCTTCAATTTTCGACCCCTTGTCCAAACTTTAAACGTGAGTCAAGTCTGAACGGCTAAAGCCAGAATCTCCGGCAAAGTGGTCAAAGAAAGGTAATCTTTGGGTGAATTTTTCGGCACTTCGTAAGCTCGAAAATATGGAATAGAACCAGAGATATTTACAGTTTTAGTTTTCAGAAAAGTGCCAAAACAGGCCTTCAGCCGGGCAAGTCCACAAGTGACCGTCACCGATTTCCATGACATTTGGCATACTTATAGATTCGAACCCCAGGATCACGAATCCGGTCTCCGTTTCTCGAAATTCCTATTTGTTTTGTGTTTTATGGCGTGTCAAAGTCTACGACGGAAAACTTTAGACATCTCTGAGCACCACATAAGTGAGGTTAGGACAGAATTTTGAACTATTTCGTCACCTACGGAATGTAAAGAAAGCATTCGATGCAAAAATTTTGAAATTTATTTTTTTTGGTGTGCACACGTTTTGCCCCATAAGTCATTTAAAAATAAGAGATATCGCAAATCTAAGACTGGTCCTGGAGTCTACTCTCATTCAACTACCACTTGACCTGCCTAACTCAATTTTTTTTTCGGCACCCCCAAAAAATGGCAAGGTGCGCCCCTTCAATTTTCGACCCCTTGTCCAAAATTTAAACGTGAGTCAAGTCTGAACGGCTAAAGCCAGAATCTCCGGCAAAGTGGTCAAAGAAAGGTAATCTTTGGGTGAATTTTTCGGCACTTCGTAAGCTCGAAAATATGGAATAGAACCAGAGATATTTACAGTTTTAGTTTTCAGAAAAGTGCCAAAACAGGCCTTCAGCCGGGCAAGTCCACAAATGACCGTCACCGATTTCCATGACATTTGGCATACTTATAGATTCGAACCCCAGAATCACGAATCCGGTCTCCGTTTCTCGAAATTCCTATTTGTTTTGTGTTTTATGGCGTGTCAAAGTCTACGACGGAAAACTTTAGACATCTCTGAGCACCACATAAGTGAGGTTAGGTCAGAATTTTGAACTATTTCGTCACCTACGGAATGTAAAGAAAGCATTCGATGCAAAAATTTTGAAATTTATTTTTTTTTGGTGTGCACATGTTTTGCCCCATAAGTCATTTAAAAATAAGAGATATCGCAAATCTAAGACTGGTCCTGGAGTCTACTCTCATTCAACTACCACTTGACCTGCCTAACTCAATTTTTTTTTCGGCACCCCCAAAAAATGGCAATTTCAATTTTCGACCCCTTGTCCAAACTTTAAACGTGAGTCAAGTCTGAACGGCTAAAGCCAGAATCTCCGGCAAAGTGGTCAAAGAAAGGTAATCTTTGGGTGAATTTTTCGGCACTTCGTAAGCTCGAAAATATGGAATAGAACCAGAGATATTTACAGTTTTAGTTTTCAGAAAAGTGCCAAAACAGGCCTTCAGCCGGGCAAGTCCACAAATGACCGTCACCGATTTCCATGACATTTGGCATACTTATAGATTCGAACCCCAGGATCACGAATCCGGTCTCCGTTTCTCGAAATTCCTATTTGTTTTGTGTTTTATGGCGTGTCAAAGTCTACGACGGAAAACTTTAGACATCTCTGAGCACCACATAAGTGAGGTTAGGACAGAATTTTGAACTATTTCGTCACCTACGGAATGTAAAGAAAGCATTCTATGCAAAAATTTTGAAATTTATTTTTTTTGGTGTGCACACGTTTTGCCCCATAAGTCATTTAAAAATAAGATATATCGCAAATCTAAGACTGGTCCTGGAGTCTACTCTCATTCAACTACCACTTGACCTGCCTAACTCAATTTTTTTTTCGGCACCCCCAAAAAATGGCAAGGTGCGCCCCTTCAATTTTCGACCCCTTGTCCAAAATTTAAACGTGAGTCAAGTCTGAACGGCTAAAGCCAGAATCTCCGGCAAAGTGGTCAAAGAAAGGTAATCTTTGGGTGAATTTTTCGGCACTTCGTAAGCTCGAAAATATGGAATAGAACCAGAGATATTTACAGTTTTAGTTTTCAGAAAAGTGCCAAAACAGGCCTTCAGCCGGGCAAGTCCACAAATGACCGTCACCGATTTCCATGACATTTGGCATACTTATAGATTCGAACCCCAGAATCACGAATCCGGTCTCCGTTTCTCGAAATTCCTATTTGTTTTGTGTTTTATGGCGTGTCAAAGTCTACGACGGAAAACTTTAGACATCTCTGAGCACCACATAAGTGAGGTTAGGTCAGAATTTTGAACTATTTCGTCACCTACGGAATGTAAAGAAAGCATTCGATGCAAAAATTTTGAAATTTATTTTTTTTTTGGTGTGCACACGTTTTGCCCCATAAGTCATTTAAAAATAAGAGATATCGCAAATCTAAGACTGGTCCTGGAGTCTACTCTCATTCAACTACCACTTGACCTGCCTAACTCAATTTTTTTTTCGGCACCCCCAAAAAATGGCAATTTCAATTTTCGACCCCTTGTCCAAACTTTAAACGTGAGTCAAGTCTGAACGGCTAAAGCCAGAATCTCCGGCAAAGTGGTCAAAGAAAGGTAATCTTTGGGTGAATTTTTCGGCACTTCGTAAGCTCGAAAATATGGAATAGAACCAGAGATATTTACAGTTTTAGTTTCCAGAAAAGTGCCAAAACAGGCCTTCAGCCGGGCAAGTCCACAAATGACCGTCACCGATTTCCATGACATTTGGCATACTTATAGATTCGAACCCCAGGATCACGAATCCGGTCTCCGTTTCTCGAAATTCCTATTTGTTTTGTGTTTTATGGCGTGTCAAAGTCTACGACGGAAAACTTTAGACATCTCTGAGCACCACATAAGTGAGGTTAGGACAGAATTTTGAACTATTTCGTCACCTACGGAATGTAAAGAAAGCATTCTATGCAAAAATTTTGAAATTTATTTTTTTTGGTGTGCACACGTTTTGCCCCATAAGTCATTTAAAAATAAGAGATATCGCAAATCTAAGACTGGTCCTGGAGTCTACTCTCATTCAACTACCACTTGACCTGCCTAACTCAATTTTTTTTTCGGCACCCCCAAAAAATGGCAAGGTGCGCCCCTTCAATTTTCGACCCCTTGTCCAAACTTTAAACGTGAGTCAAGTCTGAACGGCTAAAGCCAGAATCTCCGGCAAAGTGGTCAAAGAAAGGTAATCTTTGGGTGAATTTTTCGGCACTTCGTAAGCTCGAAAATATGGAATAGAACCAGAGATATTTACAGTTTTAGTTTTCAGAAAAGTGCCAAAACAGGCCTTCAGCCGGGCAAGTCCACAAGTGACCGTCACCGATTTCCATGACATTTGGCATACTTATAGATTCGAACCCCAGGATCACGAATCCGGTCTCCGTTTCTCGAAATTCCTATTTGTTTTGTGTTTTATGGCGTGTCAAAGTCTACGACGGAAAACTTTAGACATCTCTGAGCACCACATAAGTGAGGTTAGGACAGAATTTTGAACTATTTCGTCACCTACGGAATGTAAAGAAAGCATTCGATGCAAAAATTTTGAAATTTATTTTTTTTTGGTGTGCACACGTTTTGCCCCATAAGTCATTTAAAAATAAGAGATATCGCAAATCTAAGACTGGTCCTGGAGTCTACTCTCATTCAACTACCACTTGACCTGCCTAACTCAATTTTTTTTTCGGCACCCCCAAAAAATGGCGAGGTGCGCCCCTTCAATTTTCGACCCCTTGTCCAAAATTTAAACGTGAGTCAAGTCTGAACGGCTAAAGCCAGAATCTCCGGCAAAGTGGTCAAAGAAAGGTAATCTTTGGGTGAATTTTTCGGCACTTCGTAAGCTCGAAAATATGGAATAGAACCAGAGATATTTACAGTTTTAGTTTTCAGAAAAGTGCCAAAACAGGCCTTCAGCCGGGCAAGTCCACAAATGACCGTCACCGATTTCCATGACATTTGGCATACTTATAGATTCGAACCCCAGAATCACGAATCCGGTCTCCGTTTCTCGAAATTCCTATTTGTTTTGTGTTTTATGGCGTGTCAAAGTCTACGACGGAAAACTTTAGACATCTCTGAGCACCACATAAGTGAGGTTAGGTCAGAATTTTGAACTATTTCGTCACCTACGGAATGTAAAGAAAGCATTCGATGCAAAAATTTTGAAATTTATTTTTTTTTGGTGTGCACACGTTTTGCCCCATAAGTCATTTAAAAATAAGAGATATCGCAAATCTAAGACTGGTCCTGGAGTCTACTCTCATTCAACTACCACTTGACCTGCCTAACTCAATTTTTTTTTCGGCACCCACAAAAAATGGCAATTTCAATTTTCGACCCCTTGTCCAAACTTTAAACGTGAGTCAAGTCTGAACGGCTAAAGCCAGAATCTCCGGCAAAGTGGTCAAAGAAAGGTAATCTTTGGGTGAAATTTTCGGCACTTCGTAAGCTCGAAAATATGGAATAGAACCAGAGATATTTACAGTTTTAGTTTTCAGAAAAGTGCCTAAACAGGCCTTCAGCCGGGCAAGTCCACAAATGACCGTCACCGATTTCCATGACATTTGGCATACTTATAGATTCGAACCCCAGGATCACGAATCCGGTCTCCGTTTCTCGAAATTCCTATTTGTTTTGTGTTTTATGGCGTGTCAAAGTCTACGACGGAAAACTTTAGACATCTCTGAGCACCACATAAGTGAGGTTAGGACAGAATTTTGAACTATTTCGTCACCTACGGAATGTAAAGAAAGCATTCGATGCAAAAATTTTGAAATTTATTTTTTTTGGTGTGCACACGTTTTGCCCCATAAGTCATTTAAAAATAAGAGATATCGCAAATCTAAGACTGGTCCTGGAGTCTACTCTCATTCAACTACCACTTGACCTGCCTAACTCAATTTTTTTTTCGGCACCCCCAAAAAATGGCAAGGTGCGCCCCTTCAATTTTCGACCCCTTGTCCAAACTTTAAACGTGAGTCAAGTCTGAACGGCTAAAGCCAGAATCTCCGGCAAAGTGGTCAAAGAAAGGTAATCTTTGGGTGAATTTTTCGGCACTTCGTAAGCTCGAAAATATGGAATAGAACCAGAGATATTTACAGTTTTAGTTTTCAGAAAAGTGCCAAAACAGGCCTTCAGCCGGGCAAGTTCACAAATGACCGTCACCGATTTCCATGACATTTGGCATACTTATAGATTCGAACCCCAGGATCACGAATCCGGTCTCCGTTTCTCGAAATTCCTATTTGTTTTGTGTTTTATGGCGTGTCAAAGTCTACGACGGAGAACTTTAGACATCTCTGAGCACCACATAAGTGAGGTTAGGACAGAATTTTGAACTATTTCGTCACCTACGGAATGTAAAGAAAGCATTCGATGCAAAAATTTTGAAATTTATTTTTTTTGGTGTGCACACGTTTTGCCCCATAAGTCATTTAAAAATAAGAGATATCGCAAATCTAAGACTGGTCCTGGAGTCTACTCTCATTCAACTACCACTTGACCTGCCTAACTCAATTTTTTTTTCGGCACCCCCAAAAAATGGCAAGGTGCGCCCCTTCAATTTTCGACCCCTTGTCCAAACTTTAAACGTGAGTCAAGTCTGAACGGCTAAAGCCAGAATCTCCGGCAAAGTGGTCAAAGAAAGGTAATCTTTGGGTGAATTTTTCGGCACTTCGTAAGCTCGAAAATATGGAATAGAACCAGAGATATTTACAGTTTTAGTTTTCAGAAAAGTGCCAAAACAGGCCTTCAGCCGGGCAAGTCCACAAATGACCGTCACCGATTTCCATGACATTTGGCATACTTATAGATTCGAACCCCAGGATCACGAATCCGGTCTCCGTTTCTCGAAATTCCTATTTGTTTTGTGTTTTATGGCGTGTCAAAGTCTACGACGGAAAACTTTAGACATCTCTGAGCACCACATAAGTGAGGTTAGGACAGAATTTTGAACTATTTCGTCACCTACGGAATGTAAAGAAAGCATTCGATGCAAAAATTTTGAAATTTATTTTTTTTGGTGTGCACACGTTTTGCCCCATAAGTCATTTAAAAATAAGAGATATCGCAAATCTAAGACTGGTCCTGGAGTCTACTCTCATTCAACTACCACTTGACCTGCCTAACTCAATTTTTTTTTCGGCACCCCCAAAAAATGGCAAGGTGCGCCCCTTCAATTTTCGACCCCTTGTCCAAACTTTAAACGTGAGTCAAGTCTGAACGGCTAAAGCCAGAATCTCCGGCAAAGTGGTCAAAGAAAGGTAATCTTTGGGTGAATTTTTCGGCACTTCGTAAGCTCGAAAATATGGAATAGAACCAGAGATATTTACAGTTTTAGTTTTCAGAAAAGTGCCAAAACAGGCCTTCAGCCGGGCTAGTCCACAAATGACCGTCACCGATTTCCATGACATTTGGCATACTTATAGATTCGAACCCCAGGATCACGAATCCGGTCTCCGTTTCTCGAAATTCCTATTTGTTTTGTGTTTTATGGCGTGTCAAAGTCTACGACGGAAAACTTTAGACATCTCTGAGCACCACATAAGTGAGGTTAGGACAGAATTTTGAACTATTTCGTCACCTACGGAATGTAAAGAAAGCATTCGATGCAAAAATTTTGAAATTTATTTTTTTTGGTGTGCACACGTTTTGCCCCATAAGTCATTTAAAAATAAGAGATATCGCAAATCTAAGACTGGTCCTGGAGTCTACTCTCATTCAACTACCACTTGACCTGCCTAACTCAATTTTTTTTTCGGCACCCCCAAAAAATGGCAAGGTGCGCCCCTTCAATTTTCGACCCCTTGTCCAAACTTTAAACGTGAGTCAAGTCTGAACGGCTAAAGCCAGAATCTCCGGCAAAGTGGTCAAAGAAAGGTAATCTTTGGGTGAATTTTTCGGCACTTCGTAAGCTCGAAAATATGGAATAGAACCAGAGATATTTACAGTTTTAGTTTTCAGAAAAGTGCCAAAACAGGCCTTCAGCCGGGCAAGTCCACAAATGACCGTCACCGATTTCCATGACATTTGGCATACTTATAGATTCGAACCCCAGGATCACGAATCCGGTCTCCGTTTCTCGAAATTCCTATTTGTTTTGTGTTTTATGGCGTGTCAAAGTCTACGACGGAAAACTTTAGACATCTCTGAGCACCACATAAGTGAGGTTAGGACAGAATTTTGAACTATTTCGTCACCTACGGAATGTAAAGAAAGCATTCGATTCAAAAATTTTGAAATTTATTTTTTTTTGGTGTGCACACGTTTTGCCCCATAAGTCATTTAAAAATAAGAGATATCGCAAATCTAAGACTGGTCCTGGAGTCTACTCTCATTCAACTACCACTTGACCTGCCTAACTCAATTTTTTTTTCGGCACCCCCAAAAAATGGCAAGGTGCGCCCCTCCAATTTTCGACCCCTTGTCCAAACTTTAAACGTGAGTCAAGTCTGAACGGCTAAAGCCAGAATCTCCGGCAAAGTGGTCAAAGAAAGGTAATCTTTGGGTGAATTTTTCGGCACTTCGTAAGCTCGAAAATATGGAATAGAACCAGAGATATTTACAGTTTTAGTTTTCAGAAAAGTGCCAAAACAGGCCTTCAGCCGGGCAAGTCCACAAATGACCGTCACCGATTTCCATGACATTTGGCATACTTATAGATTCGAACCCCAGGATCACGAATCCGGTCTCCGTTTCTCGAAATTCCTATTTGTTTTGTGTTTTATGGCGTGTCAAAGTCTACGACGGAAAACTTTAGACATCTCTGAGCACCACATAAGTGAGGTTAGGACAGAATTTTGAACTAATTCGTCACCTACGGAATGTAAAGAAAGCATTCGATGCAAAAATTTTGAAATTTATTTTTTTTGGTGTGCACACGTTTTGCCCCATAAGTCATTTAAAAATAAGAGATATCGCAAATCTAAGACTGGTCCTGGAGTCTACTCTCATTCAACTACCACTTGACCTGCCTAACTCAATTTTTTTTTCGGCACCCCCAAAAATGGCAAGGTGCGCCCCTTCAATTTTCGACCCCTTGTCCAAACTTTAAACGTGAGTCAAGTCTGAACGGCTAAAGCCAGAATCTCCGGCAAAGTGGTCAAAGAAAGGTAATCTTTGGGTGAATTTTTCGGCACTTCGTAAGCTCGAAAATATGGAATAGAACCAGAGATATTTACAGTTTTAGTTTTCAGAAAACTGCCAAAACAGGCCTTCAGCCGGGCAAGTCCACAAATGACCGTAACGATTTCCATGACATTTGGCATACTTATAGATTCGAACCCCAGGATCACGAATCCGGTCTCCGTTTCTCGAAATTCCTATTTGTTTTGTGTTTTATGGCGTGTCAAAGTCTACGACGGAAAACTTTAGACATCTCTGAGCACCACATAAGTGAGGTTAGGACAGAATTTTGAACTATTTCGTCACCTACGGAATGTAAAGAAAGCATTCGATGCAAAAATTTTGAAATTTATTTTTTTTTGGTGTGCAGACGTTTTGCCCCATAAGTCATTTAAAAATAAGAGATATCGCAAATCTAAGACTGGTCCTGGACTCTACTCTCATTCAACTACCACTTGACCTGCCTAACTCAATTTTTTTTTCGGCACCCCCAAAAAATGGCAAGGTGCGCCCCTTCAATTTTCGACCCCTTGTCCAAACTTTAAACGTGAGTCAAGTCTGAACGGCTAAAGCCAGAATCTCCGGCAAAGTGGTCAAAGAAAGGTAATCTTTGGGTGAATTTTTCGGCACTTCGTAAGCTCGAAAATATGGAATAGAACCAGAGATATTTACAGTTCTAGTTTTCAGAAAAGTGCCAAAACAGGCCTTCAGCCGGGCAAGTCCACAAATGACCGTCACCGATTTCCATGACATTTGGCATACTTATAGATTCGAACCCCAGGATCACGAATCCGGTCTCCGTTTCTCGAAATTCCTATTTGTTTTGTGTTTTATGGCGTGTCAAAGTCTACGACGGAAAACTTTAGACATCTCTGAGCACCACCTAAGTGAGGTTAGGACAGAATTTTGAACTATTTCGTCACCTACGGAATGTAAAGAAAGCATTCGATGTAAAAATTTTGAAATTTATTTTTTTTGGTGTGCACACGTTTTGCCCCATAAGTCATTTAAAAATAAGAGATATCGCAAATTTAAGACTGGTCCTGGAGTCTACTCTCATTCAACTACCACTTGACCTGCCTAACTCAATTTTTTTTTCGGCACCCCCAAAAAATGGCAATTCCCTTCAATTTTCGACCCCTTGTCCAAACTTTAAACGTGAGTCAAGTCTGAACGGCTAAAGCCAGAATCTCCGGCAAAGTGGTCAAAGAAAGGTAATCTTTGGGTGAATTTTTCGGCACTTCGTAAGCTCGAAAATATGGAATAGAACCAGAGATATTTACAGTTTTAGTTTTCAGAAAAGTGCCAAAACAGGCCTTCAGCCGGGCAAGTCCACAAATGACCGTCACCGATTTCCATGACATTTGGCATACTTATAGATTCGAACCCCAGGATCACGAATCCGGTCTCCGTTTCTTGAAATTCCTATTTGTTTTGTGTTTTATGGCGTGTCAAAGTCTACGACGGAAAACTTTAGACATCCCTGAGCACCACATAAGTGAGGTTAGGACAGAATTTTGAACTATTTCGTCACCTACGGAATGTAAAGAAAGCATTCGATGCAAAAATTTTGAAATTTATTTTTTTTTGGTGTGCACACGTTTTGCCCCATAAGTCATTTAAAAATAAGAGATATCGCAAATCTAAGACTGGTCCTGGACTCTACTCTCATTCAACTACCACTTGACCTGCCTAACTCAATTTTTTTTTCGGCACCCCCAAAAAATGGCAAGGTGCGCCCCTTCAATTTTCGACCCCTTGTCCAAACTTTAAACGTGAGTCAAGTCTGAACGGCTAAAGCCAGAATCTCCGGCAAAGTGGTCAAAGAAAGGTAATCTTTGGGTGAATTTTTCGGCACTTCGTAAGCTCGAAAATATGGAATAGAACCAGAGATATTTACAGTTTTAGTTTTCAGAAAAGTGCCAAAACAGGCCTTCAGCCGGGCAAGTCCACAAATGACCGTCACCGATTTCCATGACATTTGGCATACTTATAGATTCGAACCCCAGGATCACGAATCCGGTCTCCGTTTCTCGAAATTCCTATTTGTTTTGTGTTTTATGGCGTGTCAAAGTCTACGACGGAAAACTTTAGACATCTCTGAGCACCACATAAGTGAGGTTAGGACAGAATTTTGAACTATTTCGTCACCTACGGAATGTAAAGAAAGCATTCGATGTAAAAATTTTGAAATTTATTTTTTTTGGTGTGCACACGTTTTGCCCCATAAGTCATTTAAAAATAAGAGATATCGCAAATTTAAGACTGGTCCTGGAGTCTACTCTCATTCAACTACCACTTGACCTGCCTAACTCAATTTTTTTTTCGGCACCCCCAAAAAATGGCAAGGTGCGCCCCTTCAATTTTCGACCCCTTGTCCAAACTTTAAACGTGAGTCAAGTCTGAACGGCTAAAGCCAGAATCTCCGGCAAAGTGGTCAAAGAAAGGTAATCTTTGGGTGAATTTTTCGGCACTTCGTAAGCTCGAAAATATGGAATAGAACCAGAGATATTTACAGTTTTAGTTTTCAGAAAAGTGCCAAAACAGGCCTTCAGCCGGGCAAGTCCACAAATGACCGTCACCGATTTCCATGACATTTGGCATACTTATAGATTCGAACCCCAGGATCACGAATCCGGTCTCCGTTTCTTGAAATTCCTATTTGTTTTGTGTTTTATGGCGTGTCAAAGTCTACGACGGAAAACTTTAGACATCCCTGAGCACCACATAAGTGAGGTTAGGACAGAATTTTGAACTATTTCGTCACCTACGGAATGTAAAGAAAGCATTCGATGCAAAAATTTTGAAATTTATTTTTTTTGGTGTGCACACGTTTTGCCCCATAAGTCATTTAAAAATAAGAGATATCGCAAATCTAAGACTGGTCCTGGAGTCTACTCTCATTCAACTACCACTTGACCTGCCTAACTCAATTTTTTTTTCGGCTCCCCTAAAAAATGGCAATTTTCGACCCCTTGTCCAAACTTTAAACGTGAGTCAAGTCTGAACGGCTAAAGCCAGAATCTCCGGCAAAGTGGTCAAAGAAAGGTAATCTTTGGGTGAATTTTTCGGCACTTCGTAAGCTCGAAAATATGGAATAGAACCAGAGATATTTACAGTTTTAGTTTTCAGAAAAGTGCCAAAACAGGCCTTCAGCCGGGCAAGTCCACAAATGACCGTCACCGATTTCCATGACATTTGGCATACTTATAGATTCGAACCCCAGGATCACGAATCCGGTCTCCGTTTCTCGAAATTCCTATTTGTTTTGTGTTTTATGGCGTGTCAAAGTCTACGACGGAAAACTTTAGACATCTCTGAGCACCACATAAGTGAGGTTAGGACAGAATTTTGAACTATTTCGTCACCTACGGAATGTAAAGAAAGCATTCGATGCAAAAATTTTGAAATTTATTTTTTTTTGGTGTGCACACGTTTTGCCCCATAAGTCATTTAAAAATAAGAGATATCGCAAATCTAAGACTGGTCCTGGAGTCTACTCTCATTCAACTACCACTTGACCTGCCTAACTCAATTTTTTTTTCGGCACCCCCAAAAAATGGCAAGGTGCGCCCCTTCAATTTTCGACCCCTTGTCCAAACTTTAAACGTGAGTCAAGTCTGAACGGCTAAAGCCAGATTCTCCGGCAAAGTGGTCAAAGAAAGGTAATCTTTGGGTGAATTTTTCGGCACTTCGTAAGCTCGAAAATATGGAATAGAACCAGAGATATTTACAGTTTTAGTTTTCAGAAAAGTGCCAAAACAGGCCTTCAGCCGGGCAAGTCCACAAATGACCGTCACCGATTTCCATGACATTTGGCATACTTATAGACTCGAACCCCAGGATCACGAATCCGGTCTCCGTTTCTCGAAATTCCTATTTGTTTTGTGTTTTATGGCGTGTCAAAGTCTACGACGGAAAACTTTAGACATCTCTGAGCACCACATAAGTGAGGTTAGGACAGAATTTTGAACTATTTCGTCACCTACGGAATGTAAAGAAAGCATTCGATGCAAAAATTTTGAAATTGATTTTTTTTGGTGTGCACACGTTTTGCCCCATAAGTCATTTAAAAATAAGAGATATCGCAAATCTAAGACTGGTCCTGGAGTCTACTCTCATTCAACTACCACTTGACCTGCCTAACTCAATTTTTTTTTCGGCACCCCCAAAAAATGGCAAGGTGCGCCCCTTCAATTTTCGACCCCTTGTCCAAACTTTAAACGTGAGTCAAGTCTGAACGGCTAAAGCCAGAATCTCCGGCAAAGTGGTCAAAGAAAGGTAATCTTTGGGTGAATTTTTCGGCACTTCGTAAGCTCGAAAATATGGAATAGAACCAGAGATATTTACAGTTTTAGTTTTCAGAAAAGTGCCAAAACAGGCCTTCAGCCGGGCAAGTCCACAAATGACCGTCACCGATTTCCATGACATTTGGCATACTTATAGATTCGAACCCCAGGATCACGAATCCGGTCTCCGTTTCTCGAAATTCCTATTTGTTTTGTGTTTTATGGCGTGTCAAAGTCTACGACGGAAAACTTTAGACATCTCTGAGCACCACATAAGTGAGGTTAGGACAGAATTTTGAACTATTTCGTCACCTACGGAATGTAAAGAAAGCATTCGATGCAAAAATTTTGAAATTTATTTTTTTTTGGTGTGCACACGTTTTGCCCCATAAGTCATTTAAAAATAAGAGATATCGCAAATCTAAGACTGGTACTGGAGTCTACTCTCATTCAACTACCACTTGACCTGCCTAACTCAATTTTTTTTTCGGCACCCCCAAAAAATGGCAAGGTGCGCCCCTTCAATTTTCGACCCCTTGTCCAAACTTTAAACGTGAGTCAAGTCTGAACGGCTAAAGCCAGAATCTCCGGCAAAGTGGTCAAAGAAAGGTAATCTTTGGGTGAATTTTTCGGCACTTCGTAAGCTCGAAAATATGGAATAGAACCAGAGATATTTACAGTTTTAGTTTTCAGAAAAGTGCCAAAACAGGCCTTCAGCCGGGCAAGTCCACAAATGACCGTCACCGATTTCCATGACATTTGGCATACTTATAGATTCGAACCCCAGGATCACGAATCCGGTCTCCGTTTCTCGAAATTCCTATTTGTTTTGTGTTTTATGGCGTGTCAAAGTCTACGACGGAAAACTTTAGACATCTCTGAGCACCACATAAGTGAGGTTAGGACAGAATTTTGAACTATTTCGTCACCTACGGAATGTAAAGAAAGCATTCGATGCAAAAATTTTGAAATTTATTTTTTTTTGGTGTGCACACGTTTTGCCCCATAAGTCATTTAAAAATAAGAGATATCGCAAATCTAAGACTGGTCCTGGAGTCTACTCTCATTCAACTACCACTTGACCTGCCTAACTCAATTTTTTTTTCGGCACCCCAAAAAATGGCAAGGTGCGCCCCTTCAATTTTCGACCCCTTGTCCAAACTTTAAACGTGAGTCAAGTCTGAACGGCTAAAGCCAGAATCTCCGGCAAAGTGGTCAAAGAAAGGTAATCTTTGGGTGAATTTTTCGGCACTTCGTAAGCTCGAAAATATGGAATAGAACCAGAGATATTTACAGTTTTAGTTTTCAGAAAAGTGCCAAAACAGGCCTTCAGCCGGGCAAGTCCACAAATGACCGTCACCGATTTCCATGACATTTGGCATACTTATAGATTCGAACCCCAGGATCACGAATCCGGTCTCCGTTTCTCGAAATTCCTATTTGTTTTGTGTTTTATGGCGTGTCAAAGTCTACGACGGAAAACTTTAGACATCTCTGAGCACCACATAAGTGAGGTTAGGACAGAATTTTGAACTATTTCGTCACCTACGGAATGTAAAGAAAGCATTCGATGCAAAAATTTTGAAATTTATTTTTTTTGGTGTGCACACGTTTTGCCCCATAAGTCATTTAAAAATAAGAGATATCGCAAATCTAAGACTGGTCCTGGAGTCTACTCTCATTCAACTACCACTTGACCTGCCTAACTCAATTTTTTTTTCGGCACCCCCAAAAAATGGCAAGGTGCGCCCCTTCAATTTTCGACCCCTTGTCCAAACTTTAAACGTGAGTCAAGTCTGAACGGCTAAAGCCAGAATCTCCGGCAAAGTGGTCAAAGAAAGGTAATCTTTGGGTGAATTTTTCGGCACTTCGTAAGCTCGAAAATATGGAATAGAACCAGAGATATTTACAGTTTTAGTTTTCAGAAAAGTGCCAAAACAGGCCTTCAGTCGGGCAAGTCCACAAATGACCGTCACCGATTTCCATGACATTTGGCATACTTATAGATTCGAACCCCAGGATCACGAATCCGGTCTCCGTTTCTCGAAATTCCTATTTGTTTTGTGTTTTATGGCGTGTCAAAGTCTACGACGGAAAACTTTAGACATCTCTGAGCACCACATAAGTGAGGTTAGGACAGAATTTTGAACTATTTCGTCACCTACGGAATGTAAAGAAAGCATTCGATGCAAAAATTTTGAAATTTATTTTTTTTTGGTGTGCACACGTTTTGCCCCATAAGTCATTTAAAAATAAGAGATATCGCAAATCTAAGACTGGTCCTGGAGTCTACTCTCATTCAACTACCACTTGACCTGCCTAACTCAATTTTTTTTCGGCACCCCCAAAAAATGGCAAGGTGCGCCCCTTCAATTTTCGACCCCTTGTCCAAACTTTAAACGTGAGTCAAGTCTGAACGGCTAAAGCCAGAATCTCCGACAAAGTTGTCAAAGAAAGGTAATCTTTGGGTGAATTTTTCGGCACTTCGTAAGCTCGAAAATATGGAATAGAACCATAGATATTTACAGTTTTAGTTTTCAGAAAAGTGCCAAAACAGGCCTTCAGCCGGGCAAGTCCACAAATGACCGTCACCGATTTCCATGACATTTGGCATACTTATAGATTCGAACCCCAGGATCACGAATCCGGTCTCCGTTTCTCGAAATTCCTATTTGTTTTGTGTTTTATGGCGTGTCAAAGTCTACGACGGAAAACTTTAGACATCTCTGAGCACCACATAAGTGAGGTTAGGACAGAATTTTGAACTATTTCGTCACCTACGGAATGTAAAGAAAGCATTCGATGCAAAAATTTTGAAATTGATTTTTTTTGGTGTGCACACGTTTTGCCCCATAAGTCATTTAAAAATAAGAGATATCGCAAATCTAAGACTGGTCCTGGAGTCTACTCTCATTCAACTACCACTTGACCTGCCTAACTCAATTTTTTTTTCGGCACCCCCAAAAAATGGCAAGGTGCGTCCCTTCAATTTTCGACCCCTTGTCCAAACTTTAAACGTGAGTCAAGTCTGAACGGCTAAAGCCAGAATCTCCGGCAAAGTGGTCAAAGAAAGGTAATCTTTGGGTGAATTTTTCGGCACTTCGTAAGCTCGAAAATATGGAATAGAACCAGAGATATTTACAGTTTTAGTTTTCAGAAAAGTGCCAAAACAGGCCTTCAGCCGGGCAAGTCCACAAATGACCGTCACCGATTTCCATGACATTTGGCATACTTATAGATTCGAACCCCAGGATCACGAATCCGGTCTCCGTTTCTCGAAATTCCTATTTGTTTTGTGTTTTATGGCGTGTCAAAGTCTACGACGGAAAACTTTAGACATCTCTGAGCACCACATAAGTGAGGTTAGGACAGAATTTTGAACTATTTCGTCACCTACGGAATGTAAAGAAAGCATTCGATGCAAAAATTTTGAAATTTATTTTTTTTGGTGTGCACACGTTTTGCCCCATAAGTCATTTAAAAATAAGAGATATCGCAAATCTAAGACTGGTCCTGGAGTCTACTCTCATTCAACTACCACTTGACCTGCCTAACTCAATTTTTTTTTCGGCACCCCCAAAAAATGGCAAGGTGCGCCCCTTCAATTTTCGACCCCTTGTCCAAACTTTAAACGTGAGTCAAGTCTGAACGGCTAAAGCCAGAATCTCCGGCAAAGTGGTCAAAGAAAGGTAATCTTTGGGTGAATTTTTCGGCACTTCGTAAGCTCGAAAATATGGAATAGAACCAGAGTGAGTGAGTGAGTATTGTTTAAGGGCCCATCGACAACTAGGTCATTAGGGCCCTAAGTTCACAGAATAAAACAAGCCAACAATAAAACCTCACCCTAAAAAGCTAAAAGGTGAAAGTTAAAATAACTTAAAAAAGGTTAAAAAGTCTAAAACCGAGAGCTAAAACAGTTAAAAGTTAAACAACTGGTAAAAACGTAGACTTATAAAACTTAAAACTGATAAAATCTTTAAAAGGTAAAAACCAGAATAAAATCCAAAGTAAAAACAACTAAAAGTCAATATCCGCCAATATAAAAGCACCTTACACTTGCTTGCAAAAATCAATCTTGGCAACAAACCGTAGTGCTGTATTGACAGCTACTGCGTCGTTGCCTAAAACAGAGCACAGTGTAAGGCCCAGGCCTAGGGACTGACGCTCATGACTGTATTGCGGACAATCAAGAAGGACATGTGCGACGGAGAGTGGAACATTGCACGTCGCACAGACAGGCTCCGGATCACCACGCAAAAGATGTCCATGCGTGGCTCGAGTGTGGCCTATCCTCAGGCGGGTTAAAATCACTTCCTCACGCCTGGAATTCCTGCAGCTGGTCTGCCAGGGTTGTACAGTGTCCTTTATTGTCCGTAACTGAGTGCCAGCTAACGCTTCCCAAGATTGCTGCCAGTGGGTAAATAGATGGCGGCGAAAGTATTTCTGCACATCTACATAGGGTAGCGCACGGGTGGAGTATTCCGGGAGGCGGCATGCAGACTTTGCAGCCGCATCCGCCGCCTCGTTGCCCGGAATACCCACATGGCCTGGGATCCACGTAAAAACAAACTGGTATCCGCGAGACAGTAGTTGCGAGATCAACGTCTGAATTTTAATAATCAATGCCGAGGTGCCGATAAACTGTTGCAGGGCCTGGAGGGCGCTAAAAGAGTCGGAACAGATAATAAAACTTCCAGGACCTGAACTGGAGATAAAAAGCAGGAAATAAAATATGGCAAACAGCTCGGCGGTAAATACTGAACTGGCGTCTGGAAGGCGGTACTTGCGAACGTCGCCATGGTATACAAAAGCGGAACCCGTCGCACTACCCATCCGTGAGCCATCAGTAAATACCGGAGTATGAGTCCGGTATCGGCCCAGAACTGCGGTGAAAAGTTGGTGAAACACCGAGTGAGGGGTAGCTAACTTCGCACTGCTCGACAGCTCCAGGTCAAAGCGTGCACGCTGGAGCTGCCATGGAGGGTATCGGCCATGCGAATGCCGCTCTACGGCTGGCAAGCGTAGATCGTGTGCGGTCAGAAGTTCTCGAAACCTGATGCCGCTTGGACGGGAGATAGTTGTATTCCGCGTATAACGGTACACTAGGTCTGGACGCAATACAGGTGGAAACGAAGGATGACCTGGATGAGCGGCCAACCTTGCCACGTAGGAACATAGTAACAACGAGCGTCGGGCAGACAGTGGGGGTTCGCCAGAATCAGCATACAGACAGTCCACTCTACTTGTACGGAAAGCCCCAGTAGCGAGACGGATACCAGTGTGATGTATTGTATCTAAAAGGCGGAGTTTAGAGGCGGATGCGGAGCCATAGATAAAACAGCCGTAGTCTAGTTTGGACCGGACCAGTGAACGATACAACCTCAACATGACCGTGCGATCGCCGCCCCAAGATACCCCAGATAAAACCCGGAGCACCCGAAGCGAACGATCGCAGGAAGCACGCAGATAACGAATATGGTGCTCCCATGTAAGTTTGGTGTTGAGGTGTAAGCCCAAGAATTTCAGGTGCGGAACAAATGGAAGACGCGTGCCACGCAAATAAAGATCAGGGGCCGGGTGTACGCCACGAAGTCGATGGAAGTGGACACATTGTGTTTTCGTAGGGGAGAACTGAAAGCCGGTGCGAGATGCCCACTCGGCGATGGATGTTATAGCTAGCTGCAGTTGACGCTCGATGTGCTCTAAACTATGAGAGCGATAGTATATCGCAAAGTCGTCAACATACAGTGACATTGGTATTCCCCTACGAACAACACTGGCAATGCCGTTGATGGCCACGGCGAAAAGTGTTACACTCAGAATCGACCCCTGGGGTACACCATTCTCCTGGATTCGTTCTTGTGAAAGCGTATGGCCAATGCGGACACGAAATCGGCGAAGTTGTAAAAAATTAAGAACAAAGAGAGCTAGATGGCCACGTAAACCGTAGTCGTGTAAACTACGGAGGATACCATAGCGCCATGTAGTGTCGTAGGCCTTCTGCAGGTCGAAGAACACCCCCACGACATGCTGCTTCATGAGAAAGGCATTCTGGATGTAGGCCTCCATGCGAGTAAGGTTATCGACACTCGAGCGATGACGACGAAAGCCGCACTGAACGTTGCTCAGCAGGTTATTCGTCTCTAGCCACCACACTAAGCGAGTGTTAATCATTCGTTCCATGGTCTTACAAACGACACTCGTCAGGCAGATAGGACGGTAGCTAGAGGGAAGTGTCCGGTCCTTCCCCGGCCGAGGGATAGGGATGACAGTACCCTCGCGCCAGGAAGAAGGGAAAACCTGCTGAAGCCAGATGCGGTTGTACATGTTCAGCAGGAAGGTCAACGCCTCAGGTGGAAGATGAAGCAGCATTTGTCGGTGAATGTCATCAGGCCCAGGAGAAGAGTCCTTCGCGAGAGACAAAGCATGGGCTAGCTCCGCCTCCGTAAAATGAGCGTTGTACGGTTCACTAGAGTCACTTTTAAAATTGAGGACTACCCGCTCCGCAGATTCCTTGACGGGTAAAAAGGTAGTGTGGTAGCTTTGGGTTTGGCTATCAGCAGCGAAAGCGTCTGCGAGGGCGTCGGCGATATCCTGCTCGTGGGTGTAAGAGCGTCCCTGCACGGCAAGACCGGGTATTATCGTCCGGCGACACTTGCCGTACATACGCCGAACCGCAGTCCACACCCTTTGTGTTGAAGTGCGTCGAGAGATGGAAGAGACGTAAGTTACCCAGGATGTGCGTTTTGCCCTGCGAAGTACAAAACGCGCCCGGGCACGCACTCGCTTAAAGGTAATAAAGTTCTCTTCCGTAGGATGTGCACTGAAAACTCGCAAGGCCCGTTTGCGGGCTTTAACAGCCAAACGACATTCCTCGGACCACCAAGGCACAGGAAGATGACGAGGTGTAGTAGAACCGCGAGGAATGCTGGAATTTGCTGCAAGCAGGACAGAACATGTAAAATACTCCACCATGTTGTCGATGGTGGTAAAACCATCGTCGGTGAGGTGAATGAGGGAACGAAATTTCCCCCAGTCAGCCTTGGAAATAATCCAGTGAGGGTGTCGTGTTGGAATAGTATGGAAACCAGATATGTGAATGTTAATGGGAAAATGATCACTGCCAAAGAGGTCGGAGAGCACCGACCAATCAATGAGTGGTACCAATGACGGGCTACAGAAGCTAACGTCTAAGGCGGAGTACGTACCATAGGCAGATGATAAAAAGGTAGGGGCACCAGTGTTCAACAAAAGGAGGCCGGACATATCGCAAACGTCTCCTACAAGGCATCCGCGAGCATCGTCAGTGTCGGAGCCCCATGAAGAGTGTTTGGCATTCAGATCACCAAGGAAGATAAAGGGTGGCGGAATCTGAGCCAAAAGAGCTCGAAGGTCGTTCTCGTGTACAACACTGACCGGTGGCAGATAGACATTGCAAATTGACAGACTTAAGCCCTGCAACTGGACACGCACAGCCACAGCTTGCAGCGGCGTGTTTAGCGGGATGCTTGTGGCAGAGATGGTATGCGCCACCAAAGTAGCAACTCCTCCGCTTGCTCGTCGATCAGCTGCAGAGTCATGCCTAAAAGCCGAAAAACCACGAAGATGTAATGCGTGATTAGGGTGCAAATGTGTTTCTTGTAGGCAGACGATTGATGGAGAGCGTTGCGCAACGAGATGCTGTATGTCCGGAACACGTGCCCGGAACCCATTAACATTCCACTGGATTATTTCCATGGTAAAGAAGAATTAGTGATTCGTCTTCATCTTTTTCTTTTTCATCTTTACCTTAACCGACTTTGGACGGGGTAGGTTAATTTCGTCATCCCCTAGTGACTCCTCGGATGTACGGGAGTCTGAAGATCCCCTGCGGCTCGCGGAACGGGAGCGGGAGCGGGACTTCATTGATGACGTGTGGCTGCTGGCGCGAACATCAGGCCTAGAGGAATGGCTATCAACAGGCTGGCTACGACTTGTGGACGCCTTGTGAGCTGGTGTCTGCACGGCTGTAGATGTTGTAGCTTTTGCAGGTGTGGCACGAGACAGTGGAACAATACTCGCGGGTAGGTCTGTCTGTGTGGAGGCATCTGATACAGGGACATGCTGTATCGCTACGGTGTTAACAGGAGCGCGTCGGGCTGCCAAGGCATAACCTGTGGTGGTCGCAGGTTGCAGCTGCTCAAAGCGACGACGCGCCTCTGGAAATGTAAGATGTTCTTTCACGCGTAGCTCCTGTATACATTTTTCATCCAGAAACTTCGCACACTGACGCGAGCTAGATGGATGACCGGCTCCACAGTTAACACAATGAGGGTCACGGGTACAAGCCGTGCCCTCATGAGGTGATAGGCCACAACGCTCACAAACGGCAGGATGGTTGCACGCGGTCTTAGTATGTCCGAACTTCTGACACTGAAAACAGCGCATAGGGTTCGGGACATATTGACGTACGGCGGCACGCTCGTACCCGCAAAAGATGTATTCTGGCAACTGTGTGCCCTTAAAAGTGAGGAAAACCGTACGTAAATCAATCACTTTACCATCCTGCTTTCTTGTCAGACGGTACGCTTGACACACACGCTGGTCAGAGAGGCAAGTAACAATCTCCTCGTTTGACAGACCGTCCAGACTGGATGTGGTGACAACTCCTCTGCATGAGTTTAGAGATTTATGTGGGGCTACCCGGATGGGGTAGGAGCCCAACAAAGTGGCTTTCAACAATTTCTGGCACTGGTCTGCGGTGGTCACTTCTACCAAAAGCGTACCGTCTCGTACTCGGGTGGCGTTTTTAACAAGGCCACAGATCCTGTCGAGTTCCTTCTTTATGTAAAAGGGGCTAAGATCCTTCATCGTTTTCCTTTCACTGGCCAAGGTCAAGACTAGAAAACTGTCGAAATGAGAGGGTTTGCGCGGATGCATGTTGAAATCGGACCCCCATCCGGAACCGTCGGCGTCAGCCTGCCATCCGGGGGTCAAAGAAAAGAAAGACACCAAAATCTCCACGGTCTGTGCCGCCATGGAGACCCCTCCATGACTGACCTCAAGGCGTACTTCAGAGGAGCTACCCTCCGATCTCCACTGCTTGTCCGCATGGGTAAACCGTTCACCACGTGACACCCCGGTTTTATGCCCCCACCACAGGAATAACCGCCTGTGGCTCCCCGCTTTAGCACACGCTGCCTCAACGGAGTCAGCGTGGATTCAGGGGACTTCGGGTTGATTATACCGGGGCTCCGTCAGCGGTAACACGTCCGGCCGGTGATACTAACCCGACGGCACGCGGCCGTCGGGAGATTAACACCGGCCGTGCCCTCAAGGAGCTGCGTGGGTGTACATGACGTGTGGACGGGCTCCGCACCTAAGGCTACACATGGGGGCAGTGTGAAGGGTCCGCACAACCTTCGCGCCTGAGACCTCCGAAGAGCACACAAGTCGGGGGCCGCGCCGAAAACCGTGGGACAGGACCACGGAGATAGGAAAGATCCCTGCTGGTGAGACAGGAGTTATAAATCTAGGAACTTACAAACTAATAATCAGAATAAACCTAGAAGAGGAAGAGGGTGATATAAAAGCAACATAAATCGCTGCACGTGGCACAGTTAATGTATATGGACGGGGTGAAATGATGGTGCGCAGCTCGGGGCCCCGGGCGCGCCAAACCCGGACCTACCGTGGTAGGTTCCCCTGGGGGAGTTTGATTTCGGAGTCCTCTTCTCCTAGATGAGTCGTCGACCAAGACTAACGAGCCTCATCTACCCGTTGGAATGTTCTTAGCTTCCCCTCACCTCTTGCCTACCAGTGGTCACGAAGACTCACTTAGTAGGCCGTCTGGATCGGGTACTGAGCCCCTCCGCCACGGCAAGGCGACACTCCTTCGGAGGGGGGAATAGAACCAGAGATATTTACAGTTTTAGTTTTCAGAAAAGTGCCAAAACAGGCCTTCAGCCGGGCAAGTCCACAAATGACCGTCACCGATTTCCATGACATTTGGCATACTTATAGATTCGAACCCCAGGATCACGAATCCGGTCTCCGTTTCTCGAAATTCCTATTTGTTTTGTGTTTTATGGCGTGTCAAAGTCTACGACGGAAAACTTTAGACATCTCTGAGCACCACATAAGTGAGGTTAGGACGGAATTTTGAACTATTTCGTCACCTACGGAATGTAAAGAAAGCATTCGATGCAAAAATTTTGAAATTTATTTTTTTTTGGTGTGCACACGTTTTATCCCATAAGTCATTTAAAAATAAGAGATATCGCAAATCTAAGACTGGTCCTGGAGTCTACTCTCATTCAACTACCACTTGACCTGCCTAACTCAATTTTTTTTTCGGCACCCCCAAAAAATGGCAAGGTGCGCCCCTTCAATTTTCGACCCCTTGTCCAAACTTTAAACGTGAGTCAAGTCTGAACGGCTAAAGCCAGAATCTCCGGCAAAGTGGTCAAAGAAAGGTAATCTTTGGGTGAATTTTTCGGCACTTCGTAAGCTCGAAAATATGGAATAGAACCAGAGATATTTACAGTTTTAGTTTTCAGAAAAGTGCCAAAAAAGGCCTTCAGCCGGGCAAGTCCACAAATGACCGTCACCGATTTCCATGACATTTGGCATACTTATAGATTCGAACCCCAGGATCACGAATCCGGTCTCCGTTTCTCGAAATTCCTATTTGTTTTGTGTTTTATGGCGTGTCAAAGTCTACGACGGAAAACTTTAGACATCTCTGAGCACCACATAAGTGAGGTTAGGACAGAATTTTGAACTATTTCGTCACCTACGGAATGTAAAGAAAGCATTCGATGCAAAAATTTTGAAATTTATTTTTTTTGGTGTGCACACGTTTTGCCCCATAAGTCATTTAAAAATAAGAGATATCGCAAATCTAAGACTGGTCCTGGAGTCTACTCTCATTCAACTACCACTTGACCTGCCTAACTCAATTTTTTTTTCGGCACCCCCAAAAAATGGCAAGGTGCGCCCCTTCAATTTTCGACCCCTTGTCCAAACTTTAAACGTGAGTCAAGTCTGAACGGCTAAAGCCAGAATCTCCGGCAAAGTGGTCAAAGAAAGGTAATCTTTGGGTGAATTTTTCGGCACTTCGTAAGCTCGAAAATATGGAATAGAACCAGAGATATTTACAGTTTTAGTTTTCAGAAAAGTGCCAAAACAGGCCTTCAGCCGGGCAAGTCCACAAATGACCGTCGCCGATTTCCATGACATTTGGCATACTTATAGATTCGAACCCCAGGATCACGAATCCGGTCTCCGTTTCTCGAAATTCCTATTTGTTTTGTGTTTTATGGCGTGTCAAAGTCTACGACGGAAAACTTTAGACATCTCTGAGCACCACATAAGTGAGGTTAGGACAGAATTTTGAACTATTTCGTCACCTACGGAATGTAAAGAAAGCATTCGATGCAAAAATTTTGAAATTTATTTTTTTTGGTGTGCACACGTTTTGCCCCATAAGTCATTTAAAAATAAGAGATATCGCAAATCTAAGACTGGTCCTGGAGTCTACTCTCATTCAACTACCACTTGACCTGCCTAACTCAATTTTTTTTTCGGCACCCCCAAAAAATGGCAAGGTGCGCCCCTTCAATTTTCGACCCCTTGTCCAAACTTTAAACGTGAGTCAAGTCTGAACGGCTAAAGCCAGAATCTCCGGCAAAGTGGTCAAAGAAAGGTAATCTTTGGGTGAATTTTTCGGCACTTCGTAAGCTCGAAAATATGGAATAGAACCAGAGATATTTACAGTTTTAGTTTTCAGAAAAGTGCCAAAACAGGCCTTCAGCCGGGCAAGTCCACAAATGACCGTCACCGATTTCCATGACATTTGGCATACTTATAGATTCGAACCCCAGGATCCCGAATCCGGTCTCCGTTTCTCGAAATTCCTATTTGTTTTGTGTTTTATGGCGTGTCAAAGTCTACGACGGAAAACTTTAGACATCTCTGAGCACCACATAAGTGAGGTTAGGACAGAATTTTGAACTATTTCGTCACCTACGGAATGTAAAGAAAGCATTCGATGCAAAAATTTTGAAATTTATTTTTTTTGGTGTGCACACGTTTTGCCCCATAAGTCATTTAAAAATAAGAGATATCGCAAATCTAAGACTGGTCCTGGAGTCTACTCTCATTCAACTACCACTTGACCTGCCTAACTCAATTTTTTTTTCGGCACCCCCAAAAAATGGCAAGGTGCGCCCCTTCAATTTTCGACCCCTTGTCCAAACTTTAAACGTGAGTCAAGTCTGAACGGCTAAAGCCAGAATCTCCGGCAAAGTGGTCAAAGAAAGGTAATCTTTGGGTGAATTTTTCGGCACTTCGTAAGCTCGAAAATATGGAATAGAACCAGAGATATTTACAGTTTTAGTTTTCAGAAAAGTGCCAAAACAGGCCTTCAGCCGGGCAAGTCCACAAATGACCGTCACCGATTTCCATGACATTTGGCATACTTATAGATTCGAACCCCAGGATCACGAATCCGGTCTCCGTTTCTCGAAATTCCTATTTGTTTTGTGTTTTATGGCGTGTCAAAGTCTACGACGGAAAACTTTAGACATCTCTGAGCACCACATAAGTGAGGTTAGGACAGAATTTTGAACTATTTCGTCACCTACGGAATGTAAAGAAAGCATTCGATGCAAAAATTTTGAAATTTATTTTTTTTGGTGTGCACACGTTTTGCCCCATAAGTCATTTAAAAATAAGAGATATCGCAAATCTAAGACTGGTCCTGGAGTCTACTCTCATTCAACTACCACTTGACCTGCCTAACTCAATTTTTTTTTCGGCACCCCCAAAAAATGGCAAGGTGCGCCCCTTCAATTTTCGACCCCTTGTCCAAACTTTAAACGTGAGTCAAGTCTGAACGGCTAAAGCCAGAATCTCCGGCAAATAGTCAAAGAAAGGTAATCTTTGGGTGAATTTTTCGGCACTTCGTAAGCTCGAAAATATGGAATAGAACCAGAGATATTTACAGTTTTAGTTTTCAGAAAAGTGCCAAAACAGGCCTTCAACCGGGCAAGTCCACAAATGACCGTCACCGATTTCCATGACATTTGGCATACTTATAGATTCGAACCCCAGGATCACGAATCCGGTCTCCGTTTCTCGAAATTCCTATTTGTTTTGTGTTTTATGGCGTGTCAAAGTCAACGACGGAAAACTTTAGACATCTCTGAGCACCACATAAGTGAGGTTAGGACAGAATTTTGAACTATTTCGTCACCTACGGAATGTAAAGAAAGCATTCGATGCAAAAATTTTGAAATTTATTTTTTTTGGTGTGCACACGTTTTGCCCCATAAGTCATTTAAAAATAAGAGATATCGCAAATCTAAGACTGGTCCTGGAGTCTACTCTCATTCAACTACCACTTGACCTGCCTAACTCAATTTTTTTTTCGGCACCCCCAAAAAATGGCAAGGTTTCAATTTTCGACCCCTTGTCCAAGCTTTAAACGTGAGTCAAGTCTGAACGGCTAAAGCCAGAATCTCCGGCAAAGTGGTCAAAGAAAGGTAATCTTTGGGTGAATTTTTCGGCACTTCGTAAGCTCGAAAATATGGAATAGAACCAGAGATATTTACAGTTTTAGTTTTCAGAAAAGTGCCAAAACAGGCCTTCAGCCGGGCAAGTCCACAAATGACCGTCACCGATTTCCATGACATTTGGCATACTTATAGATTCGAACCCCAGGATCACGAATCCGGTCTCCGTTTCTCGAAATTCCTATTTGTTTTGTGTTTTATGGCGTGTCAAAGTCTACGACGGAAAACTTTAGACATCTCTGAGCACCACATAAGTGAGGTTAGGACAGAATTTTGAACTATTTCGTCACCTACGGAATGTAAAGAAAGCATTCGATGCAAAAATTTTGAAATTTATTTTTTTTGGTGTGCACACGTTTTGCCCCATAAGTCATTTAAAAATAAGAGATATCGCAAATCTAAGACTGGTCCTGGAGTCTACTCTCATTCAACTACCACTTGACCTGCCTAACTCAATTTTTTTTTCGGCACCCCCAAAAAATGGCAAGGTGCGCCCCTTCAATTTTCGACCCCTTGTCCAAACTTTAAACGTGAGTCAAGTCTGAACGGCTAAAGCCAGAATCTCCGGCAAAGTGGTCAAAGAAAGGTAATCTTTGGGTGAATTTTTCGGCACTTCGTAAGCTCGAAAATATGGAATAGAACCAGAGATATTTACAGTTTTAGTTTTCAGAAAAGTGCCAAAACAGGCCTTCAGCCGGGCAAGTCCACAAATGACCGTCACCGATTTCCATGACATTTGGCATACTTATAGATTCGAACCCCAGGATCACGAATCCGGTCTCCGTTTCTCGAAATTCCTATTTGCTTTGTGTTTTATGGCGTGTCAAAGTCTACGACGGAAAACTTTAGACATCTCTGAGCACCACATAAGTGAGGTTAGGACAGAATTTTGAACTATTTCGTCACCTACGGAATGTAAAGAAAGCATTCGATGCAAAAATTTTGAAATTTATTTTTTTTGGTGTGCACACGTTTTGCCCCATAAGTCATTTAAAAATAAGAGATATCGCAAATCTAAGACTGGTCCTGGAGTCTACTCTCATTCAACTACCACTTGACCTGCCTAACTCAATTTTTTTTTCGGCACCCCCAAAAAATGGCAAGGTGCGCCCCTTCAATTTTCGACCCCTTGTCCAAAATTTAAACGTGAGTCAAGTCTGAACGGCTAAAGCCAGAATCTCCGGCAAAGTGGTCAAAGAAAGGTAATCTTTGGGTGAATTTTTCGGCACTTCGTAAGCTCGAAAATATGGAATAGAACCAGAGATATTTACAGTTTTAGTTTTCAGAAAAGTGCCAAAACAGGCCTTCAGCCGGGCAAGTCCACAAATGACCGTCACCGATTTCCATGACATTTGGCATACTTATAGATTCGAACCCCAGGATCACGAATCCGGTCTCCGTTTCTCGAAATTCCTATTTGTTTTGTGTTTTATGGCGTGTCAAAGTCTACGACGGAAAACTTTAGACATCTCTGAGCTCCACATAAGTGAGGTTAGGACAGAATTTTGAACTATTTCGTCACCTACGGAATGTAAAGAAAGCATTCGATGCAAAAATTTTGAAATTTATTTTTTTTGGTGTGCACACGTTTTGCCCCATAAGTCATTTAAAAATAAGAGATATCGCAAATCTAAGACTGGTCCTGGAGTCTACTCTCATTCAACTACCACTTGACCTGCCTAACTCAATTTTTTTTTCGGCACCCCCAAAAAATGGCAAGGTGCGCCCCTTCAATTTTCGACCCCTTGTCCAAACTTTAAACGTGAGTCAAGTCTGAACGGCTAAAACCAGAATCTCCGGCAAAGTGGTCAAAGAAAGGTAATCTTTGGGTAAATTTTTCGGCACTTCGTAAGCTCGAAAATATGGAATAGAACCAGAGATATTTACAGTTTTAGTTTTCAGAAAAGTGCCAAAACAGGCCTTCAGCCGGGCAAGTCCACAAATGACCGTCACCGATTTCCATGACATTTGGCATACTTATAGATTCGAACCCCAGGATCACGAATCCGGTCTCAGTTTCTCGAAATTCCTATTTGTTTTGTGTTTTATGGCGTGTCAAAGTCTACGACGGAAAACTTTAGACATCTCTGAGCACCACATAAGTGAGGTTAGGACAGAATTTTGAACTATTTCGTCACCTACGGAATGTAAAGAAAGCATTCGATGCAAAAATTTTGAAATTTATTTTTTTTGGTGTGCACACGTTTTGCCCCATAAGTCATTTAAAAATAAGAGATATCGCAAATCTAAGACTGGTCCTGGAGTCTACTCTCATTCAACTACCACTTGACCTGCCTAACTCAATTTTTTTTTCGGCACCCCCAAAAAATGGCAAGGTGCGCCCCTTCAATTTTCGACCCCTTGTCCAAACTTTAAACGTGAGTCAAGTCTGAACGGCTAAAGCCAGAATCTCCGGCAAAGTGGTCAAAGAAAGGTAATCTTTGGGTGAATTTTTCGGCACTTCGTAAGCTCGAAAATATGGAATAGAACCAGAGATATTTACAGTTTTAGTTTTCAGAAAAGTGCCAAAACAGGCCTTCAGCCGGGCAAGTCCACAAATGACCGTCACCGATTTCCATGACATTTGGCATACTTATAGATTCGAACCCCAGGATCACGAATCCGGTCTCCGTTTCTCGAAATTCCTATTTGTTTTGTGTTTTATGGCGTGTCAAAGTCTACGACGGAAAACTTTAGACATCTCTGAGCTCCACATAAGTGAGGTTAGGACAGAATTTTGAACTATTTCGTCACCTACGGAATGTAAAGAAAGCATTCGATGCAAAAATTTTGAAATTTATTTTTTTTGGTGTGCACACGTTTTGCCCCATAAGTCATTTAAAAATAAGAGATATCGCAAATCTAAGACTGGTCCTGGAGTCTACTCTCATTCAACTACCACTTGACCTGCCTAACTCAATTTTTTTTTCGGCACCCCCAAAAAATGGCAAGGTGCGCCCCTTCAATTTTCGACCCCTTGTCCAAACTTTAAACGTGAGTCAAGTCTGAACGGCTAAAGCCAGAATCTCCGGCAAAGTGGTCAAAGAAAGGTAATCTTTGGGTGAATTTTTCGGCACTTCGTAAGCTCGAAAATATGGAATAGAACCAGAGATATTTACAGTTTTAGTTTTCAGAAAAGTGCCAAAACAGGCCTTCAGCCGGGCAAGTCCACAAATGACCGTCACCGATTTCCATGACATTTGGCATACTTATAGATTCGAACCCCAGGATCACGAATCCGGTCTCCGTTTCTCGAAATTCCTATTTGTTTTGTGTTTTATGGCGTGTCAAAGTCTACGACGGAAAACTTTAGACATCTCTGAGCACCACATAAGTGAGGTTAGGACAGAATTTTGAACTATTTCGTCACCTACGGAATGTAAAGAAAGCATTCGATGCAAAAGTTTTGAAATTTATTTTTTTTGGTGTGCACACGTTTTGCCCCATAAGTCATTTAAAAATAAGAGATATCGCAAATCTAAGACTGGTCCTGGAGTCTACTCTCATTCAACTACCACTTGACCTGCCTAACTCAATTTTTTTTTCGGCACCCCCAAAAAATGGCAAGGTGCGCCCCTTCAATTTTCGACCCCTTGTCAAAACTTTAAACGTGAGTCAAGTCTGAACGGCTAAAGCCAGAATCTCCGGCAAAGTGGTCAAAGAAAGGTAATCTTTGGGTGAATTTTTCGGCACTTCGTAAGCTCGAAAATATGGAATAGAACCAGAGATATTTACAGTTTTAGTTTTCAGAAAAGTGCCAAAACAGGCCTTCAGCCGGGCAAGTCCACAAATGACCGTCACCGATTTCCATGACATTTGGCATACTTATAGATTCGAACCCCAGGATCACGAATCCGGTCTCCGTTTCTCGAAATTCCTATTTGTTTTGTCTTTTATGGCGTGTCAAAGTCTACGACGGAAAACTTTAGACATCTCTGAGCACCACATAAGTGAGGTTAGGACAGAATTTTGAACTATTTCGTCACCTACGGAATGTAAAGAAAGCATTCGATGCAAAAATTTTGAAATTTATTTTTTTTGGTGTGCACACGTTTTGCCCCATAAGTCATTTAAAAATAAGAGATATCGCAAATCTAAGACTGGTCCTGGAGTCTACTCTCATTCAACTACCACTTGACCTGCCTAACTCAATTTTTTTTTCGGCACCCCCAAAAAATGGCAAGGTGCGCCCCTTCAATTTTCGACCCCTTGTCCAAACTTTAAACGTGAGTCAAGTCTGAACGGCTAAAACCAGAATCTCCGGCAAAGTGGTCAAAGAAAGGTAATCTTTGGGTAAATTTTTCGGCACTTCGTAAGCTCGAAAATATGGAATAGAACCAGAGATATTTACAGTTTTAGTTTTCAGAAAAGTGCCAAAACAGGCCTTCAGCCGGGCAAGTCCACAAATGACCGTCACCGATTTCCATGACATTTGGCATACTTATAGATTCGAACCCCAGGATCACGAATCC
Source organism: Tenodera sinensis (assembly GCA_030765045.1). Taxonomy (NCBI): domain Eukaryota; kingdom Metazoa; phylum Arthropoda; class Insecta; order Mantodea; family Mantidae; genus Tenodera; species Tenodera sinensis. Next base: position 107,553,047 of record CM060961.1, read on the forward strand.
GGTCTCAGTTTCTCGAAATTCCTATTTGTTTTGTGTTTTATGGCGTGTCAAAGTCTACGACGGAAAACTTTAGACATCTCTGAGCACCACATAAGTGAGGTTAGGACAGAATTTTGAACTATTTCGTCACCTACGGAATGTAAAGAAAGCATTCGATGCAAAAATTTTGAAATTTATTTTTTTTGGTGTGCACACGTTTTGCCCCATAAGTCATTTAAAAATAAGAGATATCGCAAATCTAAGACTGGTCCTGGAGTCTACTCTCATTCAACTACCACTTGACCTGCCTAACTCAATTTTTTTTTCGGCACCCCCAAAAAATGGCAAGGTGCGCCCCTTCAATTTTCGACCCCTTGTCCAAACTTTAAACGTGAGTCAAGTCTGAACGGCTAAAGCCAGAATCTCCGGCAAAGTGGTCAAAGAAAGGTAATCTTTGGGTGAATTTTTCGGCACTTCGTAAGCTCGAAAATATGGAATAGAACCAGAGATATTTACAGTTTTAGTTTTCAGAAAAGTGCCAAAACAGGCCTTCAGCCGGGCAAGTCCACAAATGACCGTCACCGATTGCCATGACATTTGGCATACTTATAGATTCGAACCCCAGGATCACGAATCCGGTCTCCGTTTCTCGAAATTCCTATTTGTTTTGTGTTTTATGGCGTGTCAAAGTCTACGACGGAAAACTTTAGACATCTCTGAGCTCCACATAAGTGAGGTTAGGACAGAATTTTGAACTATTTCGTCACCTACGGAATGTAAAGAAAGCATTCGATGCAAAAATTTTGAAATTTATTTTTTTTGGTGTGCACACGTTTTGCCCCATAAGTCATTTAAAAATAAGAGATATCGCAAATCTAAGACTGGTCCTGGAGTCTACTCTCATTCAACTACCACTTGACCTGCCTAACTCAATTTTTTTTTCGGCACCCCCAAAAAATGGCAAGGTGCGCCCCTTCAATTTTCGACCCCTTGTCCAAACTTTAAACGTGAGTCAAGTCTGAACGGCTAAAGCCAGAATCTCCGGCAAAGTGGTCAAAGAAAGGTAATCTTTGGGTGAATTTTTCGGCACTTCGTAAGCTCGAAAATATGGAATAGAACCAGAGATATTTACAGTTTTAGTTTTCAGAAAAGTGCCAAAACAGGCCTTCAGCCGGGCAAGTCCACAAATGACCGTCACCGATTTCCATGACATTTGGCATACTTATAGATTCGAACCCCAGGATCACGAATCCGGTCTCCGTTTCTCGAAATTCCTATTTGTTTTGTGTTTTATGGCGTGTCAAAGTCTACGACGGAAAACTTTAGACATCTCTGAGCACCACATAAGTGAGGTTAGGACAGAATTTTGAACTATTTCGTCACCTACGGAATGTAAAGAAAGCATTCGATGCAAAAGTTTTGAAATTTATTTTTTTTGGTGTGCACACGTTTTGCCCCATAAGTCATTTAAAAATAAGAGATATCGCAAATCTAAGACTGGTCCTGGAGTCTACTCTCATTCAACTACCACTTGACCTGCCTAACTCAATTTTTTTTTCGGCACCCCCAAAAAATGGCAAGGTGCGCCCCTTCAATTTTCGACCCCTTGTCAAAACTTTAAACGTGAGTCAAGTCTGAACGGCTAAAGCCAGAATCTCCGGCAAAGTGGTCAAAGAAAGGTAATCTTTGGGTGAATTTTTCGGCACTTCGTAAGCTCGAAAATATGGAATAGAACCAGAGATATTTACAGTTTTAGTTTTCAGAAAAGTGCCAAAACAGGCCTTCAGCCGGGCAAGTCCACAAATGACCGTCACCGATTTCCATGACATTTGGCATACTTATAGATTCGAACCCCAGGATCACGAATCCGGTCTCCGTTTCTCGAAATTCCTATTTGTTTTGTCTTTTATGGCGTGTCAAAGTCTACGACGGAAAACTTTAGACATCTCTGAGCACCACATAAGTGAGGTTAGGACAGAATTTTGAACTATTTCGTCACCTACGGAATGTAAAGAAAGCATTCGATGCAAAAATTTTGAAATTTATTTTTTTTGGTGTGCACACGTTTTGCCCCATAAGTCATTTAAAAATAAGAGATATCGCAAATCTAAGACTGGTCCTGGAGTCTACTCTCATTCAACTACCACTTGACCTGCCTAACTCAATTTTTTTTCGGCACCCCCAAAAAATGGCAAGGTGCGCCCCTTCAATTTTCGACCCCTTGTCCAAACTTTAAACGTGAGTCAAGTCTGAACGGCTAAAGCCAGAATCTCCGGCAAAGTGGTCAAAGAAAGGTAATCTTTGGGTGAATTTTTCGGCACTTCGTAAGCTCGAAAATATGGAATACAACCAGAGATATTTACAGTTTTAGTTTTCAGAAAAGTGCCAAAACAGGCCTTCAGCCGGGCAAGTCCACAAATGACCGTCACCGATTTCCATGACATATGGCATACTTATAGATTCGAACCCCAGGATCACGAATCCGGTCTCCGTTTCTCGAAATTCCTATTTGTTTTGTGTTTTATGGCGTGTCAAAGTCTACGACGGAAAACTTTAGACATCTCTGAGCACCACATAAGTGAGGTTAGGACAGAATTTTGAACTATTTCGTCACCTACGGAATGTAAAGAAAGCATTCGATGCAAAAATTTTGAAATTTATTTTTTTTGGTGTGCACACGTTTTGCCCCATAAGTCATTTAAAAATAAGAGATATCGCAAATCTAAGACTGGTCCTGGAGTCTACTCTCATTCAACTACCACTTGACCTGCCTAACTCAATTTTTTTTTCGGCACCCCCAAAAAATGGCAAGGTGCGCCCCTTCAATTTTCGACCCCTTGTCCAAACTTTAAACGTGAGTCAAGTCTGAACGGCTAAAGCCAGTATCTCCGGCAAAGTGGTCAAAGAAAGGTAATCTTTGGGTGAATTTTTCGGCACTTCGTAAGCTCGAAAATATGGAATAGAACCAGAGATATTTACAGTTTTAGTTTTCAGAAAAGTGCCAAAACAGGCCTTCAGCCGGGCAAGGTCACAAATGACCGTCACCGATTTCCATGACATTTGGCATACTTATAGATTCGAACCCCAGGATCACGAATGCGGTCTCCGTTTCTCGAAATTCCTATTTGTTTTGTGTTTTATGGCGTGTCAAAGTCTACGACGGAAAACTTTAGACATCTCTGAGCACCACATAAGTGAGGTTAGGACAGAATTTTGAACTATTTCGTCACCTACGGAATGTAAAGAAAGCATTCGATGCAAAAATTTTGAAATTTATTTTTTTTGGTGTGCACACGTTTTGCCCCATAAGTCATTTAAAAATAAGAGATATCGCAAATCTAAGACTGGTCCTGGAGTCTACTCTCATTCAACTACCACTTGACCTGCCTAACTCAATTTTTTTTTCGGCACCCCCAAAAAATGGCAAGGTGCGCCCCTTCAATATTCGACCCCTTGTCCAAACTTTAAACGTGAGTCAAGTCTGAACGGCTAAAGCCAGAATCTCCGGCAAAGTGGTCAAAGAAAGGTAATCTTTGGGTGAATTTTTCGGCACTTCGTAAGCTCGAAAATATGGAATACAACCAGAGATATTTACAGTTTTAGTTTTCAGAAAAGTGCCAAAACAGGCCTTCAGCCGGGCAAGTCCACAAATGACCGTCACCGATTTCCATGACATTTGGCATACTTATAGATTCGAACCCCAGGATCACGAATCCGGTCTCCGTTTCTCGAAATTCCTATTTGTTTTGTGTTTTATGGCGTGTCAAAGTCTACGACGGAAAACTTTAGACATCTCTGAGCACCACATAAGTGAGGTTAGGACAGAATTTTGAACTATTTCGTCACCTACGGAATGTAAAGAAAGCATTCGATGCAAAAATTTTGAAATTTATTTTTTTTGGTGTGCACACGTTTTGCCCCATAAGTCATTTAAAAATAAGAGATATCGCAAATCTAAGACTGGTCCTGGAGTCTACTCTCATTCAACTACCACTTGACCTGCCTAACTCAAATTTTTTTTCGGCACCCCCAAAAAATGGCAAGGTGCGCCCCTTCAATTTTCGACCCCTTGTCCAAACTTTAAACGTGAGTCAAGTCTGAACGGCTAAAGCCAGAATCTCCGGCAAAGTGGTCAAAGAAAGGTAATCTTTGGGTGAATTTTTCGGCACTTCGTAAGCTCGAAAATATGGAATAGAACCAGAGATATTTACAGTTTTAGTTTTCAGAAAAGTGCCAAAACAGGCCTTCAGCCGGGCAAGTCCACAAATGACCGTCACCGATTTCCATGACATTTGGCATACTTATAGATTCGAACCCCAGGATCACGAATCCGGTCTCCGTTTCTCGAAATTCCTATTTGTTTTGTGTTTTATGGCGTGTCAAAGTCTACGTCGGAAAACTTTAGACATCTCTGAGCACCACATAAGTGAGGTTAGGACAGAATTTTGAACTATTTCGTCACTTACGTAATGTAAAGAAAGCATTCGATGCAAAAATTTTGAAATTTATTTTTTTTGGTGTGCACACGTTTTGCCCCATAAGTCATTTAAAAATAAGAGATATCGCAAATCTAAGACTGGTCCTGGAGTCTACTCTCATTCAACTACCACTTGACCTGCCTAACTCAATTTTTTTTTCGGCACCCCCAAAAAATGGCAAGGTGCGCCCCTTCAATATTCGACCCCTTGTCCAAACTTTAAACGTGAGTCAAGTCTGAACGGCTAAAGCCAGAATCTCCGGCAAAGTGGTCAAAGAAAGGTAATCTTTGGGTGAATTTTTCGGCACTTCGTAAGCTCGAAAATATGGAATACAACCAGAGATATTTACAGTTTTAGTTTTCAGAAAAGTGCCAAAACAGGCCTTCAGCCGGGCAAGTCCACAAATGACCGTCACCGATTTCCATGACATTTGGCATACTTATAGATTCGAACCCCAGGATCACGAATCCGGTCTCCGTTTCTCGAAATTCCTATTTGTTTTGTGTTTTATGGCGTGTCAAAGTCTACGACGGAAAACTTTAGACATCTCTGAGCACCACATAAGTGAGGTTAGGACAGAATTTTGAACTATTTCGTCACCTACGGAATGTAAAGAAAGCATTCGATGCAAAAATTTTGAAATTTATTTTTTTTGGTGTGCACACGTTTTGCCCCATAAGTCATTTAAAAATAAGAGATATCGCAAATCTAAGACTGGTCCTGGAGTCTACTCTCATTCAACTACCACTTGACCTGCCTAACTCAATTTTTTTTTCGGCACCCCCAAAAAATGGCAAGGTGCGCCCCTTCAATTTTCGACCCCTTGTCCAAACTTTAAACGTGAGTCAAGTCTGAACGGCTAAAGCCAGAATCTCCGGCAAAGTGGTCAAAGAAAGGTAATCTTTGGGTGAATTTTTCGGCACTTCGTAAGCTCGAAAATATGGAATAGAACCAGAGATATTTACAGTTTTAGTTTTCAGAAAAGTGCCAAAACAGGCCTTCAGCCGGGCAAGGTCACAAATGACCGTCACCGATTTCCATGACATTTGGCATACTTATAGATTCGAACCCCAGGATCACGAATCCGGTCTCCGTTTCTCGAAATTCCTATTTGTTTTGTGTTTTATGGCGTGTCAAAGTCTACGACGGAAAACTTTAGACATCTCTGAGCACCACATAAGTGAGGTTAGGACAGAATTTTGAACTATTTCGTCACCTACGGAATGTAAAGAAAGCATTCGATGCAAAAATTTTGAAATTTATTTTTTTTGGTGTGCACACGTTTTGCCCCATAAGTCATTTAAAAATAAGAGATATCGCAAATCTAAGACTGGTCCTGGAGTCTACTCTCATTCAACTACCACTTGACCTGCCTAACTCAATTTTTTTTTCGGCACCCCCAAAAAATGGCAAGGTGCGCCCCTTCAATTTTCGACCCCTTGTCCAAACTTTAAACGTGAGTCAAGTCTGAACGGCTAAAGCCAGAATCTCCGGCAAAGTGGTCAAAGAAAGGTAATCTTTGGGTGAATTTTTCGGCACTTCGTAAGCTCGAAAATATGGAATACAACCAGAGATATTTACAGTTTTAGTTTTCAGAAAAGTGCCAAAACAGGCCTTCAGCCGGGCAAGTCCACAAATGACCGTCACCGATTTCCATGACATTTGGCATACTTATAGATTCGAACCCCAGGATCACGAATCCGGTCTCCGTTTCTCGAAATTCCTATTTGTTTTGTGTTTTATGGCGTGTCAAAGTCTACGACGGAAAACTTTAGACATCTCTGAGCACCACATAAGTGAGGTTAGGACAGAATTTTGAACTATTTCGTCACCTACGGAATGTAAAGAAAGCATTCGATGCAAAAATTTTGAAATTTATTTTTTTTGGTGTGCACACGTTTTGCCCCATAAGTCATTTAAAAATAAGAGATATCGCAAATCTAAGACTGGTCCTGGAGTCTACTCTCATTCAACTACCACTTGACCTGCCTAACTCAAATTTTTTTTCGGCACCCCCAAAAAATGGCAAGGTGCGCCCCTTCAATTTTCGACCCCTTGTCCAAACTTTAAACGTGAGTCAAGTCTGAACGGCTAAAGCCAGAATCTCCGGCAAAGTGGTCAAAGAAAGGTAATCTTTGGGTGAATTTTTCGGCACTTCGTAAGCTCGAAAATATGGAATAGAACCAGAGATATTTACAGTTTTAGTTTTCAGAAAAGTGCCAAAACAGGCCTTCAGCCGGGCAAGTCCACAAATGACCGTCACCGATTTCCATGACATTTGGCATACTTATAGATTCGAACCCCAGGATCACGAATCCGGTCTCCGTTTCTCGAAATTCCTATTTGTTTTGTGTTTTATGGCGTGTCAAAGTCTACGACGGAAAACTTTAGACATCTCTGAGCACCACATAAGTGAGGTTAGGACAGAATTTTGAACTATTTCGTCACCTACGGAATGTAAAGAAAGCATTCGATGCAAAAATTTTGAAATTTATTTCTTTTGGTGTGCACACGTTTTGCCCCATAAGTCATTTAAAAATAAGAGATATCGCAAATCTAAGACTGGTCCTGGAGTCTACTCTCATTCAACTACCACTTGACCTGCCTAACTCAATTTTTTTTTCGGCACCCCCAAAAAATGGCAAGGTGCGCCCCTTCAATTTTCGACCCCTTGTCCAAACTTTAAACGTGAGTCAAGTCTGAACGGCTAAAGCCAGAATCTCCGGCAAAGTGGTCAAAGAAAGGTAATCTTTGGGTGAATTTTTCGGCACTTCGTAAGCTCGAAAATATGGAATAGAACCAGAGATATTTACAGTTTTAGTTTTCAGAAAAGTGCCAAAACAGGCCTTCAGCCGGGCAAGTCCACAAATGACCGTCACCGATTTCCATGACATTTGGCTTACTTATAGATTCGAACCACAGGATCACGAATCCGGTCTCCGTTTCTCGAAATTCCTATTTGTTTTGTGTTTTATGGCGTGTCAAAGTCTACGACGGAAAACTTTAGACATCTCTGAGCACCACATAAGTGAGGTTAGGACAGAATTTTGAACTATTTCGTCACCTACGGAATGTAAAGAAAGCATTCGATGCAAAAATTTTGAAATTTATTTTTTTTGGTGTGCACACGTTTTGCCCCATAAGTCATTTAAAAATAAGAGATATCGCAAATCTAAGACTGGTCCTGGAGTCTACTCTCATTCAACTACCACTTGACCTGCCTAACTCAATTTTTTTTTCGGCACCCCCAAAAAATGGCAAGGTGCGCCCCTTCAATTTTCGACCCCTTGTCCAAACTTTAAACGTGAGTCAAGTCTGAACGGCTAAAGCCAGAATCTCCGGCAAAGTGGTCAAAGAAAGGTAATCTTTGGGTGAATTTTTCGGCACTTCGTAAGCTCGAAAATATGGAATAGAACCAGAGATATTTACAGTTTTAGTTTTCAGAAAAGTGCCAAAACAGGCCTTCAGCCGGGCAAGTCCACAAATGACCGTCACCGATTTCCATGACATTTGGCATACTTATAGATTCGAACCCCAGGATCACGAATCCGGTCTCCGTTTCTCGAAATTCCTATTTGTTTTGTGTTTTATGGCGTGTCAAAGTCTACGACGGAAAACTTTAGACATCTCTGAGCACCACATAAGTGAGGTTAGGACAGAATTTTGAACTATTTCGTCACCTACGGAATGTAAAGAAAGCATTCGATGCAAAAATTTTGAAATTTATTTTTTTTTGGTGTGCACACGTTTTGCCCCATAAGTCATTTAAAAATAAGAGATATCGCAAATCTAAGACTGGTCCTGGAGTCTACTCTCATTCAACTACCACTTGACCTGCCTAACTCAATTTTTTTTTCGGCACCCCCAAAAAATGGCAAGGTGCGCCCCTTCAATATTCGACCCCTTGTCCAAACTTTAAACGTGAGTCAAGTCTGAACGGCTAAAGCCAGAATCTCCGGCAAAGTGGTCAAAGAAAGGTAATCTTTGGGTGAATTTTTCGGCACTTCGTAAGCTCGAAAATATGGAATAGAACCAGAGATATTTACAGTTTTAGTTTTCAGAAAAGTGCCAAAACAGGCCTTCAGCCGGGCAAGTCCACAAATGACCGTCACCGATTTCCATGACATTTGGCATACTTATAGATTCGAACCCCAGGATCACGAATCCGGTCTCCGTTTCTCGAAATTCCTATTTGTTTTGTGTTTTATGGCGTGTCAAAGTCTACGACGGAAAACTTTAGACATCTCTGAGCACCACATAAGTGAGGTTAGGACAGAATTTTGAACTATTTCGTCACCTACGGAATGTAAAGAAAGCATTCGATGCAAAAATTTTGAAATTTATTTTTTTTGGTGTGCACACGTTTTGCCCCATAAGTCATTTAAAAATAAGAGATATCGCAAATCTAAGACTGGTCCTGGAGTCTACTCTCATTCAACTACCACTTGACCTGCCTAACTCAATTTTTTTTTCGGCACCCCCAAAAAATGGCAAGGTGCGCCCCTTCAATTTTCGACCCCTTGTCCAAACTTTAAACGTGAGTCAAGTCTGAACGGCTAAAGCCAGAATCTCCGGCAAAGTGGTCAAAGAAAGGTAATCTTTGGGTGAATTTTTCGGCACTTCGTAAGCTCGAAAATATGGAATAGAACCAGAGATATTTACAGTTTTAGTTTTCAGAAAAGTGCCAAAACAGGCCTTCAGCCGGGCAAGTCCACAAATGACCGTCACCGATTTCCATGACATTTGGCATACCTATAGATTCGAACCCCAGGATCACGAATCCGGTCTCCGTTTCTCGAAATTCCTATTTGTTTTGTGTTTTATGGCGTGTCAAAGTCTACGACGGAAAACTTTAGACATCTCTGAGCACCACATAAGTGAGGTTAGGACAGAATTTTGAACTATTTCGTCACCTACGGAATGTAAAGAAAGCATTCGATGCAAAAATTTTGAAATTTATTTTTTTTGGTGTGCACACGTTTTGCCCCATAAGTCATTTAAAAATAAGAGATATCGCAAATCTAAGACTGGTCCTGGAGTCTACTCTCATTCAACTACCACTTGACCTGCCTAACTCAATTTTTTTTCGGCACCCCCAAAAAATGGCAAGGTGCGCCCCTTCAATTTTCGACCCCTTGTCCAAACTTTAAACGTGAGTCAAGTCTGAACGGCTAAAGCCAGAATCTCCGGCAAAGTGGTCAAAGAAAGGTAATCTTTGGGTGAATTTTTCGGCACTTCGTAAGCTCGAAAATATGGAATAGAACCAGAGATATTTACAGTTTTAGTTTTCAGAAAAGTGCCAAAACAGGCCTTCAGCCGGGCAAGTCCACAAATGACCGTCACCGATTTCCATGACATTTGGCATACTTATAGATTCGAACCCCAGGATCACGAATCCGGTCTCCGTTTCTCGAAATTCCTATTTGTTTTGTGTTTTATGGCGTGTCAAAGTCTACGACGGAAAACTTTAGACATCTCTGAGCACCACATAAGTGAGGTTAGGACAGAATTTTGAACTATTTCGTCACCTACGGAATGTAAAGAAAGCATTCGATGCAAAAATTTTGAAATTTATTTTTTTTGGTGTGCACACGTTTTGCCCCATAAGTCATTTAAAAATAAGAGATATCGCAAATCTAAGACTGGTCCTGGAGTCTACTCTCATTCAACTACCACTTGACCTGCCTAACTCAATTTTTTTTTCGGCACCCCCAAAAAATGGCAAGGTGCGCCCCTTCAATTTTCGACCCCTTGTCCAAACTTTAAACGTGAGTCAAGTCTGAACGGCTAAAGCCAGAATCTCCGGCAAAGTGGTCAAAGAAAGGTAATCTTTGGGTGAATTTTTCGGCACTTCGTAAGCTCGAAAATATGGAATAGAACCAGAGATATTTACAGTTTTAGTTTTCAGAAAAGTGCCAAAACAGGCCTTCAGCCGGGCAAGTCCACAAATGACCGTCACCGATTTCCATGACATTTGGCATACTTATAGATTCGAACCCCAGGATCACGAATCCGGTCTCCGTTTCTCGAAATTCCTATTTGTTTTGTGTTTTATGGCGTGTCAAAGTCTACGACGGAAAACTTTAGACATCTCTGAGCACCACATAAGTGAGGTTAGGACAGAATTTTGAACTATTTCGTCACCTACGGAATGTAAAGAAAGCATTCGATGCAAAAATTTTGAAATTTATTTTTTTTGGTGTGCACACGTTTTGCCCCATAAGTCATTTAAAAATAAGAGATATCGCAAATCTAAGACTGGTCCTGGAGTCTACTCTCATTCAACTACCACTTGACCTGCCTAACTCAATTTTTTTTTCGGCACCCCCAAAAAATGGCAAGGTGCGCCCCTTCAATTTTCGACCCCTTGTCCAAACTTTAAACGTGAGTCAAGTCTGAACGGCTAAAGCCAGAATCTCCGGCAAAGTGGTCAAAGAAAGGTAATCTTTGGGTGAATTTTTCGGCACTTCGTAAGCTCGAAAATATGGAATAGAACCAGAGATATTTACAGTTTTAGTTTTCAGAAAAGTGCCAAAACAGGCCTTCAGCCGGGCAAGTCCACAAATGACCGTCACCGATTTCCATGACATTTGGCATACCTATAGATTCGAACCCCAGGATCACGAATCCGGTCTCCGTTTCTCGAAATTCCTATTTGTTTTGTGTTTTATGGCGTGTCAAAGTCTACGACGGAAAACTTTAGACATCTCTGAGCACCACATAAGTGAGGTTAGGACAGAATTTTGAACTATTTCGTCACCTACGGAATGTAAAGAAAGCATTCGATGCAAAAATTTTGAAATTTATTTTTTTTGGTGTGCACACGTTTTGCCCCATAAGTCATTTAAAAATAAGAGATATCGCAAATCTAAGACTGGTCCTGGAGTCTACTCTCATTCAACTACCACTTGACCTGCCTAACTCAATTTTTTTTTCGGCACCCCCAAAAAATGGCAAGGTGCGCCCCTTCAATTTTCGACCCCTTGTCCAAACTTTAAACGTGAGTCAAGTCTGAACGGCTAAAGCCAGAATCTCCGGCAAAGTGGTCAAAGAAAGGTAATCTTTGAGTGAATTTTTCGGCACTTCGTAAGCTCGAAAATATGGAATAGAACCAGAGATATTTACAGTTTTAGTTTTCAGAAAAGTGCCAAAACAGGCCTTCAGCCGGGCAAGTCCACAAATGACCGTCACCGATTTCCATGACATTTGGCATACTTATAGATTCGAACCCCAGGATCACGAATCCGGTCTCCGTTTCTCGAAATTCCTATTTGTTTTGTGTTTTATGGCGTGTCAAAGTCTACGACGGAAAACTTTAGACATCTCTGAGCACCACATAAGTGAGGTTAGGACAGAATTTTGAACTATTTCGTCACCTACGGAATGTAAAGAAAGCATTCGATGCAAAAATTTTGAAATTTATTTTTTTTGGTGTGCACACGTTTTGCCCCATAAGTCATTTAAAAATAAGAGATATCGCAAATCTAAGACTGGTCCTGGAGTCTACTCTCATTCAACTACCACTTGACCTGCCTAACTCAATTTTTTTTTCGGCACCCCCAAAAAATGGCAAGGTGCGCCCCTTCAATTTTCGACCCCTTGTCCAAACTTTAAACGTGAGTCAAGTCTGAACGGCTAAAGCCAGAATCTCCGGCAAAGTGGTCAAAGAAAGGTAATCTTTGGGTGAATTTTTCGGCACTTCGTAAGCTCGAAAATATGGAATAGAACCAGAGATATTTACAGTTTTAGTTTTCAGAAAAGTGCCAAAACAGGCCTTCAGCCGGGCAAGTCCACAAATGACCGTCACCGATTTCCATGACATTTGGCATACTTATAGATTCGAACCCCAGGATCACGAATCCGGTCTCCGTTTCTCGAAATTCCTATTTGTTTTGTGTTTTATGGCGTGTCAAAGTCTACGACGGAAAACTTTAGACATCTCTGAGCACCACATAAGTGAGGTTAGGACAGAATTTTGAACTATTTCGTCACCTACGGAATGTAAAGAAAGCATTCGATGCAAAAATTTTGCAATTTATTTTTTTTGGTGTGCACACGTTTTGCCCCATAAGTCATTTAAAAATAAGAGATATCGCAAATCTAAGACTGGTCCTGGAGTCTACTCTCATTCAACTACCACTTGACCTGCCTAACTCAATTTTTTTTTCGGCACCCCCAAAAAATGGCAAGGTGCGCCCCTTCAATTTTCGACCCCTTGTCCAAACTTTAAACCTGAGTCAAGTCTGAACGGCTAAAGCCAGAATCTCCGGCAAAGTGGTCAAAGAAAGGTAATCTTTGGGTGAATTTTTCGGCACTTCGTAAGCTCGAAAATATGGAATAGAACCAGAGATATTTACAGTTTTAGTTTTCAGAAAAGTGCCAAAACAGGCCTTCAGCCGGGCAAGTCCACAAATGACCGTCACCGATTTCCATGACATTTGGCATACCTATAGATTCGAACCCCAGGATCACGAATCCGGTCTCCGTTTCTCGAAATTCCTATTTGTTTTGTGTTTTATGGCGTGTCAAAGTCTACGACGGAAAACTTTAGACATCTCTGAGCACTACATAAGTGAGGTTAGGACAGAATTTTGAACTATTTCGTCACCTACGGAATGTAAAGAAAGCATTCGATGCAAAAATTTTGAAATTTATTTTTTTTGGTGTGCACACGTTTTGCCCCATAAGTCATTTAAAAATAAGAGATATCGCAAATCTAAGACTGGTCCTGGAGTCTACTCTCATTCAACTACCACTTGACCTGCCTAACTCAATTTTTTTTTCGGCACCCCTAAAAAATGGCAAGGTGCGCCCCTTCAATTTTCGACCCCTTGTCCAAACTTTAAACGTGAGTCAAGTCTGAACGGCTAAAGCCAGAATCTCCGGCAAAGTGGTCAAAGAAAGGTAATCTTTGGGTGAATTTTTCGGCACTTCGTAAGCTCGAAAATATGGAATAGAACCAGAGATATTTACAGTTTTAGTTTTCAGAAAAGTGCCAAAACAGGCCTTCAGCCGGGCAAGTCCACAAATGACCGTCACCGATTTCCATGACATTTGGCATACTTATAGATTCGAACCCCAGGATCACGAATCCGGTCTCCGTTTCTCGAAATTCCTATTTGTTTTGTGTTTTATGGCGTGTCAAAGTCTACGACGGAAAACTTTAGACATCTCTGAGCACCACATAAGTGAGGTTAGGACAGAATTTTGAACTATTTCGTCACCTACGGAATGTAAAGAAAGCATTCGATGCAAAAATTTTGAAATTTATTTTTTTTGGTGTGCACACGTTTTGCCCCATAAGTCATTTAAAAATAAGAGATATCGCAAATCTAAGACTGGTCCTGGAGTCTACTCTCATTCAACTACCACTTGACCTGCCTAACTCAATTTTTTTTTCGGCACCCCCAAAAAATGGCAAGGTGCGCCCCTCCAATTTTCGACCCCTTGTCCAAACTTTAAACGTGAGTCAAGTCTGAACGGCTAAAGCCAGAATCTCCGGCAAAGTGGTCAAAGAAAGGTAATCGTTGGGTGAATTTTTCGGCACTTCGTAAGCTCGAAAATATGGAATAGAACCAGAGATATTTACAGTTTTAGTTTTCAGAAAAGTGCCAAAACAGGCCTTCAGCCGGGCAAGTCCACAAATGACCGTCACCGATTTCCATGACATTTGGCATACTTATAGATTCGAACCCCAGGATCACGAATCCGGTCTCCGTTTCTCGAAATTCCTATTTGTTTTGTGTTTTATGGCGTGTCAAAGTCTACGACGGAAAACTTTAGACATCTCTGAGCACCACATAATTGAGGTTAGGACAGAATTTTGAACTATTTCGTCACCTACGGAATGTAAAGAAAGCATTCGATGCAAAAATTTTGAAATTTATTTTTTTTGGTGTGCACACGTTTTGCCCCATAAGTCATTTAAAAATAAGAGATATCGCAAATCTAAGACTGGTCCTGGAGTCTACTCTCATTCAACTACCACTTGACCTGCCTAACTCAATTTTTTTTTCGGCACCCCCAAAAAATTTCGACCCCTTGTCCAAACTTTAAACGTGAGTCAAGTCTGAACGGCTAAAGCCAGAATCTCCGGCAAAGTGGTCAAAGAAAGGTAATCTTTGGGTGAATTTTTCGGCACTTCGTAAGCTCGAAAATATGGAATAGAACCAGAGATATTTACAGTTTTAGTTTTCAGAAAAGTGCCAAAACAGGCCTTCAGCCGGGCAAGTCCACAAATGACCGTCACCGATTTCCATGACATTTGGCATACTTATAGATTCGAACCCCAGGATCACGAATCCGGTCTCCGTTTCTCGAAATTCCTATTTGTTTTGTGTTTTATGGCGTGTCAAAGTCTACGACGGAAAACTTTAGACATCTCTGAGCACCACATAAGTGAGGTTAGGACAGAATTTTGAACTATTTCGTCACCTACGGAATGTAAAGAAAGCATTCGATGCAAAAATTTTGAAATTTATTTTTTTTGGTGTGCACACGTTTTGCCCCATAAGTCATTTAAAAATAAGAGATATCGCAAATCTAAGACTGGTCCTGGAGTCTACTCTCATTCAACTACCACTTGACCTGCCTAACTCAATTTTTTTTTCGGCACCCCCAAAAAATGGCAAGGTGCGCCCCTTCAATTTTCGACCCCTTGTCCAAACTTTAAACGTGAGTCAAGTCTGAACGGCTAAAGCCAGAATCTCCGGCAAAGTGGTCAAAGAAAGGTAATCTTTGGGTGAATTTTTCGGCACTTCGTAAGCTCGAAAATATGGAATAGAACCAGAGATATTTACAGTTTTAGTTTTCAGAAAAGTGCCAAAACAGGCCTTCAGCCGGGCAAGTCCACAAATGACCGTCACCGATTTCCATGACATTTGGCATACTTATAGATTCGAACCCCAGGATCACGAATCCGGTCTCCGTTTCTCGAAATTCCTATTTGTTTTGTGTTTTATGGCGTGTCAAAGTCTACGACGGAAAACTTTAGACATCTCTGAGCACCACATAAGTGAGGTTAGGACAGAATTTTGAACTATTTCGTCACCTACGGAATGTAAAGAAAGCATTCGATGCAAAAATTTTGAAATTTATTTTTTTTGGTGTGCACACGTTTTGCCCCATAAGTCATTTAAAAATAAGAGATATCGCAAATCTAAGACTGGTCCTGGAGTCTACTCTCATTCAACTACCACTTGACCTGCCTAACTCAATTTTTTTTTCGGCACCCCCAAAAAATGGCAAGGTGCGCCCCTTCAATTTTCGACCCCTTGTCCAAACTTTAAACGTGAGTCAAGTCTGAACGGCTAAAGCCAGAATCTCCGGCAAAGTGGTCAAAGAAAGGTAATCTTTGGGTGAATTTTTCGGCACTTCGTAAGCTCGAAAATATGGAATAGAACCAGAGATATTTACAGTTTTAGTTTTCAGAAAAGTGCCAAAACAGGCCTTCAGCCGGGCAAGTCCACAAATGACCGTCACCGATTTCCATGACATTTGGCATACTTATAGATTCGAACCCCAGGATCACGAATCCGGTCTCCGTTTCTCGAAATTCCTATTTGTTTTGTGTTTTATGGCGTGTCAAAGATTACGACGGAAAACTTTAGACATCTCTGAGCACCACATAAGTGAGGTTAGGACAGAATTTTGAACTATTTCGTCACCTACGGAATGTAAAGAAAGCATTCGATGCAAAAATTTTGAAATTTATTTTTTTTGGTGTGCACACGTTTTGCCCCATAAGTCATTTAAAAATAAGAGATATCGCAAATCTAAGACTGGTCCTGGAGTCTACTCTCATTCAACTACCACTTGACCTGCCTAACTCAATTTTTTTTTCGGCACCCCCAAAAAATGGCAAGGTGCGCCCCTTCAATTTTCGACCCCTTGTCCAAACTTTAAACGTGAGTCAAGTCTGAACGGCTAAAGCCAGAATCTCCGGCAAAGTGGTCAAAGAAAGGTAATCTTTGGGTGAATTTTTCGGCACTTCGTAAGCTCGAAAATATGGAATAGAACCAGAGATATTTACAGTTTTAGTTTTCAGAAAAGTGCCAAATCAGGCCTTCAGCCGGGCAAGTCCACAAATGACCGTCACCGATTTCCATGACATTTGGCATACTTATAGATTCGAACCCCAGGATCACGAATCCGGTCTCCGTTTCTCGAAATTCCTATTTGTTTTGTGTTTTATGGCGTGTCAAAGTCTACGACGGAAAACTTTAGACATCTCTGAGCACCACATAAGTGAGGTTAGGACAGAATTTTGAACTATTTCGTCACCTACGGAATGTAAAGAAAGCATTCGATGCAAAAATTTTGAAATTTATTTTTTTTGGTGTGCACACGTTTTGCCCCATAAGTCATTTAAAAATAAGAGATATCGCAAATCTAAGACTGGTCCTGGAGTCTACTCTCATTCAACTACCACTTGACCTGCCTAACTCAATTTTTTTTCGGCACCCCCAAAAAATGGCAAGGTGCGCCCCTTCAATTTTCGACCCCTTGTCCAAACTTTAAACGTGAGTCAAGTCTGAACGGCTAAAGCCAGAATCTCCGGCAAAGTGGTCAAAGAAAGGTAATCGTTGGGTGAATTTTTCGGCACTTCGTAAGCTCGAAAATATGGAATAGAACCAGAGATATTTACAGTTTTAGTTTTCAGAAAAGTGCCAAAACAGGCCTTCAGCCGGGCAAGTCCACAAATGACCGTCACCGATTTCCATGACATTTGGCATACTTATAGATTCGAACCCCAGGATCACGAATCCGGTCTCCGTTTCTCGAAATTCCTATTTGTTTTGTGTTTTATGGCGTGTCAAAGTCTACGACGGAAAACTTTAGACACCTCTGAGCACCACATAAGTGAGGTTAGGACAGAATTTTGAACTCTTTCGTCACCTACGGAATGTAAAGAAAGCATTCGATGCAAAAATTTTGAAATTTATTTTTTTTGGTGTGCACACGTTTTGCCCCATAAGTCATTTAAAAATAAGAGATATCGCAAATCTAAGACTGGTCCTGGAGTCTACTCTCATTCAACTACCACTTGACCTGCCTAACTCAATTTTTTTTTCGGCACCCCCAAAAAATGGCAAGGTGCGCCCCTTCAATTTTCGACCCCTTGTCCAAACTTTAAACGTGAGTCAAGTCTGAACGGCTAAAGCCAGAATCTCCGGCAAAGTGGTCAAAGAAAGGTAATCTTTGGGTGAATTTTTCGGCACTTCGTAAGCTCGAAAATATGGAATACAACCAGAGATATTTACAGTTTTAGTTTTCAGAAAAGTGCCAAAACAGGCCTTCAGCCGGGCAAGTCCACAAATGACCGTCACCGATTTCCATGACATTTGGCATACTTATAGATTCGAACCCCAGGATCACGAATCCGGTCTCCGTTTCTCGAAATTCCTATTTGTTTTGTGTTTTATGGCGTGTCAAAGTCTACGACGGAAAACTTTAGACATCTCTGAGCACCACATAAGTGAGGTTAGGACAGAATTTTGAACTATTTCGTCACCTACGGAATGTAAAGAAAGCATTCGATGCAAAAATTTTGAAATTTATTTTTTTTGGTGTGCACACGTTTTGCCCCATAAGTCATTTAAAAATAAGAGATATCGCAAATCTAAGACTGGTCCTGGAGTCTACTCTCATTCAACTACCACTTGACCTGCCTAACTCAATTTTTTTTTCGGCACCCCCAAAAAATGGCGAGGTGCGCCCCTTCAATTTTCGACCCCTTGTCCAAACTTTAAACGTGAGTCAAGTCTGAACGGGTAAAGCCAGAATCTCCGGCAAAGTGGTCAAAGAAAGGTAATCTTTGGGTGAATTTTTCGGCACTTCGTAAGCTCGAAAATATGGAATAGAACCAGAGATATTTACAGTTTTAGTTTTCAGAAAAGTGCCAAAACAGGCCTTCAGCCGGGCAAGTCCACAAATGACCGTCACCGATTTCCATGACATTTGGCATACTTATAGATTCGAACCCCAGGATCACGAATCCGGTCTCCGTTTCTCGAAATTCCTATTTGTTTTGTGTTTTATGGCGTGTCAAAGTCTACGACGGAAAACTTTAGACATCTCTGAGCACCACATAAGTGAGGTTAGGACAGAATTTTGAACTATTTCGTCACCTACGGAATGTAAAGAAAGCATTCGATGCAAAAATTTTGAAATTTATTTTTTTTGGTGTGCACACGTTTTGCCCCATAAGTCATTTAAAAATAAGAGATATCGCAAATCTAAGACTGGTCCTGGAGTCTACTCTCATTCAACTACCACTTGACCTGCCTAACTCAATTTTTCTTTCGGCACCCCCAAAAAATGGCAAGGTGCGCCCCTTCAATTTTCGACCCCTTGTCCAAACTTTAAACGTGAGTCAAGTCTGAACGGCTAAAGCCAGAATCTCCGGCAAAGTGGTCAAAGAAAGGTAATCTTTGGGTGAGTTTTTCGGCACTTCGTAAGCTCGAAAATATGGAATAGAACCAGAGATATTTACAGTTTTAGTTTTCAGAAAAGTGCCAAAACAGGCCTTCAGCCGGGCAAGTCCACAAATGACCGTCACCGATTTCCATGACATTTGGCATACTTATAGATTCGAACCCCAGGATCACGAATCCGGTCTCCGTTTCTCGAAATTCCTATTTGTTTTGTGTTTTATGGCGTGTCAAAGATTACGACGGAAAACTTTAGACATCTCTGAGCACCACATAAGTGAGGTTAGGACAGAATTTTGAACTATTTCGTCACCTACGGAATGTAAAGAAAGCATTCGATGCAAAAATTTTGAAATTTATTTTTTTTGGTGTGCACACGTTTTGCCCCATAAGTCATTTAAAAATAAGAGATATCGCAAATCTAAGACTGGTCCTGGAGTCTACTCTCATTCAACTACCACTTGACCTGCCTAACTCAATTTTTTTTTCGGCACCCCCAAAAAATGGCAAGGTGCGCCCCTTCAATTTTCGACCCCTTGTCCAAACTTTAAACGTGAGTCAAGTCTGAACGGCTAAAGCCAGAATCTCCGGCAAAGTGGTCAAAGAAAGGTAATCTTTGGGTGAATTTTTCGGCACTTCGTAAGCTCGAAAATATGGAATAGAACCAGAGATATTTACAGTTTTAGTTTTCAGAAAAGTGCCAAAACAGGCCTTCAGCCGGGCAAGTCCACAAATGACCGTCACCGATTTCCATGACATTTGGCATACTTATAGATTCGAACCCCAGGATCACGAATCCGGTCTCCGTTTCTCGAAATTCCTATTTGTTTTGTGTTTTATGGCGTGTCAAAGTCTACGACGGAAAACTTTAGACATCTCTGAGCACCACATAAGTGAGGTTAGGACAGAATTTTGAACTATTTCGTCACCTACGGAATGTAAAGAAAGCATTCGATGCAAAAATTTTGAAATTTATTTTTTTTGGTGTGCACACGTTTTGCCCCATAAGTCATTTAAAAATAAGAGATATCGCAAATCTAAGACTGGTCCTGGAGTCTACTCTCATTCAACTACCACTTGACCTGCCTAACTCAATTTTTTTTTCGGCACCCCCAAAAAATGGCAAGGTGCGCCCCTTCAATTTTCGACCCCTTGTCCAAACTTTAAACGTGAGTCAAGTCTGAACGGCTAAAGCCAGAATCTCCGGCAAAGTGGTCAAAGAAAGGTAATCGTTGGGTGAATTTTTCGGCACTTCGTAAGCTCGAAAATATGGAATAGAACCAGAGATATTTACAGTTTTAGTTTTCAGAAAAGTGCCAAAACAGGCCTTCAGCCGGGCAAGTCCACAAATGACCGTCACCGATTTCCATGACATTTGGCATACTTATAGATTCGAACCCCAGGATCACGAATCCGGTCTCCGTTTCTCGAAATTCCTATTTGTTTTGTGTTTTATGGCGTGTCAAAGTCTACGACGGAAAACTTTAGACATCTCTGAGCACCACATAAGTGAGGTTAGGACAGAATTTTGAACTATTTCGTCACCTACGGAATGTAAAGAAAGCATTCGATGCAAAAATTTTGAAATTTATTTTTTTTGGTGTGCACACGTTTTGCCCCATAAGTCATTTAAAAATAAGAGATATCGCAAATCTAAGACTGGTCCTGGAGTCTACTCTCATTCAACTACCACTTGACCTGCCTAACTCAATTTTTCTTTCGGCACCCCCAAAAAATGGCAAGGTGCGCCCCTTCAATTTTCGACCCCTTGTCCAAACTTTAAACGTGAGTCAAGTCTGAACGGCTAAAGCCAGAATCTCCGGCAAAGTGGTCAAAGAAAGGTAATCTTTGGGTGAGTTTTTCGGCACTTCGTAAGCTCGAAAATATGGAATAGAACCAGAGATATTTACAGTTTTAGTTTTCAGAAAAGTGCCAAAACAGGCCTTCAGCCGGGCAAGTCCACAAATGACCGTCACCGATTTCCATGACATTTGGCATACTTATAGATTCGAACCCCAGGATCACGAATCCGGTCTCCGTTTCTCGAAATTCCTATTTGTTTTGTGTTTTATGGCGTGTCAAAGATTACGACGGAAAACTTTAGACATCTCTGAGCACCACATAAGTGAGGTTAGGACAGAATTTTGAACTATTTCGTCACCTACGGAATGTAAAGAAAGCATTCGATGCAAAAATTTTGAAATTTATTTTTTTTGGTGTGCACACGTTTTGCCCCATAAGTCATTTAAAAATAAGAGATATCGCAAATCTAAGACTGGTCCTGGAGTCTACTCTCATTCAACTACCACTTGACCTGCCTAACTCAATTTTTTTTTCGGCACCCCCAAAAAATGGCAAGGTGCGCCCCTTCAATTTTCGACCCCTTGTCCAAACTTTAAACGTGAGTCAAGTCTGAACGGCTAAAGCCAGAATCTCCGGCAAAGTGGTCAAAGAAAGGTAATCTTTGGGTGAATTTTTCGGCACTTCGTAAGCTCGAAAATATGGAATAGAACCAGAGATATTTACAGTTTTAGTTTTCAGAAAAGTGCCAAAACAGGCCTTCAGCCGGGCAAGTCCACAAATGACCGTCACCGATTTCCATGACATTTGGCATACTTATAGATTCGAACCCCAGGATCACGAATCCGGTCTCCGTTTCTCGAAATTCCTATTTGTTTTGTGTTTTATGGCGTGTCAAAGTCTACGACGGAAAACTTTAGACATCTCTGAGCACCACATAAGTGAGGTTAGGACAGAATTTTGAACTATTTCGTCACCTACGGAATGTAAAGAAAGCATTCGATGCAAAAATTTTGAAATTTATTTTTTTTGGTGTGCACACGTTTTGCCCCATAAGTCATTTAAAAATAAGAGATATCGCAAATCTAAGACTGGTCCTGAGGTCTACTCTCATTCAACTACCACTTGACCTGCCTAACTCAATTTTTTTTTCGGCACCCCCAAAAAATGGCAATTTTCGACCCCTTGTCCAAACTTTAAACGTGAGTCAAGTCTGAACGGCTAAAGCCACAATCTCCGGCAAAGTGGTCAAAGAAAGGTAATCTTTGGGTGAATTTTTCGGCACTTCGTAAGCTCGAAAATATGGAATAGAATCAGAGATATTTACAGTTTTAGTTTTCAGAAAAGTGCCAAAACAGGCCTTCAGCCGGGCAAGTCCACAAATGACCGTCACCGATTTCCATGACATTTGGCATACTTATAGATTCGAACCCCAGGATCACGAATCCGGTCTCCGTTTCTCGAAATTCCTATTTGTTTTGTGTTTTATGGCGTGTCAAAGTCTACGACGGAAAACTTTAGACATCTCTGAGCACCACATAAGTGAGGTTAGGACAGAATTTTGAACTATTTCGTCACCTACGGAATGTAAAGAAAGCATTCGATGCAAAAATTTTGAAATTTATTTTTTTTGGTGTGCACACGTTTTGCCCCATAAGTCATTTAAAAATAAGAGATATCGCAAATCTAAGACTGGTCCTGGAGTCTACTCTCATTCAACTACCACTTGACCTGCCTAACTCAATTTTTTTTTCGGCACCCCCAAAAAATGGCAAGGTGCGCCCCTTCAATTTTCGACCCCTTGTCCAAACTTTAAACGTGAGTCAAGTCTGAACGGCTAAAGCCAGAATCTCCGGCAAAGTGGTCAAAGAAAGGTAATCTTTGGGTGAATTTTTCGGCACTTCGTAAGCTCGAAAATATGGAATACAACCAGAGATATTTACAGTTTTAGTTTTCAGAAAAGTGCCAAAACAGGCCTTCAGCCGGGCAAGTCCACAAATGACCGTCACCGATTTCCATGACATTTGGCATACTTATAGATTCGAACCCCAGGATCACGAATCCGGTCTCCGTTTCTCGAAATTCCTATTTGTTTTGTGTTTTATGGCGTGTCAAAGTCTACGACGGAAAACTTTAGACATCTCTGAGCACCACATAAGTGAGGTTAGGACAGAATTTTGAACTATTTCGTCACCTACGGAATGTAAAGAAAGCATTCGATGCAAAAATTTTGAAATTTATTTTTTTTTGGTGTGCACACGTTTTGCCCCATAAGTCATTTAAAAATAAGAGATATCGCAAATCTAAGACTGGTCCTGGAGTCTACTCTCATTCAACTACCACTTGACCTGCCTAACTCAATTTTTTTTTCGGCACCCCCAAAAAATGGCAAGGTCCGCCCCTTCAATTTTCGACCCCTTGTCCAAACTTTAAACGTGAGTCAAGTCTGAACGGCTAAAGCCAGAATCTCCGGCAAAGTGGTCAAAGAAAGGTAATCTTTGGGTGAATTTTTCGGCACTTCGTAAGCTCGAAAATATGGAATAGAACCAGAGATATTTACAGTTTTAGTTTTCAGAAAAGTGCCAAAACAGGCCTTCAGCCGGGCAAGTCCACAAATGACCGTCACCGATTTCCATGACATTTGGCATACTTATAGATTCGAACCCCAGGATCACGAATCCGGTCTCCGTTTCTCGAAATTCCTATTTGTTTTGTGTTTTATGGCGTGTCAAAGTCTACGACGGAAAACTATAGACATCTCTGAGCACCACATAAGTGAGGTTAGGACAGAATTTTGAACTATTTCGTCACCTACGGAATGTAAAGAAAGCATTCGATGCAAAAATTTTGAAATTTATTTTTTTTGGTGTGCACACGTTTTGCCCCATAAGTCATTTAAAAATAAGAGATATCGCAAATCTAAGACTGGTCCTGGAGTCTACTCTCATTCAACTACCACTTGACCTGCCTAACTCAATTTTTTTTTCGGCACCCCCAAAAAATAGCAAGTGAGTCAAGTCTGAACGGCTAAAGCCAGAATCTCCGGCAAAGTGGTCAAAGAAAGGTAATCTTTGGGTGAATTTTTCGGCACTTCGTAAGCTCGAAAATATGGAATAGAACCAGAGATATTTACAGTTTTAGTTTTCAGAAAAGTGCCAAAACAGGCCTTCAGCCGGGCAAGTCCACAAATGACCGTCACCGATTTCCATGACATTTGGCATACTTATAGATTCGAACCCCAGGATCACGAATCCGGTCTCCGTTTCTCGAAATTCCTATTTGTTTTGTGTTTTATGGCGTGTCAAAGTCTACGACGGAAATCTTTAGACATCTCTGAGCACCACATAAGTGAGGTTAGGACAGAATTTTGAACTATTTCGTCACCTACGGAATGTAAAGAAAGCATTCGATGCAAAAATTTTGAAATTTATTTTTTTTGGTGTGCACACGTTTTGCCCCATAAGTCATTTAAAAATAAGAGATATCGCAAATCTAAGACTGGTCCTGGAGTCTACTCTCATTCAACTACCACTTGACCTGCCTAACTCAATTTTTTTTTCGGCACCCCCAAAAAATGGCAAGGTGCGCCCCTTCAATTTTCGACCCCTTGTCCAAACTTTAAACGTGAGTCAAGTCTGAACGGCTAAAGCCAGAATCTCCGGCAAAGTGGTCAAAGAAAGGTAATCTTTGGGTGAATTTTTCGGCACTTCGTAAGCTCGAAAATATGGAATACAACCAGAGATATTTACAGTTTTAGTTTTCAGAAAAGTGCCAAAACAGGCCTTCAGCCGGGCAAGTCCACAAATGACCGTCACCGATTTCCATGACATTTGGCATACTTATAGATTCGAACCCCAGGATCACGAATCCGGTCTCCGTTTCTCGAAATTCCTATTTGTTTTGTGTTTTATGGCGTGTCAAAGTCTACGACGGAAATCTTTAGACATCTCTGAGCACCACATAAGTGAGGTTAGGACAGAATTTTGAACTATTTCGTCACCTACGGAATGTAAAGAAAGCATTCGATGCAAAAATTTTGAAATTTATTTTTTTTGGTGTGCACACGTTTTGCCCCATAAGTCATTTAAAAATAAGAGATATCGCAAATCTAAGACTGGTCCTGGAGTCTACTCTCATTCAACTACCACTTGACCTGCCTAACTCAATTTTTTTTTCGGCACCCCCAAAAAATGGCAAGGTGCGCCCCTTCAATTTTCGACCCCTTGTCCAAACTTTAAACGTGAGTCAAGTCTGAACGGCCAAAGCCAGAATCTCCGGCAAAGTGGTCAAAGAAAGGTAATCTTTGGGTGAATTTTTCGGCACTTCGTAAGCACGAAAATATGGAATAGAAACAGAGATATTTACAGTTTTAGTTTTCAGAAAAGTGCCAAAACAGGCCTTCAGCCGGGCAAGTCCACAAATGACCGTCACCGATTTCCATGACATTTGGCATACTTATAGATTCGAACCCCAGGATCACGAATCCGGTCTCCGTTTCTCGAAATTCCTATTTGTTTTGTGTTTTATGGCGTGTCAAAGTCTACGACGGAAAACTTTAGACATCTCTGAGCACCACATAAGTGAGGTTAGGACAGAATTTTGAACTATTTCGTCACCTACGGAATGTAAAGAAAGCATTCGATGCAAAAATTTTGAAATTTATTTTTTTTGGTGTGCACACGTTTTGCCCCATAAGTCATTTAAAAATAAGAGATATCGCAAATCTAAGACTGGTCCTGGAGTCTACTCTCATTCAACTACCACTTGACCTGCCTAACTCAATTTTTTTTTCGGCACCCCCAAAAAATGGCAAGGTGCGCCCCTTCAATTTTCGACCCCTTGTCCAAACTTTAAACGTGAGTCAAGTCTGAACGGCTAAAGCCAGAATCTCCGGCAAAGTGGTCAAAGAAAGGTAATCTTTGGGTGAATTTTTCGGCACTTCGTAAGCTCGAAAATATGGAATAGAACCAGAGATATTTACAGTTTTAGTTTTCAGAAAAGTGCCAAAACAGGCCTTCAGCCGGGCAAGTCCACAAATGACCGTCACCGATTTCCATGACATTTGGCATACTTATAGATTCGAACCCCAGGATCACGAATCCGGTCTCCGTTTCTCGAAATTCCTATTTGTTTTGTGTTTTATGGCGTGTCAAAGTCTACGACGGAAAACTTTAGACATCTCTGAGCACCACATAAGTGAGGTTAGGACAGAATTTTGAACTATTTCGTCACCTACGGAATGTAAAGAAAGCATTCGATGCAAAAATTTTGAAATTTATTTTTTTTTTGGTGTGCACACGTTTTGCCCCATAAGTCATTTAAAAATAAGAGATATCGCAAATCTAAGACTGGTCCTGGAGTCTACTCTCATTCAACTACCACTTGACCTGCCTAACTCAATTTTTTTTTCGGCACCCCCAAAAAATGGCAAGGTGCGCCCCTTCAATTTTCGACCCCTTGTCCAAACTTTAAACGTGAGTCAAGTCTGAACGGCTAAAGCCAGAATCTCCGGCAAAGTGGTCAAAGAAAGGTAATCTTTGGGTGAATTTTTCGGCACTTCGTAAGCTCGAAAATATGGAATAGAACCAGAGATATTTACAGTTTTAGTTTTCAGAAAAGTGCCAAAACAGGCCTTCAGCCGGGTAAGTCCACAAATGACCGTCACCGATTTCCATGACATTTGGCATACTTATAGATTCGAACCCCAGGATCACGAATCCGGTCTCCGTTTCTCGAAATTCCTATTTGTTTTGTGTTTTATGGCGTGTCAAAGTCTACGACGGAAAACTATAGACATTTCTGAGCACCACATAAGTGAGGTTAGGACAGAATTTTGAACTATTTCGTCACCTACGGAATGTAAAGAAAGCATTCGATGCAAAAATTTTGAAATTTATTTTTTTTGGTGTGCACACGTTTTGCCCCATAAGTCATTTAAAAATAAGAGATATCGCAAATCTAAGACTGGTCCTGGAGTCTACTCTCATTCAACTACCACTTGACCTGCCTAACTCAATTTTTTTTTCGGCACCCCCAAAAAATGGCAAGGTGCGCCCCTTCAATTTTCGACCCCTTGTCCAAACTTTAAACGTGAGTCAAGTCTGAACGGCTAAAGCCAGAATCTCCGGCAAAGTGGTCAAAGAAAGGTAATCTTTGGGTGAATTTTTCGGCACTTCGTAAGCTCAAAAATATGGAATAGAACCAGAGATATTTACAGTTTTAGTTTTCAGAAAAGTGCCAAAACAGGCCTTCAGCCGGGCAAGTCCACAAATGACCGTCACCGATTTCCATGACATTTGGCATACTTATAGATTCGAACCCCAGGATCACGAATCCGGTCTCCGTTTCTCGAAATTCCTATTTGTTTTGTGTTTTATGGCGTGTCAAAGTCTACGACGGAAAACTTTAGACATCTCTGAGCACCACATAAGTGAGGTTAGGACAGAATTTTGAACTATTTCGTCACCTACGGAATGTAAAGAAAGCATTCGATGCAAAAATTTTGAAATTTATTTTTTTTGGTGTGCACACGTTTTGCCCCATAAGTCATTTAAAAATAAGAGATATCGCAAATCTAAGACTGGTCCTGGAGTCTACTCTCATTCAACTACCACTTGACCTGCCTAACTCAATTTTTTTTTCGGCACCCCCAAAAAATGGCAAGGTGCGCCCCTTCAATTTTCGACCCCTTGTCCAAACTTTAAACGTGAGTCAAGTCTGAACGGCTAAAGCCAGAATCTCCGGCAAAGTGGTCAAAGAAAGGTAATCTTTGGGTGAATTTTTCGGCACTTCGTAAGCTCGAAAATATGGAATAGAACCAGAGATATTTACAGTTTTAGTTTTCAGAAAAGTGCCAAAACAGGCCTTCAGCCGGGTAAGTCCACAAATGACCGTCACCGATTTCCATGACATTTGGCATACTTATAGATTCGAACCCCAGGATCACGAATCCGGTCTCCGTTTCTCGAAATTCCTATTTGTTTTGTGTTTTATGGCGTGTCAAAGTCTACGACGGAAAACTATAGACATTTCTGAGCACCACATAAGTGAGGTTAGGACAGAATTTTGAACTATTTCGTCACCTACGGAATGTAAAGAAAGCATTCGATGCAAAAATTTTGAAATTTATTTTTTTTGGTGTGCACACGTTTTGCCCCATAAGTCATTTAAAAATAAGAGATATCGCAAATCTAAGACTGGTCCTGGAGTCTACTCTCATTCAACTACCACTTGACCTGCCTAACTCAATTTTTTTTTCGGCACCCCCAAAAAATGGCAAGGTGCGCCCCTTCAATTTTCGACCCCTTGTCCAAACTTTAAACGTGAGTCAAGTCTGAACGGCTAAAGCCAGAATCTCCGGCAAAGTGGTCAAAGAAAGGTAATCTTTGGGTGAATTTTTCGGCACTTCGTAAGCTCGAAAATATGGAATAGAACCAGAGATATTTACAGTTTTAGTTTTCAGAAAAGTGCCAAAACAGGCCTTCAGCCGGGTAAGTCCACAAATGACCGTCACCGATTTCCATGACATTTGGCATACTTATAGATTCGAACCCCAGGATCACGAATCCGGTCTCCGTTTCTCGAAATTCCTATTTGTTTTGTGTTTTATGGCGTGTCAAAGTCTACGACGGAAAACTATAGACATTTCTGAGCACCACATAAGTGAGGTTAGGACAG
Source organism: Tenodera sinensis (assembly GCA_030765045.1). Classification (NCBI taxonomy): domain Eukaryota; kingdom Metazoa; phylum Arthropoda; class Insecta; order Mantodea; family Mantidae; genus Tenodera; species Tenodera sinensis. The sequence goes on from CM060961.1 coordinate 107,581,413, forward strand.
AATTTTGAACTATTTCGTCACCTACGGAATGTAAAGAAAGCATTCGATGCAAAAATTTTGAAATTTATTTTTTTTGGTGTGCACACGTTTTGCCCCATAAGTCATTTAAAAATAAGAGATATCGCAAATCTAAGACTGGTCCTGGAGTCTACTCTCATTCAACTACCACTTGACCTGCCTAACTCAATTTTTTTTTCGGCACCCCCAAAAAATGGCAAGGTGCGCCCCTTCAATTTTCGACCCCTTGTCCAAACTTTAAACGTGAGTCAAGTCTGAACGGCTAAAGCCAGAATCTCCGGCAAAGTGGTCAAAGAAAGGTAATCTTTGGGTGAATTTTTCGGCACTTCGTAAGCTCAAAAATATGGAATAGAACCAGAGATATTTACAGTTTTAGTTTTCAGAAAAGTGCCAAAACAGGCCTTCAGCCGGGCAAGTCCACAAATGACCGTCACCGATTTCCATGACATTTGGCATACTTATAGATTCGAACCCCAGGATCACGAATCCGGTCTCCGTTTCTCGAAATTCCTATTTGTTTTGTGTTTTATGGCGTGTCAAAGTCTACGACGGAAATCTTTAGACATCTCTGAGCACCACATAAGTGAGGTTAGGACAGAATTTTGAACTATTTCGTCACCTACGGAATGTAAAGAAAGCATTCGATGCAAAAATTTTGAAATTTATTTTTTTTTTGGTGTGCACACGTTTTGCCCCATAAGTCATTTAAAAATAAGAGATATCGCAAATCTAAGACTGGTCCTGGAGTCTACTCTCATTCAACTACCACTTGACCTGCCTAACTCAATTTTTTTTTCGGCACCCCCAAAAAATGGCAAGGTGCGCCCCTTCAATTTTCGACCCCTTGTCCAAACTTTAAACGTGAGTCAAGTCTGAACGGCTAAAGCCAGAATCTCCGGCAAAGTGGTCAAAGAAAGGTAATCTTTGGGTGAATTTTTCGGCACTTCGTAAGCTCGAAAATATGGAATAGAACCAGAGATATTTACAGTTTTAGTTTTCAGAAAAGTGCCAAAACAGGCCTTCAGCCGGGTAAGTCCACAAATGACCGTCACCGATTTCCATGACATTTGGCATACTTATAGATTCGAACCCCAGGATCACGAATCCGGTCTCCGTTTCTCGAAATTCCTATTTGTTTTGTGTTTTATGGCGTGTCAAAGTCTACGACGGAAAACTATAGACATTTCTGAGCACCACATAAGTGAGGTTAGGACAGAATTTTGAACTATTTCGTCACCTCGGAATGTAAAGAAAGCATTCGATGCAAAAATTTTGAAATTTATTTTTTTTGGTGTGCACACGTTTTGCCCCATAAGTCATTTAAAAATAAGAGATATCGCAAATCTAAGACTGGTCCTGGAGTCTACTCTCATTCAACTACCACTTGACCTGCCTAACTCAATTTTTTTTTCGGCACCCCCAAAAAATGGCAAGGTGCGCCCCTTCAATTTTCGACCCCTTGTCCAAACTTTAAACGTGAGTCAAGTCTGAACGGCTAAAGCCAGAATCTCCGGCAAAGTGGTCAAAGAAAGGTAATCTTTGGGTGAATTTTTCGGCACTTCGTAAGCTCGAAAATATGGAATAGAACCAGAGATATTTACAGTTTTAGTTTTCAGAAAAGTGCCAAAACAGGCCTTCAGCCGGGCAAGTCCACAAATGACCGTCACCGATTTCCATGACATTTGGCATACTTATAGATTCGAACCCCAGGATCACGAATCCGGTCTCCGTTTCTCGAAATTCCTATTTGTTTTGTGTTTTATGGCGTGTCAAAGTCTACGACGGAAATCTTTAGACATCTCTGAGCACCACATAAGTGAGGTTAGGACAGAATTTTGAACTATTTCGTCACCTACGGAATGTAAAGAAAGCATTCGATGCAAAAATTTTGAAATTTATTTTTTTTGGTGTGCACACGTTTTGCCCCATAAGTCATTTAAAAATAAGAGATATCGCAAATCTAAGACTGGTCCTGGAGTCTACTCTCATTCAACTACCACTTGACCTGCCTAACTCAATTTTTTTTTCGGCACCCCCAAAAAATGGCAAGGTGCGCCCCTTCAATTTTCGACCCCTTGTCCAAACTTTAAACGTGAGTCAAGTCTGAACGGCTAAAGCCAGAATCTCCGGCAAAGTGGTCAAAGAAAGGTAATCTTTGGGTGAATTTTTCGGCACTTCGTAAGCTCGAAAATATGGAATAGAACCAGAGATATTTACAGTTTTAGTTTTCAGAAAAGTGCCAAAACAGGCCTTCAGCCGGGCAAGTCCACAAATGACCGTCACCGATTTCCATGACATTTGGCATACTTATAGATTCGAACCCCAGGATCACGAATCCGGTCTCCGTTTCTCGAAATTCCTATTTGTTTTGTGTTTTATGGCGTGTCAAAGTCTACGACGGAAAACTTTAGACATCTCTGAGCACCACATAAGTGAGGTTAGGACAGAATTTTGAACTATTTCGTCACCTACGGAATGTAAAGAAAGCATTCGATGCAAAAATTTTGAAATTTATTTTTTTTGGTGTGCACACGTTTTGCCCCATAAGTCATTTAAAAATAAGAGATATCGCAAATCTAAGACTGGTCCTGGAGTCTACTCTCATTCAACTACCACTTGACCCGCCTAACTCAATTTTTTTTTCGGCACCCCCAAAAAATGGCAAGGTGCGCCCCTTCAATTTTCGACCCCTTGTCCAAACTTTAAACGTGAGTCAAGTCTGAACGGCTAAAGCCAGAATCTCCGGCAAAGTGGTCAAAGAAAGGTAATCTTTGGGTGAATTTTTCGGCACTTCGTAAGCTCGAAAATATGGAATAGAACCAGAGATATTTACAGTTTTAGTTTTCAGAAAAGTGCCAAAACAGGCCTTCAGCCGGGTAAGTCCACAAATGACCGTCACCGATTTCCATGACATTTGGCATACTTATAGATTCGAACCCCAGGATCACGAATCCGGTCTCCGTTTCTCGAAATTCCTATTTGTTTTGTGTTTTATGGCGTGTCAAAGTCTACGACGGAAAACTATAGACATTTCTGAGCACCACATAAGTGAGGTTAGGACAGAATTTTGAACTATTTCGTCACCTCGGAATGTAAAGAAAGCATTCGATGCAAAAATTTTGAAATTTATTTTTTTTGGTGTGCACACGTTTTGCCCCATAAGTCATTTAAAAATAAGAGATATCGCAAATCTAAGACTGGTCCTGGAGTCTACTCTCATTCAACTACCACTTGACCTGCCTAACTCAATTTTTTTTTCGGCACCCCCAAAAAATGGCAAGGTGCGCCCCTTCAATTTTCGACCCCTTGTCCAAACTTTAAACGTGAGTCAAGTCTGAACGGCTAAAGCCAGAATCTCCGGCAAAGTGGTCAAAGAAAGGTAATCTTTGGGTGAATTTTTCGGCACTTCGTAAGCTCGAAAATATGGAATAGAACCAGAGATATTTACAGTTTTAGTTTTCAGAAAAGTGCCAAAACAGGCCTTCAGCCGGGCAAGTCCACAAATGACCGTCACCGATTTCCATGACATTTGGCATACTTATAGATTCGAACCCCAGGATCACGAATCCGGTCTCCGTTTCTCGAAATTCCTATTTGTTTTGTGTTTTATGGCGTGTCAAAGTCTACGACGGAAATCTTTAGACATCTCTGAGCACCACATAAGTGAGGTTAGGACAGAATTTTGAACTATTTCGTCACCTACGGAATGTAAAGAAAGCATTCGATGCAAAAATTTTGAAATTTATTTTTTTTGGTGTGCACACGTTTTGCCCCATAAGTCATTTAAAAATAAGAGATATCGCAAATCTAAGACTGGTCCTGGAGTCTACTCTCATTCAACTACCACTTGACCTGCCTAACTCAATTTTTTTTTCGGCACCCCCAAAAAATGGCAAGGTGCGCCCCTTCAATTTTCGACCCCTTGTCCAAACTTTAAACGTGAGTCAAGTCTGAACGGCTAAAGCCAGAATCTCCGGCAAAGTGGTCAAAGAAAGGTAATCTTTGGGTGAATTTTTCGGCACTTCGTAAGCTCGAAAATATGGAATAGAACCAGAGATATTTACAGTTTTAGTTTTCAGAAAAGTGCCAAAACAGGCCTTCAGCCGGGCAAGTCCACAAATGACCGTCACCGATTTCCATGACATTTGGCATACTTATAGATTCGAACCCCAGGATCACGAATCCGGTCTCCGTTTCTCGAAATTCCTATTTGTTTTGTGTTTTTTGGCGTGTCAAAGTCTACGACGGAAAACTTTAGACATCTCTGAGCACCACATAAGTGAGGTTAGGACAGAATTTTGAACTATTTCGTCACCTACGGAATGTAAAGAAAGCATTCGATGCAAAAATTTTGAAATTTATTTTTTTTGGTGTGCACACGTTTTGCCCCATAAGTCATTTAAAAATAAGAGATATCGCAAATCTAAGACTGGTCCTGGAGTCTACTCTCATTCAACTACCACTTGACCCGCCTAACTCAATTTTTTTTTCGGCACCCCCAAAAAATGGCAAGGTGCGCCCCTTCAATTTTCGACCCCTTGTCCAAACTTTAAACGTGAGTCAAGTCTGAACGGCTAAAGCCAGAATCTCCGGCAAAGTGGTCAAAGAAAGGTAATCTTTGGGTGAATTTTTCGGCACTTCGTAAGCTCGAAAATATGGAATAGAACCAGAGATATTTACAGTTTTAGTTTTCAGAAAAGTGCCAAAACAGGCCTTCAGCCGGGCAAGTCCACAAATGACCGTCACCGATTTCCATGACATTTGGCATACTTATAGATTCGAACCCCAGGATCACGAATCCGGTCTCCGTTTCTCGAAATTCCTATTTGTTTTGTGTTTTCTGGCGTGTCAAAGTCTACGGCGGAAAACTTTAGACATCTCTGAGCACCACATAAGTGAGGTTAGGACAGAATTTTGAACTATTTCGTCACCTACGGAATGTAAAGAAAGCATTCGATGCAAAAATTTTGAAATTTATTTTTTTTGGTGTGCACACGTTTTGCCCCATAAGTCATTTAAAAATAAGAGATATCGCAAATCTAAGACTGGTCCTGGAGTCTACTCTCATTCAACTACCACTTGACCTGCCTAACTCAATTTTTTTTTCGGCACCCCCAAAAAATGGCAAGGTGCGCCCCTTCAATTTTCGACCCCTTGTCCAAACTTTAAACGTGAGTCAAGTCTGAACGGCTAAAGCCAGAATCTCCGGCAAAGTGGTCAAAGAAAGGTAATCTTTGGGTGAATTTTTCGGCATTTCGTAAGCTCGAAAATATGGAATAGAACCAGAGATATTTACAGTTTTAGTTTTCAGAAAAGTGCCAAAACAGGCCTTCAGCCGGGCAAGTCCACAAATGACCGTCACCGATTTCCATGACATTTGGCATACTTATAGATTCGAACCCCAGGATCACGAATCCGGTCTCCGTTTCTCGAAATTCCTATTTGTTTTGTGTTTTATGGCGTGTCAAAGTCTACGACGGAAAACTTTAGACATCTCTGAGCACCACATAAGTGAGGTTAGGACAGAATTTTGAACTATTTCGTCACCTACGGAATGTAAAGAAAGCATTCGATGCACAAATTTTGAAATTTATTTTTTTTGGTGTGCACACGTTTTGCCCCATAAGTCATTTAAAAATAAGAGATATCGCAAATCTAAGACTGGTCCTGGAGTCTACTCTCATTCAACTACCACTTGACCTGCCTAACTCAATTTTTTTTCGGCACCCCCAAAAAATGGCAAGGTGCGCCCCTTCAATTTTCGACCCCTTGTCCAAACTTTAAACGTGAGTCAAGTCTGAACGGCTAAAGCCAGAATCTCCGGCAAAGTGGTCAAAGAAAGGTAATCTTTGGGTGAATTTTTCGGCACTTCGTAAGCTCGAAAATATGGAATAGAACCAGAGATATTTACAGTTTTAGTTTTCAGAAAAGTGCCAAAACAGGCCTTCAGCCGGGTAAGTCCACAAATGACCGTCACCGATTTCCATGACATTTGGCATACTTATAGATTCGAACCCCAGGATCACGAATCCGGTCTCCGTTTCTCGAAATTCCTATTTGTTTTGTGTTTTATGGCGTGTCAAAGTCTACGACGGAAAACTATAGACATTTCTGAGCACCACATAAGTGAGGTTAGGACAGAATTTTGAACTATTTCGTCACCTACGGAATGTAAAGAAAGCATTCGATGCAAAAATTTTGAAATTTATTTTTTTTGGTGTGCACACGTTTTGCCCCATAAGTCATTTAAAAATAAGAGATATCGCAAATCTAAGACTGGTCCTGGAGTCTACTCTCATTCAACTACCACTTGACCTGCCTAACTCAATTTTTTTTTCGGCACCCCCAAAAAATGGCAAGGTGCGCCCCTTCAATTTTCGACCCCTTGTCCAAACTTTAAACGTGAGTCAAGTCTGAACGGCTAAAGCCAGAATCTCCGGCAAAGTGGTCAAAGAAAGGTAATCTTTGGGTGAATTTTTCGGCACTTCGTAAGCTCGAAAATATGGAATAGAACCAGAGATATTTACAGTTTTAGTTTTCAGAAAAGTGCCAAAACAGGCCTTCAGCCGGGCAAGTCCACAAATGACCGTCACCGATTTCCATGACATTTGGCATACTTATAGATTCGAACCCCAGGATCACGAATCCGGTCTCCGTTTCTCGAAATTCCTATTTGTTTTGTGTTTTATGGCGTGTCAAAGTCTACGACGGAAATCTTTAGACATCTCTGAGCACCACATAAGTGAGGTTAGGACAGAATTTTGAACTATTTCGTCACCTACGGAATGTAAAGAAAGCATTCGATGCAAAAATTTTGAAATTTATTTTTTTTGGTGTGCACACGTTTTGCCCCATAAGTCATTTAAAAATAAGAGATATCGCAAATCTAAGACTGGTCCTGGAGTCTACTCTCATTCAACTACCACTTGACCTGCCTAACTCAGTTTTTTTTTCGGCACCCCCAAAAAATGGCAAGGTGCGCCCCTTCAATTTTCGACCCCTTGTCCAAACTTTAAACGTGAGTCAAGTCTGAACGGCTAAAGCCAGAATCTCCGGCAAAGTGGTCAAAGAAAGGTAATCTTTGGGTGAATTTTTCGGCACTTCGTAAGCTCGAAAATATGGAATAGAACCAGAGATATTTACAGTTTTAGTTTTCAGAAAAGTGCCAAAACAGGCCTTCAGCCGGGCAAGTCCACAAATGACCGTCACCGATTTCCATGACATTTGGCATACTTATAGATTCGAACCCCAGGATCACGAATCCGGTCTCCGTTTCTCGAAATTCCTATTTGTTTTGTGTTTTATGGCGTGTCAAAGTCTACGACGGAAAACTTTAGACATCTCTGAGCACCACATAAGTGAGGTTAGGACAGAATTTTGAACTATTTCGTCACCTACGGAATGTAAAGAAAGCATTCGATGCAAAAATTTTGAAATTTATTTTTTTTGGTGTGCACACCTTTTGCCCCATAAGTCATTTAAAAATAAGAGATATCGCAAATCTAAGACTGGTCCTGGAGTCTACTCTCATTCAACTACCACTTGACCCGCCTAACTCAATTTTTTTTTCGGCACCCCCAAAAAATGGCAAGGTGCGCCCCTTCAATTTTCGACCCCTTGTCCAAACTTTAAACGTGAGTCAAGTCTGAACGGCTAAAGCCAGAATCTCCGGCAAAGTGGTCAAAGAAAGGTAATCTTTGGGTGAATTTTTCGGCACTTCGTAAGCTCGAAAATATGGAATACAACCAGAGATATTTACAGTTTTAGTTTTCAGAAAAGTGCCAAAACAGGCCTTCAGCCGGGCAAGTCCACAAATGACCGTCACCGATTTCCATGACATTTGGCATACTTATAGATTCGAACCCCAGGATCACGAATCCGGTCTCCGTTTCTCGAAATTCCTATTTGTTTTGTGTTTTATGGCGTGTCAAAGTCTACGGCGGAAAACTTTAGACATCTCTGAGCACCACATAAGTGAGGTTAGGACAGAATTTTGAACTATTTCGTCACCTACGGAATGTAAAGAAAGCATTCGATGCAAAAATTTTGAAATTTATTTTTTTTGGTGTGCACACGTTTTGCCCCATAAGTCATTTAAAAATAAGAGATATCGCAAATCTAAGACTGGTCCTGGAGTCTACTCTCATTCAACTACCACTTGACCTGCCTAACTCAATTTTTTTTTCGGCACCCCCAAAAAATGGCAAGGTGCGCCCCTTCAATTTTCGACCCCTTGTCCAAACTTTAAACGTGAGTCAAGTCTGAACGGCTAAAGCCAGAATCTCCGGCAAAGTGATCAAAGAAAGGTAATCTTTGGGTGAATTTTTCGGCATTTCGTAAGCTCGAAAATATGGAATAGAACCAGAGATATTTACAGTTTTAGTTTTCAGAAAAGTGCTAAAACAGGCCTTCAGCCGGGCAAGTCCACAAATGACCGTCACCGATTTCCATGACATTTGGCATACTTATAGATTCGAACCCCAGGATCACGAATCCGGTCTCCGTTTCTCGAAATTCCTATTTGTTTTGTGTTTTATGGCGTGTCAAAGTCTACGACGGAAAACTTTACACATCTCTGAGCACCACATAAGTGAGGTTAGGACAGAATTTTGAACTATTTCGTCACCTACGGAATGTAAAGAAAGCATTCGATGCACAAATTTTGAAATTTATTTTTTTTGGTGTGCACACGTTTTGCCCCATAAGTCATTTAAAAATAAGAGATATCGCAAATCTAAGACTGGTCCTGGAGTCTACTCTCATTCAACTACCACTTGACCTGCCTAACTCAATTTTTTTTTCGGCATCCCCAAAAAATGGCAAGGTGCGCCCCTTCAATTTTCGACCCCTTGTCCAAACTTTAAACGTGAGTCAAGTCTGAACGGCTAAAGCCAGAATCTCCGGCAAAGTGGTCAAAGAAAGGTAATCTTTGGGTGAATTTTTCGGCACTTCGTAAGCTCGAAAATATGGAATAGAACCAGAGATATTTACAGTTTTAGTTTTCAGAAAAGTGCTAAAACAGGCCTTCAGCCGGGCAAGTCCACAAATGACCGTCACCGATTTCCATGACATTTGGCATACTTATAGATTCGAACCCCAGGATCACGAATCCGGTCTCCGTTTCTCGAAATTCCTATTTGTTTTGTGTTTTATGGCGTGTCAAAGTCTACGACGGAAAACTTTAGACATCTCTGAGCACCACATAAGTGAGGTTAGGACAGAATTTTGAACTATTTCGTCACCTACGGAATGTAAAGAAAGCATTCGATGCAAAAATTTTGAAATTTATTTTTTTTGGTGTGCACACGTTTTGCCCCATAAGTCATTTAAAAATAAGAGATATCGCAAATCTAAGACTGGTCCTGGAGTCTACTCTCATTCAACTACCACTTGACCTGCCTAACTCAATTTTTTTTTCGGCACCCCCAAAAAATGGCAATTTTCGACCCCTTGTCCAAACTTTAAACGTGAGTCAAGTCTGAACGGCTAAAGCCAGAATCTCCGGCAAAGTGGTCAAAGAAAGGTAATCTTTGGGTGCATTTTTCGGCACTTCGTAAGCTCGAAAATATGGAATAGAACCAGAGATATTTACAGTTTTAGTTTTCAGAAAAGTGCCAAAACAGGCCTTCAGCCGGGCAAGTCCACAAATGACCGTCACCGATTTCCATGACATTTGGCATACTTATAGATTCGAACCCCAGGATCACGAATCCGGTCTCCGTTTCTCGAAATTCCTATTTGTTTTGTGTTTTATGGCGTGTCAAAGTCTACGACGGAAAACTTTAGACATCTCTGAGCACCACATAAGTGAGGTTAGGACAGAATTTTGAACTATTTCGTCACCTACGGAATGTAAAGAAAGCATTCGATGCAAAAATTTTGAAATTTATTTTTTTTGGTGTGCACACGTTTTGCCCCATAAGTCATTTAAAAATAAGAGATATCGCAAATCTAAGACTGGTCCTGGAGTCTACTCTCATTCAACTACCACTTGACCCGCCTAACTCAATTTTTTTTTCGGCACCCCCAAAAAATTTCAAGGTGCGCCCCTTCAATTTTCGACCCCTTGTCCAAACTTTAAACGTGAGTCAAGTCTGAACGGCTAAAGCCAGAATCTCCGGCAAAGTGGTCAAAGAAAGGTAATCTTTGGGTGAATTTTTCGGCACTTCGTAAGCTCGAAAATATGGAATACAACCAGAGATATTTACAGTTTTAGTTTTCAGAAAAGTGCCAAAACAGGCCTTCAGCCGGGCAAGTCCACAAATGACCGTCACCGATTTCCATGACATTTGGCATACTTATAGATTCGAACCCCAGGATCACGAATCCGGTCTCCGTTTCTCGAAATTCCTATTTGTTTTGTGTTTTATGGCGTGTCAAAGTCTACGACGGAAAACTTTAGACATCTCTGAGCACCACATAAGTGAGGTTAGGACAGAATTTTGAACTATTTCGTCACCTACGGAATGTAAAGAAAGCATTCGATGCAAAAATTTTGAAATTTATTTTTTTTGGTGTGCACACGTTTTGCCCCATAAGTCATTTAAAAATAAGAGATATCGCAAATCTAAGACTGGTCCTGGAGTCTACTCTCATTCAACTACCACTTGACCTGCCTAACTCAATTTTTTTTTCGGCACCCCCAAAAAATGGCAAGGTGCGCCCCTTCAATTTTCGACCCCTTGTCCAAACTTTAAACGTGAGTCAAGTCTGAACGGCTAAAGCCAGAATCTCCGGCAAAGTGGTCAAAGAAAGGTAATCTTTGGGTGAATTTTTCGGCATTTCGTAAGCTCGAAAATATGGAATAGAACCAGAGATATTTACAGTTTTAGTTTTCAGAAAAGTGCCAAAACAGGCCTTCAGCCGGGCAAGTCCACAAATGACCGTCACCGATTTCCATGACATTTGGCATACTTATAGATTCGAACCCCAGGATCACGAATCCGGTCTCCGTTTCTCGAAATTCCTATTTGTTTTGTGTTTTATGGCGTGTCAAAGTCTACGACGGAAAACTTTAGACATCTCTGAGCACCACATAAGTGAGGTTAGGACAGAATTTTGAACTATTTCGTCACCTACGGAATGTAAAGAAAGCATTCGATGCACAAATTTTGAAATTTATTTTTTTTGGTGTGCACACGTTTTGCCCCATAAGTCATTTAAAAATAAGAGATATCGCAAATCTAAGACTGGTCCTGGAGTCTGCTCTCATTCAACTACCACTTGACCTGCCTAACTCAATTTTTTTTTCGGCACCCCCAAAAAATGGCAAGGTGCGCCCCTTCAATTTTCGACCCCTTGTCCAAACTTTAAACGTGAGTCAAGTCTGAACGGCTAAAGCCAGAATCTCCGGCAAAGTGGTCAAAGAAAGGTAATCTTTGGGTGAATTTTTCGGCACTTCGTAAGCTCGAAAATATGGAATAGAACCAGAGATATTTACAGTTTTAGTTTTCAGAAAAGTGCTAAAACAGGCCTTCAGCCGGGCAAGTCCACAAATGACCGTCACCGATTTCCATGACATTTGGCATACTTATAGATTCGAACCCCAGGATCACGAATCCGGTCTCCGTTTCTCGAAATTCCTATTTGTTTTGTGTTTTATGGCGTGTCAAAGTCTACGACGGAAAACTTTAGACATCTCTGAGCACCACATAAGTGAGGTTAGGACAGAATTTTGAACTATTTCGTCACCTACGGAATGTAAAGAAAGCATTCGATGCAAAAATTTTGAAATTTATTTTTTTTGGTGTGCACACGTTTTGCCCCATAAGTCATTTAAAAATAAGAGATATCGCAAATCTAAGACTGGTCCTGGAGTCTACTCTCATTCAACTACCACTTGACCTGCCTAACTCAATTTTTTTTCGGCACCCCCAAAAAATGGCAATTTTCGACCCCTTGTCCAAACTTTAAACGTGAGTCAAGTCTGAACGGCTAAAGCCAGAATCTCCGGCAAAGTGGTCAAAGAAAGGTAATCTTTGGGTGAATTTTTCGGCACTTCGTAAGCTCGAAAATATGGAATAGAACCAGAGATATTTACAGTTTTAGTTTTCAGAAAAGTGCTAAAACAGGCCTTTAGCCGGGCAAGTCCACAAATGACCGTCACCGATTTCCATGACATTTGGCATACTTATAGATTCGAACCCCAGGATCACGAATCCGGTCTCCGTTTCTCGAAATTCCTATTTGTTTTGTGTTTTATGGCGTGTCAAAGTCTACGACGGAAAACTTTAGACATCTCTGAGCACCACATAAGTGAGGTTAGGACAGAATTTTGAACTATTTCGTCACCTACGGAATGTAAAGAAAGCATTCGATGCAAAAATTTTGAAATTTATTTTTTTTGGTGTGCACACGTTTTGCGCCATAAGTCATTTAGAAATAAGAGATATCGCAAATCTAAGACTGGTCCTGGAGTCTACTCTCATTCAACTACCACTTGACCTGCCTAACTCAATTTTTTTTCGGCACCCCCAAAAAATGGCAAGGTGCGCCCCTTCAATTTTCGACCCCTTGTCCAAACTTTAAACGTGAGTCAAGTCTGAACGGCTAAAGCCAGAATCTCCGGCAAAGTGGTCAAAGAAAGGTAATCTTTGGGTGAATTTTTCGGCACTTCGTAAGCTCGAAAATATGGAATAGAACCAGAGATATTTACAGTTTTAGTTTTCAGAAAAGTGCCAAAACAGGCCTTCAGCCGGGCAAGTCCACAAATGACCGTCACCGATTTCCATGACATGTGGCATACTTATAGATTCGAACCCCAGGATCACGAATCCGGTCTCCGTTTCTCGAAATTCCTATTTGTTTTGTGTTTTATGGCGTGTCAAGGTCTACGACGGAAAACTTTAGACATCTCTGAGCACCACATAAGTGAGGTTAGGACAGAATTTTGAACTATTTCGTCACCTACGGAATGTAAAGAAAGCATTCGATGCAAAAATTTTGAAATTTATTTTTTTTGGTGTGCACACGGTTTGCCCCATAAGTCATTTAAAAATAAGAGATATCGCAAATCTAAGACTGGTCCTGGAGTCTACTCTCATTCAACTACCACTTGACCTGCCTAACTCAATTTTTTTTTCGGCACCCCCAAAAAATGGCAAGGTGCGCCCCTTCAATTTTCGACCCCTTGTCCAAACTTTAAACGTGAGTCAAGTCTGAACGGCTAAAGCCAGAATCTCCGGCAAAGTGGTCAAAGAAAGGTAATCTTTGGGTGAATTTTTCGGCACTTCGTAAGCTCGAAAATATGGAATAGAACCAGAGATATTTACAGTTTTAGTTTTCAGAAAAGTGCCAAAACAGGCCTTCAGCCGGGCAAGTCCACAAATGACCGTCACCGATTTCCATGACATTTGGCATACTTATAGATTCGAACCCCAGGATCACGAATCCGGTCTCCGTTTCTCCAAATTCCTATTTGTTTTGTGTTTTATGGCGTGTCAAAGTCTACGACGGAAAACTTTAGACATCTCTGAGCACCACATAAGTGAGGTTAGGACAGAATTTTGAACTATTTCGTCACCTACGGAATGTAAAGAAAGCATTCGATGCAAAAATTTTGAAATTTATTTTTTTTGGTGTGCACACGTTTTGCCCCATAAGTCATTTAAAAATAAGAGATATCGCAAATCTAAGACTGGTCCTGGAGTCTACTCTCATTCAACTACCACTTGACCTGCCTAACTCAATTTTTTTTTCGGCACCCCCAAAAAATGGCAATTTTCGACCCCTTGTCCAAACTTTAAACGTGAGTCAAGTCTGAACGGCTAAAGCCAGAATCTCCGGCAAAGTGGTCAAAGAAAGGTAATCTATGGGTGAATTTTTCGGCACTTCGTAAGCTCGAAAATATGGAATAGAACCAGAGATATTTACAGTTTTAGTTTTCAGAAAAGTGCCAAAACAGGCCTTCAGCCGGGCAAGTCTACAAATGACCGTCACCGATTTCCATGACATTTGGCATACTTATAGATTCGAACCCCAGGATCACGAATCCGGTCTCCGTTTCTCGAAATTCCTATTTGTTTTGTGTTTTATGGCGTGTCAAAGTCTACGACGGAAAACTTTAGACATCTCTGAGCACCACATAAGTGAGGTTAGGACAGAATTTTGAACTATTTCGTCACCTACGGAATGTAAAGAAAGCATTCGATGCAAAAATTTTGAAATTTATTTTTTTTGGTGTGCACACGTTTTGCCCCATAAGTCATTTAGAAATAAGAGATATCGCAAATCTAAGACTGGTCCTGGAGTCTACTCTCATTCAACTACCACTTGACCTGCCTAACTCAATTTTTTTTCGGCACCCCCAAAAAATGGCAAGGTGCGTCCCTTCAATTTTCGACCCCTTGTCCAAACTTTAAACGTGAGTCAAGTCTGAACGGCTAAAGCCAGAATCTCCGGCAAAGTGGTCAAAGAAAGGTAATCTTTGGGTGAATTTTTCGGCACTTCGTAAGCTCGAAAATATGGAATAGAACCAGAGATATTTACAGTTTTAGTTTTCAGAAAAGTGCCAAAACAGGCCTTCAGCCGGGCAAGTCCACAAATGACCGTCACCGATTTCCATGACATGTGGCATACTTATAGATTCGAACCCCAGGATCACGAATCCGGTCTCCGTTTCTCGAAATTCCTATTTGTTTTGTGTTTTATGGCGTGTCAAAGTCTACGACGGAAAACTTTAGACATCTCTGAGCACCACATAAGTGAGGTTAGGACAGAACTTTGAACTATTTCGTCACCTACGGAATGTAAAGAAAGCATTCGATGCAAAAATTTTGAAATTTATTTTTTTTGGTGTGCACACGGTTTGCCCCATAAGTCATTTAAAAATAAGAGATATCGCAAATCTAAGACTGGTCCTGGAGTCTACTCTCATTCAACTACCACTTGACCTGCCTAACTCAATTTTTTTTTCGGCACCCCCAAAAAATGGCAAGGTGCGCCCCTTCAATTTTCGACCCCTTGTCCAAACTTTAAACGTGAGTCAAGTCTGAACGGCTAAAGCCAGAATCTCCGGCAAAGTGGTCAAAGAAAGGTAATCTTTGGGTGAATTTTTCGGCACTTCGTAAGCTCGAAAATATGGAATAGAACCAGAGATATTTACAGTTTTAGTTTTCAGAAAAGTGCCAAAACAGGCCTTCAGCCGGGCAAGTCCACAAATGACCGTCACCGATTTCCATGACATTTGGCATACTTATAGATTCGAACCCCAGGATCACGAATCCGGTCTCCGTTTCTCCAAATTCCTATTTGTTTTGTGTTTTATGGCGTGTCAAAGTCTACGACGGAAAACTTTAGACATCTCTGAGCACCACATAAGTGAGGTTAGGACAGAATTTTGAACTATTTCGTCACCTACGGAATGTAAAGAAAGCATTCGATGCAAAAATTTTGAAATTTATTTTTTTTGGTGTGCACACGTTTTGCCCCATAAGTCATTTAAAAATAAGAGATATCGCAAATCTAAGACTGGTCCTGGAGTCTACTCTCATTCAACTACCACTTGACCTGCCTAACTCAATTTTTTTTTCGGCACCCCCAAAAAATGGCAATTTTCGACCCCTTGTCCAAACTTTAAACGTGAGTCAAGTCTGAACGGCTAAAGCCAGAATCTCCGGCAAAGTGGTCAAAGAAAGGTAATCTTTGGGTGAATATTTCGGCACTTCGTAAGCTCGAAAATATGGAATAGAACCAGAGATATTTACAGTTTTAGTTTTCAGAAAAGTGCCAAAACAGGCCTTCAGCCGGGCAAGTCCACAAATGACCGTCACCGATTTCCATGACATTTGGCATACTTATAGATTCGAACCCCAGGATCACGAATCCGGTCTCCGTTTCTCGAAATTCCTATTTGTTTTGTGTTTTATGGCGTGTCAAAGTCTACGACGGAAAACTTTAGACATCTCTGAGCACCACATAAGTGAGGTTAGGACAGAATTTTGAACTATTTCGTCACCTACGGAATGTAAAGAAAGCATTCGATGCAAAAATTTTGAAATTTATTTTTTTTGGTGTGCACACGTTTTGCCCCATAAGTCATTTAAAAATAAGAGATATCGCAAATCTAAGACTGGTCCTGGAGTCTACTCTCATTCAACTACCACTTGACCTGCCTAACTCAATTTTTTTTTCGGCACCCCCAAAAAATGGCAAGGTGCGCCCCTTCAATTTTCGACCCCTTGTCCAAACTTTAAACGTGAGTCAAGTCTGAACGGCTAAAGCCAGAATCTCCGGCAAAGTGGTCAAAGAAAGGTAATCTTTGGGTGAATTTTTCGGCACTTCGTAAGCTCGAAAATATGGAATAGAACCAGAGATATTTACAGTTTTAGTTTTCAGAAAAGTGCCAAAACAGGCCTTCAGCCGGGCAAGTCCACAAATGACCGTCACCGATTTCCATGACATGTGGCATACTTATAGATTCGAACCCCAGGATCACGAATCCGGTCTCCGTTTCTCGAAATTCCTATTTGTTTTGTGTTTTATGGCGTGTCAAAGTCTACGACGGAAAACTTTAGACATCTCTGAGCACCACATAAGTGAGGTTAGGACAGAATTTTGAACTATTTCGTCACCTACGGAATGTAAAGAAAGCATTCGATGCAAAAATTTTGAAATTTATTTTTTTTGGTGTGCACACGGTTTGCCCCATAAGTCATTTAAAAATAAGAGATATCGCAAATCTAAGACTGGTCCTGGAGTCTACTCTCATTCAACTACCACTTGACCTGCCTAACTCAATTTTTTTTTCGGCACCCCCAAAAAATGGCAATTTTCGACCCCTTGTCCAAACTTTAAACGTGAGTCAAGTCTGAACGGCTAAAGCCAGAATCTCCGGCAAAGTGGTCAAAGAAAGGTAATCTTTGGGTGAATTTTTCGGCACTTCGTAAGCTCGAAAATATGGAATAGAACCAGAGATATTTACAGTTTTAGTTTTCAGAAAAGTGCCAAAACAGGCCTTCAGCCGGGCAAGTCCACAAATGACCGTCACCGATTTCCATGACATTTGGCATACTTATAGATTCGAACCCCAGGATCACGAATCCGGTCTCCGTTTCTCGAAATTCCTATTTGTTTTGTGTTTTATGGCGTGTCAAAGTCTACGACGGAAAACTTTAGACATCTCTGAGCACCACATAAGTGAGGTTAGGACAGAATTTTGAACTATTTCGTCACCTACGGAATGTAAAGAAAGCATTCGATGCAAAAATTTTGAAATTTATTTTTTTTGGTGTGCACACGTTTTGCCCCATAAGTCATTTAAAAATAAGAGATATCGCAAATCTAAGACTGGTCCTGGAGTCTACTCTCATTTAACTACCACTTGACCTGCCTAACTCAATTTTTTTTTCGGCACCCCCAAAAAATGGCAATTTTCGACCCCTTGTCCAAACTTTAAACGTGAGTCAAGTCTGAACGGCTAAAGCCAGAATCTCCGGCAAAGTGGTCAAAGAAAGGTAATCTTTGGGTGAATTTTTCGGCACTTCGTAAGCTCGAAAATATGGAATAGAACCAGAGATATTTACAGTTTTAGTTTTCAGAAAAGTGCCAAAACAGGCCTTCAGCCGGGCAAGTCCACAAATGACCGTCACCGATTTCCATGACATTTGGCATACTTATAGATTCGAACCCCAGGATCACGAATCCGGTCTCCGTTTCTCGAAATTCCTATTTGTTTTGTGTTTTATGGCGTGTCAAAGTCTACGACGGAAAACTTTAGACATCTCTGAGCACCACATAAGTGAGGTTAGGACAGAATTTTGAACTATTTCGTCACCTACGGAATGTAAAGAAAGCATTCGATGCAAAAATTTTGAAATTTATTTTTTTTGGTGTGCACACGTTTTGCCCCATAAGTCATTTAAAAATAAGAGATATCGCAAATCTAAGACTGGTCCTGGAGTCTACTCTCATTCAACTACCACTTGACCTGCCTAACTCAATTTTTTTTTCGGCACCCCCAAAAAATGGCAAGGTGCGCCCCTTCAATTTTCGACCCCTTGTCCAAACTTTAAACGTGAGTCAAGTCTGAACGGCTAAAGCCAGAATCTCCGGCAAAGTGGTCAAAGAAAGGTAATCTTTGGGTGAATTTTTCGGCACTTCGTAAGCTCGAAAATATGGAATAGAACCAGAGATATTTACAGTTTTAGTTTTCAGAAAAGTGCCAAAACAGGCCTTCAGCCGGGCAAGTCCACAAATGACCGTCACCGATTTCCATGACATGTGGCATACTTATAGATTCGAACCCCAGGATCACGAATCCGGTCTCCGTTTCTCGAAATTCCTATTTGTTTTGTGTTTTATGGCGTGTCAAAGTCTACGACGGAAAACTTTAGACATCTCTGAGCACCACATAAGTGAGGTTAGGACAGAATTTTGAACTATTTCGTCACCTACGGAATGTAAAGAAAGCATTCGATGCAAAAATTTTGAAATTTATTTTTTTTGGTGTGCACACGGTTTGCCCCATAAGTCATTTAAAAATAAGAGATATCGCAAATCTAAGACTGGTCCTGGAGTCTACTCTCATTCAACTACCACTTGACCTGCCTAACTCAATTTTTTTTTCGGCACCCCCAAAAAATGGCAATTTTCGACCCCTTGTCCAAACTTTGAACGTGAGTCAAGTCTGAACGGCTAAAGCCAGAATCTCCGGCAAAGTGGTCAAAGAAAGGTAATCTTTGGGTGAATTTTTCGGCACTTCGTAAGCTCGAAAATATGGAATAGAACCAGAGATATTTACAGTTTTAGTTTTCAGAAAAGTGCCAAAACAGGCCCTCAGCCGGGCAAGTCCACAAATGACCGTCACCGATTTCCATGACATTTGGCATACTTATAGATTCGAACCCCAGGATCACGAATCCGGTCTCCGTTTCTCCAAATTCCTATTTGTTTTGTGTTTTATGGCGTGTCAAAGTCTACGACGGAAAACTTTAGACATCTCTGAGCACCACATAAGTGAGGTTAGGACAGAATTTTGAACTATTTCGTCACCTACGGAATGTAAAGAAAGCATTCGATGAAAAAATTTTGAAATTTATTTTTTTTGGTGTGCACACGTTTTGCCCCATAAGTCATTTAAAAATAAGAGATATCGCAAATCTAAGACTGGTCCTGGAGTCTACTCTCATTCAACTACCACTTGACCTGCCTAACTCAATTTTTTTTTCGGCACCCCCAAAAAATGGCAATTTTCGACCCCTTGTCCAAACTTTAAACGTGAGTCAAGTCTGAACGGCTAAAGCCAGAATCTCCGGCAAAGTGGTCAAAGAAAGGTAATCTTTGGGTGAATTTTTCGGCACTTCGTAAGCTCGAAAATATGGAATAGAACCAGAGATATTTACAGTTTTAGTTTTCAGAAAAGTGCCAAAACAGGCCTTCAGCCGGGCAAGTCCACAAATGACCGTCACCGATTTCCATGACATTTGGCATACTTATAGATTCGAACCCCAGGATCACGAATCCGGTCTCCGTTTCTCGAAATTCCTATTTGTTTTGTGTTTTATGGCGTGTCAAAGTCTACGACGGAAAACTTTAGACATCTCTGAGCACCACATAAGTGAGGTTAGGACAGAATTTTGAACTATTTCGTCACCTACGGAATGTAAAGAAAGCATTCGATGCAAAAATTTTGAAATTTATTTTTTTTGGTGTGCACACGTTTTGCCCCATAAGTCATTTAAAAATAAGAGATATCGCAAATCTAAGACTGGTCCTGGAGTCTACTCTCATTCAACTACCACTTGACCTGACTAACTCAATTTTTTTTTCGGCACCCCCAAAAAATGGCAAGGTGCGCCCCTTCAATTTTCGACCCCTTGTCCAAACTTTAAACGTGAGTCAAGTCTGAACGGCTAAAGCCAGAATCTCCGGCAAAGTGGTCAAAGAAAGGTAATCTTTGGGTGAATTTTTCGGCACTTCGTAAGCTCGAAAATATGGAATAGAACCAGAGATATTTACAGTTTTAGTTTTCAGAAAAGTGCCAAAACAGGCCTTCAGCCGGGCAAGTCCACAAATGACCGTCACCGATTTCCATGACATGTGGCATACTTATAGATTCGAACCCCAGGATCACGAATCCGGTCTCCGTTTCTCGAAATTCCTATTTGTTTTGTGTTTTATGGCGTGTCAAAGTCTACGACGGAAAACTTTAGACATCTCTGAGCACCACATAAGTGAGGTTAGGACAGAATTTTGAACTATTTCGTCACCTACGGAATGTAAAGAAAGCATTCGATGCAAAAATTTTGAAATTTATTTTTTTTGGTGTGCACACGGTTTGCCCCATAAGTCATTTAAAAATAAGAGATATCGCAAATCTAAGACTGGTCCTGGAGTCTACTCTCATTCAACTACCACTTGACCTGCCTAACTCAATTTTTTTTTCGGCACCCCCAAAAAATGGCAATTTTCGACCCCTTGTCCAAACTTTAAACGTGAGTCAAGTCTGAACGGCTAAAGCCAGAATCTCCGGCAAAGTGGTCAAAGAAAGGTAATCTTTGGGTGAATTTTTCGGCACTTCGTAAGCTCGAAAATATGGAATAGAACCAGAGATATTTACAGTTTTAGTTTTCAGAAAAGTGCCAAAACAGGCCTTCAGCCGGGCAAGTCCACAAATGACCGTCACCGATTTCCATGACATTTGGCATACTTATAGATTCGAACCCCAGGATCACGAATCCGGTCTCCGTTTCTCCAAATTCCTATTTGTTTTGTGTTTTATGGCGTGTCAAAGTCTACGACGGAAAACTTTAGACATCTCTGAGCACCACATAAGTGAGGTTAGGACAGAATTTTGAACTATTTCGTCACCTACGGAATGTAAAGAAAGCATTCGATGAAAAAATTTTGAAATTTATTTTTTTTGGTGTGCACACGTTTTGCCCCATAAGTCATTTAAAAATAAGAGATATCGCAAATCTAAGACTGGTCCTGGAGTCTACTCTCATTCAACTACCACTTGACCTGCCTAACTCAATTTTTTTTTCGGCACCCCCAAAAAATGGCAATTTTCGACCCCTTGTCCAAACTTTAAACGTGAGTCAAGTCTGAACGGCTAAAGCCAGAATCTCCGGCAAAGTGGTCAAAGAAAGGTAATCTTTGGGTGAATTTTTCGGCACTTCGTAAGCTCGAAAATATGGAATAGAACCAGAGATATTTACAGTTTTAGTTTTCAGAAAAGTGCCAAAACAGGCCTTCAGCCGGGCAAGTCCACAAATGACCGTCACCGATTTCCATGACATTTGGCATACTTATAGATTCGAACCCCAGGATCACGAATCCGGTCTCCGTTTCTCGAAATTCCTATTTGTTTTGTGTTTTATGGCGTGTCAAAGTCTACGACGGAAAACTTTAGACATCTCTGAGCACCACATAAGTGAGGTTAGGACAGAATTTTGAACTATTTCGTCACCTACGGAATGTAAAGAAAGCATTCGATGCAAAAATTTTGAAATTTATTTTTTTTGGTGTGCACACGTTTTGCCCCATAAGTCATTTAAAAATAAGAGATATCGCAAATCTAAGACTGGTCCTGGAGTCTACTCTCATTCAACTACCACTTGACCTGCCTAACTCAATTTTTTTTTCGGCACCCCCAAAAAATGGCAAGGTGCGCCCCTTCAATTTTCGACCCCTTGTCCAAACTTTAAACGTGAGTCAAGTCTGAACGGCTAAAGCCAGAATCTCCGGCAAAGTGGTCAAAGAAAGGTAATCTTTGGGTGAATTTTTCGGCACTTCGTAAGCTCGAAAATATGGAATAGAACCAGAGATATTTACAGTTTTAGTTTTCAGAAAAGTGCCAAAACAGGCCTTCAGCCGGGCAAGTCCACAAATGACCGTCACCGATTTCCATGACATTTGGCATACTTATAGATTCGAACCCCAGGATCACGAATCCGGTCTCCGTTTCTCGAAATTCCTATTTGTTTTGTGTTTTATGGCGTGTCAAAGTCTACGACGGAAAACTTTAGACATCTCTGAGCACCACATAAGTGAGGTTAGGACAGAATTTTGAACTATTTCGTCACCTACGGAATGTAAAGAAAGCATTCGATGCAAAAATTTTGAAATTTATTGTTTTTGGTGTGCACACGTTTTGCCCCATAAGTCATTTAAAAATAAGAGATATCGCAAATCTAAGACTGGTCCTGGAGTCTACTCTCATTCAACTACCACTTGAGCTGCCTAACTCAATTTTTTTTCGGCACCCCCAAAAAATGGCAAGGTGCGCCCCTTCAATTTTCGACCCCTTGTCCAAACTTTAAACGTGAGTCAAGTCTGAACGGCTAAAGCCAGAATCTCCGGCAAATGGGTCAAAGAAAGGTAATCTTTGGGTGAATTTTTCGGCACTTCGTAAGCTCGAAAATATGGAATAGAACCAGAGATATTTACAGTTTTAGTTTTCAGAAAAGTGCCAAAACAGGCCTTCAGCCGGGCAAGTCCACAAATGACCGTCACCGATTTCCATGACATGTGGCATACTTATAGATTCGAACCCCAGGATCACGAATCCGGTCTCCGTTTCTCGAAATTCCTATTTGTTTTGTGTTTTATGGTGTGTCAAAGTCTACGACGGAAAACTTTAGACATCTCTGAGCACCACATAAGTGAGGTTAGGACAGAATTTTGAACTATTTCGTCACCTACGGAATGTAAAGAAAGCATTCGATGCAAAAATTTTGAAATTTATTTTTTTTGGTGTGCACACGGTTTGCCCCATAAGTCATTTAAAAATAAGAGATATCGCAAATCTAAGACTGGTCCTGGAGTCTACTCTCATTCAACTACCACTTGACCTGCCTAACTCAATTTTTTTTTCGGCACCCCCAAAAAATGGCAATTTTCGACCCCTTGTCCAAACTTTAAACGTGAGTCAAGTCTGAACGGCTAAAGCCAGAATCTCCGGCAAAGTGGTCAAAGAAAGGTAATCTTTGGGTGAATTTTTCGGCACTTCGTAAGCTCGAAAATATGGAATAGAACCAGAGATATTTACAGTTTTAGTTTTCAGAAAAGTGCCAAAACAGGCCTTCAGCCGGGCAAGTCCACAAATGACCGTCACCGATTTCCATGACATTTGGCATACTTATAGATTCGAACCCCAGGATCACGAATCCGGTCTCCGTTTCTCCAAATTCCTATTTGTTTTGTGTTTTATGGCGTGTCAAAGTCTACGACGGAAAACTTTAGACATCTCTGAGCACCACATAAGTGAGGTTAGGACAGAATTTTGAACTATTTCGTCACCTACGGAATGTAAAGAAAGCATTCGATGCAAAAATTTTGAAATTTATTTTTTTTGGTGTGCACACGTTTTGCCCCATAAGTCATTTAAAAATAAGAGATATCGCAAATCTAAGACTGGTCCTGGAGTCTACTCTCATTCAACTACCACTTGACCTGCCTAACTCAATTTTTTTTTCGGCACCCCCAAAAAATGGCAATTTTCGACCCCTTGTCCAAACTTTAAACGTGAGTCAAGTCTGAACGGCTAAAGCCAGAATCTCCGGCAAAGTGGTCAAAGAAAGGTAATCTTTGGGTGAATTTTTCGGCACTTCGTAAGCTCGAAAATATGGAATAGAACCAGAGATATTTACAGTTTTAGTTTTCAGAAAAGTGCCAAAACAGGCCTTCAGCCGGGCAAGTCCACAAATGACCGTCACCGATTTCCATGACATTTGGCATACTTATAGATTCAAACCCCAGGATCACGAATCCGGTCTCCGTTTCTCGAAATTCCTATTTGTTTTGTGTTTTATGGCGTGTCAAAGTCTACGACGGAAAACTTTAGACATCTCTGAGCACCACATAAGTGAGGTTAGGACAGAATTTTGAACTATTTCGTCACCTACGGAATGTAAAGAAAGCATTCGATGCAAAAATTTTGAAATTTATTTTTTTTGGTGTGCACACGTTTTGCCCCATAAGTCATTTAAAAATAAGAGATATCGCAAATCTAAGACTGGTCCTGGAGTCTACTCTCATTCAACTACCACTTGACCTGCCTAACTCAATTTTTTTTTCGGCACCCCCAAAAAATGGCAAGGTGCGCCCCTTCAATTTTCGACCCCTTGTCCAAACTTTAAACGTGAGTCAAGTCTGAACGGCTAAAGCCAGAATCTCCGGCAAAGTGGTCAAAGAAAGGTAATCTTTGGGTGAATTTTTCGGCACTTCGTAAGCTCGAAAATATGGAATAGAACCAGAGATATTTACAGTTTTAGTTTTCAGAAAAGTGCCAAAACAGGCCTTCAGCCGGGCAAGTCCACAAATGACCGTCACCGATTTCCATGACATTTGGCATACTTATAGATTCGAACCCCAGGATCACGAATCCGGTCTCCGTTTCTCCAAATTCCTATTTGTTTTGTGTTTTATGGCGTGTCAAAGTCTACGACGGAAAACTTTAGACATCTCTGAGCACCACATAAGTGAGGTTAGGACAGAATTTTGAACTATTTCGTCACCTACGGAATGTAAAGAAAGCATTCGATGCAAAAATTTTGAAATTTATTTTTTTTGGTGTGCACACGTTTTGCCCCATAAGTCATTTAAAAATAAGAGATATCGCAAATCTAAGACTGGTCCTGGAGTCTACTCTCATTCAACTACCACTTGACCTGCCTAACTCAATTTTTTTTTCGGCACCCCCAAAAAATGGCAATTTTCGACCCCTTGTCCAAACTTTAAACGTGAGTCAAGTCTGAACGGCTAAAGCCAGAATCTCCGGCAAAGTGGTCAAAGAAAGGTAATCTTTGGGTGAATTTTTCGGCACTTCGTAAGCTCGAAAATATGGAATAGAACCAGAGATATTTACAGTTTTAGTTTTCAGAAAAGTGCCAAAACAGGCCTTCAGCCGGGCAAGTCCACAAATGACCGTCACCGATTTCCATGACATTTGGCATACTTATAGATTCGAACCCCAGGATCACGAATCCGGTCTCCGTTTCTCGAAATTCCTATTTGTTTTGTGTTTTATGGCGTGTCAAAGTCTACGACGGAAAACTTTAGACATCTCTGAGCACCACATAAGTGAGGTTAGGACAGAATTTTGAACTATTTCGTCACCTACGGAATGTAAAGAAAGCATTCGATGCAAAAATTTTGAAATTTATTTTTTTTGGTGTGCACACGTTTTGCCCCATAAGTCATTTAAAAATAAGAGATATCGCAAATCTAAGACTGGTCCTGGAGTCTACTCTCATTCAACTACCACTTGACCTGCCTAACTCAATTTTTTTTTCGGCACCCCCAAAAAATGGCAAGGTGCGCCCCTTCAATTTTCGACCCCTTGTCCAAACTTTAAACGTGAGTCAAGTCTGAACGGCTAAAGCCAGAATCTCCGGCAAAGTGGTCAAAGAAAGGTAATCTTTGGGTGAATTTTTCGGCACTTCGTAAGCTCGAAAATATGGAATAGAACCAGAGATATTTACAGTTTTAGTTTTCAGAAAAGTGCCAAAACAGGCCTTCAGCCGGGCAAGTCCACAAATGACCGTCACCGATTTCCATGACATTTGGCATACTTATAGATTCGAACCCCAGGATCACGAATCCGGTCTCCGTTTCTCGAAATTCCTATTTGTTTTGTGTTTTATGGCGTGTCAAAGTCTACGACGGAAAACTTTAGACATCTCTGAGCACCACATAAGTGAGGTTAGGACAGAATTTTGAACTATTTCGTCACCTACGGAATGTAAAGAAAGCATTCGATGCAAAAATTTTGAAATTTATTGTTTTTGGTGTGCACACGTTTTGCCCCATAAGTCATTTAAAAATAAGAGATATCGCAAATCTAAGACTGGTCCTGGAGTCTACTCTCATTCAACTACCACTTGACCTGCCTAACTCAATTTTTTTTCGGCACCCCCAAAAAATGGCAAGGTGCGCCCCTTCAATTTTCGACCCCTTGTCCAAACTTTAAACGTGAGTCAAGTCTGAACGGCTAAAGCCAGAATCTCCGGCAAAGTGGTCAAAGAAAGGTAATCTTTGGGTGAATTTTTCGGCACTTCGTAAGCTCGAAAATATGGAATAGAACCAGAGATATTTACAGTTTTAGTTTTCAGAAAAGTGCCAAAACAGGCCTTCAGCCGGGCAAGTCCACAAATGACCGTCACCGATTTCCATGACATTTGGCATACTTATAGATTCGAACCCCAGGATCACGAATCCGGTCTCCGTTTCTCGAAATTCCTATTTGTTTTGTGTTTTATGGCGTGTCAAAGTCTACGACGGAAAACTTTAGACATCTCTGAGCACCACATAAGTGAGGTTAGGACAGAATTTTGAACTATTTCGTCACCTACGGAATGTAAAGAAAGCATTCGATGCAAAAATTTTGAAATTTATTTTTTTTGGTGTGCACACGGTTTGCCCCATAAGTCATTTAAAAATAAGAGATATCGCAAATCTAAGACTGGTCCTGGAGTCTACTCTCATTCAACTACCACTTGACCTGCCTAACTCAATTTTTTTTTCGGCACCCCCAAAAAATGGCAATTTTCGACCCCTTGTCCAAACTTTAAACGTGAGTCAAGTCTGAACGGCTAAAGCCAGAATCTCCGGCAAAGTGGTCAAAGAAAGGTAATCTTTGGGTGAATTTTTCGGCACTTCGTAAGCTCGAAAATATGGAATAGAACCAGAGATATTTACAGTTTTAGTTTTCAGAAAAGTGCCAAAACAGGCCTTCAGCCGGGCAAGTCCACAAATGACCGTCACCGATTTCCATGACATTTGGCATACTTATAGATTCGAACCCCAGGATCACGAATCCGGTCTCCGTTTCTCCAAATTCCTATTTGTTTTGTGTTTTATGGCGTGTCAAAGTCTACGACGGAAAACTTTAGACATCTCTGAGCACCACATAAGTGAGGTTAGGACAGAATTTTGAACTATTTCGTCACCTACGGAATGTAAAGAAAGCATTCGATGCAAAAATTTTGAAATTTATTTTTTTTGGTGTGCACACGTTTTGCCCCATAAGTCATTTAAAAATAAGAGATATCGCAAATCTAAGACTGGTCCTGGAGTCTACTCTCATTCAACTACCACTTGACCTGCCTAACTCAATTTTTTTTTCGGCACCCCCAAAAAATGGCAATTTTCGACCCCTTGTCCAAACTTTAAACGTGAGTCAAGTCTGAACGGCTAAAGCCAGAATCTCCGGCAAAGTGGTCAAAGAAAGGTAATCTTTGGGTGAATTTTTCGGCACTTCGTAAGCTCGAAAATATGGAATAGAACCAGAGATATTTACAGTTTTAGTTTTCAGAAAAGTGCCAAAACAGGCCTTCAGCCGGGCAAGTCCACAAATGACCGTCACCGATTTCCATGACATTTGGCATACTTATAGATTCAAACCCCAGGATCACGAATCCGGTCTCCGTTTCTCGAAATTCCTATTTGTTTTGTGTTTTATGGCGTGTCAAAGTCTACGACGGAAAACTTTAGACATCTCTGAGCACCACATAAGTGAGGTTAGGACAGAATTTTGAACTATTTCGTCACCTACGGAATGTAAAGAAAGCATTCGATGCAAAAATTTTGAAATTTATTTTTTTTGGTGTGCACACGTTTTGCCCCATAAGTCATTTAAAAATAAGAGATATCGCAAATCTAAGACTGGTCCTGGAGTCTACTCTCATTCAACTACCACTTGACCTGCCTAACTCAATTTTTTTTTCGGCACCCCCAAAAAATGGCAAGGTGCGCCCCTTCAATTTTCGACCCCTTGTCCAAACTTTAAACGTGAGTCAAGTCTGAACGGCTAAAGCCAGAATCTCCGGCAAAGTGGTCAAAGAAAGGTAATCTTTGGGTGAATTTTTCGGCACTTCGTAAGCTCGAAAATATGGAATAGAACCAGAGATATTTACAGTTTTAGTTTTCAGAAAAGTGCCAAAACAGGCCTTCAGCCGGGCAAGTCCACAAATGACCGTCACCGATTTCCATGACATTTGGCATACTTATAGATTCGAACCCCAGGATCACGAATCCGGTCTCCGTTTCTCGAAATTCCTATTTGTTTTGTGTTTTATGGCGTGTCAAAGTCTACGACGGAAAACTTTAGACATCTCTGAGCACCACATAAGTGAGGTTAGGACAGAATTTTGAACTATTTCGTCACCTACGGAATGTAAAGAAAGCATTCGATGCAAAAATTTTGAAATTTATTTTTTTTGGTGTGCACACGTTTTGCCCCATAAGTCATTTAAAAATAAGAGATATCGCAAATCTAAGACTGGTCCTGGAGTCTACTCTCATTCAACTACCACTTGACCTGCCTAACTCAATTTTTTTTCGGCACCCCCAAAAAATGGCAAGGTGCGCCCCTTCAATTTTCGACCCCTTGTCCAAACTTTAAACGTGAGTCAAGTCTGAACGGCTAAAGCCAGAATCTCCGGCAAAGTGGTCAAAGAAAGGTAATCTTTGGGTGAATTTTTCGGCACTTCGTAAGCTCGAAAATATGGAATAGAACCAGAGATATTTACAGTTTTAGTTTTCAGAAAAGTGCCAAAACAGGCCTTCAGCCGGGCAAGTCCACAAATGACCGTCACCGATTTCCATGACATGTGGCATACTTATAGATTCGAACCCCAGGATCACGAATCCGGTCTCCGTTTCTCGAAATTCCTATTTGTTTTGTGTTTTATGGCGTGTCAAAGTCTACGACGGAAAACTTTAGACACCTCTGAGCACCACATAAGTGAGGTTAGGACAGAATTTTGAACTATTTCGTCACCTACGGAATGTAAAGAAAGCATTCGATGCAAAAATTTTGAAATTTATTTTTTTTGGTGTGCACACGTTTTGCCCCATAAGTCATTTAAAAATAAGAGATATCGCAAATCTAAGACTGGTCCTGGAGTCTACTCTCATTCAACTACCACTTGACCTGCCTAACTCAATTTTTTTTCGGCACCCCCAAAAAATGGCAAGGTGCGCCCCTTCAATTTTCGACCCCTTGTCCAAACTTTAAACGTGAGTCAAGTCTGAACGGCTAAAGCCAGAATCTCCGGCAAAGTGGTCAAAGAAAGGTAATCTTTGGGTGAATTTTTCGGCACTTCGTAAGCTCGAAAATATGGAATAGAACCAGAGATATTTACAGTTTTAGTTTTCAGAAAAGTGCCAAAACAGGCCTTCAGCCGGGCAAGTCCACAAATGACCGTCACCGATTTCCATGACATGTGGCATACTTATAGATTCGAACCCCAGGATCACGAATCCGGTCTCCGTTTCTCGAAATTCCTATTTGTTTTGTGTTTTATGGCGTGTCAAAGTCTACGACGGAAAACTTTAGACATCTCTGAGCACCACATAAGTGAGGTTAGGACAGAATTTTGAACTATTTCGTCACCTACGGAATGTAAAGAAAGCATTCGATGCAAAAATTTTGAAATTTATTTTTTTTGGTGTGCACACGTTTTGCCCCATAAGTCATTTAAAAATAAGAGATATCGCAAATCTAAGACTGGTCCTGGAGTCTACTCTCATTCAACTACCACTTGACCTGCCTAACTCAATTTTTTTTTCGGCACCCCCAAAAAATGGCAAGGTGCGCCCCTTCAATTTTCGACCCCTTGTCCAAACTTTAAACGTGAGTCAAGTCTGAACGGCTAAAGCCAGAATCTCCGGCAAAGTGGTCAAAGAAAGGTAATCTTTGGGTGAATTTTTCGGCACTTCGTAAGCTCGAAAATATGGAATAGAACCAGAGATATTTACAGTTTTAGTTTTCAGAAAAGTGCCAAAACAGGCCTTCAGCCGGGCAAGTCCACAAATGACCGTCACCGATTTCCATGACATTTGGCATACTTATAGATTCGAACCCCAGGATCACGAATCCGGTCTCCGTTTCTCGAAATTCCTATTTGTTTTGTGTTTTATGGCGTGTCAAAGTCTACGACGGAAAACTTTAGACATCTCTGAGCACCACATAAGTGAGGTTAGGACAGAATTTTGAACTATTTCGTCACCTACGGAATGTAAAGAAAGCATTCGATGCAAAAATTTTGAAATTTATTTTTTTTGGTGTGCACACGTTTTGCCCCATAAGTCATTTAAAAATAAGAGATATCGCAAATCTAAGACTGGTCCTGGAGTCTACTCTCATTCAACTACCACTTGACCTGCCTAACTCAATTTTTTTTTCGGCACCCCCAAAAAATGGCAAGGTGCGCCCCTTCAATTTTCGACCCCTTGTCCAAACTTTAAACGTGAGTCAAGTCTGAACGGCTAAAGCCAGAATCTCCGGCAAAGTGGTCAAAGAAAGGTAATCTTTGGGTGAATTTTTCGGCACTTCGTAAGCTCGAAAATATGGAATAGAACCAGAGAGATTTACAGTTTTAGTTTTCAGAAAAGTGCCAAAACAGGCCTTCAGCCGGGCAAGTCCTCAAATGACCGTCACCGATTTCCATGACATTTGGCATACTTATAGATTCGAACCCCAGGATCACGAATCCGGTCTCCGTTTCTCGAAATTCCTATTTGTTTTGTGTTTTATGGCGTGTCAAAGTCTACGACGGAAAACTTTAGACATCTCTGAGCACCACATAAGTGAGGTTAGGACAGAATTTTGAACTATTTCGTCACCTACGGAATGTAAAGAAAGCATTCGATGCAAAAATTTTGAAATTTATTTTTTTTGGTGTGCACACGTTTTGCCCCATAAGTCATTTAAAAATAAGAGATATCGCAAATCTAAGACTGGTCCTGGAGTCTACTCTCATTCAACTACCACTTGACCTGCCTAACTCAATTTTTTTTTCGGCACCCCCAAAAAATGGCAAGGTGCGCCCCTTCAATTTTCGACCCCTTGTCCAAACTTTAAACGTGAGTCAAGTCTGAACGGCTAAAGCCAGAATCTCCGGCAAAGTGGTCAAAGAAAGGTAATCTTTGGGTGAATTTTTCGGCACTTCGTAAACTCGAAAATATGGAATAGAACCAGAGATATTTACAGTTTTAGTTTTCAGAAAAGTGCCAAAACAGGCCTTCAGCCGGGCAAGTCCACAACTGACCGTCACCGATTTCCATGACATTTGGCATACTTATAGATTCGAACCCCAGGATCACGAATCCGGTCTCCGTTTCTCGAAATTCCTATTCGTTTTGTGTTTTATGGCGTGTCAAAGTCTACGACGGAAAACTTTAGACATCTCTGAGCACCACATAAGTGAGGTTAGGACAGAATTTTGAACTATTTCGTCACCTACGGAATGTAAAGAAAGCATTCGATGCAAAAATTTTGAAATTTATTTTTTTTGGTGTGCACACGTTTTGCCCCATAAGTCATTTAAAAATAAGAGATATCGCAAATCTAAGACTGGTCCTGGAGTCTACTCTCATTCAACTACCACTTGACCTGCCTAACTCAATTTTTTTTCGGCACCCCCAAAAAATGGCAAGGTGCGCCCCTTCAATTTTCGACCCCTTGTCCAAACTTTAAACGTGAGTCAAGTCTGAACGGCTAAAGCCAGAATCTCCGGCAAAGTGGTCAAAGAAAGGTAATCTTTGGGTGAATTTTTCGGCACTTCGTAAGCTCGAAAATATGGAATAGAACCAGAGATATTTACAGTTTTAGTTTTCAGAAAA
This sequence comes from Tenodera sinensis, assembly GCA_030765045.1. NCBI lineage: Eukaryota > Metazoa > Arthropoda > Insecta > Mantodea > Mantidae > Tenodera > Tenodera sinensis. The sequence goes on from CM060961.1 coordinate 107,613,000, forward strand.
GTGCCAAAACAGGCCTTCAGCCGGGCAAGTCCACAAATGACCGTCACCGATTTCCATGACATGTGGCATACTTATAGATTCGAACCCCAGGATCACGAATCCGGTCTCCGTTTCTCGAAATTCCTATTTGTTTTGTGTTTTATGGCGTGTCAAAGTCTACGACGGAAAACTTTAGACACCTCTGAGCACCACATAAGTGAGGTTAGGACAGAATTTTGAACTATTTCGTCACCTACGGAATGTAAAGAAAGCATTCGATGCAAAAATTTTGAAATTTATTTTTTTTGGTGTGCACACGGTTTGCCCCATAAGTCATTTAAAAATAAGAGATATCGCAAATCTAAGACTGGTCCTGGAGTCTACTCTCATTCAACTACCACTTGACCTGCCTAACTCAATTTTTTTTTCGGCACCCCCAAAAAATGGCAAGGTGCGCCCCTTCAATTTTCGACCCCTTGTCCAAACTTTAAACGTGAGTCAAGTCTGAACGGCTAAAGCCAGAATCTCCGGCAAAGTGGTCAAAGAAATGTAATCTTTGGGTGAATTTTTCGGCACTTCGTAAGCTCGAAAATATGGAATAGAACCAGAGATATTTACAGTTTTAGTTTTCAGAAAAGTGCCAAAACAGGCCTTCAGCCGGGCAAGTCCACAAATGACCGTCACCGATTTCCATGACATTTGGCATACTTATAGATTCGAACCCCAGGATCACGAATCCGGTCTCCGTTTCTCCAAATTCCTATTTGTTTTGTGTTTTATGGCGTGTCAAAGTCTACGACGGAAAACTTTAGACATCTCTGAGCACCACATAAGTGAGGTTAGGACAGAATTTTGAACTATTTCGTCACCTACGGAATGTAAAGAAAGCATTCGATGCAAAAATTTTGAAATTTATTTTTTTTGGTGTGCACACGTTTTGCCCCATAAGTCATTTAAAAATAAGAGATATCGCAAATCTAAGACTGGTCCTGGAGTCTACTCTCATTCAACTACCACTTGACCTGCCTAACTCAATTTTTTTTTCGGCACCCCCAAAAAATGGCAAGGTGCGCCCCTTCAATTTTCGACCGCTTGTCCAAACTTTAAACGTGAGTCAAGTCTGAACGGCTAAAGCCAGAATCTCCGGCAAAGTGGTCAAAGAAAGGTAATCTTTGGGTGAATTTTTCGGCACTTCGTAAGCTCGAAAATATGGAATAGAACCAGAGATATTTACAGTTTTAGTTTTCAGAAAAGTGCCAAAACAGGCCTTCAGCCGGGCAAGTCCACAAATGACCGTCACCGATTTCCATGACATTTGGCATACTTATAGATTCGAACCCCAGGATCACGAATCCGGTCTCCGTTTCTCGAAATTCCTATTTGTTTTGTGTTTTATGGCGTGTCAAAGTCTACGACGGAAAACTTTAGACATCTCTGAGCACCACATAAGTGAGGTTAGGACAGAATTTTGAACTATTTCGTCACCTACGGAATGTAAAGAAAGCATTCGATGCAAAAATTTTGAAATTTATTTTTTTTGGTGTGCACACGTTTTGCCCCATAAGTCATTTAAAAATAAGAGATATCGCAAATCTAAGACTGGTCCTGGAGTCTACTCTCATTCAACTACCACTTGACCTGCCTAACCCAATTTTTTTTTCGGCACCCCCAAAAAATGGCAAGGTGCGCCCCTTCAATTATCGACCCCTTGTCCAAACTTTAAACGTGAGTCAAGTCTGAACGGCTAAAGCCAGAATCTCCGGCAAAGTGGTCAAAGAAAGGTAATCTTTGGGTGAATTTTTCGGCACTTCGTAAGCTCGAAAATATGGAATAGAACCAGAGATATTTACAGTTTTAGTTTTCAGAAAAGTGCCAAAACAGGCCTTCAGCCGGGCAAGTCCACAAATGACCGTCACCGATTTCCATGACATTTGGCATACTTATAGATTCGAACCCCAGGATCACGAATCCGGTCTCCGTTTCTCGAAATTCCTATTTGTTTTTTGTTTTATGGCGTGTCAAAGTCTACGACGGAAAACTTTAGACATCTCTGAGCACCACATAAGTGAGGTTAGGACAGAATTTTGAACTATTTCGTCACCTACGGAATGTAAAGAAAGCATTCGATGCAAAAATTTTGAAATTTATTTTTTTTGGTGTGCACACGTTTTGCCCCATAAGTCATTTAAAAATAAGAGATATCGCAAATCTAAGACTGGTCCTGGAGTCTACTCTCATTCAACTACCACTTGACCTGCCTAACTCAATTTTTTTTTCGGCACCCCCAGAAAATGGCAAGGTGCGCCCCTTCAATTTTCGACCCCTTGTCCAAACTTTAAACGTGAGTCAAGTCTGAACGGCTAAAGCCAGAATCTCCGGCAAAGTGGTCAAAGAAAGGTAATCTTTGGGTGAATTTTTCGGCACTTCGTAAGCTCGAAAATATGGAATAGAACCAGAGATATTTACAGTTTTAGTTTTCAGAAAAGTGCCAAAACAGGCCTTCAGCCGGGCAAGTCCACAAATGACCGTCACCGATTTCCATGACATTTGGCATACTTATAGATTAGAACCCCAGGATCACGAATCCGGTCTCCGTTTCTCGAAATTCCTATTTGTTTTGTGTTTTATGGCGTGTCAAAGTCTACGACGGAAAACTTTAGACATCTCTGAGCACCACATAAGTGAGGTTAGGACAGAATTTTGAACTATTTCGTCACCTACGGAAAGTAAAGAAAGCATTCGATGCAAAAATTTTGAAATTTATTTTTTTTGGTGTGCACACGTTATGCCCCATAAGTCATTTAAAAATAAGAGATATCGCAAATCTAAGACTGGTCCTGGAGTCTACTCTCATTCAACTACCACTTGACCTGCCTAACTCAATTTTTTTTTCGGCACCCCCAAAAAATGGCAAGGTGCGCCCCTTCAATTTTCGACCCCTTGTCCAAACTTTAAACGTGAGTCAAGTCTGAACGGCTAAAGCCAGAATCTCCGGCAAAGTGGTCAAAGAAAGGTAATCTTTGGGTGAATTTTTCGGCACTTCGTAAGCTCGAAAATATGGAATACAACCAGAGATATTTACAGTTTTAGTTTTCAGAAAAGTGCCAAAACAGGCCTTCAGCCGGGCAAGTCCACAAATGACCGTCACCGATTTCCATGACATTTGGCATACTTATAGATTAGAACCCCAGGATCACGAATCCGGTCTCCGTTTCTCGAAATTCCTATTTGTTTTGTGTTTTATGGCGTGTCAAAGTCTACGACGGAAAACTTTAGACATCTCTGAGCACCACATAAGTGAGGTTAGGACAGAATTTTGAACTATTTCGTCACCTACGGAATGTAAAGAAAGCATTCGATGCAAAAATTTTGAAATTTATTTTTTTTGGTGTGCACACGTTTTGCCCCATAAGTCATTTAAAAATAAGAGATATCGCAAATCTAAGACTGGTCCTGGAGTCTACTCTCATTCAACTACCACTTGACCTGCCTAACTCAATTTTTTTTTCGGCACCCCCAAAAAATGGCAAGGTGCGCCCCTTCAATTTTCGACCCCTTGTCCAAACTTTAAACGTGAGTCAAGTCTGAACGGCTAAAGCATGAATCTCCGGCAAAGTGGTCAAAGAAATGTAATCTTTGGGTGAATTTTTCGGCACTTCGTAAGCTCGAAAATATGGAATAGAACCAGAGATATTTACAGTTTTAGTTTTCAGAAAAGTGCCAAAACAGGCCTTCAGCCGGGCAAGTCCACAAATGACCGTCACCGATTTCCATGACATTTGGCATACTTATAGATTAGAACCCCAGGATCACGAATCCGGTCTCCGTTTCTCGAAATTCCTATTTGTTTTGTGTTTTATGGCGTGTCAAAGTCTACGACGGAAAACTTTAGACATCTCTGAGCACCACATAAGTGAGGTTAGGACAGAATTTTGAACTATTTCGTCACCTACGGAAAGTAAAGAAAGCATTCGATGCAAAAATTTTGAAATTTATTTTTTTTGGTGTGCACACGTTATGCCCCATAAGTCATTTAAAAATAAGAGATATCGCAAATCTAAGACTGGTCCTGGAGTCTACTCTCATTCAACTACCACTTGACCTGCCTAACTCAATTTTTTTTTCGGCACCCCCAAAAAATGGCAAGGTGCGCCCCTTCAATTTTCGACCTCTTGTCCAAACTTTAAACGTGAGTCAAGTCTGAACGGCTAAAGCCAGAATCTCCGGCAAAGTGGTCAAAGAAAGGTAATCTTTGGGTGAATTTTTCGGCACTTCGTAAGCTCGAAAATATGGAATAGAACCAGAGATATTTACAGTTTTAGTTTTCAGAAAAGTGCCAAAACAGGCCTTCAGCCGGGCAAGTCCACAAATGACCGTCACCGATTTCCATGACATTTGGCATACTTATAGATTAGAACCCCAGGATCACGAATCCGGTCTCCGTTTCTCGAAATTCCTATTTGTTTTGTGTTTTATGGCGTGTCAAAGTCTACGACGGAAAACTTTAGACATCTCTGAGCACCACATAAGTGAGGTTAGGACAGAATTTTGAACTATTTCGTCACCTACGGAATGTAAAGAAAGCATTCGATGCAAAAATTTTGAAATTTATTTTTTTTGGTGTGCACACGTTTTGCCCCATAAGTCATTTAAAAATAAGAGATATCGCAAATCTAAGACTGGTCCTGGAGTCTACTCTCATTCAACTACCACTTGACCTGCCTAACTCAATTTTTTTTTCGGCACCCCCAAAAAATGGCAAGGTGCGCCCCTTCAATTTTCGACCCCTTGTCCAAACTTTAAACGTGAGTCAAGTCTGAACGGCTAAAGCATGAATCTCCGGCAAAGTGGTCAAAGAAATGTAATCTTTGGGTGAATTTTTCGGCACTTCGTAAGCTCGAAAATATGGAATAGAACCAGAGATATTTACAGTTTTAGTTTTCAGAAAAGTGCCAAAACAGGCCTTCAGCCGGGCAAGTCCACAAATGACCGTCACCGATTTCCATGACATTTGGCATACTTATAGATTCGAACCCCAGGATCACGAATCCGGTCTCCGTTTCTCGAAATTCCTATTTGTTTTGTGTTTTATGGCGTGTCAAAGTCTACGATGGAAAACTTTAGACATCTCTGAGCACCACATAAGTGAGGTTAGGACAGAATTTTGAACTATTTCGTCACCTACGGAATGTAAAGAAAGCATTCGATGCAAAAATTTTGAAATTTATTTTCTTTGGTGTGCACACGTCATTTAAAAATAAGAGATATCGCAAATCTAAGACTGGTCCTGGAGTCTACTCTCATTCAACTACCACTTGACCTGCCTAACTCAATTTTTTTTTCGGCACCCCCAAAAAATGGCAAGGTGCGCCGCTTCAATTTTCGACCCCTTGTCCAAACTTTAAACGTGAGTCAAGTCTGAACGGCTAAAGCCAGAATCTCCGGCAAAGTGGTCAAAGAAAGGTAATCTTTGGGTGAATTTTTCGGCACTTCGTAAACTCGAAAATATGGAATAGAACCAGAGATATTTACAGTTTTAGTTTTCAGAAAAGTGCCAAAACAGGCCTTCAGCCGGGCAAGTCCACAACTGACCGTCACCGATTTCCATGACATTTGGCATACTTATAGATTCGAACCCCAGGATCACGAATCCGGTCTCCGTTTCTCGAAATTCCTATTTGTTTTGTGTTTTATGGCGTGTCAAAGTCTACGACGGAAAACTTTAGACATCTCTGAGCACCACATAAGTGAGGTTAGGACAGAATTTTGAACTATTTCGTCACCTACGGAATGTAAAGAAAGCATTCGATGCAAAAATTTTGAAATTTATTTTCTTTGGTGTGCACACGTCATTTAAAAATAAGAGATATCGCAAATCTAAGACTGGTCCTGGAGTCTACTCTCATTCAACTACCACTTGACCTGCCTAACTCAATTTTTTTTTCGGCACCCCCAAAAAATGGCAAGGTGCGCCCCTTCAATTTTCGACCCCTTGTCCAAACTTTAAACGTGAGTCAAGTCTGAACGGCTAAAGCCAGAATCTCCGGCAAAGTGGTCAAAGAAAGGTAATCTTTGGGTGAATTTTTCGGCACTTCGTAAGCTCGAAAATATGGAATAGAACCAGAGATATTTACAGTTTTAGTTTTCAGAAAAGTGCCAAAACAGGCCTTCAGCCGGGCAAGTCCACAAATGACCGTCACCGATTTCCATGACATTTGGCATACTTATAGATTAGAACCCCAGGATCACGAATCCGGTCTCCGTTTCTCGAAATTCCTATTTGTTTTGTGTTTTATGGCGTGTCAAAGTCTACGACGGAAAACTTTAGACATCTCTGAGCACCACATAAGTGAGGTTAGGACAGAATTTTGAACTATTTCGTCACCTACGGAATGTAAAGAAAGCATTCGATGCAAAAATTTTGAAATTTATTTTTTTTGGTGTGCACACGTTTTGCCCCATAAGTCATTTAAAAATAAGAGATATCGCAAATCTAAGACTGGTCCTGGAGTCTACTCTCATTCAACTACCACTTGACCTGCCTAACTCAATTTTTTTTTCGGCACCCCCAAAAAATGGCAAGGTGCGCCCCTTCAATTTTCGACCCCTTGTCCAAACTTTAAACGTGAGTCAAGTCTGAACGGCTAAAGCATGAATCTCCGGCAAAGTGGTCAAAGAAATGTAATCTTTGGGTGAATTTTTCGGCACTTCGTAAGCTCGAAAATATGGAATAGAACCAGAGATATTTACAGTTTTAGTTTTCAGAAAAGTGCCAAAACAGGCCTTCAGCCGGGCAAGTCCACAAATGACCGTCACCGATTTCCATGACATTTGGCATACTTATAGATTCGAACCCCAGGATCACGAATCCGGTCTCCGTTTCTCGAAATTCCTATTTGTTTTGTGTTTTATGGCGTGTCAAAGTCTACGACGGAAAACTTTAGACATCTCTGAGCACCACATAAGTGAGGTTAGGACAGAATTTTGAACTATTTCGTCACCTACGGAATGTAAAGAAAGCATTCGATGCAAAAATTTTGAAATTTATTTTCTTTGGTGTGCACACGTCATTTAAAAATAAGAGATATCGCAAATCTAAGACTGGTCCTGGAGTCTACTCTCATTCAACTGCCACTTGACCTGCCTAACTCAATTTTTTTTTCGGCACCCCCAAAAAATGGCAAGGTGCGCCGCTTCAATTTTCGACCCCTTGTCCAAACTTTAAACGTGAGTCAAGTCTGAACGGCTAAAGCCAGAATCTCCGGCAAAGTGGTCAAAGAAAGGTAATCTTTGGGTGAATTTTTCGGCACTTCGTAAGCTCGAAAATATGGAATAGAACCAGAGATATTTACAGTTTTAGTTTTCAGAAAAGTGCTAAAACAGGCCTTCAGCCGGGCAAGTCCACAAATGACCGTCACCGATTTCCATGACATTTGGCATACTTATAGATTCGAACCCCAGGATCACGAATCCGGTCTCCGTTTCTCGAAATTCCTATTTGTTTTGTGTTTTATGGCGTGTCAAAGTCTACGACGGAAAACTTTAGACATCTCTGAGCACCACATAAGTGAGGTTAGGACAGAATTTTGAACTATTTCGTCACCTACGGAATGTAAAGAAAGCATTCGATGCAAAAATTTTGAAATTTATTTTTTTTGGTGTGCACACGTTTTGCCCCATAAGTCATTTAAAAATAAGAGATATCGCAAATCTAAGACTGGTCCTGGAGTCTACTCTCCTTCAACTACCACTTGACCTGCCTAACTCAATTTTTTTTCGGCACCCCCAAAAAATGGCAAGGTGCGCCCCTTCAATTTTCGACCCCTTGTCCAAACTTTAAACGTGAGTCAAGTCTGAACGGCTAAAGCCAGAATCTCCGGCAAAGTGGTCAAAGAAAGGTAATCTTTGGGTGAATTTTTCGGCACTTCGTAAGCTCGAAAATATGGAATAGAACCAGAGATATTTACAGTTTTAGTTTTCAGAAAAGTGCCAAAACAGGCCTTCAGCCGGGCAAGTCCACAAATGACCGTCACCGATTTCCATGACATGTGGCATACTTATAGATTCGAACCCCAGGATCACGAATCCGGTCTCCGTTTCTCGAAATTCCTATTTGTTTTGTGTTTTATGGCGTGTCAAAGTCTACGACGGAAAACTTTAGACATCTCTGAGCACCACATAAGTGAGGTTAGGACAGAATTTGAACTATTTCGTCACCTACGGAATGTAAAGAAAGCATTCGATGCAAAAATTTTGAAATTTATTTTTTTTGGTGTGCACACGGTTTGCCCCATAAGTCATTTAAAAATAAGAGATATCGCAAATCTAAGACTGGTCCTGGAGTCTACTCTCATTCAACTACCACTTGACCTGCCTAACTCAATTTTTTTTTCGGCACCCCCAAAAAATGGCAATTTTCGACCCCTTGTCCAAACTTTAAACGTGAGTCAAGTCTGAACGGCTAAAGCCAGAATCTCCGGCAAAGTGGTCAAAGAAAGGTAATCTTTGGGTGAATTTTTCGGCACTTCGTAAGCTCGAAAATATGGAATAGAACCAGAGATATTTACAGTTTTAGTTTTCAGAAAAGTGCCAAAACAGGCCTTCAGCCGGGCAAGTCCACAAATGACCGTCACCGATTTCCATGACATTTGGCATACTTATAGATTCGAACCCCAGGATCACGAATCCGGTCTCCGTTTCTCGAAATTCCTATTTGTTTTGTGTTTTATGGCGTGTCAAAGTCTACGACGGAAAACTTTAGACATCTCTGAGCACCACATAAGTGAGGTTAGGACAGAATTTTGAACTAATGCGTCACCTACGGAATGTAAAGAAAGCATTCGATGCAAAAATTTTGAAATTTATTTTTTTTGGTGTGCACACGTTTTGCCCCATAAGTCATTTAAAAATAAGAGATATCGCAAATCTAAGACTGGTCCTGGAGTCTACTCTCATTCAACTACCACTTGACCTGCCTAACTCAATTTTTTTTTCGGCACCCCCAAAAATTGGCAAGGTGCGCCCCTCCAATTTTCGACCCCTTGTCCAAACTTTAAACGTGAGTCAAGTCTGAACGGCTAAAGCCAGAATCTCCGGCAAAGAGGTCAAAGAAAGGTAATCTTTGGGTGAATTTTTCGGCACTTCGTAAGCTCGAAAATATGGAATAGAACCAGAGATATTTACATTTTTAGTTTTCAGAAAAGTGCCAAAACAGGCCTTCAGCCGGGCAAGTCCACAAATGACCGTCACCGATTTCCATGACATTTGGCATACTTATAGATTCGAACCCCAGGATCACGAATGCGGTCTCCGTTTCTCGAAATTCCTATTTGTTTTGTGTTTTATGGCGTGTCAAAGTCTACGACGGAAAACTTTAGACATCTCTGAGCACCACATAAGTGAGGTTAGGACAGAATTTTTAACTATTTCGTCACCTACGGAATGTAAAGAAAGCATTCGATGCAAAAATTTTGAAATTTATTTTTTTTGGTGTGCACACGTTTTGCCCCATAAGTCATTTAAAAATAAGAGATATCGCAAATCTAAGACTGGTCCTGGAGTCTACTCTCATTCAACTACCACTTGACCTGCCTAACTCAATTTTTTTTTCGGCACCCCCAAAAAATGGCAAGGTGCGCCCCTTCAATTTTCGACCCCTTGTCCAAACTTTAAACGTGAGTCAAGTCTGAACGGCTAAAGCCAGAATCTCCGACAAATTGGTCCAAGAAAGGTAATCTTTGGGTGAATTTTTCGGCACTTCGTAAGCTCGAAAATATGGAATAGAACCAGAGATATTTACAGTTTTAGTTTTCAGAAAAGTGCCAAAACAGGCCTTCAGCCGGGCAAGTCCACAAATGACCGTCACCGATTTCCATGACATTTGGCATACTTATAGATTCGAACCCCAGGATCACGAATCCGGTCTCCGTTTCTCGAAATTCCTATTTGTTTTGTGTTTTATGGCGTGTCAAAGTCTACGACGGAAAACTTTAGACATCTCTGAGCACCACATAAGTGAGGTTAGGACAGAATTTTGAACTATTTCGTCACCTACGGAATGTAAAGAAAGCATTCGATGCAAAAATTTTGAAATTTATTTTTTTTGGTGTGCACACGTTTTGCCCCATAAGTCATTTAAAAATAAGAGATATCGCAAATCTAAGACTGGTCCTGGAGTCTACTCTCATTCAACTACCACTTGACCTGCCTAACTCAATTTTTTTTTCGGCACCCCCAAAAAATGGCAAGGTGCGCCGTTCAATTTTCGACCCCTTGTCCAAACTTTAAACGTGAGTCAAGTCTGAACGGCTAAAGCCAGAATCTCCGGCAAAGTGGTCAAAGAAAGGTAATCTTTGGGTGAATTTTTCGGCACTTCGTAAGCTCGAAAATATGGAATAGAACCAGAGATATTTACAGTTTTAGTTTTCAGAAAAGTGCCAAAACAGGCCTTCAGCCGGGCAAGTCCACAAATGACCGTCACCGATTTCCATGACATTTGGCATACTTATAGATTCGAACCCCAGGATCACGAATCCGGTCTCCGTTTCTCGAAATTCCTATTTGTTTTGTGTTTTATGGCGTGTCAAAGTCTACGACGGAAAACTTTAGACATCTCTGAGCACCACATAAGTGAGGTTAGGACAGAATTTTGAACTATTTCGTCACCTACGGAATGTAAAGAAAGCATTCGATGCAAAAATTTTGAAATTTATTTTTTTTGGTGTGCACACGTTTTGCCCCATAAGTCATTTAAAAATAAGAGATATCGCAAATCTAAGACTGGTCCTGGAGTCTACTCTCATTCAACTACCACTTGACCTGCCTAACTCAATTTTTTTTCGGCACCCCCAAAAAATGGCAAGGTGCGCCCCTTCAATTTTCGACCCCTTGTCCAAACTTTAAACGTGAGTCAAGTCTGAACGGCTAAAGCCAGAATCTCCGGCAAAGTGGTCAAAGAAAGGTAATCTTTGGGTGAATTTTTCGGCACTTCGTAAGCTCGAAAATATGGAATAGAACCAGAGATATTTACAGTTTTAGTTTTCAGAAAAGTGCCAAAACAGGCCTTCAGCCGGGCAAGTCCACAAATGACCGTCACCGATTTCCATGACATTTGGCATACTTATAGATTCGAACCCCAGGATCACGAATCCGGTCTCCGTTTCTCGAAATTCCTATTTGTTTTGTGTTTTATGGCGTGTCAAAGTCTACGACGGAAAACTTTAGACATCTCTGAGCACCACATAAGTGAGGTTAGGACAGAATTTTGAACTATTTCGTCACCTACGGAATGTAAAGAAAGCATTCGATGCAAAAATTTTGAAATTTATTTTTTTTGGTGTGCACACGTTTTGCCCCATAAGTCATTTAAAAATAAGAGATATCGCAAATCTAAGACTGGTCCTGGAGTCTACTCTCATTCAACTACCACTTGACCTGCCTAACTCAATTTTTTTTTCGGCACCCCCAAAAACTGGCTAGGTGCGCCCCTTCAATTTTCGACCCCTTGTCCAAACTTTAAACGTGAGTCAAGTCTGAACGGCTAAAGCCAGAATCTCCGGCAAAGTGGTCAAAGAAAGGTAATCTTTGGGTGAATTTTTCGGCACTTCGTAAGCTCGAAAATATGGAATAGAACCAGAGATATTTACAGTTTTAGTTTTCAGCAAAGTGCCAAAACAGGCCTTCAGCCGGGCAAGTCCACAAATGACCGTCACCGATTTCCATGACATTTGGCATACTTATAGATTCGAACCCCAGGATCACGAATCCGGTCTCCGTTTCTCGAAATTCCTATTTGTTTTGTGTTTTATGGCGTGTCAAAGTCTACGACGGAAAACTTTAGACATCTCTGAGCACCACATAAGTGAGGTTAGGACAGAATTTTGAACTATTTCGTCACCTACGGAATGTAAAGAAAGCATTCGATGCAAAAATTTTGAAATTTATTTTTTTTGGTGTGCACACGTTTTGCCCCATAAGTCATTTAAAAATAAGAGATATCGCAAATCTAAGACTGGTCCTGGAGTCTACTCTCATTCAACTACCACTTGACCTGCCTAACTCAATTTTTTTTTCGGCACCCCCAAAAAATGGCGAGGTGCGCCCCTTCAATTTTCGACCCCTTGTCCAAACTTTAAACGTGAGTCAAGTCTGAACGGCTAAAGCCAGAATCTCCGGCAAAGTGGTCAAAGAAAGGTAATCTTTGGGTGAATTTTTCGGCACTTCGTAAGCTCGAAAATATGGAATAGAACCAGAGATATTTACAGTTTTAGTTTTCAGCAAAGTGCCAAAACAGGCCTTCAGCCGGGCAAGTCCACAAATGACCGTCACCGATTTCCATGACATTTGGCATACTTATAGATTCGAACCCCAGGATCACGAATCCGGTCTCCGTTTCTCGAAATTCCTATTTGTTTTGTGTTTTATGGCGTGTCAAAGTCTACGACGGAAAACTTTAGACATCTCTGAGCACCACATAAGTGAGGTTAGGACAGAATTTTGAACTATTTCGTCACCTACGGAATGTAAAGAAAGCATTCGATGCAAAAATTTTGAAATTTATTTTTTTTGGTGTGCACACGTTTTGCCCCATAAGTCATTTAAAAATAAGAGATATCGCAAATCTAAGACTGGTCCTGGAGTCTACTCTCATTCAACTACCACTTGACCTGCCTAACTCAATTTTTTTTTCGGCACCCCCAAAAAATGGCAATTTTCGACCCCTTGTCCAAACTTTAAACGTGAGTCAAGTCTGAACGGCTAAAGCCAGAATCTCCGGCAAAGTGGTCAAAGAAAGGTAATCTTTGGGTGAATTTTTCGGCACTTCGTAAGCTCGAAAATATGGAATAGAACCAGAGATATTTACAGTTTTAGTTTTCAGAAAAGTGCCAAAACAGGCCTTCAGCCGGGCAAGTCCACAAATGACCGTCACCGATTTCCATGACATTTGGCATACTTATAGATTCGAACCCCAGGATCACGAATCCGGTCTCCGTTTCTCGAAATTCCTATTTGTTTTGTGTTTTATGGCGTGTCAAAGTCTACGACGGAAAACTTTAGACATCTCTGAGCACCACATAAGTGAGGTTAGGACAGAATTTTGAACTATTTCGTCACCTACGGAATGTAAAGATAGCATTCGATGCAAAAATTTTGAAATTTATTTTTTTTGGTGTGCACACGTTTTGCCCCATAAGTCATTTAAAAATAAGAGATATCGCAAATCTAAGACTGGTCCTGGAGTCTACTCTCATTCAACTACCACTTGACCTGCCTAACTCAATTTTTTTTTCGGCACCCCCAAAAAATGGCAATTTTCGAACCCCTTGTCCAAACTTTAAACGTGAGTCAAGTCTGAACGGCTAAAGCCAGAATCTCCGGCAAAGTGGTCAAAGAAAGGTAATCTTTGGGTGAATTTTTCGGCACTTCGTAAGCTCGAAAATATGGAATAGAACCAGAGATATTTACAGTTTTAGTTTTCAGAAAAGTGCCAAAACAGGCCTTCAGCCGGGCAAGTCCACAAATGACCGTCACCGATTTCCATGACATTTGGCATACTTATAGATTCGAACCCCAGGATCACGAATCCGGTCTCCGTTTCTCGAAATTCCTATTTGTTTTGTGTTTTATGGCGTGTCAAAGTCTACGACGGAAAACTTTAGACATCTCTGAGCACCACATAAGTGAGGTTAGGACAGAATTTTGAACTATTTCGTCACCTACGCAATGTAAAGAAAGCATTCGATGCAAAAATTTTGAAATTTATTTTTTTTGGTGTGCACACGTTTTGCCCCATAAGTCATTTAAAAATAAGAGATATCGCAAATCTAAGACTGGTCCTGGAGTCTACTCTCATTCAACTACCACTTGACCTGCCTAACTCAATTTTTTTTTCGGCACCCCCAAAAAATGGCAATTTTCGACCCCTTGTCCAAACTTTAAACGTGAGTCAAGTCTGAACGGCTAAAGCCAGAATCTCCGGCAAAGTGGTCAAAGAAAGGTAATCTTTGGGTGAATTTTTCGGCACTTCGTAAGCTCGAAAATATGGAATAGAACCAGAGATATTTACAGTTTTAGTTTTCAGAAAAGTGCCAAAACAGGCCTTCAGCCGGGCAAGTCCACAAATGACCGTCACCGATTTCCATGACATTTGGCATACTTATAGATTCGAACCCCAGGATCACGAATCCGGTCTCCGTTTCTCGAAATTCCTATTTGTTTTGTGTTTTATGGCGTGTCAAAGTCTACGACGGAAAACTTTAGACATCTCTGAGCACCACATAAGTGAGGTTAGGACAGAATTTTGAACTATTTCGTCACCTACGGAATGTAAAGATAGCATTCGATGCAAAAATTTTGAAATTTATTTTTTTTGGTGTGCACACGTTTTGCCCCATAAGTCATTTAAAAATAAGAGATATCGCAAATCTAAGACTGGTCCTGGAGTCTACTCTCATTCAACTACCACTTGACCTGCCTAACTCAATTTTTTTTTCGGCACCCCCAAAAAATGGCAATTTTCGACCCCTTGTCCAAACTTTAAACGTGAGTCAAGTCTGAACGGCTAAAGCCAGAATCTCCGGCAAAGTGGTCAAAGAAAGGTAATCTTTGGGTGAATTTTTCGGCACTTCGTAAGCTCGAAAATATGGAATAGAACCAGAGATATTTACAGTTTTAGTTTTCAGAAAAGTGCCAAAACAGGCCTTCAGCCGGGCAAGTCCACAAATGACCGTCACCGATTTCCATGACATTTGGCATACTTATAGATTCGAACCCCAGGATCACGAATCCGGTCTCCGTTTCTCGAAATTCCTATTTGTTTTGTGTTTTATGGCGTGTCAAAGTCTACGACGGAAAACTTTAGACATCTCTGAGCACCACATAAGTGAGGTTAGGACAGAATTTTGAACTATTTCGTCACCTACGGAATGTAAAGATAGCATTCGATGCAAAAATTTTGAAATTTATTTTTTTTGGTGTGCACACGTTTTGCCCCATAAGTCATTTAAAAATAAGAGATATCGCAAATCTAAGACTGGTCCTGGAGTCTACTCTCATTCAACTACCACTTGACCTGCCTAACTCAATTTTTTTTTCGGCACCCCCAAAAAATGGCTAGGTGCGCCCCTTCAATTTTCGACCCCTTGTCCAAACTTTAAACGTGAGTCAAGTCTGAACGGCTAAAGCCAGAATCTCCGGCAAAGTGGTCAAAGAAAGGTAATCTTTGGGTGAATTTTTCGGCACTTCGTAAGCTCGAAAATATGGAATAGAACCAGAGATATTTACAGTTTTAGTTTTCAGAAAAGTGCCAAAACAGGCCTTCAGCCGGGCAAGTCCACAAATGACCGTCACCGATTTCCATGACATTTGGCATACTTATAGATTCGAACCCCAGGATCACGAATCCGGTCTCCGTTTCTCGAAATTCCTATTTGTTTTGTGTTTTATGGCGTGTCAAAGTCTACGACGGAAAACTTTAGACATCTCTGAGCACCACATAAGTGAGGTTAGGACAGAATTTTGAACTATTTCGTCACCTACGGAATGTAAAGAAAGCATTCGATGCAAAAATTTTGAAATTTATTTTTTTTGGTGTGCACACGTTTTGCCCCATAAGTCATTTAAAAATAAGAGATATCGCAAATCTAAGACTGGTCCTGGAGTCTACTCTCATTCAACTACCACTTGACCTGCCTAACTCAATTTTTTTTTCGGCACCCCCAAAAAATGTTCGACCCCTTGTCCAAACTTTAAACGTGAGTCAAGTCTGAACGGCTAAAGCCAGAATCTCCGGCAAAGTGGTCAAAGAAAGGTAATCTTTGGGTGAATTTTTCGGCACTTCGTAAGCTCGAAAATATGGAATAGAACCAGAGATATTTACAGTTTTAGTTTTCAGAAAAGTGCCAAAACAGGCCTTCAGCCGGGCAAGTCCACAAATGACCGTCACCGATTTCCATGACATTTGGCATACTTATAGATTCGAACCCCAGGATCACGAATCCGGTCTCCGTTTCTCGAAATTCCTATTTGTTTTATGTTTTATGGCGTGTCAAAGTCTACGACGGAAAACTTTAGACATCTCTGAGCACCACATAAGTGAGGTTAGGACAGAATTTTGAACTATTTCGTCACCTACGGAATGTAAAGAAAGCATTCGATGCAAAAATTTTGAAATTTATTTTTTTTGGTGTGCACACGTTTTGCCCCATAAGTCATTTAAAAATAAGAGATATCGCAAATCTAAGACTGGTCCTGGAGTCTACTCTCATTCAACTACCACTTGACCTGCCTAACTCAATTTTTTTTTCGGCACCCCCAAAAAATGGCAATTTTCGACCCCTTGTCCAAACTTTAAACGTGAGTCAAGTCTGAACGGCTAAAGCCAGAATCTCCGGCAAAGTGGTCAAAGAAAGGTAATCTTTGGGTGAATTTTTCGGCACTTCGTAAGCTCGAAAATATGGAATAGAACCAGAGATATTTACAGTTTTAGTTTTCAGAAAAGTGCCAAAACAGGCCTTCAGCCGGGCAAGTCCACAAATGACCGTCACCGATTTCCATGACATTTGGCATACTTATAGATTCGAACCCCAGGATCACGAATCCCGTCTCCGTTTCTCGAAATTCCTATTTGTTTTGTGTTTTATGGCGTGTCAAAGTCTACGACGGAAAACTTTAGACATCTCTGAGCACCACATAAGTGAGGTTAGGACAGAATTTTGAACTATTTCGTCACCTACGGAATGTAAAGAAAGCATTCGATGCAAAAATTTTGAAATTTATTTTTTTTGGTGTGCACACGTTTTGCCCCATAAGTCATTTAAAAATAAGAGATATCGCAAATCTAAGACTGGTCCTGGAGTCTACTCTCATTCAACTACCACTTGACCTGGCTAACTCAATTTTTTTTTCGGCACCCCCAAAAAATGGCAAGCTGCGCCCCTTCAATTTTCGACCCCTTGTCCAAACTTTAAACGTGAGTCAAGTCTGAACGGCTAAAGCCAAAATCTCCGGCAAAGTGGTCAAAGAAAGGTAATCTTTGGGTGAATTTTTCGGCACTTCGTAAGCTCGAAAATATGGAATAGAACCAGAGATATTTACAGTTTTAGTTTTCAGAAAAGTGCCAAAACAGGCCTTCAGCCGGGCAAGTCCACAAATGACCGTCACCGATTTCCATGACATTTGGCATACTTATAGATTCGAACCCCAGGATCACGAATCCGGTCTCCGTTTCTCGAAATTCCTATTTGTTTTGTGTTTTATGGCGTGTCAAAGTCTACGACGGAAAACTTTAGACATCTCTGAGCACCACATAAGTGAGGTTAGGACAGAATTTTGAACTATTTCGTCACCTACGGAATGTAAAGAAAGCATTCGATGCAAAAATTTTGAAATTTATTTTTTTTGGTGTGCACACGTTTTGCCCCATAAGTCATTTAAAAATAAGAGATATCGCAAATCTAAGACTGGTCCTGGAGTCTACTCTCATGCAACTACCACTTGACCTGCCTAACTCAATTTTTTTTTCGGCACCCCCAAAAAATGGCAAGGTGCGCCCCTTCAATTTTCGACCCCTTGTCCAAACTTTAAACGTGAGTCAAGTCTGAACGGCTAAAGCCAGAATCTCCGGCAAAGTGGTCAAAGAAAGGTAATCTTTGGGTGAATTTTTCGGCACTTCGTAAGCTCGAAAATATGGAATAGAACCAGAGATATTTACAGTTTTAGTTTTCAGAAAAGTGCCAAAACAGGCCTTCAGCCGGGCAAGTCCACAAATGACCGTCACCGATTTCCATGACATTTGGCATACTTATAGATTCGAACCCCAGGATCACGAATCCGGTCTCCGTTTCTCGAAATTCCTATTTGTTTTGTGTTTTATGGCGTGTCAAAGTCTACGACGGAAAACTTTAGACATCTCTGAGCACCACATAAGTGAGGTTAGGACAGAATTTTGAACTATTTCGTCACCTACGGAATGTAAAGAAAGCATTCGATGCAAAAATTTTGAAATTTATTTTTTTTGGTGTGCACACGTTTTGCCCCATAAGTCATTTAAAAATAAGAGATATCGCAAATCTAAGACTGGTCCTGGAGTCTACTCTCATTCAACTACCACTTGACCTGCCTAACTCAATTTTTTTTTCGGCACCCCCAAAAAATGGCAATTCAATTTTCGACCCCTTGTCCAAACTTTAAACGTGAGTCAAGTCTGAACGGCTAAAGCCAGAATCTCCGGCAAAGTGGTCAAAGAAAGGTAATCTTTGGGTGAATTTTTCGGCACTTCGTAAGCTCGAAAATATGGAATAGAACCAGAGATATTTACAGTTTTAGTTTTCAGAAAAGTGCCAAAACAGGCCTTGAGCCGGGCAAGTCCACAAATGACCGTCACCGATTTCCATGACATTTGGCATACTTATAGATTCGAACCCCAGGAGCACGAATCCGGTCTCCGTTTCTCGAAATTCCTATTTGTTTTGTGTTTTATGGCGTGTCAAAGTCTACGACGGAAAACTTTAGACATCTCTGAGCACCACATAAGTGAGGTTAGGACAGAATTTTGAACTATTTCGTCACCTACGGAATGTAAAGAAAGCATTCGATGCAAAAATTTTGAAATTTATTTTTTTTGGTGTGCACACGTTTTGCCCCATAAGTCATTTAAAAATAAGAGATATCGCAAATCTAAGACTGGTCCTGGAGTCTACTCTCATTCAACTACCACTTGACCTGCCTAACTCAATTTTTTTTTCGGCACCCCCAAAAAATGGCCAGGTGCGCCCCTTCAATTTTCGACCCCTTGTCCAAACTTTAAACGTGAGTCAAGTCTGAACGGCTAAAGCCAGAATCTCCGGCAAAGTGGTCAAAGAAAGGTAATCTTTGGGTGAATTTTTCGGCACTTCGTAAGCTCGAAAATATGGAATAGAACCAGAGATATTTACAGTTTTAGTTTTCAGAAAAGTGCCAAAACAGGCCTTCAGCCGGGCAAGTCCACAAATGACCGTCACCGATTTCCATGACATTTGGCATACTTATAGATTCGAACCCCAGGATCACGAATCCGGTCTCCGTTTCTCGAAATTCCTATTTGTTTTGTGTTTTATGGCGTGTCAAAGTCTACGACGGAAAACTTTAGACATCTCTGAGCACCACATAAGTGAGGTTAGGACAGAATTTTGAACTATTTCGTCACCTACGGAATGTAAAGAAAGCATTCGATGCAAAAATTTTGAAATTTATTTTTTTTTTTGGTGTGCACACGTTTTGCCCCATAAGTCATTTAAAAATAAGAGATATCGCAAATCTAAGACTGGTCCTGGAGTCTACTCTCATTCAACTACCACTTGACCTGCCTAACTCAATTTTTTTTCGGCACCCCCAAAAAATAGCTAGGTGCGCCCCTTCAATTTTCGACCCCTTGTCCAAACTTTAAACGTGAGTCAAGTCTGAACGGCTAAAGCCAGAATCTCCGGCAAAGTGGTCAAAGAAAGGTAATCTTTGGGTGAATTTTTCGGCACTTCGTAAGCTCGAAAATATGGAATAGAACCAGAGATATTTACAGTTTTAGTTTTCAGAAAAGTGCCAAAACAGGCCTTCAGTCGGGCAAGTCCACAAATGACCGTCACCGATTTCCATGACATTTGGCATACTTATTGATTCGAACCCCAGGATCACGAATCCGGTCTCCGTTTCTCGAAATACCTATTTCTTTTGTGTTTTATGGCGTGTCAAAGTCTACGACGGAAAACTTTAGACATCTCTGAGCACCACATAAGTGAGGTTAGGACAGAATTTTGAACTATTTCGTCACCTACGGAATGTAAAGAAAGCATTCGATGCAAAAATTTTGAAATTTATTTTTTTTGGTGTGCACACGTTTTGCCCCATAAGTCATTTAAAAATAAGAGATATCGCAAATCTAAGACTGGTCCTGGAGTCTACTCTCATTCAACTACCACTTGACCTGCCTAACTCAATTTTTTTTCGGCACCCCCAAAAAATGGCAAGGTGCGCCCCTTCAATTTTCGACCCCTTGTCCAAACTTTAAACGTGAGTCAAGTCTGAACGGCTAAAGCCAGAATCTCCGGCAAAGTGGTCAAAGAAAGGTAATCTTTGGGTGAATTTTTCGGCACTTCGTAAGCTCGAAAATATGGAATAGAACCAAGATATTTACAGTTTTAGTTTTCAGAAAAGTGCCAAAACAGGCCTTCAGCCGGGCAAGTCCACAAATGACCGTCAGCGATTTCCATGACATTTGGCATACTTATAGATTCGAACCCCAGGATCGCGAATCCGGTCTCCGTTTCTCGAAATTCCTATTTGTTTTGTGTTTTATGGCGTGTCAAAGTCTACGACGGAAACCTTTAGACATCTCTGAGCACCACATAAGTGAGGTTAGGACAGAATTTTGAACTATTTCGTCACCTACGGAATGTAAAGAAAGCATTCGATGCAAAAATTTTGAAATTTATTTTTTTTGGTGTGCACACGTTTTGCCCCATAAGTCATTTAAAAATAAGAGATATCGCAAATCTAAGACTGGTCCTGGAGTCTACTCTCATTCAACTACCACTTGACCTGCCTAACTCAATTTTTTTTTCGGCACCCCCAAAAAATGGCAAGGTGCGCCCCTTCAATTTTCGACCCCTTGTCCAAACTTTAAACGTGAGTCAAGTCTGAACGGCTAAAGCCAGAATCTCCGGCAAAGTGGTCAAAGAAAGGTAATCTTTGGGTGAATTTTTCGGCACCTCGTAAGCTCGAAAATATGGAATAGAACCAGAGATATTTACAGTTTTAGTTTTCAGAAAAGTGCCAAAACAGGCCTTCAGCCGGACAAGTCCACAAATGACCGTCACCGATTTCCATGACATTTGGCATACTTATAGATTCGAACCCCAGGATCACGAATCCGGTCTCCGTTTCTCGAAATTCCTATTTGTTTTGTGTTTTATGGCGTGTCAAAGTCTACGACGGAAAACTTTAGACATCTCTGAGCACCACATAAGTGAGGTTAGGACAGAATTTTGAACTATTTCGTCACCTACGGAATGTAAAGAAAGCATTCGATGCAAAAATTTTGAAATTTATTTTTTTTGGTGTGCACACGTTTTGCCCCATAAGTCATTTAAAAATAAGAGATATCGCAAATCTAAGACTGGTCCTGGAGTCTACTCTCATTCAACTACCACTTGACCGACCTAACTCAATTTTTTTTTCGGCACCCCCAAAAAATGGCAAGGTGCGCCCCTTCAATTTTCGACCCCTTGTCCAAACTTTAAACGTGAGTCAAGTCTGAACGGCTAAAGCCAGAATCTCCGGCAAAGTGGTCAAAGAAAGGTAATCTTTGGGTGAATTTTTCGGCACTTCGTAAGCTCGAAAATATGGAATAGAACCAGAGATATTTACAGTTTTAGTTTTCAGAAAAGTGCCAAAACAGGCCTTCAGCCGGGCAAGTCCACAAATGACCGTCACCGATTTCCATGACATTTGGCATACTTATAGATTCGAACCCCAGGATCACGAATCCGGTCTCCGTTTCTCGAAATTCCTATTTGTTTTGTGTTTTATGGCGTGTCAAAGTCTACGACGGAAACCTTTAGACATCTCTGAGCACCACATAAGTGAGGTTAGGACAGAATTTTGAACTATTTCGTCACCTACGGAATGTAAAGAAAGCATTCGATGCAAAAATTTTGAAATTTATTTTTTTTGGTGTGCACACGTTTTGCCCCATAAGTCATTTAAAAATAAGAGATATCGCAAATCTAAGACTGGTCCTGGAGTCTACTCTCATTCAACTACCACTTGACCTGCCTAACTCAATTTTTTTTTCGGCACCCCCAAAAAATGGCAAGGTGCGCCCCTTCAATTTTCTACCCCTTGTCCAAACTTTAAACGTGAGTCAAGTCTGAACGGCTAAAGCCAGAATCTCCGGCAAAGTGGTCAAAGAAAGGTAATCTTTGGGTGAATTTTTCGGCACTTCGTAAGCTCGAAAATATGGAATAGAACCAGAGATATTTACAGTTTTAGTTTTCAGAAAAGTGCCAAAACAGGCCTTCAGCCGGGCAAGTCCACAAATGACCGTCACCGATTTCCATGACATTTGGCATACTTATAGATTCGAACCCCAGGATCACGAATCCGGTCTCCGTTTCTCGAAATTCCTATTTGTTTTGTGTTTTATGGCGTGTCAAAGTCTACGACGGAAAACTTTAGACATCTCTGAGCACCACATAAGTGAGGTTAGGACAGAATTTTGAACTATTTCGTCACCTACGGAATGTAAAGAAAGCATTCGATGCAAAAATTTTGAAATTTATTTTTTTTGGTGTGCACACGTTTTGCCCCATAAGTCATTTAAAAATAAGAGATATCGCAAATCTAAGACTGGTCCTGGAGTCTACTCTCATTCAACTACCACTTGACCTGCCTAACTCAATTTTTTTTTCGGCACCCCCAAAAAATGGCAAGGTGCGCCCCTTCAATTTTCGACCCCTTGTCCAAACTTTAAACGTGAGTCAAGTCTGAACGGCTAAAGCCAGAATCTCCGGCAAAGTGGTCAAAGAAAGGTAATCTTTGGGTGAATTTTTCGGCACTTCGTAAGCTCGAAAATATGGAATAGAACCAGAGATATTTACAGTTTTAGTTTTCAGAAAAGTGCCAAAACAGGCCTTCAGCCGGGCAAGTCCACAAATGACCGTCACCGATTTCCATGACATTTGGCATACTTATAGATTCGAACCCCAGGATCACGAATCCGGTCTCCGTTTCTCGAAATTCCTATTTGTTTTGTGTTTTATGGCGTGTCAAAGTCTACGACGGAAAGCTTTAGACATCTCTGAGCACCACGTAAGTGAGGTTAGGACAGAATTTTGAACTATTTCGTCACCTACGGAATGTAAAGAAAGCATTCGATGCAAAAATTTTGAAATTTATTTTTTTTGGTGTGCACACGTTTTGCCCCATAAGTCATTTAAAAATAAGAGATATCGCAAATCTAAGACTGGTCCTGGAGTCTACTCTCATTCAACTACCACTTGACCTGCCTAACTCAATTTTTTTTTCGGCACCCCCAAAAAATGGCAAGGTGCGCCCCTTCAATTTTCGACCCCTTGTCCAAACTTTAAACGTGAGTCAAGTCTGAACGGCTAAAGCCAGAATCTCCGGCAAAGTGGTCAAAGAAAGGTAATCTTTGGGTGAATTTTTCGGCACTTCGTAAGCTCGAAAATATGGAATAGAACCAGAGATATTTACAGTTTTAGTTTTCAGAAAAGTGCCAAAACAGGCCTTCAGCCGGGCAAGTCCACAAATGACCGTCACCGATTTCCATGACATTTGGCATACTTATAGATTCGAACCCCAGGATCACGAATCCGGTCTCCGTTTCTCGAAATTCCTATTTGTTTTGTGTTTTATGGCGTGTCAAAGTCTACGACGGAAAACTTTAGACATCTCTGAGCACCACATAAGTGAGGTTAGGACAGAATTTTGAACTATTTCGTCACCTACGGAATGTAAAGAAAGCATTCGATGCAAAAATTTTGAAATTTATTTTTTTTGGTGTGCACACGTTTTGCCCCATAAGTCATTTAAAAATAAGAGATATCGCAAATCTAAGACTGGTCCTGGAGTCTACTCTCATTCAACTACCACTTGACCTGCCTAACTCAATTTTTTTTTCGGCACCCCCAAAAAATGGCAAGGTGCGCCCCTTCAATTTTCGACCCCTTGTCCAAACTTTAAACGTGAGTCAAGTCTGAACGGCTAAAGCCAGAATCTCCGGCAAAGTGGTCAAAGAAAGGTAATCTTTGGGTGAATTTTTCGGCACTTCGTAAGCTCGAAAATATGGAATAGAACCAGAGATATTTACAGTTTTAGTTTTCAGAAAAGTGCCAAAACAGGCCTTCAGCCGGGCAAGTTCACAAATGACCGTCACCGATTTCCATGACATTTGGCATACTTATAGATTCGAACCCCAGGATCACGAATCCGGTCTCCGTTTCTCGAAATTCCTATTTGTTTTGTGTTTTATGGCGTGTCAAGTCTACGACGGAAAACTTTAGACATCTCTGAGCACCACATAAGTGAGGTTAGGACAGAATTTTGAACTATTTCGTCACCTACGGAATGTAAAGAAAGCATTCGATGCAAAAATTTTGAAATTTATTTTATTTGGTGTGCACACGTTTTGCCCCATAAGTCATTTAAAAATAAGAGATATCGCAAATCTAAGACTGGTCCTGGAGTCTACTCTCATTCAACTACCACTTGACCTGCCTAACTCAATTTTTTTTTCGGCACCCCCAAAAAATGGCAAGGTGCGCCCCTTCAATTTTCGACCCCTTGTCCAAACTTTAAACGTGAGTCAAGTCTGAACGGCTAAAGCCAGAATCTCAGGCAAAGTGGTCAAAGAAAGGTAATCTTTGGGTGAATTTTTCGGCACTTCGTAAGCTCGAAAATATGGAATAGAACCAGAGATATTTACAGTTTTAGTTTTCAGAAAAGTGCCAAAACAGGCCTTCAGCCGGGCAAGTCCACAAATGACCGTCACCGATTTCCATGACATTTGGCATACTTATAGATTCGAACCCCAGGATCACGAATCCGGTCTCCGTTTCTCGAGATTCCTATTTGTTTTGTGTTTTATGGCGTGTCAAAGTCTACGACGGAAAACTTTAGACATCTCTGAGCACCACATAAGTGAGGTTAGGACAGAATTTTGAACTATTTCGTCACCTACGGAATGTAAAGAAAGCATTCGATGCAAAAATTTTGAAATTTATTTTTTTTGGTGTGCACACGTTTTGCCCCATAAGTCATTTAAAAATAAGAGATATCGCAAATCTAAGACTGGTCCTGGAGTCTACTCTCATTCAGCTACCACTTGACCTGCCTAACTCAATTTTTTTTTCGGCACCCCCAAAAAATGGCAATTTTCGACCCCATGTCCAAACTTTAAACGTGAGTCAAGTCTGAACGGCTAAAGCCAGAATCTCCGGCAAAGTGGTCAAAGAAAGGTAATCTTTGGGTGAATTTTTCGGCACTTCGTAAGCTCGAAAATATGGAATAGAACCAGAGATATTTACAGTTTTAGTTTTCAGAAAAGTGCCAAAACAGGCCTTCAACCGGGCAAGTCCACAAATGACCGTCACCGATTTCCATGACATTTGGCATACTTATAGATTCGAACCCCTGGATCACGAATCCGGTCTCCGTTTCTCGAGATTCCTATTTGTTTTGTGTTTTATGGCGTGTCAAAGTCTACGACGGAAAACTTTAGACATCTCTGAGCACCACATAAGTGAGGTTAGGACAGAATTTTGAACTATTTCGTCACCTACGGAATGTAAAGAAAGCATTCGATGCAAAAATTTTGAAATTTATTTTTTTTGGTGTGCACACGTTTTGCCCCATAAGTCATTTAAAAATAAGAGATATCGCAAATCTAAGACTGGTCCTGGAGTCTACTCTCATTCAACTACCACTTGACCTGCCTAACTCAATTTTTTTTTCGGCACCCCCAAAAAATGGCGCCCCTTCAATTTTCGACCCCTTGTCCAAACTTTAAACGTGAGTCAAGTCTGAACGGCTAAAGCCAGAATCTCCGGCAAAGTGGTCAAAGAAAGGTAATCTTTGGGTGAATTTTTCGGCACTTCGTAAGCTCGAAAATATGGAATAGAACCAGAGATATTTACAGTTTTAGTTTTCAGAAAAGTGCCAAAACAGGCCTTCAGCCGGGCAAGTCCACAAATGACCGTCACCGATTTCCATGACATTTGGCATACTTATAGATTCGAACCCCAGGATCACGAATCCGGTCTCCGTTTCTCGAAATTCCTATTTGTTTTGTGTTTTATGGCGTGTCAAAGTCTACGACGGAAAACTTTAGACATCTCTGAGCACCACATAAGTGAGGTTAGGACAGAATTTTGAACTATTTCGTCACCTACGGAATGTAAAGAAAGCATTCGATGCAAAAATTTTGAAATTTATTTTTTTTGGTGTGCACACGTTTTGCCCCATAAGTCATTTAAAAATAAGAGATATCGCAAATCTAAGACTGGTCCTGGAGTCTACTCTCATTCAACTACCACTTGACCTGCCTAACTCAATTTTTTTTTCGGCACCCCCAAAAAATGGCAATTTTCGACCCCTTGTCCAAACTTTAAACGTGAGTCAAGTCTGAACGGCTAAAGCCAGAATCTCCGGCAAAGTGGTCAAAGAAAGGTAATCTTTGGGTGAATTTTTCGGCACTTCGTAAGCTCGAAAATATGGAATAGAACCAGAGATATTTACAGTTTTAGTTTTCAGAAAAGTGCCAAAACAGGCCTTCAACCGGGCAAGTCCACAAATGACCGTCACCGATTTCCATGACATTTGGCATACTTATAGATTCGAACCCCTGGATCACGAATCCGGTCTCCGTTTCTCGAGATTCCTATTTGTTTTGTGTTTTATGGCGTGTCAAAGTCTACGACGGAAAACTTTAGACATCTCTGAGCACCACATAAGTGAGGTTAGGACAGAATTTTGAACTATTTCGTCACCTACGGAATGTAAAGAAAGCATTCGATGCAAAAATTTTGAAATTTATTTTTTTTCGTGTGCACACGTTTTGCCCCATAAGTCATTTAAAAATAAGAGATATCGCAAATCTAAGACTGGTCCTGGAGTCTACTCTCATTCAACTACCACTTGACCTGCCTAACTCAATTTTTTTTCGGCACCCCCAAAAAATGGCAAGGTGCGCCCCTTCAATTTTCGACCCCTTGTCCAAACTTTAAACGTGAGTCAAGTCTGAACGGCTAAAGCCAGAATCTCCGGCAAAGTGGTCAAAGAAAGGTAATCTTTGGGTGAATTTTTCGGCACTTCGTAAGCTCGAAAATATGGAATAGAACCAGAGATATTTACAGTTTTAGTTTTCAGAAAAGTGCCAAAACAGGCCTTCAGCCGGGCAAGTCCACAAATGACCGTCACCGATTTCCATGACATTTGGCATACTTATAGATTCGAACCCCAGGATCACGAATCCGGTCTCCGTTTCTCGAAATTCCTATTTGTTTTGTGTTTTATGGCGTGTCAAAGTCTACGACGGAAAACTTTAGACATCTCTGAGCACCACATAAGTGAGGTTAGGACAGAATTTTGAACTATTTCGTCACCTACGGAATGTAAAGAAAGCATTCGATGCAAAAATTTTGAAATTTATTTTTTTTGGTGTGCACACGTTTTGCCCCATAAGTCATTTAAAAATAAGAGATATCGCAAATCTAAGACTGGTCCTGGAGTCTACTCTCATTCAACTACCACTTGACCTGCCTAACTCAATTTTTTTTTCGGCACCCCCAAAAAATGGCAATTTTCGACCCCTTGTCCAAACTTTAAACGTGAGTCAAGTCTGAACGGCTAAAGCCAGAATCTCCGGCAAAGTGGTCAAAGAAAGGTAATCTTTGGGTGAATTTTTCGGCACTTCGTAAGCTCGAAAATATGGAATAGAACCAGAGATATTTACAGTTTTAGTTTTCAGAAAAGTGCCAAAACAGGCCTTCAACCGGGCAAGTCCACAAATGACCGTCACCGATTTCCATGACATTTGGCATACTTATAGATTCGAACCCCTGGATCACGAATCCGGTCTCCGTTTCTCGAGATTCCTATTTGTTTTGTGTTTTATGGCGTGTCAAAGTCTACGACGGAAAACTTTAGACATCTCTGAGCACCACATAAGTGAGGTTAGGACAGAATTTTGAACTATTTCGTCACCTACGGAATGTAAAGAAAGCATTCGATGCAAAAATTTTGAAATTTATTTTTTTTGGTGTGCACACGTTTTGCCCCATAAGTCATTTAAAAATAAGAGATATCGCAAATCTAAGACTGGTCCTGGAGTCTACTCTCATTCAACTACCACTTGACCTGCCTAACTCAATTTTTTTTTCGGCACCCCCAAAAAATGGCAAGGTGCGCCCCTTCAATTTTCGACCCCTTGTCCAAACTTTAAACGTGAGTCAAGTCTGAACGGCTAAAGCCAGAATCTCCGGCAAAGTGGTCAAAGAAAGGTAATCTTTGGGTGAATTTTTCGGCACTTCGTAAGCTCGAAAATATGGAATAGAACCAGAGATATTTACAGTTTTAGTTTTCAGAAAAGTGCCAAAACAGGCCTTCAGCCGGGCAAGTCCACAAATGACCGTCACCGATTTCCATGACATTTGGCATACTTATAGATTCGAACCCCAGGATCACGAATCCGGTCTCCGTTTCTCGAAATTCCTATTTGTTTTGTGTTTTATGGCGTGT
Organism: Tenodera sinensis; assembly: GCA_030765045.1. NCBI lineage: Eukaryota > Metazoa > Arthropoda > Insecta > Mantodea > Mantidae > Tenodera > Tenodera sinensis. The sequence goes on from CM060961.1 coordinate 107,641,266, forward strand.
CAAAGTCTACGACGGAAAACTTTAGACATCTCTGAGCACCACATAAGTGAGGTTAGGACAGAATTTTGAACTATTTCGTCACCTACGGAATGTAAAGAAAGCATTCGATGCAAAAATTTTGAAATTTATTTTTTTTGGTGTGCACACGTTTTGCCCCATAAGTCATTTAAAAATAAGAGATATCGCAAATCTAAGACTGGTCCTGGAGTCTACTCTCATTCAACTACCACTTGACCTGCCTAACTCAATTTTTTTTTCGGCACCCCCAAAAAATGGCAAGGTGCGCCCCTTCAATTTTCGACCCCTTGTCCAAACTTTAAACGTGAGTCAAGTCTGAACGGCTAAAGCCAGAATCTCCGGCAAAGTGGTCAAAGAAAGGTAATCTTTGGGTGAATTTTTCGGCACTTCGTAAGCTCGAAAATATGGAATAGAACCAGAGATATTTACAGTTTTAGTTTTCAGAAAAGTGCCAAAACAGGCCTTCAGCCGGGCAAGTCCACAAATGACCGTCACCGATTTCCATGACATTTGGCATACTTATAGATTCGAACCCCAGGATCACGAATCCGGTCTCCGTTTCTCGAAATTCCTATTTGTTTTGTGTTTTATGGCGTGTCAAAGTCTACGACGGAAAACTTTAGACATCTCTGAGCACCACATAAGTGAGGTTAGGACAGAATTTTGAACTATTTCGTCATCTACGGAATGTAAAGAAAGCATTCGATGCAAAAATTTTGAAATTTATTTTTTTTGGTGTGCACACGTTTTGCCCCATAAGTCATTTAAAAATAAGAGATATCGCAAATCTAAGACTGGTCCTGGAGTCTACTCTCATTCAACTACCACTTGACCTGCCTAACTCAATTTTTTTTTCGGCACCCCCAAAAAATGGCAATTTTCGACCCCTTGTCCAAACTTTAAACGTGAGTCAAGTCTGAACGGCTAAAGCCAGAATCTCCGGCAAAGTGGTCAAAGAAAGGTAATCTTTGGGTGAATTTTTCGGCACTTCGTAAGCTCGAAAATATGGAATAGAACCAGAGATATTTACAGTTTTAGTTTTCAGAAAAGTGCCAAAACAGGCCTTCAACCGGGCAAGTCCACAAATGACCGTCACCGATTTCCATGACATTTGGCATACTTATAGATTCGAACCCCTGGATCACGAATCCGGTCTCCGTTTCTCGAGATTCCTATTTGTTTTGTGTTTTATGGCGTGTCAAAGTCTACGACGGAAAACTTTAGACATCTCTGAGCACCACATAAGTGAGGTTAGGACAGAATTTTGAACTATTTCGTCACCTACGGAATGTAAAGAAAGCATTCGATGCAAAAATTTTGAAATTTATTTTTTTTGGTGTGCACACGTTTTGCCCCATAAGTCATTTAAAAATAAGAGATATCGCAAATCTAAGACTGGTCCTGGAGTCTACTCTCATTCAACTACCACTTGACCTGCCTAACTCAATTTTTTTTTCGGCACCCCCAAAAAATGGCAAGGTGCGCCCCTTCAATTTTCGACCCCTTGTCCAAACTTTAAACGTGAGTCAAGTCTGAACGGCTAAAGCCAGAATCTCCGGCAAAGTGGTCAAAGAAAGGTAATCTTTGGGTGAATTTTTCGGCACTTCGTAAGCTCGAAAATATGGAATAGAACCAGAGATATTTACAGTTTTAGTTTTCAGAAAAGTGCCAAAACAGGCCTTCAACCGGGCAAGTCCACAAATGACCGTCACCGATTTCCATGACATTTGGCATACTTATAGATTCGAACCCCTGGATCACGAATCCGGTCTCCGTTTCTCGAAATTCCTATTTGTTTTGTGTTTTATGGCGTGTCAAAGTCTACGACGGAAAACTTTAGACATCTCTGAGCACCACATAACTGAGGTTAGGACAGAATTTTGAACTATTTCGTCACCTACGGAATGTAAAGAAAGCATTCGATGCAAAAATTTTGAAATTTATTTTTTTTGGTGTGCACACGTTTTGCCCCATAAGTCATTTAAAAATAAGAGATATCGCAAATCTAAGACTGGTCCTGGAGTCTACTCTCATTCAACTACCACTTGACCTGCCTAACTCAATTTTTTTTTCGGCACCCCCAAAAAATGGCAAGGTGCGCCCCTTCAATTTTCGACCCCTTGTCCAAACTTTAAACGTGAGTCAAGTCTGAACGGCTAAAGCCAGAATCTCCGGCAAAGTGGTCAAAGAAAGGTAATCTTTGGGTGAATTTTTCGGCACTTCGTAAGCTCGAAAATATGGAATAGAACCAGAGATATTTACAGTTTTAGTTTTCAGAAAAGTGCCAAAACAGGCCTTCAGCCGGGCAAGTCCACAAATGACCGTCACCGATTTCCATGACATTTGGCATACTTATAGATTCGAACCCCAGGATCACGAATCCGGTCTCCGTTTCTCGAAATTCCTATTTGTTTTGTGTTTTATGGCGTGTCAAAGTCTACGACGGAAAACTTTAGACATCTCTGAGCACCACATAAGTGAGGTTAGGACAGAATTTTGAACTATTTCGTCACCTACGGAATGTAAAGAAAGCATTCGATGCAAAAATTTTGAAATTTATTTTTTTTGGTGTGCACACGTTTTGCCCCATAAGTCATTTAAAAATAAGAGATATCGCAAATCTAAGACTGGTCCTGGAGTCTACTCTCATTCAACTACCACTTGACCTGCCTAACTCAATTTTTTTTTCGGCACCCCCAAAAAATGGCAATTTTCGACCCCTTGTCCAAACTTTAAACGTGAGTCAAGTCTGAACGGCTAAAGCCAGAATCTCCGGCAAAGTGGTCAAAGAAAGGTAATCTTTGGGTGAATTTTTCGGCACTTCGTAAGCTCGAAAATATGGAATAGAACCAGAGATATTTACAGTTTTAGTTTTCAGAAAAGTGCCAAAACAGGCCTTCAACCGGGCAAGTCCACAAATGACCGTCACCGATTTCCATGACATTTGGCATACTTATAGATTCGAACCCCTGGATCACGAATCCGGTCTCCGTTTCTCGAGATTCCTATTTGTTTTGTGTTTTATGGCGTGTCAAAGTCTACGACGGAAAACTTTAGACATCTCTGAGCACCACATAAGTGATGTTAGGACAGAATTTTGAACTATTTCGTCACCTACGGAATGTAAAGAAAGCATTCGATGCAAAAATTTTGAAATTTATTTTTTTTGGTGTGCACACGTTTTGCCCCATAAGTCATTTAAAAATAAGAGATATCGCAAATCTAAGACTGGTCCTGGAGTCTACTCTCATTCAACTACCACTTGACCTGCCTAACTCAATTTTTTTTTCGGCACCCCCAAAAAATGGCAAGGTGCGCCCCTTCAATTTTCGACCCCTTGTCCAAACTTTAAACGTGAGTCAAGTCTGAACGGCTAAAGCCAGAATCTCCGGCAAAGTGGTCAAAGAAAGGTAATCTTTGGGTGAATTTTTCGGCACTTCGTAAGCTCGAAAATATGGAATAGAACCAGAGATATTTACAGTTTTAGTTTTCAGAAAAGTGCCAAAACAGGCCTTCAGCCGGGCAAGTCCACAAATGACCGTCACCGATTTCCATGACATTTGGCATACTTATAGATTCGAACCCCAGGATCACGAATCCGGTCTCCGTTTCTCGAAATTCCTATTTGTTTTGTGTTTTATGGCGTGTCAAAGTCTACGACGGAAAACTTTAGACATCTCTGAGCACCACATAAGTGAGGTTAGGACAGAATTTTGAACTATTTCGTCACCTACGGAATGTAAAGAAAGCATTCGATGCAAAAATTTTGAAATTTATTTTTTTTGGTGTGCACACGTTTTGCCCCATAAGTCATTTAAAAATAAGAGATATCGCAAATCTAAGACTGGTCCTGGAGTCTACTCTCATTCAACTACCACTTGACCTGCCTAACTCAATTTTTTTTTCGGCACCCCCAAAAAATGGCAAGGTGCGCCCCTTCAATTTTCGACCCCTTGTCCAAACTTTAAACGTGAGTCAAGTCTGAACGGCTAAAGCCAGAATCTCCGGCAAAGTGGTCAAAGAAAGGTAATCTTTGGGTGAATTTTTCGGCACTTCGTAAGCTCGAAAATATGGAATAGAACCAGAGATATTTACAGTTTTAGTTTTCAGAAAAGTGCCAAAACAGGCCTTCAGCCGGGCAAGTCCACAAATGACCGTCACCGATTTCCATGACATTTGGCATACTTATAGATTCGAACCCCAGGATCACGAATCCGGTTTCCGTTTCTCGAGATTCCTATTTGTTTTGTGTTTTATGGCGTGTCAAAGTCTACGACGGAAAACTTTAGACATCTCTGAGCACCACATAAGTGAGGTTAGGACAGAATTTTGAACTATTTCGTCACCTACGGAATGTAAAGAAAGCATTCGATGCAAAAATTTTGAAATTTATTTTTTTTGGTGTGCACACGTTTTGCCCCATAAGTCATTTAAAAATAAGAGATATCGCAAATCTAAGACTGGTCCTGGAGTCTACTCTCATTCAACTACCACTTGACCTGCCTAACTCAATTTTTTTTTCGGCACCCCCAAAAAATGGCAAGGTGCGCCCCTTCAATTTTCGACCCCTTGTCCAAACTTTAAACGTGAGTCAAGTCTGAACGGCTAAAGCCAGAATCTCCGGCAAAGTGGTCAAAGAAAGGTAATCTTCGGGTGAATTTTTCGGCACTTCGTAAGCTCGAAAATATGGAATAGAACCAGAGATATTTACAGTTTTAGTTTTCAGAAAAGTGCCAAAACAGGCCTTCAGCCGGGCAAGTCCACAAATGACCGTCACCGATTTCCATGACATTTGGCATACTTATTGATTCGAACCCCAGGATCACGAATCCGGTCTCCGTTTCTCGAAATTCCTATTTGTTTTGTGTTTTATGGCGTGTCAAAGTCTACGACGGAAAACTTTAGACATCTCTGAGCACCACATAAGTGAGGTTAGGACAGAATTTTGAACTATTTCGTCACCTACGGAATGTAAAGAAAGCATTCGATGCAAAAATTTTGAAATTTATTTTTTTTGGTGTGCAGACGTTTTGCCCCATAAGTCATTTAAAAATAAGAGATATCGCAAATCTAAGACTGGTCCTGGAGTCTACTCTCATTCAACTACCACTTGACCTGCCTAACTCAATTTTTTTTTCGGCACCCCCAAAAAATGGCAAGGTGCGCCCCTTCAATTTTCGACCCCTTGTCCAAACTTTAAACGTGAGTCAAGTCTGAACGGCTAAAGCCAGAATCTCCGGCAAAGTGGTCAAAGAAAGGTAATCTTTGGGTGAATTTTTCGGCACTTCGTAAGTTCGAAAATATGGAATAGAACCAGAGATATTTACAGTTTTAGTTTTCAGAAAAGTGCCAAAACAGGTCTTCAGCCGGGCAAGTCCACAAATGACCGTCACCGATTTCCATGACATTTGGCATACTTATAGATTCGAACCCCAGGATCACGAATCCGGTCTCCGTTTCTCGAGATTCCTATTTGTTTTGTGTTTTATGGCGTGTCAAAGTCTACGACGGAAAACTTTAGACATCTCTGAGCACCACATAAGTGAGGTTAGGACAGAATTTTGAACTATTTCGTCACCTACGGAATGTAAAGAAAGCATTCGATGCAAAAATTTTGAAATTTATTTTTTTTGGTGTGCACACGTTTTGCCCCATAAGTCATTTAAAAATAAGAGATATCGCAAATCTAAGACTGGTCCTGGAGTCTACTCTCATTCAACTACCACTTGACCTGCCTAACTCAATTTTTTTTTCGGCACCCCCAAAAAATGGCAAGGTGCGCCCCTTCAATTTTCGACCCCTTGTCCAAACTTTAAACGTGAGTCAAGTCTGAACGGCTAAAGCCAGAATCTCCGGCAAAGTGGTCAAAGAAAGGTAATCTTTGGGTGAATTTTTCGGCACTTCGTAAGCTCGAAAATATGGAATAGAACCAGAGATATTTACAGTTTTAGTTTTCAGAAAAGTGCCAAAACAGGCCTTCAGCCGGGCAAGTCCACAAATGACCGTCACCGATTTCCATGACATTTGGCATACTTATAGATTCGAACCCCAGGATCACGAATCCGGTCTCCGTTTCTCGAAATTCCTATTTGTTTTGTGTTTTATGGCGTGTCAAAGTCTACGACGGAAAACTTTAGACATCTCTGAGCACCACATAAGTGAGGTTAGGACAGAATTTTGAACTATTTCGTCACCTACGGAATGTAAAGAAAGCATTCGATGCAAAAATTTTGAAATTTATTTTTTTTGGTGTGCACACGTTTTGCCCCATAAGTCATTTAAAAATAAGAGATATCGCAAATCTAAGACTGGTCCTGGAGTCTACTCTCATTCAACTACCACTTGACCTGCCTAACTCAATTTTTTTTTCGGCACCCCCAAAAAATGGCAAGGTGCGCCCCTTCAATTTTCGACCCCTTGTCCAAACTTTAAACGTGAGTCAAGTCTGAACGGCTAAAGCCAGAATCTCCGGCAAAGTGGTCAAAGAAAGGTAATCTTTGGGTGAATTTTTCGGCACTTCGTAAGCTCGAAAATATGGAATAGAACCAGAGATATTTACAGTTTTAGTTTTCAGAAAAGTGCCAAAACAGGCCTTCAGCCGGGCAAGTCCACAAATGACCGTCACCGATTTCCATGACATTTGGCATACTTATAGATTCGAACCCCAGGATCACGAATCCGGTCTCCGTTTCTCGAAATTCCTATTTGTTTTGTGTTTTATGGCGTGTCAAAGTCTACGACGGAAAACTTTAGACATCTCTGAGCACCACATAAGTGAGGTTAGGACAGAATTTTGAACTATTTCGTCACCTACGGAATGTAAAGAAAGCATTCGATGCAAAAATTTTGAAATTTATTTTTTTTGGTGTGCACACGTTTTGCCCCATAAGTCATTTAAAAATAAGAGATATCGCAAATCTAAGACTGGTCCTGGAGTCTACTCTCATTCAACTACCACTTGACCTGCCTAACTCAATTTTTTTTTCGGCACCCCCAAAAAATGGCAAGGTGCGCCCCTTCAATTTTCGACCCCTTGTCCAAACTTTAAACGTGAGTCAAGTCTGAACGGCTAAAGCCAGAATCTCCGGCAAAGTGGTCAAAGAAAGGTAATCTTTGGGTGAATTTTTCGGCACTTCGTAAGCTCGAAAATATGGAATAGAACCAGAGATATTTACAGTTTTAGTTTTCAGAAAAGTGCCAAAACAGGCCTTCAGCCGGGCAATTCCACAAATGACCGTCACCGATTTCCATGACATTTGGCATACTTATAGATTCGAACCCCAGGATCACTAATCCGGTCTCCGTTTCTCGAAATTCCTATTTGTTTTGTGTTTTATGGCGTGTCAAAGTCTACGACGGAAAACTTTAGACATCTCTGAGCACCACATAAGTGAGGTTAGGACAGAATTTTGAACTATTTCGTCACCTACGGAATGTAAAGAAAGCATTCGATGCAAAAATTTTGAAATTTATTTTTTTTGGTGTGCACACGTTTTGCCCCATAAGTCATTTAAAAATAAGAGATATCGCAAATCTAAGACTGGTCCTGGAGTCTACTCTCATTCAACTACCACTTGACCTGCCTAACTCAATTTTTTTTTCGGCACCCCCAAAAAATGGCAAGGTGCGCCCCTTCAATTTTCGACCCCTTGTCCAAACTTTAAACGTGAGTCAAGTCTGAACGGCTAAAGCCAGAATCTCCGGCAAAGTGGTCAAAGAAAGGTAATCTTTGGGTGAATTTTTCGGCACTTCGTAAGCTCGAAAATATGGAATAGAACCAGAGATATTTACAGTTTTAGTTTTCAGAAAAGTGCCAAAACAGGCCTTCAGCCGGGCAAGTCCACAAATGACCGTCACCGATTTCCATGACATTTGGCATACTTATAGATTCGAACCCCAGGATCACGAATCCGGTCTCCGTTTCTCGAAATTCCTATTTGTTTTGTGTTTTATGGCGTGTCAAAGTCTACGACGGAAAACTTTAGACATCTCTGAGCACCACATAAGTGAGGTTAGGACAGAATTTTGAACTATTTCGTCACCTACGGAATGTAAAGAAAGCATTCGATGCAAAAATTTTGAAATTTATTTTTTTTGGTGTGCACACGTTTTGCCCCATAAGTCATTTAAAAATAAGAGATATCGCAAATCTAAGACTGGTCCTGGAGTCTACTCTCATTCAACTACCACTTGACCTGCCTAACTCAATTTTTTTTTCGGCACCCCCAAAAAATGGCAAGGTGCGCCCCTTCAATTTTCGACCCCTTGTCCAAACTTTAAACGTGAGTCAAGTCTGAACGGCTAAAGCCAGAATCTCCGGCAAAGTGGTCAAAGAAAGGTAATCTTTGGGTGAATTTTTCGGCACTTCGTAAGCTCGAAAATATGGAATAGAACCAGAGATATTTACAGTTTTAGTTTTCAGAAAAGTGCCAAAACAGGCCTTCAGCCGGGCAAGTCCACAAATGACCGTCACCGATTTCCATGACATTTGGCATACTTATAGATTCGAACCCCAGGATCACGAATCCGGTCTCCGTTTCTCGAAATTCCTATTTGTTTTGTGTTTTATGGCGTGTCAAAGTCTACGACGGAAAACTTTAGACATCTCTGAGCACCACATAAGTGAGGTTAGGACAGAATTTTGAACTATTTCGTCACCTACGGAATGTAAAGAAAGCATTCGATGCAAAAATTTTGAAATTTATTTTTTTTGGTGTGCACACGTTTTGCCCCATAAGTCATTTAAAAATAAGAGATATCGCAAATCTAAGACTGGTCCTGGAGTCTACTCTCATTCAACTACCACTTGACCTGCCTAACTCAATTTTTTTTTCGGCACCCCCAAAAAATGGCAAGGTGCGCCCCTTCAATTTTCGACCCCTTGTCCAAACTTTAAACGTGAGTCAAGTCTGAACGGCTAAAGCCAGAATCTCCGGCAAAGTGGTCAAAGAAAGGTAATCTTTGGGTGAATTTTTCGGCACTTCGTAAGCTCGAAAATATGGAATAGAACCAGAGATATTTACAGTTTTAGTTTTCAGAAAAGTGCCAAAACAGGCCTTCAGCCGGGCAAGTCCACAAATGACCGTCACCGATTTCCATGACATTTGGCATACTTATAGATTCGAACCCCAGGATCACTAATCCGGTCTCCGTTTCTCGAAATTCCTATTTGTTTTGTGTTTTATGGCGTGTCAAAGTCTACGACGGAAAACTTTAGACATCTCTGAGCACCACATAAGTGAGGTTAGGACAGAATTTTGAACTATTTCGTCACCTACGGAATGTAAAGAAAGCATTCGATGCAAAAATTTTGAAATTTATTTTTTTTGGTGTGCAGACGTTTTGCCCCATAAGTCATTTAAAAATAAGAGATATCGCAAATCTAAGACTGGTCCTGGAGTCTACTCTCATTCAACTACCACTTGACCTGCCTAACTCAATTTTTTTTTCGGCACCCCCAAAAAATGGCAAGGTGCGCCCCTTCAATTTTCGACCCCTTGTCCAAACTTTAAACGTGAGTCAAGTCTGAACGGCTAAAGCCAGAATCTCCGGCAAAGTGGTCAAAGAAAGGTAATCTTTGGGTGAATTTTTCGGCACTTCGTAAGTTCGAAAATATGGAATAGAACCAGAGATATTTACAGTTTTAGTTTTCAGAAAAGTGCCAAAACAGGTCTTCAGCCGGGCAAGTCCACAAATGACCGTCACCGATTTCCATGACATTTGGCATACTTATAGATTCGAACCCCAGGATCACGAATCCGGTCTCCGTTTCTCGAGATTCCTATTTGTTTTGTGTTTTATGGCGTGTCAAAGTCTACGACGGAAAACTTTAGACATCTCTGAGCACCACATAAGTGAGGTTAGGACAGAATTTTGAACTATTTCGTCACCTACGGAATGTAAAGAAAGCATTCGATGCAAAAATTTTGAAATTTATTTTTTTTGGTGTGCACACGTTTTGCCCCATAAGTCATTTAAAAATAAGAGATATCGCAAATCTAAGACTGGTCCTGGAGTCTACTCTCATTCAACTACCACTTGACCTGCCTAACTCAATTTTTTTTTCGGCACCCCCAAAAACTGGCAAGGTGCGCCCCTTCAATTTTCGACCCCTTGTCCAAACTTTAAACGTGAGTCAAGTCTGAACGGCTAAAGCCAGAATCTCCGGCAAAGTGGTCAAAGAAAGGTAATCTTTGGGTGAATTTTTCGGCACTTCGTAAGCTCGAAAATATGGAATAGAACCAGAGATATTTACAGTTTTAGTTTTCAGAAAAGTGCCAAAACAGGCCTTCAGCCGGGCAAGTCCACAAATGACCGTCACCGATTTCCATGACATTTGGCATACTTATAGATTCGAACCCCAGGATCACGAATCCGGTCTCCGTTTCTCGAAATTCCTATTTGTTTTGTGTTTTATGGCGTGTCAAAGTCTACGACGGAAAACTTTAGACATCTCTGAGCACCACATAAGTGAGGTTAGGACAGAATTTTGAACTATTTCGTCACCTACGGAATGTAAAGAAAGCATTCGATGCAAAAATTTTGAAATTTATTTTTTTTGGTGTGCACACGTTTTGCCCCATAAGTCATTTAAAAATAAGAGATATCGCAAATCTAAGACTGGTCCTGGAGTCTACTCTCATTCAACTACCACTTGACCTGCCTAACTCAATTTTTTTTTCGGCACCCCCAAAAAATGGCGAGGTGCGCCCCTTCAATTTTCGACCCCTTGTCCAAACTTTAAACGTGAGTCAAGTCTGAACGGCTAAAGCCAGAATCTCCGGCAAAGTGGTCAAAGAAAGGTAATCTTTGGGTGAATTTTTCGGCACTTCGTAAGCTCGAAAATATGGAATAGAACCAGAGATATTTACAGTTTTAGTTTTCAGAAAAGTGCCAAAACAGGCCTTCAGCCGGGCAAGTCCACAAATGACCGTCCCCGATTTCCATGACATTTGGCATACTTATAGATTCGAACCCCAGGATCACGAATCCGGTCTCCGTTTCTCGAAATTCCTATTTGTTTTGTGTTTTATGGCGTGTCAAAGTCTACGACGGAAAACTTTAGACATCTCTGAGCACCACATAAGTGAGGTTAGGACAGAATTTTGAACTATTTCGTCACCTACGGAATGTAAAGAAAGCATTCGATGCAAAAATTTTGAAATTTATTTTTTTTGGTGTGCACACGTTTTGCCCCATAAGTCATTTAAAAATAAGAGATATCGCAAATCTAAGACTGGTCCTGGAGTCTACTCTCATTCAACTACCACTTGACCTGCCTAACTCAATTTTTTTTTCGGCACCCCCAAAAAATGGCAAGGTGCGCCCCTTCAATTTTGGACCCCTTGTCCAAACTTTAAACGTGAGTCAAGTCTGAACGGCTAAAGCCAGAATCTCCGGCAAAGTGGTCAAAGAAAGGTAATCTTTGGGTGAATTTTTCGGCACTTCGTAAGCTCGAAAATATGGAATAGAACCAGAGATATTTACAGTTTTAGTTTTCAGAAAAGTGCCAAAACAGGCCTTCAGCCGGGCAAGTCCACAAATGACCGTCACCGATTTCCATGACATTTGGCATACTTATAGATTCGAACCCCAGGATCACGAATCCGGTCTCCGTTTCTCGAAATTCCTATTTGTTTTGTGTTTTATGGCGTGTCAAAGTCTACGACGGAAAACTTTAGACATCTCTGAGCACCACATAAGTGAGGTTAGGACAGAATTTTGAACTATTTCGTCACCTACGGAATGTAAAGAAAGCATTCGATGCAAAAATTTTGAAATTTATTTTTTTTGGTGTGCACACGTTTTGCCCCATAAGTCATTTAAAAATAAGAGATATCGCAAATCTAAGACTGGTCCTGGAGTCTACTCTCATTCAACTACCACTTGACCTGCCTAACTCAATTTTTTTTTCGGCACCCCCAAAAAATGGCAAGGTGCGCCCCCTCAATTTTCGACCCCTTGTCCAAACTTTAAACGTGAGTCAAGTCTGAACGGCTAAAGCCAGAATCTCCGGCAAAGTGGTCAAAGAAAGGTAATCTTTGGGTGAATTTTTCGGCACTTCGTAAGCTCGAAAATATGGAATAGAACCAGAGATATTTACAGTTTTAGTTTTCAGAAAAGTGCCAAAACAGGCCTTCAGCCGGGCAAGTCCACAAATGACCGTCACCGATTTCCATGACATTTGGCATACTTATAGATTCGAACCCCAGGATCACGAATCCGGTCTCCGTTTCTCGAAATTCCTATTTGTTTTGTGTTTTATGGCGTGTCAAAGTCTACGACGGAAAACTTTAGACATCTCTGAGCACCACATAAGTGAGGTTAGGACAGAATTTTGAACTATTTCGTCACCTACGGAATGTAAAGAAAGCATTCGATGCAAAAATTTTGAAATTTATTTTTTTTGGTGTGCACACGTTTTGCCCCATAAGTCATTTAAAAATAAGAGATATCGCAAATCTAAGACTGGTCCTGGAGTCTACTCTCATTCAACTACCACTTGACCTGCCTAACTCAATTTTTTTTTCGGCACCCCCAAAAAATGGCAAGGTGCGCCCCTTCAATTTTCGACCCCTTGTCCAAACTTTAAACGTGAGTCAAGTCTGAACGGCTAAAGCCAGAATCTCCGGCAAAGTGGTCAAAGAAAGGTAATCTTTGGGTGAATTTTTCGGCACTTCGTAAGCTCGAAAATATGGAATAGAACCAGAGATATTTACAGTTTTAGTTTTCAGAAAAGTGCCAAAACAGGCCTTCAGCCGGGCAAGTCCACAAATGACCGTCACCGATTTCCATGACATTTGGCATACTTATAGATTCGAACCCCAGGATCACGAATCCGGTCTCCGTTTCTCGAAATTCCTATTTGTTTTGTGTTTTATGGCGTGTCAAAGTCTACGACGGAAAACTTTAGACATCTCTGAGCACCACATAAGTGAGGTTAGGACAGAATTTTGAACTATTTCGTCACCTACGGAATGTAAAGAAAGCATTCGATGCAAAAATTTTGAAATTTATTTTTTTTGGTGTGCACACGTTTTGCCCCATAAGTCATTTAAAAATAAGAGATATCGCAAATCTAAGACTGGTCCTGGAGTCTACTCTCATTCAACTACCACTTGACCTGCCTAACTCAATTTTTTTTTCGGCACCCCCAAAAAATGGCAAGGTGCGCCCCTTCAATTTTCGACCCCTTATCCAAACTTTAAACGTGAGTCAAATCTGAACGGCTAAAGCCAGAATCTCCGGCAAAGTGGTCAAAGAAAGGTAATCTTTGGGTGAATTTTTCGGCACTTCGTAAGCTCGAAAATATGGAATAGAACCAGAGATATTTACAGTTTTAGTTTTCAGAAAAGTGCCAAAACAGGCCTTCAGCCGGGCAAGTCCACAAATGACCGTCACCGATTTCCATGACATTTGGCATACTTATAGATTCGAACCCCAGGATCACGAATCCGGTCTCCGTTTCTCGAAATTCCTATTTGTTTTGTGTTTTATGGCGTGTCAAAGTCTACGACGGAAAACTTTAGACATCTCTGAGCACCACATAAGTGAGGTTAGGACAGAATTTTGAACTATTTCGTCACCTACGGAATGTAAAGAAAGCATTCGATGCAAAAATTTTGAAATTTATTTTTTTTGGTGTGCACACGTTTTGCCCCATAAGTCATTTAAAAATAAGAGATATCGCAAATCTAAGACTGGTCCTGGAGTCTACTCTCATTCAACTACCACTTGACCTGCCTAACTCAATTTTTTTTTCGGCACCCCCAAAAAATGGCGAGGTGCGCCCCTTCAATTTTCGACCCCTTGTCCAAACTTTAAACGTGAGTCAAGTCTGAACGGCTAAAGCCAGAATCTCCGGCAAAGTGGTCAAAGAAAGGTAATCTTTGGGTGAATTTTTCGGCACTTCGTAAGCTCGAAAATATGGAATAGAACCAGAGATATTTACAGTTTTAGTTTTCAGAAAAGTGCCAAAACAGGCCTTCAGCCGGGCAAGTCCACAAATGACCGTCACCGATTTCCATGACATTTGGCATACTTATAGATTCGAACCCCAGGATCACGAATCCGGTCTCCGTTTCTCGAAATTCCTATTTGTTTTGTGTTTTATGGCGTGTCAAAGTCTACGACGGAAAACTTTAGACATCTCTGAGCACCACATAAGTGAGGTTAGGACAGAATTTTGAACTATTTCGTCACCTACGGAATGTAAAGAAAGCATTCGATGCAAAAATTTTGAAATTTATTTTTTTTGGTGTGCACACGTTTTGCCCCATAAGTCATTTAAAAATAAGAGATATCGCAAATCTAAGACTGGTCCTGGAGTCTACTCTCATTCAACTACCACTTGACCTGCCTAACTCAATTTTTTTTTCGGCACCCCCAAAAAATGGCAAGGTGCGCCCCTTCAATTTTCGACCCCTTGTCCAAACTTTAAACGTGAGTCAAGTCTGAACGGCTAAAGCCAGAATCTCCGGCAAAGTGGTCAAAGAAATGTAATCTTCGGGTGAATTTTTCGGCACTTCGTAAGCTCGAAAATATGGAATAGAACCAGAGATATTTACAGTTTTAGTTTTCAGAAAAGTGCCAAAACAGGCCTTCAGCCGGGCAAGTCCACAAATGACCGTCACCGATTTCCATGACATTTGGCATACTTATAGATTCGAACCCCAGGATCACGAATCCGGTCTCCGTTTCTCGAAATTCCTATTTGTTTTGTGTTTTATGGCGTGTCAAAGTCTACGACGGAAAACTTTAGACATCTCTGAGCACCACATAAGTGAGGTTAGGACAGAATTTTGAACTATTTCGTCACCTACGGAATGTAAAGAAAGCATTCGATGCAAAAATTTTCAAATTTATTTTTTTTTATGTGCACACGTTTTGCCCCATAAGTCATTTAAAAATAAGAGATATCGCAAATCTAAGACTGGTCCTGGAGTCTACTCTCATTCAACTACCACTTGACCTGCCTAACTCAATTTTTTTTTCGGCACCCCCAAAAAATGGCAAGGTGCGCCCCTTCAATTTTCGACCCCTTGTCCAAACTTTAAACGTGAGTCAAGTCTGAACGGCTAAAGCCAGAATCTCCGGCAAAGTGGTCAAAGAAAGGTAATCTTTGGGTGAATTTTTCGGCACTTCGTAAGCTCGAAAATATGGAATAGAACCAGAGATATTTACAGTTTTAGTTTTCAGAAAAGTGCCAAAACAGGCCTTCAGCCGGGCAAGTCCACAAATGACCGTCACCGATTTCCATGACATTTGGCATACTTATAGATTCGAACCCCAGGATCACGAATCCGGTCTCCGTTTCTCGAAATTCCTATTTGTTTTGTGTTTTATGGCGTGTCAAAGTCTACGACGGAAAACTTTAGACATCTCTGAGCACCACATAAGTGAGGTTAGGACAGAATTTTGAACTATTTCGTCACCTACGGAATGTAAAGAAAGCATTCGATGCAAAAATTTTGAAATTTATTTTTTTTTGGTGTGCACACGTTTTGCCCCATAAGTCATTTAAAAATAAGAGATATCGCAAATCTAAGACTGGTCCTGGAGTCTACTCTCATTTAACTAGCACTTGACCTGCCTAACTCAATTTTTTTTTCGGCACCCCCAAAAAATGGCAAGGTGCGCCCCTTCAATTTTCGACCCCTTGTCCAAACTTTAAACGTGAGTCAAGTCTGAACGGCTAAAGCCAGAATCTCCGGCAAAGTGGTCAAAGAAAGGTAATCTTTGGGTGAATTTTTCGGCACTTCGTAAGCTCGAAAATATGGAATAGAACCAGAGATATTTACAGTTTTAGTTTTCAGAAAAGTGCCAAAACAGGCCTTCAGCCGGGCAAGTCCACAAATGACCGTCCCCGATTTCCATGACATTTGGCATACTTATAGATTCGAACCCCAGGATCACGAATCCGGTCTCCGTTTCTCGAAATTCCTATTTGTTTTGTGTTTTATGGCGTGTCAAAGTCTACGACGGAAAACTTTAGACATCTCTGAGCACCACATAAGTGAGGTTAGGACAGAATTTTGAACTATTTCGTCACCTACGGAATGTAAAGAAAGCATTCGATGCAAAAATTTTGAAATTTATTTTTTTTTGGTGTGCACACGTTTTGCCCCATAAGTCATTTAAAAATAAGAGATATCGCAAATCTAAGACTGGTCCTGGAGTCTACTCTCATTCAACTACCACTTGACCTGCCTAACTCAATTTTTTTTTCGGCACCCCCAAAAAATGGCAAGGTGCGCCCCTTCAATTTTCGACCCCTTGTCCAAACTTTAAACGTGAGTCAAGTCTGAACGGCTAAAGCCAGAATCTCCGGCAAAGTGGTCAAAGAAAGGTAATCTTTGGGTGAATTTTTCGGCACTTCGTAAGCTCGAAAATATGGAATAGAACCAGAGATATTTACAGTTTTAGTTTTCAGAAAAGTGCCAAAACAGGCCTTCAGCCGGGCAAGCCCACAAATGACCGTCACCGATTTCCATGACATTTGGCATACTTATAGATTCGAACCCCAGGATCACGAATCCGGTCTCCGTTTCTCGAAATTCCTATTTGTTTTGTGTTTTATGGCGTGTCAAAGTCTACGACGGAAAACTTTAGACATCTCTGAGCACCACATAAGTGAGGTTAGGACAGAATTTTGAACTATTTCGTCACCTACGGAATGTAAAGAAAGCATTCGATGCAAAAATTTTGAAATTTATTTTTTTTGGTGTGCACACGTTTTGCCCCATAAGTCATTTAAAAATAAGAGATATCGCAAATCTAAGACTGGTCCTGGAGTCTACTCTCATTCAACTACCACTTGACCTGCCTAACTCAATTTTTTTTTCGGCACCCCCAAAAAATGGCAAGGTACGCCCCTTCAATTTTCGACCCCTTGTCCAAACTTTAAACGTGAGTCAAGTCTGAACGGCTAAAGCCAGAATCTCCGGCAAAGTGGTCAAAGAAAGGTAATCTTTGGGTGAATTTTTCGGCACTTCGTAAGCTCGAAAATATGGAATAGAACCAGAGATATTTACAGTTTTAGTTTTCAGAAAAGTGCCAAAACAGGCCTTCAGCCGGGCAAGTCCACAAATGACCGTCACCGATTTCCATGACATTTGGCATACTTATAGATTCGAACCCCAGGATCACGAATCCGGTCTCCGTTTCTCGAAATTCCTATTTGTTTTGTGTTTTATGGCGTGTCAAAGTCTACGACGGAAAACTTTAGACATCTCTGAGCACCACATAAGTGAGGTTAGGACAGAATTTTGAACTATTTCGTCACCTACGGAATGTAAAGAAAGCATTCGATGCAAAAATTTTCAAATTTATTTTTTTTTATGTGCACACGTTTTGCCCCATAAGTCATTTAAAAATAAGAGATATCGCAAATCTAAGACTGGTCCTGGAGTCTACTCTCATTCAACTACCACTTGACCTGCCTAACTCAATTTTTTTTTCGGCACCCCCAAAAAATGGCAAGGTGCGCCCCTTCAATTTTCGACCCCTTGTCCAAACTTTAAACGTGAGTCAAGTCTGAACGGCTAAAGCCAGAATCTCCGGCAAAGTGGTCAAAGAAAGGTAATCTTTGGGTGAATTTTTCGGCACTTCGTAAGCTCGAAAATATGGAATAGAACCAGAGATATTTACAGTTTTAGTTTTCAGAAAAGTGCCAAAACAGGCCTTCAGCCGGGCAAGTCCACAAATGACCGTCACCGATTTCCATGACATTTGGCATACTTATAGATTCGAACCCCAGGATCACGAATCCGGTCTCCGTTTCTCGAAATTCCTATTTGTTTTGTGTTTTATGGCGTGTCAAAGTCTACGACGGAAAACTTTAGACATCTCTGAGCACCACATAAGTGAGGTTAGGACAGAATTTTGAACTATTTCGTCACCTACGGAATGTAAAGAAAGCATTCGATGCAAAAATTTTGAAATTTATTTTTTTTTGGTGTGCACACGTTTTGCCCCATAAGTCATTTAAAAATAAGAGATATCGCAAATCTAAGACTGGTCCTGGAGTCTACTCTCATTTAACTAGCACTTGACCTGCCTAACTCAATTTTTTTTTCGGCACCCCCAAAAAATGGCAAGGTGCGCCCCTTCAATTTTCGACCCCTTGTCCAAACTTTAAACGTGAGTCAAGTCTGAACGGCTAAAGCCAGAATCTCCGGCAAAGTGGTCAAAGAAAGGTAATCTTTGGGTGAATTTTTCGGCACTTCGTAAGCTCGAAAATATGGAATAGAACCAGAGATATTTACAGTTTTAGTTTTCAGAAAAGTGCCAAAACAGGCCTTCAGCCGGGCAAGTCCACAAATGACCGTCCCCGATTTCCATGACATTTGGCATACTTATAGATTCGAACCCCAGGATCACGAATCCGGTCTCCGTTTCTCGAAATTCCTATTTGTTTTGTGTTTTATGGCGTGTCAAAGTCTACGACGGAAAACTTTAGACATCTCTGAGCACCACATAAGTGAGGTTAGGACAGAATTTTGAACTATTTCGTCACCTACGGAATGTAAAGAAAGCATTCGATGCAAAAATTTTGAAATTTATTTTTTTTGGTGTGCACACGTTTTGCCCCATAAGTCATTTAAAAATAAGAGATATCGCAAATCTAAGACTGGTCCTGGAGTCTACTCTCATTCAACTACCACTTGACCTGCCTAACTCAATTTTTTTTTCGGCACCCCCAAAAAATGGCAAGGTGCGCCCCTTCAATTTTCGACCCCTTGTCCAAACTTTAAACGTGAGTCAAGTCTGAACGGCTAAAGCCAGAATCTCCGGCAAAGTGGTCAAAGAAAGGTAATCTTTGGGTGAATTTTTCGGCACTTCGTAAGCTCGAAAATATGGAATAGAACCAGAGATATTTACAGTTTTAGTTTTCAGAAAAGTGCCAAAACAGGCCTTCAGCCGGGCAAGTCCACAAATGACCGTCACCGATTTCCATGACATTTGGCATACTTATAGATTCGAACCCCAGGATCACGAATCCGGTCTCCGTTTCTCGAAATTCCTATTTGTTTTGTGTTTTATGGCGTGTCAAAGTCTACGACGGAAAACTTTAGACATCTCTGAGCACCACATAAGTGAGGTTAGGACAGAATTTTGAACTATTTCGTCACCTACGGAATGTAAAGAAAGCATTCGATGCAAAAATTTTGAAATTTATTTTTTTTGGTGTGCACACGTTTTGCCCCATAAGTCATTTAAAAATAAGAGATATCGCAAATCTAAGACTGGTCCTGGAGTCTACTCTCATTCAACTACCACTTGACCTGCCTAACTCAATTTTTTTTTCGGCACCCCCAAAAAATGGCAAGGTGCGCCCCTTCAATTTTCGACCCCTTGTCCAAACTTTAAACGTGAGTCAAGTCTGAACGGCTAAAGCCAGAATCTCCGGCAAAGTGGTCAAAGAAAGGTAATCTTTGGGTGAATTTTTCGGCACTTCGTAAGCTCGAAAATATGGAATAGAACCAGAGATATTTACAGTTTTAGTTTTCAGAAAAGTGCCAAAACAGGCCTTCAGCCGTCCACAAATGACCGTCACCGATTTCCATGACATTTGGCATACTTATAGATTCGAACCCCAGGATCACGAATCCGGTCTCCGTTTCTCGAAATTCCTATTTGTTTTGTGTTTTATGGCGTGTCAAAGTCTACGACGGAAAACTTTAGACATCTCTGAGCACCACATAAGTGAGGTTAGGACAGAATTTTGAACTATTTCGTCACCTACGGAATGTACAGAAAGCATTCCATGCAAAAATTTTGAAATTTATTTTTTTTGGTGTGCACACGTTTTGCCCCATAAGTCATTTAAAAATAAGAGATATCGCAAATCTAAGACTGGTCCTGGAGTCTACTCTCATTCAACTACCACTTGACCTGCCTAACTCAATTTTTTTTTCGGCACCCCCAAAAAATGGCAAGGTGCGCCCCTTCAATTTTCGACCCCTTGTCCAAACTTTAAACGTGAGTCAAGTCTGAACGGCTAAAGCCAGAATCTCCGGCAAAGTGGTCAAAGAAAGGTAATCTTTGGGTGAATTTTTCGGCACTTCGTAAGCTCGAAAATATGGAATAGAACCAGAGATATTTACAGTTTTAGTTTTCAGAAAAGTGCCAAAACAGGCCTTCAGCCGGGCAAGTCCACAAATGACCGTCACCGATTTCCATGACATTTGGCATACTTATAGATTCGAACCCCAGGATCACGAATCCGGTCTCCGTTTCTCGAAATTCCTATTTGTTTTGTGTTTTATGGCGTGTCAAAGTCTACGACGGAAAACTTTAGACATCTCTGAGCACCACATAAGTGAGGTTAGGACAGAATTTTGAACTATTTCGTCACCTACGGAATGTAAAGAAAGCATTCGATGCAAAAATTTTGAAATTTATTTTTTTTTGGTGTGCACACGTTTTGCCCCATAAGTCATTTAAAAATAAGAGATATCGCAAATCTAAGACTGGTCCTGGAGTCTACTCTCATTTAACTAGCACTTGACCTGCCTAACTCAATTTTTTTTTCGGCACCCCCAAAAAATGGCAAGGTGCGCCCCTTCAATTTTCGACCCCTTGTCCAAACTTTAAACGTGAGTCAAGTCTGAACGGCTAAAGCCAGAATCTCCGGCAAAGTGGTCAAAGAAAGGTAATCTTTGGGTGAATTTTTCGGCACTTCGTAAGCTCGAAAATATGGAATAGAACCAGAGATATTTACAGTTTTAGTTTTCAGAAAAGTGCCAAAACAGGCCTTCAGCCGGGCAAGTCCACAAATGACCGTCCCCGATTTCCATGACATTTGGCATACTTATAGATTCGAACCCCAGGATCACGAATCCGGTCTCCGTTTCTCGAAATTCCTATTTGTTTTGTGTTTTATGGCGTGTCAAAGTCTACGACGGAAAACTTTAGACATCTCTGAGCACCACATAAGTGAGGTTAGGACAGAATTTTGAACTATTTCGTCACCTACGGAATGTAAAGAAAGCATTCGATGCAAAAATTTTGAAATTTATTTTTTTTGGTGTGCACACGTTTTGCCCCATAAGTCATTTAAAAATAAGAGATATCGCAAATCTAAGACTGGTCCTGGAGTCTACTCTCATTCAACTACCACTTGACCTGCCTAACTCAATTTTTTTTTCGGCACCCCCAAAAAATGGCAAGGTGCGCCCCTTCAATTTTCGACCCCTTGTCCAAACTTTAAACGTGAGTCAAGTCTGAACGGCTAAAGCCAGAATCTCCGGCAAAGTGGTCAAAGAAAGGTAATCTTTGGGTGAATTTTTCGGCACTTCGTAAGCTCGAAAATATGGAATAGAACCAGAGATATTTACAGTTTTAGTTTTCAGAAAAGTGCCAAAACAGGCCTTCAGCCGGGCAAGTCCACAAATGACCGTCACCGATTTCCATGACATTTGGCATACTTATAGATTCGAACCCCAGGATCACGAATCCGGTCTCCGTTTCTCGAAATTCCTATTTGTTTTGTGTTTTATGGCGTGTCAAAGTCTACGACGGAAAACTTTAGACATCTCTGAGCACCACATAAGTGAGGTTAGGACAGAATTTTGAACTATTTCGTCACCTACGGAATGTAAAGAAAGCATTCGATGCAAAAATTTTGAAATTTATTTTTTTTGGTGTGCACACGTTTTGCCCCATAAGTCATTTAAAAATAAGAGATATCGCAAATCTAAGACTGGTCCTGGAGTCTACTCTCATTCAACTACCACTTGACCTGCCTAACTCAATTTTTTTTTCGGCACCCCCAAAAAATGGCAAGGTGCGCCCCTTCAATTTTCGACCCCTTGTCCAAACTTTAAACGTGAGTCAAGTCTGAACGGCTAAAGCCAGAATCTCCGGCAAAGTGGTCAAAGAAAGGTAATCTTTGGGTGAATTTTTCGGCACTTCGTAAGCTCGAAAATATGGAATAGAACCAGAGATATTTACAGTTTTAGTTTTCAGAAAAGTGCCAAAACAGGCCTTCAGCCGTCCACAAATGACCGTCACCGATTTCCATGACATTTGGCATACTTATAGATTCGAACCCCAGGATCACGAATCCGGTCTCCGTTTCTCGAAATTCCTATTTGTTTTGTGTTTTATGGCGTGTCAAAGTCTACGACGGAAAACTTTAGACATCTCTGAGCACCACATAAGTGAGGTTAGGACAGAATTTTGAACTATTTCGTCACCTACGGAATGTAAAGAAAGCATTCGATGCAAAAATTTTGAAATTTATTTTTTTTGGTGTGCACACGTTTTGCCCCATAAGTCATTTAAAAATAAGAGATATCGCAAATCTAAGACTGGTCCTGGAGTCTACTCTCATTCAACTACCACTTGACCTGCCTAACTCAATTTTTTTTTCGGCACCCCCAAAAAATGGCAAGGTGCGCCCCTTCAATTTTCGACCCCTTGTCCAAACTTTAAACGTGAGTCAAGTCTGAACGGCTAAAGCCAGAATCTCCGGCAAAGTGGTCAAAGAAAGGTAATCTTTGGGTGAATTTTTCGGCACTTCGTAAGCTCGAAAATATGGAATAGAACCAGAGATATTTACAGTTTTAGTTTTCAGAAAAGTGCCAAAACAGGCCTTCAGCCGGGCAAGTCCACAAATGACCGTCACCGATTTCCATGACATTTGGCATACTTATAGATTCGAACCCCAGGATCACGAATCCGGTCTCCGTTTCTCGAAATTCCTATTTGTTTTGTGTTTTATGGCGTGTCAAAGTCTACGACGGAAAACTTTAGACATCTCTGAGCACCACATAAGTGAGGTTAGGAAAGAATTTTGAACTATTTCGTCACCTACGGAATGTAAAGAAAGCATTCGATGCAAAAATTTTGAAATTTATTTTTTTTGGTGTGCACACGTTTTGCCCCATAAGTCATTTAAAAATAAGAGATATCGCAAATCTAAGACTGGTCCTGGAGTCTACTCTCATTCAACTACCACTTGACCTGCCTAACTCAATTTTTTTTTCGGCACCCCCAAAAAATGGCAAGGTGCGCCCCTTCAATTTTCGACCCCTTATCCAAACTTTAAACGTGAGTCAAGTCTGAACGGCTAAAGCCAGAATCTCCGGCAAAGTGGTCAAAGAAAGGTAATCTTTGGGTGAATTTTTCGGCACTTCGTAAGCTCGAAAATATGGAATAGAACCAGAGATATTTACAGTTTTAGTTTTCAGAAAAGTGCCAAAACAGGCCTTCAGCCGGGCAAGTCCACAAATGACCGTCACCGATTTCCATGACATTTGGCATACTTATAGATTCGAACCCCAGGATCACGAATCCGGTCTCCGTTTCTCGAAATTCCTATTTGTTTTGTGTTTTATGGCGTGTCAAAGTCTACGACGGAAAACTTTAGACATCTCTGAGCACCACATAAGTGAGGTTAGGACAGAATTTTGAACTATTTCGTCACCTACGGAATGTAAAGAAAGCATTCGATGCAAAAATTTTGAAATTTATTTTTTTTGGTGTGCACACGTTTTGCCCCATAAGTCATTTAAAAATAAGAGATATCGCAAATCTAAGACTGGTCCTGGAGTCTACTCTCATTCAACTACCACTTGACCTGCCTAACTCAATTTTTTTTTCGGCACCCCCAAAAAATGGCAAGGTGCGCCCCTTCAATTTTCGACCCCTTGTCCAAACTTTAAACGTGAGTCAAGTCTGAACGGCTAAAGCCAGAATCTCCGGCAAAGTGGTCAAAGAAAGGTAATCTTTGGGTGAATTTTTCGGCACTTCGTAAGCTCGAAAATATGGAATAGAACCAGAGATATTTACAGTTTTAGTTTTCAGAAAAGTGCCAAAACAGGCCTTCAGCCGGGCAAGTCCACAAATGACCGTCACCGATTTCCATGACATTTGGCATACTTATAGATTCGAACCCCAGGATCACGAATCCGGTCTCCGTTTCTCGAAATTCCTATTTGTTTTGTGTTTTATGGCGTGTCAAAGTCTACGACGGAAAACTTTAGACATCTCTGAGCACCACATAAGTGAGGTTAGGACAGAATTTTGAACTATTTCGTCACCTACGGAATGTAAAGAAAGCATTCGATGCAAAAATTTTGAAATTTATTTTTTTTGGTGTGCACACGTTTTGCCCCATAAGTCATTTAAAAATAAGAGATATCGCAAATCTAAGACTGGTCCTGGAGTCTACTCTCATTCAACTACCACTTGACCTGCCTAACTCAATTTTTTTTTCGGCACCCCCAAAAAATGGCAAGGTGCGCCCCTTCAATTTTCGACCCCTTGTCCAAACTTTAAACGTGAGTCAAGTCTGAACGGCTAAAGCCAGAATCTCCGGCAAAGTGGTCAAAGAAAGGTAATCTTTGGGTGAATTTTTCGGCACTTCGTAAGCTCGAAAATATGGAATAGAACCAGAGATATTTACAGTTTTAGTTTTCAGAAAAGTGCCAAAACAGGCCTTCAGCCGGGCAAGTCCACAAATGACCGTCACCGATTTCCATGACATTTGGCATACTTATAGATTCGAACCCCAGGATCACGAATCCGGTCTCCGTTTCTCGAAATTCCTATTTGTTTTGTGTTTTATGGCGTGTCAAAGTCTACGACGGAAAACTTTAGACATATCTGAGCACCACATAAGTGAGGTTAGGACAGAATTTTGAACTATTTCGTCACCTACGGAATGTAAAGAAAGCATTCGATGCAAAAATTTTGAAATTTATTTTTTTTGGTGTGCACACGTTTTGCCCCATAAGTCATTTAAAAATAAGAGATATCGCAAATCTAAGACTGGTCCTGGAGTCTACTCTCATTCAACTACCACTTGACCTGCCTAACTCAATTTTTTTTTCGGCACCCCCAAAAAATGGCAAGGTGCGCCCCTTCAATTTTCGACCCCTTATCCAAACTTTAAACGTGAGTCAAGTCTGAACGGCTAAAGCCAGAATCTCCGGCAAAGTGGTCAAAGAAAGGTAATCTTTGGGTGAATTTTTCGGCACTTCGTAAGCTCGAAAATATGGAATAGAACCAGAGATATTTACAGTTTTAGTTTTCAGAAAAGTGCCAAAACAGGCCTTCAGCCGGGCAAGTCCACAAATGACCGTCACCGATTTCCATGACATTTGGCATACTTATAGATTCGAACCCCAGGATCACGAATCCGGTCTCCGTTTCTCGAAATTCCTATTTGTTTTGTGTTTTATGGCGTGTCAAAGTCTACGACGGAAAACTTTAGACATCTCTGAGCACCACATAAGTGAGGTTAGGACAGAATTTTGAACTATTTCGTCACCTACGGAATGTAAAGAAAGCATTCGATGCAAAAATTTTGAAATTTATTTTTTTTGGTGTGCACACGTTTTGCCCCATAAGTCATTTAAAAATAAGAGATATCGCAAATCTAAGACTGGTCCTGGAGTCTACTCTCATTCAACTACCACTTGACCTGCCTAACTCAATTTTTTTTTCGGCACCCCCAAAAAATGGCAAGGTGCGCCCCTTCAATTTTCGACCCCTTGTCCAAACTTTAAACGTGAGTCAAGTCTGAACGGCTAAAGCCAGAATCTCCGGCAAAGTGGTCAAAGAAAGGTAATCTTTGGGTGAATTTTTCGGCACTTCGTAAGCTCGAAAATATGGAATAGAACCAGAGATATTTACAGTTTTAGTTTTCAGAAAAGTGCCAAAACAGGCCTTCAGCCGGGCAAGTCCACAAATGACCGTCACCGATTTCCATGACATTTGGCATACTTATAGATTCGAACCCCAGGATCACGAATCCGGTCTCCGTTTCTCGAAATTCCTATTTGTTTTGTGTTTTATGGCGTGTGAAAGTCTACGACGGAAAACTTTAGACATCTCTGAGCACCACATAAGTGAGGTTAGGACAGAATTTTGAACTATTTCGTCACCTACGGAATGTAAAGAAAGCATTCGATGCAAAAATTTTGAAATTTATTTTTTTTGGTGTGCACACGTTTTGCCCCATAAGTCATTTAAAAATAAGAGATATCGCAAATCTAAGACTGGTCCTGGAGTCTACTCTCATTCAACTACCACTTGACCTGCCTAACTCAATTTTTTTTTCGGCACCCCCAAAAAATGGCAAGGTGCGCCCCTTCAATTTTCGACCCCTTGTCCAAACTTTAAACGTGAGTCAAGTCTGAACGGCTAAAGCCAGAATCTCCGGCAAAGTGGTCAAAGAAAGGTAATCTTTGGGTGAATTTTTCGGCACTTCGTAAGCTCGAAAATATGGAATAGAACCAGAGATATTTACAGTTTTAGTTTTCAGAAAAGTGCCAAAACAGGCCTTCAGCCGGGCAAGTCCACAAATGACCGTCACCGATTTCCATGACATTTGGCATACTTATAGATTCGAACCCCAGGATCACGAATCCGGTCTCCGTTTCTCGAAATTCCTATTTGTTTTGTGTTTTATGGCGTGTCAAAGTCTACGACGGAAAACTTTAGACATCTCTGAGCACCACATAAGTGAGGTTAGGACAGAATTTTGAACTATTTCGTCACCTACGGAATGTAAAGAAAGCATTCGATGCAAAAATTTTGAAATTTATTTTTTTTGGTGTGCACACGTTTTGCCCCATAAGTCATTTAAAAATAAGAGATATCGCAAATCTAAGACTGGTCCTGGAGTCTACTCTCATTCAACTACCACTTGACCTGCCTAACTCAATTTTTTTTTCGGCACCCCCAAAAAATGGCAAGGTGCGCCCCTTCAATTTTCGACCCCTTGTCCAAACTTTAAACGTGAGTCAAGTCTGAACGGCTAAAGCCAGAATCTCCGGCAAAGTGGTCAAAGAAAGGTAATCTTTGGGTGAATTTTTCGGCACTTCGTAAGCTCGAAAATATGGAATAGAACCAGAGATATTTACAGTTTTAGTTTTCAGAAAAGTGCCAAAACAGGCCTTCAGCCGGGCAAGTCCACAAATGACCGTCACCGATTTCCATGACATTTGGCATACTTATAGATTCGGACCCCAGGATCACGAATCCGGTCTCCGTTTCTCGAAATTCCTATTTGTTTTGTGTTTTATGGCGTGTCAAAGTCTACGACGGAAAACTTTAGACATCTCTGAGCACCACATAAGTGAGGTTAGGACAGAATTTTGAACTATTTCGTCACCTACGGAATGTAAAGAACGCATTCGATGCAAAAATTTTGAAATTTATTTTTTTTGGTGTGCACACGTTTTGCCCCATAAGTCATTTAAAAATAAGAGATATCGCAAATCTAAGACTGGTCCTGGAGTCTACTCTCATTCAACTACCACTTGACCTGCCTAACTCAATTTTTTTTTCGGCACCCCCAAAAAATGGCAAGGTGCGCCCCTTCAATTTTCGACCCCTTATCCAAACTTTAAACGTGAGTCAAGTCTGAACGGCTAAAGCCAGAATCTCCGGCAAAGTGGTCAAAGAAAGGTAATCTTTGGGTGAATTTTTCGGCACTTCGTAAGCTCGAAAATATGGAATAGAACCAGAGATATTTACAGTTTTAGTTTTCAGAAAAGTGCCAAAACAGGCCTTCAGCCGGGCAAGTCCACAAATGACCGTCACCGATTTCCATGACATTTGGCATACTTATAGATTCGAACCCCAGGATCACGAATCCGGTCTCCGTTTCTCGAAATTCCTATTTGTTTTGTGTTTTATGGCGTGTCAAAGTCTACGACGGAAAACTTTAGACATCTCTGAGCACCACATAAGTGAGGTTAGGACAGAATTTTGAACTATTTCGTCACCTACGGAATGTAAAGAAAGCATTCGATGCAAAAATTTTGAAATTTATTTTTTTTGGTGTGCACACGTTTTGCCCCATAAGTCATTTAAAATTAAGAGATATCGCAAATCTAAGACTGGTCCTGGAGTCTACTCTCATTCAACTACCACTTGACCTGCCTAACTCAATTTTTTTTTCGGCACCCCCAAAAAATGGCAAGGTGCGCCCCTTCAATTTTCGACCCCTTGTCCAAACTTTAAACGTGAGTCAAGTCTGAACGGCTAAAGCCAGAATCTCCGGCAAAGTGGTCAAAGAAAGGTAATCTTTGGGTGAATTTTTCGGCACTTCGTAAGCTCGAAAATATGGAATAGAACCAGAGATATTTACAGTTTTAGTTTTCAGAAAAGTGCCAAAACAGGCCTTCAGCCGGGCAAGTCCACAAATGACCGTCACCGATTTCCATGACATTTGGCATACTTATAGATTCGAACCCCAGGATCACGAATCCGGTCTCCGTTTCTCGAAATTCCTATTTGTTTTGTGTTTTATGGCGTGTCAAAGTCTACGACGGAAAACTTTAGACATCTCTGAGCACCACATAAGTGAGGTTAGGACAGAATTTTGAACTACTTCGTCACCTACGGAATGTAAAGAAAGCATTCGATGCAAAAATTTTGAAATTTATTTTTTTTGGTGTGCACACGTTTTGCCCCATAAGTCATTTAAAAATAAGAGATATCGCAAATCTAAGACTGGTCCTGGAGTCTACTCTCATTCAACTACCACTTGACCTGCCTAACTCAATTTTTTTTTCGGCACCCCCAAAAAATGGCAAGGTGCGCCCCTTCAATTTTCGACCCCTTGTCCAAACTTTAAACGTGAGTCAAGTCTGAACGGCTAAAGCCAGAATCTCCGGCAAAGTGGTCAAAGAAAGGTAATCTTTGGGTGAATTTTTCGGCACTTCGTAAGCTCGAAAATATGGAATAGAACCAGAGATATTTACAGTTTTAGTTTTCAGAAAAGTGCCAAAACAGGCCTTCAGCCGGGCAAGTCCACAAATGACCGTCACCGATTTCCATGACATTTGGCATACTTATAGATTCGAACCCCAGGATCACGAATCCGGTCTCCGTTTCTCGAAATTCCTATTTGTTTTGTGTTTTATGGCGTGTCAAAGTCTACGACGGAAAACTTTAGACATCTCTGAGCACCACATAAGTGAGGTTAGGACAGAATTTTGAACTATTTCGTCACCTACGGAATGTAAAGAAAGCATTCGATGCAAAAATTTTGAAATTTATTTTTTTTGGTGTGCACACGTTTTGCCCCATAAGTCATTTAAAATTAAGAGATATCGCAAATCTAAGACTGGTCCTGGAGTCTACTCTCATTCAACTACCACTTGACCTGCCTAACTCAATTTTTTTTTCGGCACCCCCAAAAAATGGCAAGGTGCGCCCCTTCAATTTTCGACCCCTTGTCCAAACTTTAAACGTGAGTCAAGTCTGAACGGCTAAAGCCAGAATCTCCGGCAAAGTGGTCAAAGAAAGGTAATCTTTGGGTGAATTTTTCGGCACTTCGTAAGCTCGAAAATATGGAATAGAACCAGAGATATTTACAGTTTTAGTTTTCAGAAAAGTGCCAAAACAGGCCTTCAGCCGGGCAAGTCCACAAATGACCGTCACCGATTTCCATGACATTTGGCATACTTATAGATTCGAACCCCAGGATCACGAATCCGGTCTCCGTTTCTCGAAATTCCTATTTGTTTTGTGTTTTATGGCGTGTCAAAGTCTACGACGGAAAACTTTAGACATCTCTGAGCACCACATAAGTGAGGTTAGGACAGAATTTTGAACTATTTCGTCACCTACGGAATGTAAAGAAAGCATTCGATGCAAAAATTTTGAAATTTATTTTTTTTGGTGTGCACACGTTTTGCCCCATAAGTCATTTAAAAATAAGAGATATCGCAAATCTAAGACTGGTCCTGGAGTCTACTCTCATTCAACTACCACTTGACCTGCCTAACTCAATTTTTTTTTCGGCACCCCCAAAAAATGGCAAGGTGCGCCCCTTCAATTTTCGACCCCTTGTCCAAACTTTAAACGTGAGTCAAGTCTGAACGGCTAAAGCCAGAATCTCCGGCAAAGTGGTCAAAGAAAGGTAATCTTTGGGTGAATTTTTCGGCTCTTCGTAAGCTCGAAAATATGGAATAGAACCAGAGATATTTACAGTTTTAGTTTTCAGAAAAGTGCCAAAACAGGCCTTCAGCCGGGCAAGTCCACAAATGACCGTCACCGATTTCCATGACATTTGGCATACTTATAGATTCGAACCCCAGGATCACGAATCCGGTCTCCGTTTCTCGAAATTCCTATTTGTTTTGTGTTTTATGGCGTGTCAAAGTCTACGACGGAAAACTTTAGACATCTCTGAGCACCACATAAGTGAGGTTAGGACAGAATTTTGAACTATTTCGTCACCTACGGAATGTAAAGAAAGCATTCGATGCAAAAATTTTGAAATTTATTTTTTTTGGTGTGCACACGTTTTGCCCCATAAGTCATTTAAAAATAAGAGATATCGCAAATCTAAGACTGGTCCTGGGGTCTACTCTCATTCAACTACCACTTGACCTGCCTAACTCAATTTTTTTTTTCGGCACCCCCAAAAAATGGCAAGGTGCGCCCCTTCAATTTTCGAACCCTTGTCCAAACTTTAAACGTGAGTCAAGTCTGAACGGCTAAAGCCAGAATCTCCGGCAAAGTGGTCAAAGAAAGGTAATCTTTGGGTGAATTTTTCGGCACTTCGTAAGCTCGAAAATATGGAATAGAACCAGAGATATTTACAGTTTTAGTTTTCAGAAAAGTGCCAAAACAGGCCTTCAGCCGGGCAAGTCCACAAATGACCGTCACCGATTTCCATGACATTTGGCATACTTATAGATTCGAACCCCAGGATCACGAATCCGGTCTCCGTTTCTCGAAATTCCTATTTGTTTTGTGTTTTATGGCGTGTCAAAGTCTACGACGGAAAACTTTAGACATCTCTGAGCACCACATAAGTGAGGTTAGGACAGAATTTTGAACTATTTCGTCACCTACGGAATGTAAAGAAAGCATTCGATGCAAAAATTTTGAAATTTATTTTTTTTGGTGTGCACACGTTTTGCCCCATAAGTCATTTAAAAATAAGAGATATCGCAAATCTAAGACTGGTCCTGGAGTCTACTCTCATTCAACTACCACTTGACCTGCCTAACTCAATTTTTTTTTCGGCACCCCCAAAAAATGGCAAGGTGCGCCCCTTCAATTTTCGACGCCTTGTCCAAACTTTAAACGTGAGTCAAGTTTGAACGGCTAAAGCCAGAATCTCCGGCAAAGTGGTCAAAGAAAGGTAATCTTTGGGTGAATTTTTCGGCACTTCGTAAGCTCGAAAATATGGAATAGAACCAGAGATATTTACAGTTTTAGTTTTCAGAAAAGTGCCAAAACAGGCCTTCAGCCGGGCAAGTCCACAAATGACCGTCACCGATTTCCATGACATTTGGCATACTTATAGATTCGAACCCCAGGATCACGAATCCGGTCTCCGTTTCTCGAAATTCCTATTTGTTTTGTGTTTTATGGCGTGTCAAAGTCTACGACGGAAAACTTTAGACATCTCTGAGCACCACATAAGTGAGGTTAGGACAGAATTTTGAACTATTTCGTCACCTACGGAATGTAAAGAAAGCATTCGATGCAAAAATTTTGAAATTTATTTTTTTTGGTGTGCACACGTTTTGCCCCATAAGTCATTTAAAAATAAGAGATATCGCAAATCTAAGACTGGTCCTGGAGTCTACTCTCATTCAACTACCACTTGACCTGCCTAACTCAATTTTTTTTTCGGCACCCCCAAAAAATGGCAAGGTGCGCCCCTTCAATTTTCGACCCCTTGTCCAAACTTTAAACGTGAGTCAAGTCTGAACGGCTAAAGCCAGAATCTCCGGCAAAGTGGTCAAAGAAAGGTAATCTTTGGGTGAATTTTTCGGCACTTCGTAAGCTCGAAAATATGGAATAGAACCAGAGATATTTACAGTTTTAGTTTTCAGAAAAGTGCCAAAACAGGCCTTCAGCCGGGCAAGTCCACAAATGACCGTCACCGATTTCCATGACATTTGGCATACTTATAGATTCGAACCCCAGGATCACGAATCCGGTCTCCGTTTCTCGAAATTCCTATTTGTTTTGTGTTTTATGGCGTGTCAAAGTCTACGACGGAAAACTTTAGACATCTCTGAGCACCACATAAGTGAGGTTAGGACAGAATTTTGAACTACTTCGTCACCTACGGAATGTAAAGAAAGCATTCGATGCAAAAATTTTGAAATTTATTTTTTTTGGTGTGCACACGTTTTGCCCCATAAGTCATTTAAAAATAAGAGATATCGCAAATCTAAGACTGGTCCTGGGGTCTACTCTCATTCAACTACCACTTGACCTGCCTAACTCAATTTTTTTTTTCGGCACCCCCAAAAAATGGCAAGGTGCGCCCCTTCAATTTTCGAACCCTTGTCCAAACTTTAAACGTGAGTCAAGTCTGAACGGCTAAAGCCAGAATCTCCGGCAAAGTGGTCAAAGAAAGGTAATCTTTGGGTGAATTTTTCGGCACTTCGTAAGCTCGAAAATATGGAATAGAACCAGAGATATTTACAGTTTTAGTTTTCAGAAAAGTGCCAAAACAGGCCTTCAGCCGGGCAAGTCCACAAATGACCGTCACCGATTTCCATGACATTTGGCATACTTATAGATTCGAACCCCAGGATCACGAATCCGGTCTCCGTTTCTCGAAATTCCTATTTGTTTTGTGTTTTATGGCGTGTCAAAGTCTACGACGGAAAACTTTAGACATCTCTGAGCACCACATAAGTGAGGTTAGGACAGAATTTTGAACTATTTCGTCACCTACGGAATGTAAAGAAAGCATTCGATGCAAAAATTTTGAAATTTATTTTTTTTGGTGTGCACACGTTTTGCCCCATAAGTCATTTAAAAATAAGAGATATCGCAAATCTAAGACTGGTCCTGGAGTCTACTCTCATTCAACTACCACTTGACCTGCCTAACTCAATTTTTTTTTCGGCACCCCCAAAAAATGGCAAGGTGCGCCCCTTCAATTTTCGACGCCTTGTCCAAACTTTAAACGTGAGTCAAGTCTGAACGGCTAAAGCCAGAATCTCCGGCAAAGTGGTCAAAGAAAGGTAATCTTTGGGTGAATTTTTCGGCACTTCGTAAGCTCGAAAATATGGAATAGAACCAGAGATATTTACAGTTTTAGTTTTCAGAAAAGTGCCAAAACAGGCCTTCAGCCGGGCAAGTCCACAAATGACCGTCACCGATTTCCATGACATTTGGCATACTTATAGATTCGAACCCCAGGATCACGAATCCGGTCTCCGTTTCTCGAAATTCCTATTTGTTTTGTGTTTTATGGCGTGTCAAAGTCTACGACGGAAAACTTTAGACATCTCTGAGCACCACATAAGTGAGGTTAGGACAGAATTTTGAACTATTTCGTCACCTACGGAATGTAAAGAAAGCATTCGATGCAAAAATTTTGAAATTTATTTTTTTTGGTGTGCACACGTTTTGCCCCATAAGTCATTTAAAAATAAGAGATATCGCAAATCTAAGACTGGTCCTGGAGTCTACTCTCATTCAACTACCACTTGACCTGCCTAACTCAATTTTTTTTTCGGCACCCCCAAAAAATGGCAAGGTGCGCCCCTTCAATTTTCGACCCCTTGTCCAAACTTTAAACGTGAGTCAAGTCTGAACGGCTAAAGCCAGAATCTCCGGCAAAGTGGTCAAAGAAAGGTAATCTTTGGGTGAATTTTTCGGCACTTCGTAAGCTCGAAAATATGGAATAGAACCAGAGATATTTACAGTTTTAGTTTTCAGAAAAGTGCCAAAACAGGCCTTCAGCCGGGCAAGTCCACAAATGACCGTCACCGATTTCCATGACATTTGGCATACTTATAGATTCGAACCCCAGGATCACGAATCCGGTCTCCGTTTCTCGAAATTCCTATTTGTTTTGTGTTTTATGGCGTGTCAAAGTCTACGACGGAAAACTTTAGACATCTCTGAGCACCACATAAGTGAGGTTAGGACAGAATTTTGAACTATTTCGTCACCTACGGAATGTAAAGAAAGCATTCGATGCAAAAATTTTGAAATTTATTTTTTTTGGTGTGCACACGTTTTGCCCCATAAGTCATTTAAAAATAAGAGATATCGCAAATCTAAGACTGGTCCTGGAGTCTACTCTCATTCAACTACCACTTGACCTGCCTAACTCAATTTTTTTTCGGCACCCCCAAAAAATGGCAAGGTGCGCCCCTTCAATTTTCGACCCCTTGTCCAAACTTTAAACGTGAGTCAAGTCTGAACGGCTAAAGCCAGAATCTCCGGCAAAGTGGTCAAAGAAAGGTAATCTTTGGGTGAATTTTTCGGCACTTCGTAAGCTCGAAAATATGGAATAGAACCAGAGATATTTACAGTTTTAGTTTTCAGAAAAGTGCCAAAACAGGCCTTCAGCCGGGCAAGTCCACAAATGACCGTCACCGATTTCCATGACATTTGGCATACTTATAGATTCGAACCCCAGGATCACGAATCCGGTCTCCGTTTCTCGAAATTCCTATTTGTTTTGTGTTTTATGGCGTGTCAAAGTCTACGACGGAAAACTTTAGACATCTCTGAGCACCACATAAGTGAGGTTAGGACAGAATTTTGAACTATTTCGTCACCTACGGAATGTAAAGAAAGCATTCGATGCAAAAATTTTGAAATTTATTTTTTTTGGTGTGCACACGTTTTGCCCCATAAGTCATTTAAAAATAAGAGATATCGCAAATTTAAGACTGGTCCTGGAGTCTACTCTCATTCAACTACCACTTGACCTGCCTAACTCAATTTTTTTTCGGCACCCCCAAAAAATGGCAAGGTGCGCCCCTTCAATTTTCGACCCCTTGTCCAAACTTTAAACGTGAGTCAAGTCTGAACGGCTAAAGCCAGAATCTCCGGCAAAGTGGTCAAAGAAAGGTAATCTTTGGGTGAATTTTTCGGCATTTCGTAAGCTCGAAAATATGGAATAGAACCAGAGATATTTACAGTTTTAGTTTTCAGAAAAGTGCCAAAACAGGCCTTCAGCCGGGCAAGTCCACAAATGACCGTCACCGATTTCCATGACATTTGGCATACTTATAGATTCGAACCCCAGGATCACGAATCCGGTCTCCGTTTCTCGAAATTCCTATTTGTTTTGTGTTTTATGGCGTGTCAAAGTCTACGACGGAAAACTTTAGACATCTCTGAGCACCACATAAGTGAGGTTAGGACAGAATTTTGAACTATTTCGTCACCTACGGAATGTAAAGAAAGCATTCGATGCAAAAATTTTGAAATTTATTTTTTTTGGTGTGCACACGTTTTGCCCCATTAGTCATTTAAAAATAAGAGATATCGCAAATCTAAGACTGGTCCTGGAGTCTACTCTCATTCAACTACCACTTGACCTGCCTAACTCAATTTTTTTTTCGGCACCCCCAAAAAATGGCAAGGTGCGCCCCTTCAATTTTCGACCCCTTGTCCAAACTTTAAACGTGAGTCAAGTCTGAACGGCTAAAGCCAGAATCTCCGGCAAAGTGGTCAAAGAAAGGTAATCTTTGGGTGAATTTTTCGGCACTTCGTAAGCTCGAAAATATGGAATAGAACCAGAGATATTTACAGTTTTAGTTTTCAGAAAAGTGCCAAAACAGGCCTTCAGCCGGGCAAGTCCACAAATGACCGTCACCGATTTCCATGACATTTGGCATACTTATAGATTCGAACCCCAGGATCACGAATCCGGTCTCCGTTTCTCGAAATTCCTATTTGACCTGCCTAACTCAATTTTTTTTTCGGCACCCCCAAAAAATGGCAAGGTGCGCCCCTTCATTTTTCGACCCCTTGTCCAAACTTTAAACGTGAGTCAAGTCTGAACGGCTGAAGCCAGAATCTCTGGCAAAGTGGTCAAAGAAAGGTAATCTTTGGGTGAATTTTTCGGCACTTCGTAAGCTCGAAAATATGGAATAGAACCAGAGATATTTACAGTTTAAGTTTTCAGAAAAGTGCCAAAACAGGCCTTCAGCCGGGCAAGTCCACAAATGACCGTCACCGATTTCCATGACATTTGGCATACTTATAGATTCGAACCCCAGGATCACGAATCCGGTCTCCGTTTCTCGAAATTCCTATTTGTTTTGTGTTTTATGGCGTGTCAAAGTCTACGACGGAAAACTTCAGACATCTCTGAGCACCACATAAGTGAGGTTAGGACAGAATTTTGAACTATTTCGTCACCTACGGAATGTAAAGAAAGCATTCGATGCAAAAATTTGGAAATTTATTTTTTTTGGTGTGCACACGTTTTGCCCCATAAGTCATTTAAAAATAAGAGATATCGCAAATCTAAGACTGGTCCTGGAGTCTACTCTCATTCAACTACCACTTGACCTGCCTAACTCAATTTTTTTTTCGGCACCCCCAAAAAATGGCAAGGTGCTCCCCTTCAATTTTCGACCCCTTGTCCAAACTTTAAACGTGAGTCAAGTCTGAACGGCTAAAGCCAGAATCTCCGGCAAAGTGGTCAAAGAAAGGTAATCTTTGGGTGAATTTTTCGGCACTTCGTAAGCTCGAAAATATGGAATAGAACCAGAGATATTTACAGTTTTAGTTTTCAGAAAAGTGCCAAAACAGGCCTTCAGCCGGGCAAGTCCACAAATGACCGTCACCGATTTCCATGACATTTGGCATACTTATAGATTCGAACCCCAGGATCACGAATCCGGTCTCCGTTTCTCGAAATTCCTATTTGGCCTGCCTAACTCAATTATTTTTTTCGGCACCCCCAAAAAATGGCAAAGTGCGCCCCTTCAATTTTCGACCCCTTGTCCAAACTTTAAACGTGAGTCAAGTCTGAACGGCTGAAGCCAGAATCTCTGGCAAAGTGGTCAAAGAAAGGTAATCTTTGGGTGAATTTTTCGGCACTTCGTAAGCTCGAAAATATGGAATAGAACCAGAGATATTTACAGTTTTAGTTTTCAGAAAAGTGCCAAAACAGGCCTTCAGCCGGGCAAGTCCACAAATGACCGTCACCGATTTCCATGACATTTGGCATACTTATAGATTCGAACCCCAGGATCACGAATCCGGTCTCCGTTTCTCGAAATTCCTATTTGTTTTGTGTTTTATGGCGTGTCAAAGTCTACGACGGAAAACTTTAGACATCTCTGAGCACCACATAAGTGAGGTTAGGACAGAATTTTGAACTATTTCGTCACCTACGGAATGTAAAGAAAGCATTCGATGCAAAAATTTTGAAATTTATTTTTTTTGGTGTGCACACGTTTTGCCCCATAAGTCATTTAAAAATAAGAGATATCGCAAATCTAAGACTGGTCCTGGAGTCTACTCTCATTCAACTACTACTTGACCTGCCTAACTCAATTTTTTTTTCGGCACCCCCAAAAAATGGCAAGGTGCGCCCCTTCAATTTTCGACCCCTTGTCCAAACTTTAAACGTGAGTCAAGTCTGAACGGCTAAAGCCAGAATCTCCGGCAAAGTGGTCAAAGAAAGGTAATCTTTGGGTGAATTTTTCGGCACTTCGGAAGCTCGAAAATATGGAATAGAACCAGAGATATTTACAGTTTTAGTTTACAGAAAAGTGCCAAAACAGGCCTTCAGCCGGGCAAGTCCACAAATGACCGTCACCGATTTCCATGACATTTGGCATACTTATAGATTCGAACCCCAGGATCACGAATCCGGTCTCCGTTTCTCGAAATTCCTATTTGTTTTGTGTTTTATGGCGTGTCAAAGTCTACGACGGAAAACTTTAGACATCTCTGAGCACCACATAAGTGAGGTTAGGACAGAATTTTGAACTATTTCGTCACCTACGGAATGTAAAGAAAGCATTCGATGCAAAAATTTTGAAATTTATTTTTTTTGGTGTGCACACGTTTTGCCCCATAAGTCATTTAAAAATAAGAGATATCGCAAATCTAAGACTGGTCCTGGAGTCTACTCTCATTCAACTACCACTTGACCTGCCTAACTCAATTTTTTTTTCGGCACCCCCAAAAAATGGCAAGGTGCGCCCCTTCAATTTTCGACCCCTTGTCCAAACTTTAAACGTGAGTCAAGTCTGAACGGCTAAACCCAGAATCTCCGGCAAAGTGGTCAAAGAAAGGTAATCTTTGGGTGAATTTTTCGGCACTTCGTAAGCTCGAAAATATGGAATAGAACCAGAGATATTTACAGTTTTAGTTTTCAGAAAAGTGCCAAAACAGGCCTTCAGCCGGGCAAGTCCACAAATGACCGTCACCGATTTCCATGACATTTGGCATACTTATAGATTCGAACCCCAGGATCACGAATCCGGTCTCCGTTTCTCGAAATTCCTATTTGACCTGCCTAACTCAATTTTTTTTTCGGCACCCCCAAAAAATGGCAAAGTGCGCCCCTTCAATTTTCGACCCCTTGTCCAAACTTTAAACGTGAGTCAAGTCTGAACGGCTGAAGCCAGAATCTCTGGCAAAGTGGTCAAAGAAAGGTAATCTTTGGGTGAATTTTTCGGCACTTCGTAAGCTCGAAAATATGGAATAGAACCAGAGATATTTACAGTTTTAGTTTTCAGAAAAGTGCCAAAACAGGCCTTCAGCCGGGCAAGTCCACAAATGACCGTCACCGATTTCCATGACATTTGGCATACTTATAGATTCGAACCCCAGGATCACGAATCCGGTCTCCGTTTCTCGAAATTCCTATTTGTTTTGTGTTTTATGGCGTGTCAAAGTCTACGACGGAAAACTTTAGACATCTCTGAGCACCACATAAGTGAGGTTAGGACAGAATTTTGAACTATTTCGTCACCTACGGAATGTAAAGAAAGCATTCGATGCAAAAATTTTGAAATTTATTTTTTTTGGTGTGCACACGTTTTGCCCCATAAGTCATTTAAAAATAAGAGATATCGCAAATCTAAGACTGGCCCTGGAGTCTACTCTCATTCAACTACCACTTGACCTGCCTAACTCAATTTTTTTTCGGCACCCCCAAAAAATGGCAAGGTGCGCCCCTTCAATTTTCGACCCCTTGTCCAAACTTTAAACGTGAGTCAAGTCTGAACGGCTAAAGCCAGAATCTCCGGCAAAGTGGTCAAAGAAAGGTAATCTTTGGGTGAATTTTTCGGCACTTCGGAAGCTCGAAAATATGGAATAGAACCAGAGATATTTACAGTTTTAGTTTACAGAAAAGTGCCAAAACAGGCCTTCAGCCGGGCAAGTCCACAAATGACCGTCACCGATTTCCATGACATTTGGCATACTTATAGATTCGAACCCCAGGATCACGAATCCGGTCTCCGTTTCTCGAAATTCCTATTTGTTTTGTGTTTTATGGCGTGTCAAAGTCTACGACGGAAAACTTTAGACATCTCTGAGCACCACATAAGTGAGGTTAGGACAGAATTTTGAACTATTTCGTCACCTACGGAATGTAAAGAAAGCATTCGATGCAAAAATTTTGAAATTTATTTTTTTTGGTGTGCACACGTTTTGCCCCATAAGTCATTTAAAAATAAGAGATATCGCAAATCTAAGACTGGTCCTGGAGTCTACTCTCATTCAACTACCACTTGACCTGCCTAACTCAATTTTTTTTTCGGCACCCCCAAAAAATGGCAAGGTGCGCCCCTTCAATTTTCGACCCCTTGTCCAAACTTTAAACGTGAGTCAAGTCTGAACGGCTAAAGCCAGAATCTCCGGCAAAGTGGTCAAAGAAAGGTAATCTTTGGGTGAATTTTTCGGCACTTCGTAAGCTCGAAAATATGGAATAGAACCAGAGGTATTTACAGTTTTAGTTTTCAGAAAAGTGCCAAAACAGGCCTTCAGCCGGGCAAGTCCACAAATGACCGTCACCGATTTCCATGACATTTGGCATACTTATAGATTCGAACCCCAGGATCACGAATCCGGTCTCCGTTTCTCGAAATTCCTATTTGTTTTGTGTTTTATGGCGTGTCAAAGTCTACGACGGAAAACTTTAGACATCTCTGAGCACCACATAAGTGAGGTTAGGACAGAATTTTGAACTATTTCGTCACCTACGGAATGTAAAGAAAGCATTCGTTGCAAAAATTTTGAAATTTATTTTTTTTCGTGTGCACACGTTTTGCCCCATAAGTCATTTAAAAATAAGAGATATCGCAAATCTAAGACTGGTCCTGGAGTCTACTCTCATTCAACTACCACTTGACCTGCCTAACTCAATTTTTTTTCGGCACCCCCAAAAAATGGCAAGGTGCGCCCCTTCAATTTTCGACCCCTTGTCCAAACTTTAAACGTGAGTCAAGTCTGAACGGCTAAAGCCAGAATCTCCGGCAAAGTGGTCAAAGAAAGGTAATCTTTGGGTGAATTTTTCGGCACTTCGTAAGCTCGAAAATATGGAATAGAACCAGAGATATTTACAGTTTTAGTTTTCAGAAAAGTGCCAAAACAGGCCTTCAGCCGGGCAAGTCCACAAATGACCGTCACCGATTTCCATGACATTTGGCATACTTATAGATTCGAACCCCAGGATCACGAATCCGGTCTCCGTTTCTCGAAATTCCTATTTGTTTTGTGTTTTATGGCGTGTCAAAGTCTACGACGGAAAACTTTAGACATCTCTGAGCACCACATAAGTGAGGTTAGGACAGAATTTTGAACTATTTCGTCACCTACGGAATGTAAAGAAAGCATTCGATGCAAAAATTTTGAAATTTATTTTTTTTGGTGTGCACACGTTTTGCCCCATAAGTCATTTAAAAATAAGAGATATCGCAAATCTAAGACTGGTCCTGGAGTCTACTCTCATTCAACTACCACTTGACCTGCCTAACTCAATTTTTTTTTCGGCACCCCCAAAAAATGGCAAGGTGCTCCCCTTCAATTTTCGACCCCTTGTCCAAACTTTAAACGTGAGTCAAGTCTGAACGGCTAAAGCCAGAATCTCCGGCAAAGTGGTCAAAGAAAGGTAATCTTTGGGTGAATTTTTCGGCACTTCGTAAGCTCGAAAATATGGAATAGAACCAGAGATATTTACAGTTTTAGTTTTCAGAAAAGTGCCAAAACAGGCCTTCAGCCGGGCAAGTCCACAAATGACCGTCACCGATTTCCATGACATTTGGCATACTTATAGATTCGAACCCCAGGATCACGAATCCGGTCTCCGTTTCTCGAAATTCCTATTTGTTTTGTGTTTTATGGCGTGTCAAAGTCTACGACGGAAAACTTTAGACATCTCTGAGCACCACATAAGTGAGGTTAGGACAGAATTTTGAACTATTTCGTCACCTACGGAATGTAAAGAAAGCATTCGATGCAAAAATTTTGAAATTTATTTTTTTTGGTGTGCACACGTTTTGCCCCATAAGTCATTTAAAAATAAGAGATATCGCAAATCTAAGACTGGTCCTGGAGTCTACTCTCATTCAACTACCACTTGACCTGCCTAACTCAATTTTTTTTTCGGCACCCCCAAAAAATGGCAAGGTGCGCCCCTTCAATTTTCGACCCCTTGTCCAAACTTTAAACGTGAGTCAAGTCTGAACGGCTAAACCCAGAATCTCCGGCAAAGTGGTCAAAGAAAGGTAATCTTTGGGTGAATTTTTCGGCACTTCGTAAGCTCGAAAATATGGAATGGAACCAGAGATATTTACAGTTTTAGTTTTCAGAAAAGTGCCAAAACAGGCCTTCAGCCGGGCAAGTCCACAAATGACCGTCACCGATTTCCATGACATTTGGCATACTTATAGATTCGAACCCCAGGATCACGAATCCGGTCTCCGTTTCTCGAAATTCCTATTTGTTTTGTGTTTTATGGCGTGTCAAAGTCTACGACGGAAAACTTTAGACATCTCTGAGCACCACATAAGTGAGGTTAGGACAGAATTTTGAACTATTTCGTCACCTACGGAATGTAAAGAAAGCATTCGATGCAAAAATTTTGAAATTTATTTTTTTTGGTGTGCACACGTTTTGCCCCATAAGTCATTTAAAAATAAGAGATATCGCAAATCTAAGACTGGCCCTGGAGTCTACTCTCATTCAACTACCACTTGACCTGCCTAACTCAATTTTTTTTCGGCACCCCCAAAAAATGGCAAGGTGCGCCCCTTCAATTTTCGACCCCTTGTCCAAACTTTAAACGTGAGTCAAGTCTGAACGGCTAAAGCCAGAATCTCCGGCAAAGTGGTCAAAGAAAGGTAATCTTTGGGTGAATTTTTCGGCACTTCGGAAGCTCGAAAATATGGAATAGAACCAGAGATATTTACAGTTTTAGTTTACAGAAAAGTGCCAAAACAGGCCTTCAGCCGGGCAAGTCCACAAATGACCGTCACCGATTTCCATGACATTTGGCATACTTATAGATTCGAACCCCAGGATCACGAATCCGGTCTCCGTTTCTCGAAATTCCTATTTGTTTTGTGTTTTATGGCGTGTCAAAGTCTACGACGGAAAACTTTAGACATCTCTGAGCACCACATAAGTGAGGTTAGGACAGAATTTTGAACTATTTCGTCACCTACGGAATGTAAAGAAAGCATTCGATGCAAAAATTTTGAAATTTATTTTTTTTGGTGTGCACACGTTTTGCCCCATAAGTCATTTAAAAATAAGAGATATCGCAAATCTAAGACTGGTCCTGGAGTCTACTCTCATTCAACTACCACTTGACCTGCCTAACTCAATTTTTTTTTCGGCACCCCCAAAAAATGGCAAGGTGCGCCCCTTCAATTTTCGACCCCTTGTCCAAACTTTAAACGTGAGTCAAGTCTGAACGGCTAAAGCCAGAATCTCCGGCAAAGTGGTCAAAGAAAGGTAATCTTTGGGTGAATTTTTCGGCACTTCGTAAGCTCGAAAATATGGAATAGAACCAGAGATATTTACAGTTTTAGTTTTCAGAAAAGTGCCAAAACAGGCCTTCAGCCGGGCAAGTCCACAAATGACCGTCACCGATTTCCATGACATTTGGCATACTTATAGATTCGAACCCCAGGATCACGAATCCGGTCTCCGTTTCTCGAAATTCCTATTTGTTTTGTGTTTTATGGCGTGTCAAAGTCTACGACGGAAAACTTTAGACATCTCTGAGCACCACATAAGTGAGGTTAGGACAGAATTTTGAACTATTTCGTCACCTACGGAATGTAAAGAAAGCATTCGATGCAAAAATTTTGAAATTTATTTTTTTTCGTGTGCACACGTTTTGCCCCATAAGTCATTTAAAAATAAGAGATATCGCAAATCTAAGACTGGTCCTGGAGTCTACTCTCATTCAACTACCACTTGACCTGCCTAACTCAATTTTTTTTCGGCACCCCCAAAAAATGGCAAGGTGCGCCCCTTCAATTTTCGACCCCTTGTCCAAACTTTAAACGTGAGTCAAGTCTGAACGGCTAAAGCCAGAATCTCCGGCAAAGTGGTCAAAGAAAGGTAATCTTTGGGTGAATTTTTCGGCACTTCGTAAGCTCGAAAATATGGAATAGAACCAGAGATATTTACAGTTTTAGTTTTCAGAAAAGTGCCAAAACAGGCCTTCAGCCGGGCAAGTCCACAAATGACCGTCACCGATTTCCATGACATTTGGCATACTTATAGATTCGAACCCCAGGATCACGAATCCGGTCTCCGTTTCTCGAAATTCCTATTTGTTTTGTGTTTTATGGCGTGTCAAAGTCTACGACGGAAAACTTTAGACATCTCTGAGCACCACATAAGTGAGGTTAGGACAGAATTTTGAACTATTTCGTCACCTACGGAATGTAAAGAAAGCATTCGATGCAAAAATTTTGAAATTTATTTTTTTTGGTGTGCACACGTTTTGCCCCATAAGTCATTTAAAAATAAGAGATATCGCAAATCTAAGACTGGTCCTGGAGTCTACTCTCATTCAACTACCACTTGACCTGCCTAACTCAATTTTTTTTTCGGCACCCCCAAAAAATGGCAAGGTGCTCCCCTTCAATTTTCGACCCCTTGTCCAAACTTTAAACGTGAGTCAAGTCTGAACGGCTAAAGCCAGAATCTCCGGCAAAGTGGTCAAAGAAAGGTAATCTTTGGGTGAATTTTTCGGCACTTCGTAAGCTCGAAAATATGGAATAGAACCAGAGATATTTACAGTTTTAGTTTTCAGAAAAGTGCCAAAACAGGCCTTCAGCCGGGCAAGTCCACAAATGACCGTCAC
Organism: Tenodera sinensis; assembly: GCA_030765045.1. Taxonomy (NCBI): domain Eukaryota; kingdom Metazoa; phylum Arthropoda; class Insecta; order Mantodea; family Mantidae; genus Tenodera; species Tenodera sinensis. The sequence goes on from CM060961.1 coordinate 107,685,331, forward strand.
CGATTTCCATGACATTTGGCATACTTATAGATTCGAACCCCAGGATCACGAATCCGGTCTCCGTTTCTCGAAATTCCTATTTGTTTTGTGTTTTATGGCGTGTCAAAGTCTACGACGGAAAACTTTAGACATCTCTGAGCACCACATAAGTGAGGTTAGGACAGAATTTTGAACTATTTCGTCACCTACGGAATGTAAAGAAAGCATTCGATGCAAAAATTTTGAAATTTATTTTTTTTGGTGTGCACACGTTTTGCCCCATAAGTCATTTAAAAATAAGAGATATCGCAAATCTAAGACTGGTCCTGGAGTCTACTCTCATTCAACTACCACTTGACCTGCCTAACTCAATTTTTTTTTCGGCACCCCCAAAAAATGGCAAGGTGCGCCCCTTCAATTTTCGACCCCTTGTCCAAACTTTAAACGTGAGTCAAGTCTGAACGGCTAAACCCAGAATCTCCGGCAAAGTGGTCAAAGAAAGGTAATCTTTGGGTGAATTTTTCGGCACTTCGTAAGCTCGAAAATATGGAATGGAACCAGAGATATTTACAGTTTTAGTTTTCAGAAAAGTGCCAAAACAGGCCTTCAGCCGGGCAAGTCCACAAATGACCGTCACCGATTTCCATGACATTTGGCATACTTATAGATTCGAACCCCAGGATCACGAATCCGGTCTCCGTTTCTCGAAATTCCTATTTGTTTTGTGTTTTATGGCGTGTCAAAGTCTACGACGGAAAACTTTAGACATCTCTGAGCACCACATAAGTGAGGTTAGGACAGAATTTTGAACTATTTCGTCACCTACGGAATGTAAAGAAAGCATTCGATGCAAAAATTTTGAAATTTATTTTTTTTGGTGTGCACACGTTTTGCCCCATAAGTCATTTAAAAATAAGAGATATCGCAAATCTAAGACTGGCCCTGGAGTCTACTCTCATTCAACTACCACTTGACCTGCCTAACTCAATTTTTTTTCGGCACCCCCAAAAAATGGCAAGGTGCGCCCCTTCAATCTTCGACCCCTTGTCCAAACTTTAAACGTGAGTCAAGTCTGAACGGCTAAAGCCAGAATCTCCGGCAAAGTGGTCAAAGAAAGGTAATCTTTGGGTGAATTTTTCGGCACTTCGGAAGCTCGAAAATATGGAATAGAACCAGAGATATTTACAGTTTTAGTTTACAGAAAAGTGCCAAAACAGGCCTTCAGCCGGGCAAGTCCACAAATGACCGTCACCGATTTCCATGACATTTGGCATACTTATAGATTCGAACCCCAGGATCACGAATCCGGTCTCCGTTTCTCGAAATTCCTATTTGTTTTGTGTTTTATGGCGTGTCAAAGTCTACGACGGAAAACTTTAGACATCTCTGAGCACCACATAAGTGAGGTTAGGACAGAATTTTGAACTATTTCGTCACCTACGGAATGTAAAGAAAGCATTCGATGCAAAAATTTTGAAATTTATTTTTTTTGGTGTGCACACGTTTTGCCCCATAAGTCATTTAAAAATAAGAGATATCGCAAATCTAAGACTGGTCCTGGAGTCTACTCTCATTCAACTACCACTTGACCTGCCTAACTCAATTTTTTTTTCGGCACCCCCAAAAAATGGCAAGGTGCGCCCCTTCAATTTTCGACCCCTTGTCCAAACTTTAAACGTGAGTCAAGTCTGAACGGCTAAAGCCAGAATCTCCGGCAAAGTGGTCAAAGAAAGGTAATCTTTGGGTAAATTTTTCGGCACTTCGTAAGCTCGAAAATATGGAATAGAACCAGAGATATTTACAGTTTTAGTTTTCAGAAAAGTGCCAAAACAGGCCTTCAGCCGGGCAAGTCCACAAATGACCGTCACCGATTTCCATGACATTTGGCATACTTATAGATTCGAACCCCAGGATCACGAATCCGGTCTCCGTTTCTCGAAATTCCTATTTGACTTGCCTAACTCAATTTTTTTTTCGGCACCCCCAAAAAATGGCAAGGTGCGCCCCTTCAATTTTCGACCCCTTGTCCAAACTTTAAACGTGAGTCAAGTCTGAACGGCTGAAGCCAGAATCTCTGGCAAAGTGGTCAAAGAAAGGTAATCTTTGGGTGAATTTTTCGGCACTTCGTAAGCTCGAAAATATGGAATAGAACCAGAGATATTTACAGTTTTAGTTTTCAGAAAAGTGCCAAAACAGGCCTTCAGCCGGGCAAGTCCACAAATGACCGTCACCGATTTCCATGACATTTGGCATACTTATAGATTCGAACCCCAGGATCACGAATCCGGTCTCCGTTTCTCGAAATTCCTATTTGTTTTGTGTCTTATGGCGTGTCAAAGTCTACGACGGAAAACTTTAGACATCTCTGAGCACCACATAAGTGAGGTTAGGACAGAATTTTGAACTATTTCGTCACCTACGGAATGTAAAGAAAGCATTCGATGCAAAAATTTTGAAATTTATTTTTTTTGGTGTGCACACGTTTTGCCCCATAAGTCATTTAAAAATAAGAGATATCGCAAATCTAAGACTGGTCCTGGAGTCTACTCTCATTCAACTACCACTTGACCTGCCTAACTCAATTTTTTTTTCGGCACCCCCAAAAAATGGCAAGGTGCGCCCCTTCAATTTTCGACCTCTTGTCCAAACTTTAAACGTGAGTCAAGTCTGAACGGCTAAACCCAGAATCTCCGGCAAAGTGGTCAAAGAAAGGTAATCTTTGGGTGAATTTTTCGGCACTTCGTAAGCTCGAAAATATGGAATAGAACCAGAGATATTTACAGTTTTAGTTTTCAGAAAAGTGCCAAAACAGGCCTTCAGCCGGGCAAGTCCACAAATGACCGTCACCGATTTCCATGACATTTGGCATACTTATAGATTCGAACCCCAGGATCACGAATCCGGTCTCCGTTTCTCGAAATTCCTATTTGACCTGCCTAACTCAATTTTTTTTTCGGCACCCCCAAAAAATGGCAAAGTGCGCCCCTTCAATTTTCGACCCCTTGTCCAAACTTTAAACGTGAGTCAAGTCTGAACGGCTAAAGCCAGAATCTCCGGCAAAGTGGTCAAAGAAAGGTAATCTTTGGGTGAATTTTTCGGCACTTCGGAAGCTCGAAAATATGGAATAGAACCAGAGATATTTACAGTTTTAGTTTACAGAAAAGTGCCAAAACAGGCCTTCAGCCGGGCAAGTCCACAAATGACCGTCACCGATTTCCATGACATTTGGCATACTTATAGATTCGAACCCCAGGATCACGAATCCGGTCTCCGTTTCTCGAAATTCCTATTTGTTTTGTGTTTTATGGCGTGTCAAAGTCTACGACGGAAAACTTTAGACATCTCTGAGCACCACATAAGTGAGGTCAGGACAGAATTTTGAACTATTTCGTCACCTACGGAATGTAAAGAAAGCATTCGATGCAAAAATTTTGAAATTTATTTTTTTTGGTGTGCACACGTTTTGCCCCATAAGTCATTTAAAAATAAGAGATATCGCAAATCTAAGACTGGTCCTGGAGTCTACTCTCATTCAACTACCACTTGACCTGCCTAACTCAATTTTTTTTCGGCACCCCCAAAAAATGGCAAGGTGCGCCCCTTCAATTTTCGACCCCTTGTCCAAACTTTAAACGTGAGTCAAGTCTGAACGGCTAAAGCCAGAATCTCCGGCAAAGTGGTCAAAGAAAGGTAATCTTTGGGTGAATTTTTCGGCACTTCGGAAGCTCGAAAATATGGAATAGAACCAGAGATATTTACAGTTTTAGTTTACAGAAAAGTGCCAAAACAGGCCTTCAGCCGGGCAAGTCCACAAATGACCGTCACCGATTTCCATGACATTTGGCATACTTATAGATTCGAACCCCAGGATCACGAATCCGGTCTCCGTTTCTCGAAATTCCTATTTGTTTTGTGTTTTATGGCGTGTCAAAGTCTACGACGGAAAACTTTAGACATCTCTGAGCACCACATAAGTGAGGTCAGGACAGAATTTTGAACTATTTCGTCACCTACGGAATGTAAAGAAAGCATTCGATGCAAAAATTTTGAAATTTATTTTTTTTTGGTGTGCACACGTTTTGCCCCATAAGTCATTTAAAAATAAGAGATATCGCAAATCTAAGACTGGTCCTGGAGTCTACTCTCATTCAACTACCACTTGACCTGCCTAACTCAATTTTTTTTTCGGCACCCCCAAAAAATGGCAAGGTGCGCCCCTTCAATTTTCGACCCCTTGTCCAAACTTTAAACGTGAGTCAAGTCTGAACGGCTAAAGCCAGAATCTCCGGCAAAGTGGTCAAAGAAAGGTAATCTTTGGGTAAATTTTTCGGCACTTCGTAAGCTCGAAAATATGGAATAGAACCAGAGATATTTACAGTTTTAGTTTTCAGAAAAGTGCCAAAACAGGCCTTCAGCCGGGCAAGTCCACAAATGACCGTCACCGATTTCCATGACATTTGGCATACTTATAGATTCGAACCCCAGGATCACGAATCCGGTCTCCGTTTCTCGAAATTCCTATTTGACTTGCCTAACTCAATTTTTTTTTCGGCACCCCCAAAAAATGGCAAGGTGCGCCCCTTCAATTTTCGACCCCTTGTCCAAACTTTAAACGTGAGTCAAGTCTGAACGGCTGAAGCCAGAATCTCTGGCAAAGTGGTCAAAGAAAGGTAATCTTTGGGTGAATTTTTCGGCACTTCGTAAGCTCGAAAATATGGAATAGAACCAGAGATATTTACAGTTTTAGTTTTCAGAAAAGTGCCAAAACAGGCCTTCAGCCGGGCAAGTCCACAAATGACCGTCACCGATTTCCATGACATTTGGCATACTTATAGATTCGAACCCCAGGATCACGAATCCGGTCTTCGTTTCTCGAAATTCCTATTTGTTTTGTGTTTTATGGCGTGTCAAAGTCTACGACGGAAAACTTTAGACATCTCGGAGCACCACATAAGTGAGGTTAGGACAGAATTTTGAACTATTTCGTCACCTAGGGAATGTAAAGAAAGCATTCGATGCAAAAATTTTGAAATTTATTTTTTTTGGTGTGCACACGTTTTGCCCCATAAGTCATTTAAAAATAAGAGATATCGCAAATCTAAGACTGGTCCTGGAGTCTACTCTCATTCAACTACCACTTGACCTGCCTAACTCAATTTTTTTTCGGCACCCCCAAAAATATGGCAAGGTGCGCCCCTTCAATTTTCGACCCCTTGTCCAAACTTTAAACGTGAGTCAAGTCTGAACGGCTAAAGCCAGAATCTCCGGCAAAGTGGTCAAAGAAAGGTAATCTTTGGGTGAATTTTTCGGCACTTCGTAAGCTCGAAAATATGGAATAGAACCAGAGATATTTACAGTTTTAGTTTTCAGAAAAGTGCCAAAACAGGCCTTCAGCCGGGCAAGTCCACAAATGACCGTCACCGATTTCCATGACATTTGGCATACTTATAGATTCGAACCCCAGGATCACGAATCCGGTCTCCGTTTCTCGAAATTCCTATTTGTTTTGTGTTTTATGGCGTGTCAAAGTCTACGACGGAAAACTTTAGACATCTCTGAGCACCACATAAGTGAGGTTAGGACAGAATTTTGAACTATTTCGTCACCTACGGAATGTAAAGAAAGCATTCGATGCAAAAATTTTGAAATTTATTTTTTTTGGTGTGCAGGCGTTTTGCCCCATAAGTCATTTAAAAATAAGAGATATCGCAAATCTAAGACTGGTCCTGGAGTCTACTCTCATTCAACTACCACTTGACCTGCCTAACTCAATTTTTTTTTTCGGCACCCCCAAAAAATGGCAAGGTGCGCCCCTTCAATTTTCGACCCCTTGTCCAAACTTTAAACGTGAGTCAAGTCTGAACGGCTAAAGCCAGAATCTCCGGCAAAGTGGTCAAAGAAAGGTAATCTTTGGGTGAATTTTTCGGCACTTCGTAAGCTCGAAAATATGGAATAGAACCAGAGATATTTACAGTTTTAGTTTTCAGAAAAGTGCCATAACAGGCCTTCAGGCGGGCAAGTCCACAAATGACCGTCACCGATTTCCATGACATTTGGCATACTTATAGATTCGAACCCCAGGATCACGAATCCGGTCTCCGTTTCTCGAAATTCCTATTTGACCTGCCTAACTCAATTTTTTTTTCGGCACCCCCAAAAAATGGCAAGGTGCGCCCCTTCAATTTTCGACCCCTTGTCCAAACTTTAAACGTGAGTCAAGTCTGAACGGCTGAAGCCAGAATCTCTGGCAAAGTGGTCAAAGAAAGGTAATCTTTGGGTGAATTTTTCGGCACTTCGTAAGCTCGAAAATATGGAATAGAACCAGAGATATTTACAGTTTTAGTTTTCAGAAAAGTGCCAAAACAGGCCTTCAGCCGGGCAAGTCCACAAATGACCGTCACCGATTTCCATGACATTTGGCATACTTATAGATTCGAACCCCAGGATCACGAATCCGGTCTTCGTTTCTCGAAATTCCTATTTGTTTTGTGTTTTATGGCGTGTCAAAGTCTACGACGGAAAACTTTAGACATCTCTGAGCACCACATAAGTGAGGTCAGGACAGAATTTTGAACTATTTCGTCACCTACGGAATGTAAAGAAAGCATTCGATGCAAAAATTTTGAAATTTATTTTTTTTGGTGTGCACACGTTTTGCCCCATAAGTCATTTAAAAATAAGAGATATCGCAAATCTAAGACTGGTCCTGGAGTCTACTCTCATTCAACTACCACTTGACCTGCCTAACTCAATTTTTTTTTCGGCACCCCCAAAAAATGGCAAGGTGCGCCCCTTCAATTTTCGACCCCTTGTCCAAACTTTAAACGTGAGTCAAGTCTGAACGGCTAAAGCCAGAATCTCCGGCAAAGTGGTCAAAGAAAGGTAATCTTTGGGTAAATTTTTCGGCACTTCGTAAGCTCGAAAATATGGAATAGAACCAGAGATATTTACAGTTTTAGTTTTCAGAAAAGTGCCAAAACAGGCCTTCAGCCGGGCAAGTCCACAAATGACCGTCACCGATTTCCATGACATTTGGCATACTTATAGATTCGAACCCCAGGATCACGAATCCGGTCTCCGTTTCTCGAAATTCCTATTTGACTTGCCTAACTCAATTTTTTTTTCGGCACCCCCAAAAAATGGCAAGGTGCGCCCCTTCAATTTTCGACCCCTTGTCCAAACTTTAAACGTGAGTCAAGTCTGAACGGCTGAAGCCAGAATCTCTGGCAAAGTGGTCAAAGAAAGGTAATCTTTGGGTGAATTTTTCGGCACTTCGTAAGCTCGAAAATATGGAATAGAACCAGAGATATTTACAGTTTTAGTTTTCAGAAAAGTGCCAAAACAGGCCTTCAGCCGGGCAAGTCCACAAATGACCGTCACCGATTTCCATGACATTTGGCATACTTATAGATTCGAACCCCAGGATCACGAATCCGGTCTTCGTTTCTCGAAATTCCTATTTGTTTTGTGTTTTATGGCGTGTCAAAGTCTACGACGGAAAACTTTAGACATCTCGGAGCACCACATAAGTGAGGTTAGGACAGAATTTTGAACTATTTCGTCACCTAGGGAATGTAAAGAAAGCATTCGATGCAAAAATTTTGAAATTTATTTTTTTTGGTGTGCACACGTTTTGCCCCATAAGTCATTTAAAAATAAGAGATATCGCAAATCTAAGACTGGTCCTGGAGTCTACTCTCATTCAACTACCACTTGACCTGCCTAACTCAATTTTTTTTCGGCACCCCCAAAAATATGGCAAGGTGCGCCCCTTCAATTTTCGACCCCTTGTCCAAACTTTAAACGTGAGTCAAGTCTGAACGGCTAAAGCCAGAATCTCCGGCAAAGTGGTCAAAGAAAGGTAATCTTTGGGTGAATTTTTCGGCACTTCGTAAGCTCGAAAATATGGAATAGAACCAGAGATATTTACAGTTTTAGTTTTCAGAAAAGTGCCAAAACAGGCCTTCAGCCGGGCAAGTCCACAAATGACCGTCACCGATTTCCATGACATTTGGCATACTTATAGATTCGAACCCCAGGATCACGAATCCGGTCTCCGTTTCTCGAAATTCCTATTTGTTTTGTGTTTTATGGCGTGTCAAAGTCTACGACGGAAAACTTTAGACATCTCTGAGCACCACATAAGTGAGGTTAGGACAGAATTTTGAACTATTTCGTCACCTACGGAATGTAAAGAAAGCATTCGATGCAAAAATTTTGAAATTTATTTTTTTTGGTGTGCACACGTTTTGCCCCATAAGTCATTTAAAAATAAGAGATATCGCAAATCTAAGACTGGTCCTGGAGTCTACTCTCATTCAACTACCACTTGACCTGCCTAACTCAATTTTTTTTTTCGGCACCCCCAAAAAATGGCAAGGTGCGCCCCTTCAATTTTCGACCCCTTGTCCAAACTTTAAACGTGAGTCAAGTCTGAACGGCTAAAGCCAGAATCTCCGGCAAAGTGGTCAAAGAAAGGTAATCTTTGGGTGAATTTTTCGGCACTTCGTAAGCTCGAAAATATGGAATAGAACCAGAGATATTTACAGTTTTAGTTTTCAGAAAAGTGCCATAACAGGCCTTCAGGCGGGCAAGTCCACAAATGACCGTCACCGATTTCCATGACATTTGGCATACTTATAGATTCGAACCCCAGGATCACGAATCCGGTCTCCGTTTCTCGAAATTCCTATTTGACCTGCCTAACTCAATTTTTTTTTCGGCACCCCCAAAAAATGGCAAGGTGCGCCCCTTCAATTTTCGACCCCTTGTCCAAACTTTAAACGTGAGTCAAGTCTGAACGGCTGAAGCCAGAATCTCTGGCAAAGTGGTCAAAGAAAGGTAATCTCTGGGTGAATTTTTCGGCACTTCGTAAGCTCGAAAATATGGAATAGAACCAGAGATATTTACAGTTTTAGTTTTCAGAAAAGTGCCAAAACAGGCCTTCAGCCGGGCAAGTCCACAAATGACCGTCACCGATTTCCATGACATTTGGCATACTTATAGATTCGAACCCCAGGATCACGAATCCGGTCTTCGTTTCTCGAAATTCCTATTTGTTTTGTGTTTTATGGCGTGTCAAAGTCTACGACGGAAAACTTTAGACATCTCGGAGCACCACATAAGTGAGGTTAGGACAGAATTTTGAACTATTTCGTCACCTAGGGAATGTAAAGAAAGCATTCGATGCAAAAATTTTGAAATTTATTTTTTTTGGTGTGCACACGTTTTGCCCCATAAGTCATTTAAAAATAAGAGATATCGCAAATCTAAGACTGGTCCTGGAGTCTACTCTCATTCAACTACCACTTGACCTGCCTAACTCAATTTTTTTTCGGCACCCCCAAAAATATGGCAAGGTGCGCCCCTTCAATTTTCGACCCCTTGTCCAAACTTTAAACGTGAGTCAAGTCTGAACGGCTAAAGCCAGAATCTCCGGCAAAGTGGTCAAAGAAAGGTAATCTTTGGGTGAATTTTTCGGCACTTCGTAAGCTCGAAAATATGGAATAGAACCAGAGATATTTACAGTTTTAGTTTTCAGAAAAGTGCCAAAACAGGCCTTCAGCCGGGCAAGTCCACAAATGACCGTCACCGATTTCCATGACATTTGGCATACTTATAGATTCGAACCCCAGGATCACGAATCCGGTCTCCGTTTCTCGAAATTCCTATTTGTTTTGTGTTTTATGGCGTGTCAAAGTCTACGACGGAAAACTTTAGACATCTCTGAGCACCACATAAGTGAGGTTAGGACAGAATTTTGAACTATTTCGTCACCTACGGAATGTAAAGAAAGCATTCGATGCAAAAATTTTGAAATTTATTTTTTTTGGTGTGCAGACGTTTTGCCCCATAAGTCATTTAAAAATAAGAGATATCGCAAATCTAAGACTGGTCCTGGAGTCTACTCTCATTCAACTACCACTTGACCTGCCTAACTCAATTTTTTTTTTCGGCACCCCCAAAAAATGGCAAGGTGCGCCCCTTCAATTTTCGACCCCTTGTCCAAACTTTAAACGTGAGTCAAGTCTGAACGGCTAAAGCCAGAATCTCCGGCAAAGTGGTCAAAGAAAGGTAATCTTTGGGTGAATTTTTCGGCACTTCGTAAGCTCGAAAATATGGAATAGAACCAGAGATATTTACAGTTTTAGTTTTCAGAAAAGTGCCATAACAGGCCTTCAGGCGGGCAAGTCCACAAATGACCGTCACCGATTTCCATGACATTTGGCATACTTATAGATTCGAACCCCAGGATCACGAATCCGGTCTCCGTTTCTCGAAATTCCTATTTGACCTGCCTAACTCAATTTTTTTTTCGGCACCCCCAAAAAATGGCAAGGTGCGCCCCTTCAATTTTCGACCCCTTGTCCAAACTTTAAACGTGAGTCAAGTCTGAACGGCTGAAGCCAGAATCTCTGGCAAAGTGGTCAAAGAAAGGTAATCTTTGGGTGAATTTTTCGGCACTTCGTAAGCTCGAAAATATGGAATAGAACCAGAGATATTTACAGTTTTAGTTTTCAGAAAAGTGCCAAAACAGGCCTTCAGCCGGGCAAGTCCACAAATGACCGTCACCGATTTCCATGACATTTGGCATACTTATAGATTCGAACCCCAGGATCACGAATCCGGTCTCCGTTTCTCGAAATTCCTATTTGTTTTGTGTTTTATGGCGTGTCAAAGTCTACGACGGAAAACTTTAGACATCTCTGAGCACCACATAAGTGAGGTTAGGACAGAATTTTGAACTATTTCGTCACCTACGGAATGTAAAGAAAGCATTCGATGCAAAAATTTTGAAATTTATTTTTTTTGGTGTGCACACGTTTTGCCCCATAAGTCATTTAAAAATAAGAGATATCGCAAATCTAAGACTGGTCCTGGAGTCTACTCTCATTCAACTACCACTTGACCTGCCTAACTCAATTTTTTTTTTCGGCACCCCCAAAAAATGGCAAGGTGCGCGCCCCTTCAATTTTCGACCCCTTGTCCAAACTTTAAACGTGAGTCAAGTCTGAACGGCTAAAGCCAGAATCTCCGGCAAAGTGGTCAAAGAAAGGTAATCTTTGGGTGAATTTTTCGGCACTTCGTAAGCTCGAAAATATGGAATAGAACCAGAGATATTTACAGTTTTAGTTTTCAGAAAAGTGCCAAAACAGGCCTTCAGCCGGGCAAGTCCACAAATGACCGTCACCGATTTCCATGACATTTGGCATACTTATAGATTCGAACCCCAGGATCACGAATCCGGTCTCCGTTTCTCGAAATTCCTATTTGTTTTGTGTTTTATGGCGTGTCAAAGTCTACGACGGAAAACTTTAGACATCTCTGAGCACCACATAAGTGAGGTTAGGACAGAATTTTGAACTATTTCGTCACCTACGGAATGTAAAGAAAGCATTCGATGCAAAAATTTTGAAATTTATTTTTTTTGGTGTGCACACGTTTTGCCCCATAAGTCATTTAAAAATAAGAGATATCGCAAATCTAAGACTGGTCCTGGAGTCTACTCTCATTCAACTACCACTTGACCTGCCTAACTCAATTTTTTTTTTCGGCACCCCCAAAAAATGGCAAGGTGCGCCCCTTCAATTTTCGACCCCTTGTCCAAACTTTAAACGTGAGTCAAGTCTGAACGGCTAAAGCCAGAATCTCCGGCAAAGTGGTCAAAGAAAGGTAATCTTTGGGTGAATTTTTCGGCACTTCGTAAGCTCGAAAATATGGAATAAAACCAGAGATATTTACAGTTTTAGTTTTCAGAAAAGTGCCAAAACAGGCCTTCAGCCGGGCAAGTCCACAAATGACCGTCACCGATTTCCATGACATTTGGCATACTTATAGATTCGAACCCCAGGATCACGAATCCGGTCTCCGTTTCTCGAAATTCCTATTTGTTTTGTGTTTTATGGCGTGTCAAAGTCTACGACGGAAAACTTTAGACATCTCTGAGCACCACATAAGTGAGGTTAGGACAGAATTTTGAACTATTTCGTCACCTACGGAATGTAAAGAAAGCATTCGATGCAAAAATTTTGAAATTTATTTTTTTTGGTGTGCACACGTCATTTAAAAATAAGAGATATCGCAAATCTAAGACTGGTCCTGGAGTCTACTCTCATTCAACTACCACTTGACCTGCCTAACTCAATTTTTTTTTTCGGCACCCCCAAAAAATGGCAAGGTGCGCCCCTTCAATTTTCGACCCCTTGTCCAAACTTTAAACGTGAGTCAAGTCTGAACGGCTAAAGCCAGAATCTCCGGCAAAGTGGTCAAAGAAAGGTAATCTTTGGGTGAATTTTTCGGCACTTCGTAAGCTCGAAAATATGGAATAGAACCAGAGATATTTACAGTTTTAGTTTTCAGAAAAGTGCCAAAACAGGTCTTCAGCCGGGCAAGTCCACAAATGACCGTCACCGATTTCCATGACATTTGGCATACTTATAGATTCGAACCCCAGGATCACGAATCCGGTCTCCGTTTCTCGAAATTCCTATTTGTTTTGTGTTTTATGGCGTGTCAAAGTCTACGACGGAAAACTTTAGACATCTCTGAGCACCACATAAGTGAGGTTAGGACAGAATTTTGAACTATTTCGTCACCTACGGAATGTAAAGAAAGCATTCGATGCAAAAATTTTGAAATTTATTTTTTTTGGTGTGCACACGTTTTGCCCCATAAGTCATTTAAAAATAAGAGATATCGCAAATCTAAGACTGGTCCTGGAGTCTACTCTCATTCAACTACCACTTGACCTGCCTAACTCAATTTTTTTTTCGGCACCCCCAAAAAATGGCAAGGTGCGCCCCTTCAATTTTCGACCCCTTGTCCAAACTTTAAACGTGAGTCAAGTCTGAACGGCTAAAGCCAGAATCTCCGGCAAAGTGGTCAAAGAAAGGTAATCTTTGGGTGAATTTTTCGGCACTTCGTAAGCTCGAAAATATGGAATAGAACCAGAGATATTTACAGTTTTAGTTTTCAGAAAAGTGCCAAAACAGGCCTTCAGCCGGGCAAGTCCACAAATGACCGTCACCGATTTCCATGACATTTGGCATACTTATAGATTCGAACCCCAGGATCACGAATCCGGTCTCCGTTTCTCGAAATTCCTATTTGTTTTGTGTTTTATGGCGTGTCAAAGTCTACGACGGAAAACTTTAGACATCTCTGAGCACCACGTAAGTGAGGTTAGGACAGAATTTTGAACTATTTCGTCACCTACGGAATGTAAAGAAAGCATTCGATGCAAAAATTTTGAAATTTATTTTTTTTGGTGTGCACACGTCATTTAAAAATAAGAGATATCGCAAATCTAAGACTGGTCCTGGAGTCTACTCTCATTCAACTACCACTTGACCTGCCTAACTCAATTTTTTTTTCGGCACCCCCAAAAAATGGCAAGGTGCGCCCCTTCAATTTTCGACCCCTTGTCCAAACTTTAAACGTGAGTCAAGTCTGAACGGCTAAAGCCAGAATCTCCGGCAAAGTGGTCAAAGAAAGGTAATCTTTGGGTGAATTTTTCGGCACTTCGTAAGCTCGAAAATATGGAATAGAACCAGAGATATTTACAGTTTTAGTTTTCAGAAAAGTGCCAAAACAGGCCTTCAGCCGGGCAAGTCCACAAATGACCGTCACCGATTTCCATGACATTTGGCATACTTATAGATTCGAACCCCAGGATCACGAATCCGGTCTCCGTTTCTCGAAATTCCTATTTGACCTGCCTAACTCAATTTTTTTTTCGGCACCCCCAAAAAATGGCAAGGTGCGCCCCTTCAATTTTCGACCCCTTGTCCAAACTTTAAACGTGAGTCAAGTCTGAACGGCTAAAGCCAGAATCTCCGGCAAAGTGGTCAAAGAAAGGTAATCTTTGGGTGAATTTTTCGGCACTTCGTAAGCTCGAAAATATGGAATAGAACCAGAGATATTTACAGTTTTAGTTTTCAGAAAAGTGCCAAAACAGGTCTTCAGCCGGGCGAGTCCACAAATGACCGTCACCGATTTCCATGACATTTGGCATACTTATAGATTCGAACCCCAGGATCACGAATCCGGTCTCCGTTTCTCGAAATTCCTATTTGTTTTGTGTTTTATGGCGTGTCAAAGTCTACGACGGAAAACTTTAGACATCTCTGAGCACCACATAAGTGAGGTTAGGACAGAATTTTGAACTATTTCGTCACCTACGGAATGTAAAGAAAGCATTCGATGCAAAAATTTTGAAATTTATTTTTTTTGGTGTGCACACGTTTTGCCCCATAAGTCATTTAAAAATAAGAGATATCGCAAATCTAAGACTGGTCCTGGAGTCTACTCTCATTCAACTACCACTTGACCTGCCTAACTCAATTTTTTTTTCGGCACCCCCAAAAAATGGCGAGGTGCGCCCCTTCAATTTTCGACCCCTTGTCCAAACTTTAAACGTGAGTCAAGTCTGAACGGCTAAAGCCAGAATCTCCGGCAAAGTGGTCAAAGAAAGGTAATCTTTGGGTGAATTTTTCGGCACTTCGTAAGCTCGAAAATATGGAATAGAACCAGAGATATTTACAGTTTTAGTTTTCAGAAAAGTGCCAAAACAGGCCTTCAGCCGGGCAAGTCCACAAATGACCGTCACCGATTTCCATGACATTTGGCATACTTATAGATTCGAACCCCAGGATCACGAATCCGGTCTCCGTTTCTCGAAATTCCTATTTGTTTTGTGTTTTATGGCGTGTCAAAGTCTACGACGGAAAACTTTAGACATCTCTGAGCACCACGTAAGTGAGGTTAGGACAGAATTTTGAACTATTTCGTCACCTACGGAATGTAAAGAAAGCATTCGATGCAAAAATTTTGAAATTTATTTTTTTTGGTGTGCACACGTCATTTAAAAATAAGAGATATCGCAAATCTAAGACTGGTCCTGGAGTCTACTCTCATTCAACTACCACTTGACCTGCCTAACTCAATTTTTTTTTCGGCACCCCCAAAAAATGGCAAGGTGCGCCCCTTCAATTTTCGACCCCTTGTCCAAACTTTAAACGTGAGTCAAGTCTGAACGGCTAAAGCCAGAATCTCCGGCAAAGTGGTCAAAGAAAGGTAATCTTTGGGTGAATTTTTCGGCACTTCGTAAGCTCGAAAATATGGAATAGAACCAGAGATATTTACAGTTTTAGTTTTCAGAAAAGTGCCAAAACAGGCCTTCAGCCGGGCAAGTCCACAAATGACCGTCACCGATTTCCATGACATTTGGCATACTTATAGATTCGAACCCCAGGATCACGAATCCGGTCTCCGTTTCTCGAAATTCCTATTTGACCTGCCTAACTCAATTTTTTTTTCGGCACCCCCAAAAAATGGCAAGGTGCGCCCCTTCAATTTTCGACCCCTTGTCCAAACTTTAAACGTGAGTCAAGTCTGAACGGCTAAAGCCAGAATCTCCGGCAAAGTGGTCAAAGAAAGGTAATCTTTGGGTGAATTTTTCGGCACTTCGTAAGCTCGAAAATATGGAATAGAACCAGAGATATTTACAGTTTTAGTTTTCAGAAAAGTGCCAAAACAGGCCTTCAGCCGGGCAAGTCCACAAATGACCGTCACCGATTTCCATGACATTTGGCATACTTATAGATTCGAACCCCAGGATCACGAATCCGGTCTCCGTTTCTCGAAATTCCTATTTGTTTTGTGTTTTATGGCGTGTCAAAGTCTACGACGGAAAACTTTAGACATCTCTGAGCACCACGTAAGTGAGGTTAGGACAGAATTTTGAACTATTTCGTCACCTACGGAATGTAAAGAAAGCATTCGATGCAAAAATTTTGAAATTTATTTTTTTTGGTGTGCACACGTCATTTAAAAATAAGAGATATCGCAAATCTAAGACTGGTCCTGGAGTCTACTCTCATTCAACTACCACTTGACCTGCCTAACTCAATTTTTTTTTCGGCACCCCCAAAAAATGGCAAGGTGCGCCCCTTCAATTTTCGACCCCTTGTCCAAACTTTAAACGTGAGTCAAGTCTGAACGGCTAAAGCCAGAATCTCCGGCAAAGTGGTCAAAGAAAGGTAATCTTTGGGTGAATTTTTCGGCACTTCGTAAGCTCGAAAATATGGAATAGAACCAGAGATATTTACAGTTTTAGTTTTCAGAAAAGTGCCAAAACAGGCCTTCAGCCGGGCAAGTCCACAAATGACCGTCACCGATTTCCATGACATTTGGCATACTTATAGATTCGAACCCCAGGATCACGAATCCGGTCTCCGTTTCTCGAAATTCCTATTTGACCTGCCTAACTCAATTTTTTTTTCGGCACCCCCAAAAAATGGCAAGGTGCGCCCCTTCAATTTTCGACCCCTTGTCCAA
Source organism: Tenodera sinensis (assembly GCA_030765045.1). Lineage (NCBI taxonomy): Eukaryota > Metazoa > Arthropoda > Insecta > Mantodea > Mantidae > Tenodera > Tenodera sinensis. The sequence goes on from CM060961.1 coordinate 107,701,648, forward strand.
ACTTTAAACGTGAGTCAAGTCTGAACGGCTAAAGCCAGAATCTCCGGCAAAGTGGTCAAAGAAAGGTAATCTTTGGGTGAATTTTTCGGCACTTCGTAAGCTCGAAAATATGGAATAGAACCAGAGATATTTACAGTTTTAGTTTTCAGAAAAGTGCCAAAACAGGCCTTCAGCCGGGCAAGTCCACAAATGACCGTCACCGATTTCCATGACATTTGGCATACTTATAGATTCGAACCCCAGGATCACGAATCCGGTCTCCGTTTCTCGAAATTCCTATTTGTTTTGTGTTTTATGGCGTGTCAAAGTCTACGACGGAAAACTTTAGACATCTCTGAGCACCACATAAGTGAGGTTAGGACAGAATTTTGAACTATTTCGTCACCTACGGAATGTAAAGGAAGCATTCGATGCAAAAATTTTGAAATTTATTTTTTTTGGTGTGCACACGTTTTGCCCCATAAGTCATTTAAAAATAAGAGATATCGCAAATCTAAGACTGGTCCTGGAGTCTACTCTCATTCAACTACCACTTGACCTGCCTAACTCAATTTTTTTTTCGGCACCCCCAAAAAATGGCAAGGTGCGCCCCTTCAATTTTCGACCCCTTGTCCAAACTTTAAACGTGAGTCAAGTCTGAACGGCTAAAGCCAGAATCTCCGGCAAAGTGGTCAAAGAAAGGTAATCTTTGGGTGAATTTTTCGGCACTTCGTAAGCTCGAAAATATGGAATAGATCCAGAGATATTTACAGTTTTAGTTTTCAGAAAAGTGCCAAAACAGGCCTTCAGCCGGGCAAGTCCACAAATGACCGTCACCGATTTCCGTGACATTTGGCATACTTATAGATTCGAACCCCAGGATCACGAATCCGGTCTCCGTTTCTCGAAATTCCTATTTGACCTGCCTAACTCAATTTTTTTTTCGGCACCCCCAAAAAATGGCAAGGTGCGCCCCTTCAATTTTCGACCCCTTGTCCAAACTTTAAACGTGAGTCAAGTCTGAACGGCTGAAGCCAGAATCTCTGGCAAAGTGGTCAAAGAAAGGTAATCTTTGGGTGAATTTTTCGGCACTTCGTAAGCTCGAAAATATGGAATAGAACCAGAGATATTTACAGTTTTAGTTTTCAGAAAAGTGCCAAAACAGGCCTTCAGCCGGGCAAGTCCACAAATGACCGTCACCGATTTCCATGACATTTGGCATACTTATAGATTCGAACCCCAGGATCACGAATCCGGTCTCCGTTTCTCGAAATTCCTATTTGTTTTGTGTTTTATGGCGTGTCAAAGTCTAGGACGGAAAACTTTAGACATCTCTGAGCACCACATAAGTGAGGTTAGGACAGAATTTTGAACTATTTCGTCACCTACGGAATGTAAAGAAAGCATTCGATGCAAAAATTTTGAAATTTATTTTTTTTGGTGTGCACACGTTTTGCCCCATAAGTCATTTAAAAATAAGAGATATCGCAAATCTAAGACTGGTCCTGGAGTCTACTCTCATTCAACTACCACTTGACCTGCCTAACTCAATTATTTTTTGGGCACCCCCAAAAAAATGGCAAGGTGCGCCCCTTCAATTTTCGACCCCTTGTCCAAACTTTAAACGTGAGGCAAGTCTGAACGGCTAAAGCCAGAATCTCCGTCAAAGTGGTCAAAGAAAGGTAATCTTTGGGTGAATTTTTCGGCACTTCGTAAGCTCGAAAATATGGAATAGAACCAGAGATATTTACAGTTTTAGTTTTCAGAAAAGTGCCAAAACAGGCCTTCAGCCGGGCAAGTCCACAAATGACCGTCACCGATTTCCATGACATTTGGCATACTTATAGATTCGAACCCCAGGATCACGAATCCGGTCTCCGTTTCTCGAAATTCCTATTTGTTTTGTGTTTTATGGCGTGTCAAAGTCTACGACGGAAAACTTTAGACATCTCTGAGCACCACATAAGTGAGGTTAGGACAGAATTTTGAACTATTTCGTCACCTACGGAATGTAAAGAAAGCATTCGATGCAAAAATTTTGAAATTTATTTTTTTTGGTGTGCACACGTTTTGCCCCATAAGTCATTTAAAAATAAGAGATATCGCAAATCTAAGACTGGTCCTAGAGTCTACTCTCATTCAACTACCACTTGACCTGCCTAACTCAATTTTTTTTTCGGCACCCCCAAAAAATGGCGAGGTGCGCCCCTTCAATTTTCGACCCCTTGTCCAAACTTTAAACGTGAGTCAAGTCTGAACGGCTAAAGCCAGAATCTCCGGCAAAGTGGTCAAAGAAAGGTAATCTTTGGGTGAATTTTTCGGCACTTCGTAAGCTCGAAAATATGGAATAGAACCAGAGATATTTACAGTTTTAGTTTTCAGAAAAGTGCCAAAACAGGCCTTCAGCCGGGCAAGTCCACAAATGACCGACACCGATTTCCATGACATTTGGCATACTTATAGATTCGAACCCCAGGATCACGAATCCGGTCTCCGTTTCTCGAAATTCCTATTTGACCTGCCTAACTCAATTTTTTTTTCGGCACCCCCAAAAAATGGCAATTTTCGACCCCTTGTCCAAACTTTAAACGTGAGTCAAGTCTGAACGGCTGAAGCCAGAATCTCTGGCAAAGTGGTCAAAGAAAGGTAATCTTTGGGTGAATTTTTCGGCACTTCGTAAGCTCGAAAATATGGAATAGAACCAGAGATATTTACAGTTTTAGTTTTCAGAAAAGTGCCAAAACAGGCCTTCAGCCGGGCAAGTCCACAAATGACCGTCACCGATTTCCATGACATTTGGCATACTTATAGATTCGAACCCCAGGATCACGAATCCGGTCTCCGTTTCTCGAAATTCCTATTTGTTTTGTGTTTTATGGCGTGTCAAAGTCTACGACGGAAAACTTTAGACATCTCTGAGCACCACATAAGTGAGGTTAGGACAGAATTTTGAACTATTTCGTCACCTACGGAATGTAAAGAAAGCATTCGATGCAAAAATTTTGAAATTTATTTTTTTTGGTGTGCACACGTTTTGCCCCATAAGTCATTTAAAAATAAGAGATATCGCAAATCTAAGACTGGTCCTGGAGTCTACTCTCATTCAACTACCACTTCACCTGCCTAACTCAATTTTTTTTTCGGCACCCCCCAAAAATGGCAATTTTCAACCCCTTGTCCAAACTTTAAACGTGAGTCAAGTCTGAACGGCTAAAGCCAGAATCTCCGGCAAAGTGGTCAAAGAAAGGTAATCTTTGGGTGAATTTTTCGGCACTTCGTAAGCTCGAAAATATGGAATAGAACCAGAGATATTTACAGTTTTAGTTTTCAGAAAAGTGCCAAAACAGGCCTTCAGCCGGGCAAGTCCACAAATGACCGTCACCGATTTCCATGACATTTGGCATACTTATAGATTCGAACCCCAGGATCACGAATCCGGTCTCCGTTTCTCGAAATTCCTATTTGTTTTGTGTTTTATGGCGTGTCAAAGTCTACGACGGAAAACTTTAGACATCTCTGAGCACCACATAAGTGAGGTTAGGACAGAATTTTGAACTATTTCGTCACCTACGGAATGTAAAGAAAGCATTCGATGCAAAAATTTTGAAATTTATTTTTTTTGGTGTGCACACGTCATTTAAAAATAAGAGATATCGCAAATCTAAGACTGGTCCTGGAGTCTACTCTCATTCAACTACCACTTGACCTGCCTAACTCAATTTTTTTTTCGGCACCCCCAAAAAATGGCAATTTCCCCTTCAATTTTCGACCCCTTGTCCAAACTTTAAACGTGAGTCAAGTCTGAACGGCTAAAGCCAGAATCTCCGGCAAAGTGGTCAAAGAAAGGTAATCTTTGGGTGAATTTTTCGGCACTTCGTAAGCTCGAAAATATGGAATAGAACCAGAGATATTTACAGTTTTAGTTTTCAGAAAAGTGCCAAAACAGGCCTTCAGCCGGGCAAGTCCACAAATGACCGTCACCGATTTCCATGACATTTGGCATACTTATAGATTCGAACCCCAGGATCACGAATCCGGTCTCCGTTTCTCGAAATTCCTATTTGTTTTGTGTTTTATGGCGTGTCAAAGTCTACGACGGAAAACTTTAGACATCTCTGAGCACCACATAAGTGAGGTTAGGACAGAATTTTGAACTATTTCGTCACCTACGGAATGTAAAGAAAGCATTCGATGCAAAAATTTTGAAATTTATTTTTTTTGGTGTGCACACGTCATTTAAAAATAAGAGATATCGCAAATCTAAGACTGGTCCTGGAGTCTACTCTCATTCAACTACCACTTGACCTGCCTAACTCAATTTTTTTTTCGGCACCCCCAAAAAATGGCAATTTCCCCTTCAATTTTCGACCCCTTGTCCAAACTTTAAACGTGAGTCAAGTCTGAACGGCTAAAGCCAGAATCTCCGGCAAAGTGGTCAAAGAAAGGTAATCTTTGGGTGAATTTTTCGGCACTTCGTAAGCTCGAAAATATGGAATAGAACCAGAGATATTTACAGTTTTAGTTTTCAGAAAAGTGCCAAAACAGGCCTTCAGCCGGGCAAGTCCACAAATGACCGTCACCGATTTCCATGACATTTGGCATACTTATAGATTCGAACCCCAGGATCACGAATCCGGTCTCCGTTTCTCGAAATTCCTATTTGTTTTGTGTTTTATGGCGTGTCAAAGTCTACGACGGAAAATTTTAGACATCTCTGAGCACCACATAAGTGAGGTTAGGACAGAATTTTGAACTATTTCGTCACCTACGGAATGTAAAGAAAGCATTCAATGCAAAAATTTTGAAATTTATTTTTTTTGGTGTGCACACGTTTTGCCCCATAAGTCATTTAAAAATAAGAGATATCGCAAATCTAAGACTGGTCCTGGAGTCTACTCTCATTCAACTACCACTTGACCTGCCTAACTCAATTTTTTTTTCGGCACCCCCAAAAAATGGCAATTTTCGACCCCTTGTCCAAACTTTAAACGTGAGTCAAGTCTGAACGGCTAAAGCCAGAATCTCCGGCAAAGTGGTCAAAGAAAGGTAATCTTTGGGTGAATTTTTCGGCACTTCGTAAGCTCGAAAATATGGAATAGAACCAGAGATATTTACAGTTTTAGTTTTCAGAAAAGTGCCAAAACAGGCCTTCAGCCGGGCAAGTCCACAAATGACCGTCACCGATTTCCATGACATTTGGCATACTTATAGATTCGAACCCCAGGATCACGAATCCGGTCTCCGTTTCTCGAAATTCCTATTTGTTTTGTGTTTTATGGCGTGTCAAAGTCTACGACGGAAAACTTTAGACATCTCTGAGCACCACATAAGTGAGGTTAGGACAGAATTTTGAACTATTTCGTCACCTACGGAATGTAAAGAAAGCATTCGATGCAAAAATTTTGAAATTTATTTTTTTTGGTGTGCACACGTTTTGCCCCATAAGTCATTTAAAAATAAGAGATATCGCAAATCTAAGACTGGTCCTGGAGTCTACTCTCATTCAACTACCACTTGACCTGCCTAACTCAATTTTTTTTTCGGCACCCCCAAAAAATGGCAAGGTGCGCCCCTTCAATTTTCGACCCCTTGTCCAAACTTTAAACGTGAGTCAAGTCTGAACGGCTAAAGCCAGAATCTCCGGCAAAGTGGTCAAAGAAAGGTAATCTTTGGGTGAATTTTTCGGCACTTCGTAAGCTCGAAAATATGGAATAGAACCAGAGATATTTACAGTTTTAGTTTTCAGAAAAGTGCCAAAACAGGCCTTCAGCCGGGCAAGTCCACAAATGACCGTCACCGATTTCCATGACATTTGGCATACTTATAGATTCGAACCCCAGGATCACGAATCCGGTCTCCGTTTCTCGAAATTCCTATTTGTTTTGTGTTTTATGGCGTGTCAAAGTCTACGACGGAAAACTTTAGACATCTCTGAGCACCACATAAGTGAGGTTAGGACAGAATTTTGAACTATTTCGTCACCTACGGAATGTAAAGAAAGCATTCGATGCAAAAATTTTGAAATTTATTTTTTTTGGTGTGCACACGTTTTGCCCCATAAGTCATTTAAAAATAAGAGATATCGCAAATCTAAGACTGGTCCTGGAGTCTACTCTCATTCAACTACCACTTGACCTGCCTAACTCAATTTTTTTTTCGGCACCCCCAAAAAATGGCAAGGTGCGCCCCTTCAATTTTCGACCCCTTGTCCAAACTTTAAACGTGAGTCAAGTCTGAACGGCTAAAGCCAGAATCTCCGGCAAAGTGGTCAAAGAAAGGTAATCTTTGGGTGAATTTTTCGGCACTTCGTAAGCTCGAAAATATGGAATAGAACCAGAGATATTTACAGTTTTAGTTTTCAGAAAAGTGCCAAAACAGGCCTTCAGCCGGGCAAATACACAAATGACCGTCACCGATTTCCATGACATTTGGCATACTTATAGATTCGAACCCCAGGATCACGAATCCGGTCTCCGTTTCTCGAAATTCCTATTTGTTTTGTGTTTTATGGCGTGTCAAAGTCTACGACGGAAAACTTTAGACATCTCTGAGCACCACATAAGTGAGGTTAGGACAGAATTTTGAACTATTTCGTCACCTACGGAATGTAAAGAAAGCATTCGATGCAAAAATTTTGAAATTTATTTTTTTTGGTGTGCACACGTTTTGCCCCATAAGTCATTTAAAAATAAGAGATATCGCAAATCTAAGACTGGTCCTGGAGTCTACTCACATTCAACTACCACTTGACCTGCCTAACTCAATTTTTTTTTCGGCACCCCCAAAAAATGGCAAGGTGCGCCCCTTCAATTTTCGACCCCTTGTCCAAACTTTAAACGTGAGTCAAGTCTGAACGGCTAAAGCCAGAATCTCCGGCAAAGTGGTCAAAGAAAGGTAATCTTTGGGTGAATTTTTCGGCACTTCGTAAGCTCGAAAATATGGAATAGAACCAGAGATATTTACAGTTTTAGTTTTCAGAAAAGTGCCAAAACAGGCCTTCAGCCGGGCAAGTCCACAAATGACCGTCACCGATTTCCATGACATTTGGCATACTTATAGATTCGAACCCCAGGATCACGAATCCGGTCTCCGTTTCTCGAAATTCCTATTTGTTTTGTGTTTTATGGCGTGTCAAAGTCTACGACGGAAAACTTTAGACATCTCTGAGCACCACATAAGTGAGGTTAGGACAGAATTTTGAACTATTTCGTCACCTACGGAATGTAAAGAAAGCATTCGATGCAAAAATTTTGAAATTTATTTTTTTTGGTGTGCACACGTTTTGCCCCATAAGTCATTTAAAAATAAGAGATATCGCAAATCTAAGACTGGTCCTGGAGTCTACTCTCATTCAACTACCACTTGACCTGCCTAACTCAATTTTTTTTTCGGCACCCCCAAAAAATGGCAAGGTGCGCCCCTTCAATTTTCGACCCCTTGTCCAAACTTTAAACGTGAGTCAAGTCTGAACGGCTAAAGCCAGAATCTCCGGCAAAGTGGTCAAAGAAAGGTAATCTTTGGGTGAATTTTTCGGCACTTCGTAAGCTCGAAAATATGGAATAGAACCAGAGATATTTACAGTTTTAGTTTTCAGAAAAGTGCCAAAACAGGCCTTCAGCCGGGCAAGTCCACAAATGACCGTCACCGATTTCCATGACATTTGGCATACTTATAGATTCGAACCCCAGGATCACGAATCCGGTCTCCGTTTCTCGAAATTCCTATTTGACCTGCCTAACTCAATTTTTTTTTCGGCACCCCCAAAAAATGGCAAGGTGCGCCCCTTCAATTTTCGACCCCTTGTCCAAACTTTAAACGTGAGTCAAGTCTGAACGGCTAAAGCCAGAATCTCCGGCAAAGTGGTCAAAGAAAGGTAATCTTTGGGTGAATTTTTTCGGCACTTCGTAAGCTCGAAAATATGGAATAGAACCAGAGATATTTACAGTTTTAGTTTTCAGAAAAGTGCCAAAACAGGCCTTCAGCCGGGCAAGTCCAAAAATGACCGTCACCGATTTCCATGACATTTGGCATACTTATAGATTCGAACCCCAGGATCACGAATCCGGTCTCCGTTTCTCGAAATTCCTATTTGTTTTGTGTTTTATGGCGTGTCAAAGTCTACGACGGAAAATTTTAGACATCTCTGAGCACCACATAAGTGAGGTTAGGACAGAATTTTGAACTATTTCGTCACCTACGGAATGTAAAGAAAGCATTCGATGCAAAAATTTTGAAATTTATTTTTTTTGGTGTGCACACGTTTTGCCCCATAAGTCATTTAAAAATAAGAGATATCGCAAATCTAAGACTGGTCCTGGAGTCTACTCTCATTCAACTACCACTTGACCTGCCTAACTCAATTTTTTTTTCGGCACCCCCAAAAAATGGCAAGGTGCGCCCCTTCAATTTTCGACCCCTTGTCCAAACTTTAAACGTGAGTCAAGTCTGAACGGCTAAAGCCAGAATCTCCGGCAAAGTGGTCAAAGAAAGGTAATCTTTGGGTGAATTTTTCGGCACTTCGTAAGCTCGAAAATATGGAATAGAACCAGAGATATTTACAGTTTTAGTTTTCAGAAAAGTGCCAAAACAGGCCTTCAGCCGGGCAAGTCCACAAATGACCGTCACCGATTTCCATGACATTTGGCATACTTATAGATTCGAACCCCAGGATCACGAATCCGGTCTCCGTTTCTCGAAATTCCTATTTGTTTTGTGTTTTATGGCGTGTCAAAGTCTACGACGGAAAACTTTAGACATCTCTGAGCACCACATAAGTGAGGTTAGGACAGAATTTTGAACTATTTCGTCACCTACGGAATGTAAAGAAAGCATTCGATGCAAAAATTTTGAAATTTATTTTTTTTGGTGTGCACACGTTTTGCCCCATAAGTCAATTAAAAATAAGAGATATCGCAAATCTAAGACTGGTCCTGGAGTCTACTCTCATTCAACTACCACTTGACCTGCCTAACTCAATTTTTTTTTCGGCACCCCCAAAAAATGGCAAGGTGCGCCCCTTCAATTTTCGACCCCTTGTCCAAACTTTAAACGTGAGTCAAGTCTGAACGGCTAAAGCCAGAATCTCCGGCAAAGTGGTCAAAGAAAGGTAATCTTTGGGTGAATTTTTCGGCACTTCGTAAGCTCGAAAATATGGAATAGAACCAGAGATATTTACAGTTTTAGTTTTCAGAAAAGTGCCAAAACAGACCTTCAGCCGGGCAAGTCCACAAATGACCGTCACCGATTTCCATGACATTTGGCATGCTTATAGATTCGAACCCCAGGATCACGAATCCGGTCTCCGTTTCTCGAAATTCCTATTTGTTTTGTGTTTTATGGCGTGTCAAAGTCTACGACGGAAAACTTTAGACATCTCTGAGCACCACATAAGTGAGGTTAGGACAGAATTTTGAACTATTTCGTCACCTACGGAATGTAAAGAAAGCATTCGATGCAAAAATTTTGAAATTTATTTTTTTTGGTGTGCACACGTTTTGCCCCATAAGTCATTTAAAAATAAGAGATATCGCAAATCTAAGACTGGTCCTGGAGTCTACTCTCATTCAACTACCACTTGACCTGCCTAACTCAATTTTTTTTTCGGCACCCCCAAAAAATGGCAAGGTGCGCCCCTTCAATTTTCGACCCCTTGTCCAAACTTTAAACGTGAGTCAAGTCTGAACGGCTAAAGCCAGAATCTCCGGCAAAGTGGTCAAAGAAAGGTAATCTTTGGGTGAATTTTTCGGCACTTCGTAAGCTCGAAAATATGGAATAGAACCAGAGATATTTACAGTTTTAGTTTTCAGAAAAGTGCCAAAACAGGCCTTCAGCCGGGCAAGTCCACAAATGACCGTCACCGATTTCCATGACATTTGGCATACTTATAGATTCGAACCCCAGGATCACGAATCCGGTCTCCGTTTCTCGAAATTCCTATTTGTTTTGTGTTTTATGGCGTGTCAAACTCTACGACGGAAAACTTTAGACATCTCTGAGCACCACATAAGTGAGGTTAGGACAGAATTTTGAACTATTTCGTCACCTACGGAATGTAAAGAAAGCATTCGATGCAAAAATTTTGAAATTTATTTTTTTTGGTGTGCACACGTTTTGCCCCATAAGTCATTTAAAAATAAGAGATATCGCAAATCTAAGACTGGTCCTGGAGTCTACTCTCATTCAACTACCACTTGACCCGCCTAACTCAATTTTTTTTTCGGCACCCCCAAAAAATGGCAAGGTGCGCCCCTTCAATTTTCGACCCCTTGTCCAAACTTTAAACGTGAGTCAAGTCTGAACGGCTAAAGCCAGAATCTCCGGCAAAGTGGTCAAAGAAAGGTAATCTTTGGGTGAATTTTTCGGCACTTCGTAAGCTCGAAAATATGGAATAGAACCAGAGATATTTACAGTTTTAGTTTTCAGAAAAGTGCCAAAACAGGCCTTCAGCCGGGCAAGTCCACAAATGACCGTCACCGATTTCCATGACATTTGGCATACTTATAGATTCGAACCCCAGGATCACGAATCCGGTCTCCGTTTCTCGAAATTCCTATTTGTTTTGTGTTTTATGGCGTGTCAAAGTCTACGACGGAAAACTTTAGACATCTCTGAGCACCACATAAGTGAGGTTAGGACAGAATTTTGAACTATTTCGTCACCTACGGAATGTAAAGAAAGCATTCGATGCAAAAATTTTGAAATTTATTGTTTTTGGTGTGCACACGTTTTGCCCCATAAGTCATTTAAAAATAAGAGATATCGCAAATCTAAGACTGGTCCTGGAGTCTACTCTCATTCAACTACCACTTGACCTGCCTAACTCAATTTTTTTTTCGGCACCCCCAAAGATGGCAAGGTGCGCCCCTTCAATTTTCGACCCCTTGTCCAAACTTTAAACGTGAGTCAAGTCTGAACGGCTAAAGCCAGAATCTCCGGCAAAGTGGTCAAAGAAAGGTAATCTTTGGGTGAATTTTTCGGCACTTCGTAAGCTCGAAAATATGGAATAGAACCAGAGATATTTACAGTTTTAGTTTTCAGAAAAGTGCCAAAACAGGCCTTCAGCCGGGCAAGTCCACAAATGACCGTCACCGATTTCCATGACATTTGGCATACTTATAGATTCGAACCCCAGGATCACGAATCCGGTCTCCGTTTCTCGAAATTCCTATTTGACCTGCCTAACTCAATTTTTTTTTCGGCACCCCCAAAAAATGGCAAGGTGCGCCCCTTCAATTTTCGACCCCTTGTCCAAACTTTAAACGTGAGTCAAGTCTGAACGGCTAAAGCCAGAATCTCCGGCAAAGTGGTCAAAGAAAGGTAATCTTTGGGTGAATTTTTCGGCACTTCGTAAGCTCGAAAATATGGAATAGAACCAGAGATATTTACAGTTTTAGTTTTCAGAAAAGTGCCAAAACAGGCCTCCAGCCGGGCAAGTCCACAAATGACCGTCACCGATTTCCATGACATTTGGCATACTTATAGATTCGAACCCCAGGATCACGAATCCGGTCTCCGTTTCTCGAAATTCCTATTTGTTTTGTGTTTTATGGCGTGTCAAAGTCTACGACGGAAAACTTTAGACATCTCTGAGCACCACATAAGTGCGGTTAGGACAGAATTTTGAACTATTTCGTCACCTACGGAATGTAAAGAAAGCATTCGATGCAAAAATTTTGAAATTTATTTTTTTTGGTGTGCACACGTCATTTAAAAATAAGAGATATCGCAAATCTAAGACTGGTCCTGGAGTCTACTCTCATTCAACTACCACTTGACCTGCCTAACTCAATTTTTTTTTCGGCACCCCCAAAAAATGGCAAGGTGCGCCCCTTCAATTTTCGACCCCTTGTCCAAACTTTAAACGTGAGTCAAGTCTGAACGGCTAAAGCCAGAATCTCCGGCAAAGTGGTCAAAGAAAGGTAATCTTTGGGTGAATTTTTCGGCACTTCGTAAGCTCGAAAATATGGAATAGAACCAGAGATATTTACAGTTTTAGTTTTCAGAAAAGTGCCAAAACAGGCCTTCAGCCGGGCAAGTCCACAAATGACCGTCACCGATTTCCATGACATTTGGCATACTTATAGATTCGAACCCCAGGATCACGAATCCGGTCTCCGTTTCTCGAAATTCCTATTTGACCTGCCTAACTCAATTTTTTTTTCGGCACCCCCAAAAAATGGGAAGGTGCGCCCCTTCAATTTTCGACCCCTTGTCCAAACTTTAAACGTGAGTCAAGTCTGAACGGCTAAAGCCAGAATCTCCGGCAAAGTGGTCAAAGAAAGGTAATCTTTGGGTGAATTTTTCGGCACTTCGTAAGCTCGAAAATATGGAATAGAACCAGAGATATTTACAGTTTTAGTTTTCAGAAAAGTGCCAAAACAGGCCTTCAGCCGGGCAAGTCCACAAATGACCGTCACCGATTTCCATGACATTTGGCATACTTATAGATTCGAACCCCAGGATCACGAATCCGGTCTCCGTTTCTCGAAATTCCTATTTGTTTTGTGTTTTATGGCGTGTCAAACTCTACGACGGAAAACTTTAGACATCTCTGAGCACCACATAAGTGAGGTTAGGACAGAATTTTGAACTATTTCGTCACCTACGGAATGTAAAGAAAGCATTCGATGCAAAAATTTTGAAATTTATTGTTTTTGGTGTGCACACGTTTTGCCCCATAAGTCATTTAAAAATAAGAGATATCGCAAATCTAAGACTGGTCCTGGAGTCTACTCTCATTCAACTACCACTTGACCTGCCTAACTCAATTTTTTTTTCGGCACCCCCAAAGATGGCAAGGTGCGCCCCTTCAATTTTCGACCCCTTGTCCAAACTTTAAACGTGAGTCAAGTCTGAACGGCTAAAGCCAGAATCTCCGGCAAAGTGGTCAAAGAAAGGTAATCTTTGGGTGAATTTTTCGGCACTTCGTAAGCTCGAAAATATGGAATAGAACCAGAGATATTTACAGTTTTAGTTTTCAGAAAAGTGCCAAAACAGGCCTTCAGCCGGGCAAGTCCACAAATGACCGTCACCGATTTCCATGACATTTGGCATACTTATAGATTCGAACCCCAGGATCACGAATCCGGTCTCCGTTTCTCGAAATTCCTATTTGACCTGCCTAACTCAATTTTTTTTTCGGCACCCCCAAAAAATGGCAAGGTGCGCCCCTTCAATTTTCGACCCCTTGTCCAAACTTTAAACGTGAGTCAAGTCTGAACGGCTAAAGCCAGAATCTCCGGCAAAGTGGTCAAAGAAAGGTAATCTTTGGGTGAATTTTTCGGCACTTCGTAAGCTCGAAAATATGGAATAGAACCAGAGATATTTACAGTTTTAGTTTTCAGAAAAGTGCCAAAACAGGCCTCCAGCCGGGCAAGTCCACAAATGACCGTCACCGATTTCCATGACATTTGGCATACTTATAGATTCGAACCCCAGGATCACGAATCCGGTCTCCGTTTCTCGAAATTCCTATTTGTTTTGTGTTTTATGGCGTGTCAAAGTCTACGACGGAAAACTTTAGACATCTCTGAGCACCACATAAGTGCGGTTAGGACAGAATTTTGAACTATTTCGTCACCTACGGAATGTAAAGAAAGCATTCGATGCAAAAATTTTGAAATTTATTTTTTTTGGTGTGCACACGTCATTTAAAAATAAGAGATATCGCAAATCTAAGACTGGTCCTGGAGTCTACTCTCATTCAACTACCACTTGACCTGCCTAACTCAATTTTTTTTTCGGCACCCCCAAAAAATGGCAAGGTGCGCCCCTTCAATTTTCGACCCCTTGTCCAAACTTTAAACGTGAGTCAAGTCTGAACGGCTAAAGCCAGAATCTCCGGCAAAGTGGTCAAAGAAAGGTAATCTTTGGGTGAATTTTTCGGCACTTCGTAAGCTCGAAAATATGGAATAGAACCAGAGATATTTACAGTTTTAGTTTTCAGAAAAGTGCCAAAACAGGCCTTCAGCCGGGCAAGTCCACAAATGACCGTCACCGATTTCCATGACATTTGGCATACTTATAGATTCGAACCCCAGGATCACGAATCCGGTCTCCGTTTCTCGAAATTCCTATTTGACCTGCCTAACTCAATTTTTTTTTCGGCACCCCCAAAAAATGGCAAGGTGCGCCCCTTCAATTTTCGACCCCTTGTCCAAACTTTAAACGTGTGTCAAGTCTGAACGGCTAAAGCCAGAATCTCCGGCAAAGTGGTCAAAGAAAGGTAATCTTTGGGTGAATTTTTCGGCACTTCGTAAGCTCGAAAATATGGAATAGAACCAGAGATATTTACAGTTTTAGTTTTCAGAAAAGTGCCAAAACAGGCCTTCAGCCGGGCAAGTCCACAAATGACCGTCACCGATTTCCATGACATTTGGCATACTTATAGATTCGAACCCCAGGATCACGAATCCGGTCTCCGTTTCTCGAAATTCCTATTTGTTTTGTGTTTTAAGGCGTGTCAATTTCTACGACGGAAAACTTTAGACATCTCTGAGCACCACATAAGTGAGGTTAGGACAGAATTTTGAACTATTTCGTCACCTACGGAATGTAAAGAAAGCATTCGATGCAAAAATTTTGAAATATATTTTTTTTGGTGTGCACACGTTTTGCCCCATAAGTCATTTAAAAATAAGAGATATCGCAAATCTAAGACTGGTCCTGGAGTCTACTCTCATTCAACTACCACTTGACCTGCCTAACTCAATTTTTTTTTCGGCACCCCCAAAAAATGGCCAGGTGCGCCCCTTCAATTTTCGACCCCTTGTCCAAACTTTAAACGTGAGTCAAGTCTGAACGGCTAAAGCCAGAATCTCCGGCAAAGTGGTCAAAGAAAGGTAATCTTTGGGTGAATTTTTCGGCACTTCGTAAGCTCGAAAATATGGAATAGAACCAGAGATATTTACAGTTTTAGTTTTCAGAAAAGTGCCAAAACAGGCCTTCAGCCGGGCATGTCCACAAATGACCGTCACCGATTTCCATGACATTTGGCATACTTATAGATTCGAACCCCAGGATCACGAATCCGGTCTCCGTTTCTCGAAATTCCTATTTGTTTTGTGTTTTATGGCGTGTCAAAGTCTACGACGGAAAACTTTAGACATCTCTGAGCACCACATAAGTGAGGTTAGGACAGAATTTTGAACTATTTCGTCACCTACGGAATGTAAAGAAAGCATTCGATGCAAAAATTTTGAAATTTATTTTTTTTGGTGTGCACACGTTTTGCCCCATAAGTCATTTAAAAATAAGAGATATCGCAAATCTAAGACTGGTCCTGGAGTCTACTCTCATTCAACTACCACTTGACCTGCCTAACTCAATTTTTTTTTCGGCACCCCCAAAAAATGGCAAGGTGCGCCCCTTCAATTTTCGACCCCTTGTCCAAACTTTAAACGTGAGTCAAGTCTGAACGGCTAAAGCCAGAATCTCCGGCAAAGTGGTCAAAGAAAGGTAATCTTTGGGTGAATTTTTCGGCACTTCGTAAGCTCGAAAATATGGAATAGAACCAGAGATATTTACAGTTTTAGTTTTCAGAAAAGTGCCAAAACAGGCCTTCAGCCGGGCAAGTCCACAAATGACCGTCACCGATTTCCATGACATTTGGCATACTTATAGATTCGAACCCCAGGATCACGAATCCGTTCTCCGTTTCTCGAAATTCCTATTTGTTTTGTGTTTTATGGCGTGTCAAAGTCTACGACGGAAAACTTTAGACATCTCTGAGCACCACATAAGTGAGGTTAGGACAGAATTTTGAACTATTTCGTCACCTACGGAATGTAAAGAAAGCATTCGATGCAAAAATTTTGAAATTTATTTTTTTTGGCGTGCACACGTTTTGCCCCATAAGTCATTTAAAAATAAGAGATATCGCAAATCTAAGACTGGTCCTGGAGTCTACTCTCATTCAACTACCACTTGACCTGCCTAACTCAATTTTTTTTTCGGCACCCCCAAAAAATGGCAAGGTGCGCCCCTTCAATTTTCGACCCCTTGTCCAAACTTTAAACGTGAGTCAAGTCTGAACGGCTAAAGCCAGAATCTCCGGCAAAGTGGTCAAAGAAAGGTAATCTTTGGGTGAATTTTTCGGCACTTCGTAAGCTCGAAAATATGGAATAGAACCAGAGATATTTACAGTTTTAGTTTTCAGAAAAGTGCCAAAACAGGCCTTCAGCCGGGCAAGTCCACAAATGACCGTCACCGATTTCCATGACATTTGGCATACTTATAGATTCGAACCCCAGGATCACGAATCCGGTCTCCGTTTCTCGAAATTCCTATTTGTTTGTGTTTTATGGCGTGTCAAAGTCTACGACGGAAAACTTTAGACATCTCTGAGCACCACATAAGTGATGTTAGGACAGAATTTTGAACTATTTCGTCACCTACGGAATGTAAAGAAAGCATTCGATGCAAAAATTTTGAAATTTATTTTTTTTGGTGTGCACACGTTTTGCCCCATAAGTCATTTAAAAATAAGAGATATCGCAAATCTAAGACTGGTCCTGGAGTCTACTCTCATTCAACTACCACTTGACCTGCCTAACTCAATTTTTTTTTCGGCACCCCCAAAAAATGGCTTCAATTTTCGACCCCTTGTCCAAACTTTAAACGTGAGTCAAGTCTGAACGGCTAAAGCCAGAATCTCCGGCAAAGTGGTCAAAGAAAGGTAATCTTTGGGTGAATTTTTCGGCACTTCGTAAGCTCGAAAATATGGAATAGAACCAGAGATATTTACAGTTTTAGTTTTCAGAAAAGTGCCAAAACAGGTCTTCAGCCGGGCAAGTCCACAAATGACCGTCACCGATTTCCATGACATTTGGCATACTTATAGATTCGAACCCCAGGATCACGAATCCGGTCTCCGTTTCTCGAAATTCCTATTTGTTTTGTGTTTTATGGCGTGTCAAAGTCTACGACGGAAAACTTTAGACATCTCTGAGCACCACATAAGTGAGGTTAGGACAGAATTTTGAACTATTTCGTCACCTACGGAATGTAAAGAAAGCATTCGATGCAAAAATTTTGAAATCTATTTTTTTTGGTGTGCACACGTTTTGCCCCATAAGTCATTTAAAAATAAGAGATATCGCAAATCTAAGACTGGTCCTGGAGTCTACTCTCATTCAACTACCACTTGACCTGCCTAACTCAATTTTTTTTTCGGCACCCCCAAAAAATGGCAAGGTGCGCCCCTTCAATTTTCGACCCCTTGTCCAAACTTTAAACGTGAGTCAAGTCTGAACGGCTAAAGCCAGAATCTCCGGCAAAGTGGTCAAAGAAAGGTAATCTTTGGGTGAATTTTTCGGCACTTCGTAAGCTCGAAAATATGGAATAGAACCAGAGATATTTACAGTTTTAGTTTTCAGAAAAGTGCCAAAACAGGCCTTCAGCCGGGCAAGTCCACAAATGACCGTCACCGATTTCCATGACATTTGGCATACTTATAGATTCGAACCCCAGGATCACGAATCCGGTCTCCGTTTCTCGAAATTCCTATTTGTTTTGTGTTTTATGGCGTGTCAAAGTCTACGACGGAAAACTTTAGACATCTCTGAGCACCACATAAGTGAGGTTAGGACAGAATTTTGAACTATTTCGTCACCTACGGAATGTAAAGAAAGCATTCGATGCAAAAATTTTGAAATTTATTTTTTTTGGCGTGCACACGTTTTGCCCCATAAGTCATTTAAAAATAAGAGATATCGCAAATCTAAGACTGGTCCTGGAGTCTACTCTCATTCAACTACCACTTGACCTGCCTAACTCAATTTTTTTTTCGGCACCCCCAAAAAATGGCAAGGTGCGCCCCTTCAATTTTCGACCCCTTGTCCAAACTTTAAACGTGAGTCAAGTCTGAACGGCTAAAGCCAGAATCTCCGGCAAAGTGGTCAAAGAAAGGTAATCTTTGGGTGAATTTTTCGGCACTTCGTAAGCTCGAAAATATGGAACAGAAACAGAGATATTTACAGTTTTAGTTTTCAGAAAAGTGCCAAAACAGGCCTTCAGCCGGGCAAGTCCACAAATGACCGTCACCGATTTCCATGACATTTGGCATACTTATAGATTCGAACCCCAGGATCACGAATCCGGTCTCCGTTTCTCGAAATTCCTATTTGTTTTGTGTTTTATGGCGTGTCAAAGTCTACGACGGAAAACTTTAGACATCTCTGAGCACCACATAAGTGATGTTAGGACAGAATTTTGAACTATTTCGTCACCTACGGAATGTAAAGAAAGCATTCGATGCAAAAATTTTGAAATTTATTTTTTTTGGTGTGCACACGTTTTGCCCCATAAGTCATTTAAAAATAAGAGATATCGCAAATCTAAGACTGGTCCTGGAGTCTACTCTCATTCAACTACCGCTTGACCTGCCTAACTCAATTTTTTTTTCGGCACCCCCAAAAAATGGCTTCAATTTTCGACCCCTTGTCCAAACTTTAAACGTGAGTCAAGTCTGAACGGCTAAAGCCAGAATCTCCGGCAAAGTGGTCAAAGAAAGGTAATCTTTGGGTGAATTTTTCGGCACTTCGTAAGCTCGAAAATATGGAATAGAACCAGAGATATTTACAGTTTTAGTTTTCAGAAAAGTGCCAAAACAGGCCTTCAGCCGGGCAAGTCCACAAATGACCGTCACCGATTTCCATGACATTTGGCATACTTATAGATTCGAACCCCAGGATCACGAATCCGGTCTCCGTTTCTCGAAATTCCTATTTGTTTTGTGTTTTATGGCGTGTCAAAGTCTACGACGGAAAACTTTAGACATCTCTGAGCACCACATAAGTGAGGTTAGGACAGAATGTTGAACTATTTCGTCACCTACGGAATGTAAAGAAAGCATTCGAAGCAAAAATTTTGAAATCTATTTTTTTTGGTGTGCACACGTTTTGCCCCATAAGTCATTTAAAAATAAGAGATATCGCAAATCTAAGACTGGTCCTGGAGTCTACTCTCATTCAACTACCACTTGACCTGCCTAACTCAATTTTTTTTTCGGCACCCCCAAAAAATGGCAAGGTGCGCCCCTTCAATTTTCGACCCCTTGTCCAAACTTTAAACGTGAGTCAAGTCTGAACGGCTAAAGCCAGAATCTCCGGCAAAGTGGTCAAAGAAAGGTAATCTTTGGGTGAATTTTTCGGCACTTCGTAAGCTCGAAAATATGGAATAGAACCAGAGATATTTACAGTTTTAGTTTTCAGAAAAGTGCCAAAACAGGCCTTCAGCCGGGCAAGTCCACAAATGACCGTCACCGATTTCCATGACATTTGGCATACTTATAGATTCGAACCCCAGGATCACGAATCCGGTCTCCGTTTCTCGAAATTCCTATTTGTTTTGTGTTTTATGGCGTGTCAAAGTCTACGACGGAAAACTTTAGACATCTCTGAGCACCACATAAGTGAGGTTAGGACAGAATTTTGAACTATTTCGTCACCTACGGAATGTAAAGAAAGCATTCGATGCAAAAATTTTGAAATTTATTTTTTTTGGCGTGCACACGTTTTGCCCCATAAGTCATTTAAAAATAAGAGATATCGCAAATCTAAGACTGGTCCTGGAGTCTACTCTCATTCAACTACCACTTGACCTGCCTAACTCAATTTTTTTTTCGGCACCCCCAAAAAATGTCAAGGTGCGCCCCTTCAATTTTCGACCCCTTGTCCAAACTTTAAACGTGAGTCAAGTCTGAACGGCTAAAGCCAGAATCTCCGGCAAAGTGGTCAAAGAAAGGTAATCTTTGGGTGAATTTTTCGGCACTTCGTAAGCTCGAAAATATGGAATAGAACCAGAGATATTTACAGTTTTAGTTTTCAGAAAAGTGCCAAAACAGGCCTTCAGCCGGGCATGTCCACAAATGGCCGTCACCGATTTCCATGACATTTGGCATACTTATAGATTCGAACCCCAGGATCACGAATCCGGTCTCCGTTTCTCGAAATTCCTATTTGTTTTGTGTTTTATGGCGTGTCAAAGTCTACGACGGAAAACTTTAGACATCTCTGAGCACCACATAAGTGATGTTAGGACAGAATTTTGAACTATTTCGTCACCTACGGAATGTAAAGAAAGCATTCGATGCAAAAATTTTGAAATTTATTTTTTTTGGTGTGCACACGTTTTGCCCCATAAGTCATTTAAAAATAAGAGATATCGCAAATCTAAGACTGGTCCTGGAGTCTACTCTCATTCAACTACCACTTGACCTGCCTAACTCAATTTTTTTTTCGGCACCCCCAAAAAATGGCTTCAATTTTCGACCCCTTGTCCAAACTTTAAACGTGAGTCAAGTCTGAACGGCTAAAGCCAGAATCTCCGGCAAAGTGGTCAAAGAAAGGTAATCTTTGGGTGAATTTTTCGGCACTTCGTAAGCTCGAAAATATGGAATAGAACCAGAGATATTTACAGTTTTAGTTTTCAGAAAAGTGCCAAAACAGGTCTTCAGCCGGGCAAGTCCACAAATGACCGTCACCGATTTCCATGACATTTGGCATACTTATAGATTCGAACCCCAGGATCACGAATCCGGTCTCCGTTTCTCGAAATTCCTATTTGTTTTGTGTTTTATGGCGTGTCAAAGTCTACGACGGAAAACTTTAGACATCTCTGAGCACCACATAAGTGAGGTTAGGACAGAATTTTGAACTATTTCGTCACCTACGGAATGTAAAGAAAGCATTCGATGCAAAAATTTTGAAATCTATTTTTTTTGGTGTGCACACGTTTTGCCCCATAAGTCATTTAAAAATAAGAGATATCGCAAATCTAAGACTGGTCCTGGAGTCTACTCTCATTCAACTACCACTTGACCTGCCTAACTCAATTTTTTTTTCGGCACCCCCAAAAAATGGCAAGGTGCGCCCCTTCAATTTTCGACCCCTTGTCCAAACTTTAAACGTGAGTCAAGTCTGAACGGCTAAAGCCAGAATCTCCGGCAAAGTGGTCAAAGAAAGGTAATCTTTGGGTGAATTTTTCGGCACTTCGTAAGCTCGAAAATATGGAATAGAACCAGAGATATTTACAGTTTTAGTTTTCAGAAAAGTGCCAAAACAGGCCTTCAGCCGGGCAAGTCCACAAATGACCGTCACCGATTTCCATGACATTTGGCATACTTATAGATTCGAACCCCAGGATCACGAATCCGGTCTCCGTTTCTCGAAATTCCTATTTGTTTTGTGTTTTATGGCGTGTCAAAGTCTACGACGGAAAACTTTAGACATCTCTGAGCACCACATAAGTGAGGTTAGGACAGAATTTTGAACTATTTCGTCACCTACGGAATGTAAAGAAAGCATTCGATGCAAAAATTTTGAAATTTATTTTTTTTGGTGTGCACACGTTTTGCCCCATAAGTCATTTAAAAATAAGAGATATCGCAAATCTAAGACTGGTCCTGGAGTCTACTCTCATTCAACTACCACTTGACCTGCCTAACTCAATTTTTTTTTCGGCACCC
Organism: Tenodera sinensis; assembly: GCA_030765045.1. NCBI lineage: Eukaryota > Metazoa > Arthropoda > Insecta > Mantodea > Mantidae > Tenodera > Tenodera sinensis. The sequence goes on from CM060961.1 coordinate 107,723,093, forward strand.
CCAAAAAATGGGAAGGTGCGCCCCTTCAATTTTCGACCCCTTGTCCAAACTTTAAACGTGAGTCAAGTCTGAACGGCTAAAGCCAGAATCTCCGGCAAAGTGGTCAAACAAAGGTAATCTTTGGGTGAATTTTTCGGCACTTCGTAAGCTCGAAAATATGGAATAGAACCAGAGATATTTACAGTTTTAGTTTTCAGAAAAGTGCCAAAACAGGCCTTCAGCCGGGCAAGTCCACAAATGACCGTCACCGATTTCCATGACATTTGGCATACTTATAGATTCGAACCCCAGGATCACGAATCCGGTCTCCGTTTCTCGAAATTCCTATTTGTTTTGTGTTTTATGGCGTGTCAAAGTCTACGACGGAAAACTTTAGACATCTCTGAGCACCACATAAGTGAGGTTAGGACAGAATTTTGAACTATTTCGTCACCTACGGAATGTAAAGAAAGCATTCGATGCAAAAATTTTGAAATTTATTTTTTTTGGTGTGCACACGTTTTGCCCCATAAGTCATTTAAAAATAAGAGATATCGCAAATCTAAGACTGGTCCTGGAGTCTACTCTCATTCAACTACCACTTGACCTGCCTAACTCAATTTTTTTTTCGGCACCCCCCAAAAATGGCAATTTTCGACCCCTTTTCCAAACTTTAAACGTGAGTCAAGTCTGAACGGCTAAAGCCAGAATCTCCGGCAAAGTGGTCAAAGAAAGGTAATCTTTGGGTGAATTTTTCGGCACTTCGTAAGCTCGAAAATATGGAATAGAACCAGAGATATTTACAGTTTTAGTTTTCAGAAAAGTGCCAAAACAGGCCTTCAGCCGGGCAAGTCCACAAATGACCGTCACCGATTTCCATGACATTTGGCATACTTATAGATTCGAACCCCAGGATCACGAATCCGGTCTCCGTTTCTCGAAATTCCTATTTGTTTTGTGTTTTATGGCGTGTCAAAGTCTACGACGGAAAACTTTAGACATCTCTGAGCACCACATAAGTGAGGTTAGGACAGAATTTTGAACTATTTCGTCACCTACGGAATGTAAAGAAAGCATTCGATGCAAAAATTTTGAAATTTATTTTTTTTGGTGTGCACACGTTTTGCCCCATAAGTCGTTTAAAAATAAGAGATATCGCAAATCTAAGACTGGTCCTGGAGTCTACTCTCATTCAACTACCACTTGACCTGCCTAACTCAATTTTTTTTTCGGCACCCCCAAAAAATGGGAAGGTGCGCCCCTTCAATTTTCGACCCCTTGTCCAAACTTTAAACGTGAGTCAAGTCTGAACGGCTAAAGCCAGAATCTCCGGCAAAGTGGTCAAACAAAGGTAATCTTTGGGTGAATTTTTCGGCACTTCGTAAGCTCGAAAATATGGAATAGAACCAGAGATATTTACAGTTTTAGTTTTCAGAAAAGTGCCAAAACAGGCCTTCAGCCGGGCAAGTCCACAAATGACCGTCACCGATTTCCATGACATTTGGCATACTTATAGATTCGAACCCCAGGATCACGAATCCGGTCTCCGTTTCTCGAAATTCCTATTTGTTTTGTGTTTTATGGCGTGTCAAAGTCTACGACGGAAAACTTTAGACATCTCTGAGCACCACATAAGTGAGGTTAGGACAGAATTTTGAACTATTTCGTCACCTACGGAATGTAAAGAAAGCATTCGATGCAAAAATTTTGAAATTTATTTTTTTTGGTGTGCACACGTTTTGCCCCATAAGTCATTTAAAAATAAGAGATATCGCAAATCTAAGACTGGTCCTGGAGTCTACTCTCATTCAACTACCACTTGACCTGCCTAACTCAATTTTTTTTTCGGCACCCCCCAAAAATGGCAATTTTCGACCCCTTGTCCAAACTTTAAACGTGAGTCAAGTCTGAACGGCTAAAGCCAGAATCTCCGGCAAAGTGGTCAAAGAAAGGTAATCTTTGGGTGAATTTTTCGGCACTTCGTAAGCTCGAAAATATGGAATAGAACCAGAGATATTTACAGTTTTAGTTTTCAGAAAAGTGCCAAAACAGGCCTTCAGCCGGGCAAGTCCACAAATGACCGTCACCGATTTCCATGACATTTGGCATACTTATAGATTCGAACCCCAGGATCACGAATCCGGTCTCCGTTTCTCGAAATTCCTATTTTTTTTTGTGTTTTATGGCGTGTCAAAGTCTACGACGGAAAACTTTAGACATCTCTGAGCACCACATAAGTGAGGTTAGGACAGAATTTTGAACTATTTCGTCACCTACGGAATGTAAAGAAAGCATTCGATGCAAAAATTTTGAAATTTATTTTTTTTGGTGTGCACACGTTTTGCCCCATAAGTCATTTAAAAATAAGAGATATCGCAAATCTAAGACTGGTCCTGGAGTCTACTCTCATTCAACTACCACTTGACCTGCCTAACTCAATTTTTTTTTCGGCACCCCCAAAAAATGGCAAGGTGCGCCCCTTCAATTTTCGACCCCTTGTCCAAACTTTAAACGTGAGTCAAGTCTGAACGGCTAAAGCCAGAATCTCCGGCAAAGTGGTCAAAGAAAGGTAATCTTTGGGTGAATTTTTCGGCACTTCGTAAGCTCGAAAATATGGAATAGAACCAGAGATATTTACAGTTTTAGTTTTCAGAAAAGTGCCAAAACAGGCCTTCAGCCGGGCAAGTCCACAAATGACCGTCACCGATTTCCATGACATTTGGCATACTTATAGATTCGAACCCCAGGATCACGAATCCGGTCTCCGTTTCTCGAAATTCCTATTTTTTTTGTGTTTTATGGCGTGTCAAAGTCTACGACGGAAAACTTTAGACATCTCTGAGCACCACATAAGTGAGGTTAGGACAGAATTTTGAACTATTTCGTCACCTACGGAATGTAAAGAAAGCATTCGATGCAAAAATTTTGAAATTTATTTTTTTTGGTGTGCACACGTTTTGCTCCATAAGTCATTTAAAAATAAGAGATATCGCAAATCTAAGACTGGTCCTGGAGTCTACTCTCATTCAACTACCACTTGACCTGCCTAACTCAATTTTTTTTTCGGTACCCCCAAAAAATGGCAAGGTGCGCCCCTTCAATTTTCGACCCCTTGTCCAAACTTTAAACGTGAGTCAAGTCTGAACGGCTAAAGCCAGAATCTCCGGCAAAGTGGTCAAAGAAAGGTAATCTTTGGGTGAATTTTTCGGCACTTCGTAAGCTCGAAAATATGGAATAGAACCAGAGATATTTACAGTTTTAGTTTTCAGAAAAGTGCCAAAACAGGCCTTCAGCCGGGCAAGTCCACAAATGACCGTCACCGATTTCCATGACATTTGGCATACTTATAGATTCGAACCCCAGGATCACGAATCCGGTCTCCGTTTCTCGAAATTCCTATTTGTTTTGTGTTTTATGGCGTGTCAAAGTCTACGACGGAAAACTTTAGACATCTCTGAGCACCACATAAGTGAGGTTAGGACAGAATTTTGAACTATTTCGTCACCTACGGAATGTAAAGAAAGCATTCGATGCAAAAATTTTGAAATTTATTTTTTTTGGTGTGCACACGTTTTGCCCCATAAGTCATTTAAAAATAAGAGATATCGCAAATCTAAGACTGGTCCTGGAGTCTACTCTCATTCAACTACCACTTGACCTGCCTAACTCAATTTTTTTTTCGGCACCCCCAAAAAATGGGAAGGTGCGCCCCTTCAATTTTCGACCCCTTGTCCAAACTTTAAACGTGAGTCAAGTCTGAACGGCTAAAGCCAGAATCTCCGGCAAAGTGGTCAAACAAAGGTAATCTTTGGGTGAATTTTTCGGCACTTCGTAAGCTCGAAAATATGGAATAGAACCAGAGATATTTACAGTTTTAGTTTTCAGAAAAGTGCCAAAACAGGCCTTCAGCCGGGCAAGTCCACAAATGACCGTCACCGATTTCCATGACATTTGGCATACTTATAGATTCGAACCCCAGGATCACGAATCCGGTCTCCGTTTCTCGAAATTCCTATTTGTTTTGTGTTTTATGGCGTGTCAAAGTCTACGACGGAAAACTTTAGACATCTCTGAGCACCACATAAGTGAGGTTAGGACAGAATTTTGAACTATTTCGTCACCTACGGAATGTAAAGAAAGCATTCGATGCAAAAATTTTGAAATTTATTTTTTTTGGTGTGCACACGTTTTGCCCCATAAGTCATTTAGAAATAAGAGATATCGGAAATCTAAGACTGGTCCTGGAGTCTACTCTCATTCAACTACCACTTGACCTGCCTAACTCAATTTTTTTTTCGGCACCCCCCAAAAATGGCAATTTTCGACCCCTTGTCCAAACTTTAAACGTGAGTCAAGTCTGAACGGCTAAAGCCAGAATCTCCGGCAAAGTGGTCAAAGAAAGGTAATCTTTGGGTGAATTTTTCGGCACTTCGTAAGCTCGAAAATATGGAATAGAACCAGAGATATTTACAGTTTTAGTTTTCAGAAAAGTGCCAAAACAGGCCTTCAGCCGGGCAAGTCCACAAATGACCGTCACCGATTTCCATGACATTTGGCATACTTATAGATTCGAACCCCAGGATCACGAATCCGGTCTCCGTTTCTCGAAATTCCTATTTGTTTTGTGTTTTATGGCGTGTCAAAGTCTACGACGGAAAACTTTAGACATCTCTGAGCACCACATAAGTGAGGTTAGGACAGAATTTTGAACTATTTCGTCACCTACGGAATGTAAAGAAAGCATTCGATGCAAAAATTTTGAAATTTATTTTTTTTGGTGTGCACACGTTTTGCCCCATAAGTCATTTAAAAATAAGAGATATCGCAAATCTAAGACTGGTCCTGGAGTCTACTCTCATTCAACTACCACTTGACCTGCCTAACTCAATTTTTTTTTCGGCACCCCCAAAAAATGGGAAGGTGCGCCCCTTCAATTTTCGACCCCTTGTCCAAACTTTAAACGTGAGTCAAGTCTGAACGGCTAAAGCCAGAATCTCCGGCAAAGTGGTCAAAGAAAGGTAATCTTTGGGTGAATTTTTCGGCACTTCGTAAGCTCGAAAATATGGAATAGAACCAGAGATATTTACAGTTTTAGTTTTCAGAAAAGTGCCAAAACAGGCCTTCAGCCGGGCAAGTCCACAAATGACCGTCACCGATTTCCATGACATTTGGCATACTTATAGATTCGAACCCCAGGATCACGAATCCGGTCTCCGTTTCTCGAAATTCCTATTTGTTTTGTGTTTTATGGCGTGTCAAAGTCTACGACGGAAAACTTTAGACATCTCTGAGCACCACATAAGTGAGGTTAGGACAGAATTTTGAACTATTTCGTCACCTACGGAATGTAAAGAAAGCATTCGATGCAAAAATTTTGAAATTTATTTTTTTTGGTGTGCACACGTTTTGCCCCATAAGTCATTTAGAAATAAGAGATATCGGAAATCTAAGACTGGTCCTGGAGTCTACTCTCATTCAACTACCACTTGACCTGCCTAACTCAATTTTTTTTTCGGCACCCCCCAAAAATGGCAATTTTCGACCCCTTGTCCAAACTTTAAACGTGAGTCAAGTCTGAACGGCTAAAGCCAGAATCTCCGGCAAAGTGGTCAAAGAAAGGTAATCTTTGGGTGAATTTTTCGGCACTTCGTAAGCTCGAAAATATGGAATAGAACCAGAGATATTTACAGTTTTAGTTTTCAGAAAAGTGCCAAAACAGGCCTTCAGCCGGGCAAGTCCACAAATGACCGTCACCGATTTCCATGACATTTGGCATACTTATAGATTCGAACCCCAGGATCACGAATCCGGTCTCCGTTTCTCGAAATTCCTATTTGTTTTGTGTTTTATGGCGTGTCAAAGTCTACGACGGAAAACTTTAGACATCTCTGAGCACCACATAAGTGAGGTTAGGACAGAATTTTGAACTATTTCGTCACCTACGGAATGTAAAGAAAGCATTCGATGCAAAAATTTTGAAATTTATTTTTTTTTGGTGTGCACACGTTTTGCCCCATAAGTCATTTAAAAATAAGAGATATCGCAAATCTAAGACTGGTCCTGGAGTCTACTCTCATTCAACTACCACTTGACCTGCCTAACTCAATTTTTTTTTCGGCACCCCCAAAAAATGGGAAGGTGCGCCCCTTCAATTTTCGACCCCTTGTCCAAACTTTAAACGTGAGTCAAGTCTGAACGGCTAAAGCCAGAATCTCCGGCAAAGTGGTCAAAGAAAGGTAATCTTTGGGTGAATTTTTCGGCACTTCGTAAGCTCGAAAATATGGAATAGAACCAGAGATATTTACAGTTTTAGTTTTCAGAAAAGTGCCAAAACAGGCCTTCAGCCGGGCAAGTCCACAAATGACCGTCACCGATTTCCATGACATTTGGCATACTTATAGATTCGAACCCCAGGATCACGAATCCGTTCTCCGTTTCTCGAAATTCCTATTTGTTTTGTGTTTTATGGCGTGTCAAAGTCTACGACGGAAAACTTTAGACATCTCTGAGCACCACATAAGTGAGGTTAGGACAGAATTTTGAACTATTTCGTCACCTACGGAATGTAAAGAAAGCATTCGATGCAAAAATTTTGAAATTTATTTTTTTTGGCGTGCACACGTTTTGCCCCATAAGTCATTTAAAAATAAGAGATATCGCAAATCTAAGACTGGTCCTGGAGTCTACTCTCATTCAACTACCACTTGACCTGCCTAACTCAATTTTTTTTTCGGCACCCCCAAAAAATGGCAAGGTGCGCCCCTTCAATTTTCGACCCCTTGTCCAAACTTTAAACGTGAGTCAAGTCTGAACGGCTAAAGCCAGAATCTCCGGCAAAGTGGTCAAAGAAAGGTAATCTTTGGGTGAATTTTTCGGCACTTCGTAAGCTCGAAAATATAGAATAGAACCAGAGATATTTACAGTTTTAGTTTTCAGAAAAGTGCCAAAACAGGCCTTCAGCCGGGCAAGTCCACAAATGACCGTCACCGATTTCCATGACATTTGGCATACTTATAGATTCGAACCCCAGGATCACGAATCCGGTCTCCGTTTCTCGAAATTCCTATTTGTTTGTGTTTTATGGCGTGTCAAAGTCTACGACGGAAAACTTTAGACATCTCTGAGCACCACATAAGTGATGTTAGGACAGAATTTTGAACTATTTCGTCACCTACGGAATGTAAAGAAAGCATTCGATGCAAAAATTTTGAAATTTATTTTTTTTGGTGTGCACACGTTTTGCCCCATAAGTCATTTAAAAATAAGAGATATCGCAAATCTAAGACTGGTCCTGGAGTCTACTCTCATTCAACTACCACTTGACCTGCCTAACTCAATTTTTTTTTCGGCACCCCCAAAAAATGGCTTCAATTTTCGACCCCTTGTCCAAACTTTAAACGTGAGTCAAGTCTGAACGGCTAAAGCCAGAATCTCCGGCAAAGTGGTCAAAGAAAGGTAATCTTTGGGTGAATTTTTCGGCACTTCGTAAGCTCGAAAATATGGAATAGAACCAGAGATATTTACAGTTTTAGTTTTCAGAAAAGTGCCAAAACAGGTCTTCAGCCGGGCAAGTCCACAAATGACCGTCACCGATTTCCATGACATTTGGCATACTTATAGATTCGAACCCCAGGATCACGAATCCGGTCTCCGTTTCTCGAAATTCCTATTTGTTTTGTGTTTTATGGCGTGTCAAAGTCTACGACGGAAAACTTTAGACATCTCTGAGCACCACATAAGTGAGGTTAGGACAGAATTTTGAACTATTTCGTCACCTACGGAATGTAAAGAAAGCATTCGATGCAAAAATTTTGAAATCTATTTTTTTTGGTGTGCACACGTTTTGCCCCATAAGTCATTTAAAGATAAGAGATATCGCAAATCTAAGACTGGTCCTGGAGTCTACTCTCATTCAACTACCACTTGACCTGCCTAACTCAATTTTTTTTTCGGCACCCCCAAAAAATGGCAAGGTGCGCCCCTTCAATTTTCGACCCCTTGTCCAAACTTTAAACGTGAGTCAAGTCTGAACGGCTAAAGCCAGAATCTCCGGCAAAGTGGTCAAAGAAAGGTAATCTTTGGGTGAATTTTTCGGCACTTCGTAAGCTCGAAAATATGGAATAGAACCAGAGATATTTACAGTTTTAGTTTTCAGAAAAGTGCCAAAACAGGCCTTCAGCCGGGCAAGTCCACAAATGACCGTCACCGATTTCCATGACATTTGGCATACTTATAGATTCGAACCCCAGGATCACGAATCCGGTCTCCGTTTCTCGAAATTCCTATTTGTTTTGTGTTTTATGGCGTGTCAAAGTCTACGACGGAAAACTTTAGACATCTCTGAGCACCACATAAGTGAGGTTAGGACAGAATTTTGAACTATTTCGTCACCTACGGAATGTAAAGAAAGCATTCGATGCAAAAATTTTGAAATTTATTTTTTTTGGCGTGCACACGTTTTGCCCCATAAGTCATTTAAAAATAAGAGATATCGCAAATCTAAGACTGGTCCTGGAGTCTACTCTCATTCAACTACCACTTGACCTGCCTAACTCAATTTTTTTTTCGGCACCCCCAAAAAATGGCAAGGTGCGCCCCTTCAATTTTCGACCCCTTGTCCAAACTTTAAACGTGAGTCAAGTCTGAACGGCTAAAGCCAGAATCTCCGGCAAAGTGGTCAAAGAAAGGTAATCTTTGGGTGAATTTTTCGGCACTTCGTAAGCTCGAAAATATGGAATAGAACCAGAGATATTTACAGTTTTAGTTTTCAGAAAAGTGCCAAAACAGGCCTTCAGCCGGGCAAGTCCACAAATGACCGTCACCGATTTCCATGACATTTGGCATACTTATAGATTCGAACCCCAGGATCACGAATCCGGTCTCCGTTTCTCGAAATTCCTATTTGTTTTGTGTTTTATGGCGTGTCAAAGTCTACGACGGAAAACTTTAGACATCTCTGAGCACCACATAAGTGATGTTAGGACAGAATTTTGAACTATTTCGTCACCTACGGAATGTAAAGAAAGCATTCGATGCAAAAATTTTGAAATTTATTTTTTTTGGTGTGCACACGTTTTGCCCCATAAGTCATTTAAAAATAAGAGATATCGCAAATCTAAGACTGGTCCTGGAGTCTACTCTCATTCAACTACCACTTGACCTGCCTAACTCAATTTTTTTTTCGGCACCCCCAAAAAATGGCTTCAATTTTCGACCCCTTGTCCAAACTTTAAACGTGAGTCAAGTCTGAACGGCTAAAGCCAGAATCTCCGGCAAAGTGGTCAAAGAAAGGTAATCTTTGGGTGAATTTTTCGGCACTTCGTAAGCTCGAAAATATGGAATAGAACCAGAGATATTTACAGTTTTAGTTTTCAGAAAAGTGCCAAAACAGGTCTTCAGCCGGGCAAGTCCACAAATGACCGTCACCGATTTCCATGACATTTGGCATACTTATAGATTCGAACCCCAGGATCACGAATCCGGTCTCCGTTTCTCGAAATTCCTATTTGTTTTGTGTTTTATGGCGTGTCAAAGTCTACGACGGAAAACTTTAGACATCTCTGAGCACCACATAAGTGAGGTTAGGACAGAATTTTGAACTATTTCGTCACCTACGGAATGTAAAGAAAGCATTCGATGCAAAAATTTTGAAATCTATTTTTTTTGGTGTGCACACGTTTTGCCCCATAAGTCATTTAAAAATAAGAGATATCGCAAATCTAAGACTGGTCCTGGAGTCTACTCTCATTCAACTACCACTTGACCTGCCTAACTCAATTTTTTTTTCGGCACCCCCAAAAAATGGCAAGGTGCGCCCCTTCAATTTTCGACCCCTTGTCCAAACTTTAAACGTGAGTCAAGTCTGAACGGCTAAAGCCAGAATCTCCGGCAAAGTGGTCAAAGAAAGGTAATCTTTGGGTGAATTTTTCGGCACTTCGTAAGCTCGAAAATATGGAATAGAACCAGAGATATTTACAGTTTTAGTTTTCAGAAATGTGCCAAAACAGGCCTTCAGCCGGGCAAGTCCACAAATGACCGTCACCGATTTCCATGACATTTGGCATACTTATAGATTCGAACCCCAGGATCACGAATCCGGTCTCCGTTTCTCGAAATTCCTATTTGTTTTGTGTTTTATGGCGTGTCAAAGTCTACGACGGAAAACTTTAGACATCTCTGAGCACCACATAAGTGAGGTTAGGACAGAATTTTGAACTATTTCGTCACCTACGGAATGGAAAGAAAGCATTCGATGCAAAAATTTTGAAATTTATTTTTTTTGGTGTGCACACGTTTTGCCCCATAAGTCATTTAAAAATAAGAGATATCGCAAATCTAAGACTGGTCCTGGAGTCTACTCTCATTCAACTACCACTTGACCTGCCTAACTCAATTTTTTTTTCGGCACCCCCAAAAAATGGCTAGGTGCGCACCTGCAATTTTCGACCCCTTGTCCAAACTTTAAACGTGAGTCAAGTCTGAACGGCTAAAGCCAGAATCTCCGGCAAAGTGGTCAAAGAAAGGTAATCTTTGGGTGAATTTTTCGGCACTTCGTAAGCTCGAAAATATGGAATAGAACCAGAGATATTTACAGTTTTAGTTTTCAGAAAAGTGCCAAAACAGGCCTTCAGCCGGGCAAGTCCACAAATGACCGTCACCGATTTCCATGACATTTGGCATACTTATAGATTCGAACCCCAGGATCACGAATCCGGTCTCCGTTTCTCAAAATTCCTATTTGTTTTGTGTTTTATGGCGTGTCAAAGTCTACGACGGAAAACTTTAGACATCTCTGAGCACCACATAAGTGAGGTTAGGACAGAATTTTGAACTATTTCGTCACCTACGGAATGTAAAGAAAGCATTCGATGCAAAAAATTTGAAATTTATTTTTTTTGGTGTGCACACGTTTTGCCCCATAAGTCATTTAAAAATAAGAGATATCGCAAATCTAAGACTGGTCCTGGAGTCTACTCTCATTCAACTACCACTTGACCTGCCTAACTCAATTTTTTTTTCGGCACCCCCAAAAAATGGCAAGGTGCGCCCCTTCAATTTTCGACCCCTTGTCCAAACTTTAAACGTGAGTCAAGTCTGAACGGCTAAAGCCAGAATCTCCGGCAAAGTGGTCAAAGAAAGGTAATCTTTGGGTGAATTTTTCGGCACTTCGTAAGCTCGAAAATATGGAATAGAACCAGAGATATTTACAGTTTTAGTTTTCAGAAAAGTGCCAAAACAGGCCTTCAGCCGGGCAAGTCCACAAATGACCGTCACCGATTTCCATGACATTTGGCATACTTATAGATTCGAACCCCAGGATCACGAATCCGGTCTCCGTTTCTCGAAATTCCTATTTGTTTTGTGTTTTATGGCGTGTCAAAGTCTACGACGGAAAACTTTAGACATCTCTGAGCACCACATAAGTGAGGTTAGGACAGAATTTTGAACTATTTCGTCACCTACGGAATGTAAAGAAAGCATTCGATGCAAAAATTTTGAAATTTATTTTTTTTGGCTTGCACACGTTTTGCCCCATAAGTCATTTAAAAATAAGAGATATCGCAAATCTAAGACTGGTCCTGGAGTCTACTCTCATTCAACTACCACTTGACCTGCCTAACTCAATTTTTTTTTCGGCACCCCCAAAAAATGGCAAGGTGCGCCCCTTCAATTTTCGACCCCTTGTCCAAACTTTAAACGTGAGTCAAGTCTGAACGGCTAAAGCCAGAATCTCCGGCAAAGTGGTCAAAGAAAGGTAATCTTTGGGTGAATTTTTCGGCACTTCGTAAGCTCGAAAATATGGAATAGAACCAGAGATATTTACAGTTTTAGTTTTCAGAAAAGTGCCAAAACAGGTCTTCAGCCGGGCAAGTCCACAAATGACCGTCACCGATTTCCATGACATTTGGCATACTTATAGATTCGAACCCCAGGATCACGAATCCGGTCTCCGTTTCTCGAAATTCCTATTTGTTTTGTGTTTTATGGCGTGTCAAAGTCTACGACGGAAAACTTTAGACATCTCTGAGCACCACATAAGTGAGGTTAGGACAGAATTTTGAACTATTTCGTCACCTACGGAATGTAAAGAAAGCATTCGATGCAAAAATTTTGAAATCTATTTTTTTTGGTGTGCACACGTTTTGCCCCATAAGTCATTTAAAAATAAGAGATATCGCAAATCTAAGACTGGTCCTGGAGTCTACTCTCATTCAACTACCACTTGACCTGCCTAACTCAATTTTTTTTTCGGCACCCCCAAAAAATGGCAAGGTGCGCCCCTTCAATTTTCGACCCCTTGTCCAAACTTTAAACGTGAGTCAAGTCTGAACGGCTAAAGCCAGAATCTCCGGCAAAGTGGTCAAAGAAAGGTAATCTTTGGGTGAATTTTTCGGCACTTCGTAAGCTCGAAAATATGGAATAGAACCAGAGATATTTACAGTTTTAGTTTTCAGAAAAGTGCCAAAACAGGCCTTCAGCCGGGCAAGTCCACAAATGACCGTCACCGATTTCCATGACATTTGGCATACTTATAGATTCGAACCCCAGGATCACGAATCCGGTCTCCGTTTCTCGAAATTCCTATTTGTTTTGTGTTTTATGGCGTGTCAAAGTCTACGACGGAAAACTTTAGACATCTCTGAGCACCACATAAGTGAGGTTAGGACAGAATTTTGAACTATTTCGTCACCTACGGAATGGAAAGAAAGCATTCGATGCAAAAATTTTGAAATTTATTTTTTTTGGTGTGCACACGTTTTGCCCCATAAGTCATTTAAAAATAAGAGATATCGCAAATCTAAGACTGGTCCTGGAGTCTACTCTCATTCAACTACCACTTGACCTGCCTAACTCAATTTTTTTTTCGGCACCCCCAAAAAATGGCTAGGTGCGCACCTGCAATTTTCGACCCCTTGTCCAAACTTTAAACGTGAGTCAAGTCTGAACGGCTAAAGCCAGAATCTCCGGCAAAGTGGTCAAAGAAAGGTAATCTTTGGGTGAATTTTTCGGCACTTCGTAAGCTCGAAAATATGGAATAGAACCAGAGATATTTACAGTTTTAGTTTTCAGAAAAGTGCCAAAACAGGCCTTCAGCCGGGCAAGTCCACAAATGACCGTCACCGATTTCCATGACATTTGGCATACTTATAGATTCGAACCCCAGGATCACGAATCCGGTCTCCGTTTCTCAAAATTCCTATTTGTTTTGTGTTTTATGGCGTGTCAAAGTCTACGACGGAAAACTTTAGACATCTCTGAGCACCACATAAGTGAGGTTAGGACAGAATTTTGAACTATTTCGTCACCTACGGAATGTAAAGAAAGCATTCGATGCAAAAAATTTGAAATTTATTTTTTTTGGTGTGCACACGTTTTGCCCCATAAGTCATTTAAAAATAAGAGATATCGCAAATCTAAGACTGGTCCTGGAGTCTACTCTCATTCAACTACCACTTGACCTGCCTAACTCAATTTTTTTTTCGGCACCCCCAAAAAATGGCAAGGTGCGCCCCTTCAATTTTCGACCCCTTGTCCAAACTTTAAACGTGAGTCAAGTCTGAACGGCTAAAGCCAGAATCTCCGGCAAAGTGGTCAAAGAAAGGTAATCTTTGGGTGAATTTTTCGGCACTTCGTAAGCTCGAAAATATGGAATAGAACCAGAGATATTTACAGTTTTAGTTTTCAGAAAAGTGCCAAAACAGGCCTTCAGCCGGGCAAGTCCACAAATGACCGTCACCGATTTCCATGACATTTGGCATACTTATAGATTCGAACCCCAGGATCACGAATCCGGTCTCCGTTTCTCGAAATTCCTATTTGTTTTGTGTTTTATGGCGTGTCAAAGTCTACGACGGAAAACTTTAGACATCTCTGAGCACCACATAAGTGAGGTTAGGACAGAATTTTGAACTATTTCGTCACCTACGGAATGTAAAGAAAGCATTCGATGCAAAAATTTTGAAATTTATTTTTTTTGGCTTGCACACGTTTTGCCCCATAAGTCATTTAAAAATAAGAGATATCGCAAATCTAAGACTGGTCCTGGAGTCTACTCTCATTCAACTACCACTTGACCTGCCTAACTCAATTTTTTTTTCGGCACCCCCAAAAAATGGCAAGGTGCGCCCCTTCAATTTTCGACCCCTTGTCCAAACTTTAAACGTGAGTCAAGTCTGAACGGCTAAAGCCAGAATCTCCGGCAAAGTGGTCAAAGAAAGGTAATCTTTGGGTGAATTTTTCGGCACTTCGTAAGCTCGAAAATATGGAATAGAACCAGAGATATTTACAGTTTTAGTTTTCAGAAAAGTGCCAAAACAGGCCTTCAGCCGGGCAAGTCCACAAATGACCGTCACCGATTTCCATGACATTTGGCATACTTATAGATTCGAACCCCAGGATCACGAATCCGGTCTCCGTTTCTCGAAATTCCTATTTGTTTTGTGTTTTATGGCGTGTCAAAGTCTACGACGGAAAACTTTAGACATCTCTGAGCACCACATAAGTGATGTTAGGACAGAATTTTGAACTATTTCGTCACCTACGGAATGTAAAGAAAGCATTCGATGCAAAAATTTTGAAATTTATTTTTTTTGGTGTGCACACGTTTTGCCCCATAAGTCATTTAAAAATAAGAGATATCGCAAATCTAAGACTGGTCCTGGAGTCTACTCTCATTCAACTACCACTTGACCTGCCTAACTCAATTTTTTTTTCGGCACCCCCAAAAAATGGCTTCAATTTTCGACCCCTTGTCCAAACTTTAAACGTGAGTCAAGTCTGAACGGCTAAAGCCAGAATCTCCGGCAAAGTGGTCAAAGAAAGGTAATCTTTGGGTGAATTTTTCGGCACTTCGTAAGCTCGAAAATATGGAATAGAACCAGAGATATTTACAGTTTTAGTTTTCAGAAAAGTGCCAAAACAGGTCTTCAGCCGGGCAAGTCCACAAATGACCGTCACCGATTTCCATGACATTTGGCATACTTATAGATTCGAACCCCAGGATCACGAATCCGGTCTCCGTTTCTCGAAATTCCTATTTGTTTTGTGTTTTATGGCGTGTCAAAGTCTACGACGGAAAACTTTAGACATCTCTGAGCACCACATAAGTGAGGTTAGGACAGAATTTTGAACTATTTCGTCACCTACGGAATGTAAAGAAAGCATTCGATGCAAAAATTTTGAAATTTATTTTTTTTGGTGTGCACACGTTTTGCCCCATAAGTCATTTAAAAATAAGAGATATCGCAAATCTAAGACTGGTCCTGGAGTCTACTCTCATTCAACTACCACTTGACCTGCCTAACTCAATTTTTTTTTCGGCACCCCCAAAAAATGGCAAGGTGCGCCCCTTCAATTTTCGACCCCTTGTCCAAACTTTAAACGTGAGTCAAGTCTGAACGGCTAAAGCCAGAATCTCCGGCAAAGTGGTCAAAGAAAGGTAATCTTTGGGTGAATTTTTCGGCACTTCGTAAGCTCGAAAATATGGAATAGAACCAGAGATATTTACAGTTTTAGTTTTCAGAAAAGTGCCAAAACAGGCCTTCAGCCGGGCAAGTCCACAAATGACCGTCACCGATTTCCATGACATTTGGCATACTTATAGATTCGAACCCCAGGATCACGAATCCGGTCTCCGTTTCTCGAAATTCCTATTTTTTTTGTGTTTTATGGCGTGTCAAAGTCTACGACGGAAAACTTTAGACATCTCTGAGCACCACATAAGTGAGGTTAGGACAGAATTTTGAACTATTTCGTCACCTACGGAATGTAAAGAAAGCATTCGATGCAAAAATTTTGAAATTTATTTTTTTTGGTGTGCACACGTTTTGCCCCATAAGTCATTTAAAAATAAGAGATATCGCAAATCTAAGACTGGTCCTGGAGTCTACTCTCATTCAACTACCACTTGACCTGCCTAACTCAATTTTTTTTTCGGCACTCTGCAACGATGATTATTCTCAACTAATCACAAAGACATTGGAACATTATATTTTATTTTTGGTGCTTGAGCAGGAATACTAGGAACATCATTAAGAATTTTAATTCGAACTGAATTAGGACAACCAGGATCTCTAATTGGAGATGATCAAATTTATAATGTTATTGTAACTGCTCACGCTTTCATTATAATTTTCTTTATAGTAATACCAATTATGATTGGTGGATTTGGAAATTGACTTGTACCTCTCATATTAGGAGCCCCCGATATAGCTTTTCCCCGAATAAATAATATAAGATTTTGACTTTTACCACCATCAATTTTATTATTATTAATTAGAAGAATAGTAGAAAGAGGTGCAGGAACAGGTTGAACTGTTTATCCCCCTCTTTCAGCTAGAATTGCTCATGCAGGGCCTGCAGTAGATTTAACAATCTTTTCTTTACATCTTGCAGGAATATCAAGAATTATAGGAGCAGTAAATTTTATTACAACTATAATTAACATAAAACCAATTTACATAAATCAAACACAAGTTCCTCTTTTTGTATGATCTGTAGGAATTACTGCTTTACTTTTATTATTATCACTTCCTGTACTTGCAGGAGCAATTACTATACTTTTAACTGATCGAAATCTTAATACTTCTTTTTTTGATCCAGCGGGAGGAGGAGATCCAATTTTATACCAACACTTATTTTGATTTTTTGGACACCCTGAAGTATATATTTTAATTCTACCAGGATTTGGTATAATTTCACATGTAATCTCACACGAAAGAGGAAAAAAGGAAGCATTCGGAAATTATGGTATAATTTGAGCTATATCAGCAATTGGTTTCTTAGGTTTTGTTGTTTGAGCTCACCATATATTTACAGTTGGAATAGATGTTGATACACGAGCATATTTCACAGGAGCAACTATAATTATTGCAGTACCAACAGGAATTAAAATTTTTAGTTGATTAGCAACAATATATGGATCAAAGGTAATTTATACTCCTGCATCTCTTTGAGCCCTAGGTTTTATCTTCCTATTTACTGTAGGAGGTTTAACAGGAGTAATCTTGGCAAATTCAGCTATTGATATTATTCTTCATGACACTTATTATGTAGTAGCACATTTTCATTATGTTCTTTCAATAGGAGCTGTCTTTGCTATTATAGCAGGATTTGTTCATTGATACCCTTTATTTACAGGACTATCAATAAATTCTACCTGATTAAAAAGTCAGTTTTTTACTATATTTGTAGGAGTTAATTTAACATTTTTTCCTCAACATTTTTTAGGATTAGCAGGTATACCTCGACGATATTCAGATTATCCTGACGCTTATACTTCATGAAATATTTTATCAACTATAGGATCAATAATTTCTTTCATTGCTGTAGTAATATTTATCTTCATTCTATGAGAAAGAATAAGATCTAATCGACCAGTATTATTTTCATCTCAAATAAATAGTTCAGTTGAATGAGTACATAACTTCCCACCTGCAGAACATACTTATAATGAATTAACCCTTATTACAAAGTAATTTTTATTATCTAATATGGCAGAATAGTGCAGTGGATTTAAGCTCCACAAATAAAGTTGAATACTTTTTTTAGAACCATAATGGCTACATATGCAAGTTTAGGTTTACAAGATAGAGCTTCACCCTTAATAGAACAATTAATATATTTCCATGATCACTCAATATTTATTATTACCATAATTACTACCACTGTAGGTTATATAATCTTATCATTAATAACAAATAAATTTATTGATCGTCATGTCATAGACGGTCAATATTTAGAAATCCTTTGAACAATTCTACCTGCAGTAGTCTTAATTTTTATTGCACTACCTTCTCTTCGTATTTTATATTTAATTGACGAAAACTCAAATCCTACTTTAACATTAAAAACTATTGGACATCAATGATATTGAAGTTATGAATATTCAGACTTCACTGATGTAGAATTTGATGCTTATATAATTCCCCAAAATGAATTAAATCCCTATAATATTCGACTTTTAGAAGTTGATAATCGAACAACATTACCAATAAATACTTTAACACGAATTTTAATTACATCAGAAGATGTAATTCATTCATGAACTATCCCAAGTATTGGTGTAAAAGCTGATGCTACTCCAGGACGATTAAATCAAGCAACATTTTGATTTAATCGTCCTGGAGTATTCTACGGACAGTGTTCAGAAATTTGTGGAGCAAATCATAGATTTATACCAATTGTAATTGAAAGAACTTCCACAAATGATTTTTTAAATTGAATTTCAAATATATCTGAATCATCAGATGACTGAAAAGCAAGTAATGGTCTCTTAAACCAGATTATAGTAACATAGCAATTACTTCTGATGAAAAGAAGTTAGTTAAATAATAACATTAGTATGTCATACTAAAATTATTAGTGATCTAATACATCTTTATCCCTCAAATAATACCACTTAATTGATTAATACTATTCTTTTTCTTTTCAATTCTCCTAATTCTATTTAATGTAATAAATTACTACACTTCCTTTAATAAAGCATCTTCTCGTCCCTTAACAAAAATAAGAACAAAAACCTTAACTTGAAAATGATAACTAATTTATTTTCAGTTTTTGACCCATCTTCTAATATCTTAAATTTATCAATTAATTGAATAAGAACCTTTATTGGACTTATATTAATTCCAACATCTTTATGATTAATTCCTTCACGAAGAACAATATTATGAAATTTAATTATTAATAAACTTCATGAAGAATTTAAATTACTTATTGGAAAAAAGAAAATTAATAAAGGATCAACATTCATTTTTATTTCAACTTTTTCAATTATCTTATATAACAATTTTATAGGATTATTTCCTTATATTTTCACAAGAACAAGTCATATAGTAATAACTCTAACTCTTGCCTTACCTTTATGATTAAGATTTATATTATTTGGATGAATTAATAATACTAAACACATATTTGCTCATTTAGTTCCTCAAGGAACTCCTGGAGCTCTTATACCATTTATAGTATGTATTGAAACAATTAGAAATGTAATTCGACCAGGTACACTAGCTATTCGACTAGCTGCTAATATAATTGCAGGTCATTTATTAATAACTTTATTAGGTAATACTGGAAGTACTATAATAATATCTTTATTACCTCTATTGATCATTACACAAATTTTACTTTTAACATTAGAATCCGCAGTAGCCATTATTCAATCATATGTTTTTGCAGTTTTAAGAACTTTATATTCTAGAGAAGTTAATTAATAATGTCAATACATGCAAATCACCCTTACCATTTAGTAACTTATAGTCCCTGACCTATTGTAGCAGCTTTTAGAATTATAGTAGCAATACTAGGATTTATTAAATTTTCTTACGAATTTAATGAAAAATTAATATTTATAGGAATATTAATTTTAACTTTAACAACTATTCAATGATGACGAGATGTAGTACGAGAAAGAACTTATCAAGGATGTCATACTAAAGAAGTTATAACAGGTTTACGATGAGGAATAATTCTATTTATTATTTCAGAAGTATTCTTCTTTGTCTCATTCTTTTGAACATTTTATCATAGAAGACTAGCTCCTGCAATTGAAATTGGATCATCATGACCACCTTTAGGAATTATTCCATTTAATGCACTACAAGTCCCTCTTTTAAATACAACAGTTTTACTAGCATCAGGAATTACAATCACATGAAGACATCACGGTTTATTAGAAAATAATTATAATCAAGCAACTCAAGGATTAATCTTCACTATTTTACTTGGTTTGTATTTTACAGCCCTTCAATTATATGAATATATTGAAGCACCATTTACAATTGCAGATTCAGTTTTTGGATCAACTTTTTTTGTAGCAACAGGATTTCATGGTTTACATGTAATTATTGGAACTACCTTCCTAATTACATGTTTATCTCGAATACTATTTATACATTTCACTTCTAATCATCACTTTGGTTTTGAAGCAGCAGCCTGATATTGACATTTTGTCGATGTTGTATGATTATTTTTATATGTTTCAATTTATTGATGAGGTAGATAAATATTTATTTAGTATAAAAAGTACATTTGATTTCCAATCAAAAAGTCTAAATTTTGTAGAATAAATAATTCAAATTATTGGTTTAATATCAATTATTATTATATTAATTTCATTTGTAGTAATAATACTTACAAATTTTTTATCAAAAAAAAATATTGAAGATCGAGAAAAAAGTTCTCCTTTTGAATGTGGATTTGATCCTATTAGATCATCACGTCTACCTTTCTCATTACGATTTTTTTTAATTGCAATTATTTTCCTAATTTTCGATGTAGAAATTGCACTTATTCTACCAATAACAATTATTCCTTTTAGATCAAATATAACAATTTGAACAATTACAAGAATAATATTCCTATTAATTTTAACAATTGGTTTATATCATGAATGAAATCAAGGATCTCTTGAATGAGCTTCATAATTAGGGTTGTAGTTAAAAATAACATTTGATTTGCACTCAAAAAGTATTGAATTATCAATCTTCCTTAAAATAAGTAAGAAGCAAATTAATTGTAATCAGTTTCGACCTGATAGTAAGATATATTTTATATCCTTATTTATATTAATTGAAACCAAAATAGAGGTATATCACTGTTAATGATAAAATTGAAATTAATTTCCAATTAAGAAGATGTGTTGATCGAATAAAAGCTGCTAACTTATTATTCAAGTGGTTTAAATCCATTTACATCTTACAAAAATTTATATAGTTTAAAATAAAACATTACATTTTCATTGTAAAAATAAAATTTTAATTTTTATAAATATATTCAAAGATAAAATTATCTCAATAACAGCTTCAGTGTTATACTCTAATATAAGATATTTGAATAAATAATAAATATTATTAAAATTAAAGCAATTAAAAAAATTACCAAATATGATTTCAAATCATTAATTTGAAATCATTGACTAATCCCTCTTAATTTTATTAAAACATAATATAAATTTTGTGCACCAAAATATTCTCTTCAACCTAAATCAATATATTTAATAGAACTTAAACCAATTGTTAAAGGTAATTTTCTAACCCCTTTTGTAAAAATTAAAGGTATAAATCATATAGATCCTGAAAAAATAATTACTCTATAGTACTTAAATAAATTAAAATAATAATTTAATCTATATTTAAATAAAATTCTTCCTAATCATAAACCTAAAACACTTACTAAAATTGGTATAATCTTTATAAAAAAAGGTAAACAAATAAAATAAGGAGTTAAAAAAATTATTCAATTTAATATACTTCCACCAATCACTGCAAAAATTATTAAACCTAATATACCATAAATTATTATTCAACTTTCCTCTCTTAACTTAAATATAGGTACCAAATTAAAATCTCCCCATAAAACATAATAAAATAAACGAAAAGAATAACATACTGTTAAACCTGTTGAGAAAAAATATAAAAAATATATAAATATATTTAAATTTCTTATAGAAACCACTTCTAAAATTATATCCTTAGAATAAAAACCAGCTAAAAAAGGTATTCCACATAAAGCAAAATTAGATACTATAAAACAAGCTGAAGTTAAAGGTATAAAAAGAGATAAATTTCCTATAAAACGAATATCTTGAAAATTTTTTACATTATGAATTACTATTCCAGCACATATAAATAATAAAGCCTTAAATAAAGCATGAGTTAATAAATGGAAAAAAGCTAAATCAGAAAATCCTAAAGATAAAATTCTTATTATTAAACCTAACTGACTTAAAGTAGATAAAGCAATAATTTTTTTTAAATCATATTCAAAATTAGCACCTAAACCTGATATAAACATTGTTAAAACAGAAATTACTAATAAAAACATTATTAATCAATTTGGAAAAGCTTTACTAAATCGAATTAATAAATACACACCTGCAGTGACCAAAGTAGATGAATGAACTAAAGCAGAAACAGGAGTAGGTGCAGCTATTGCTGCCGGAAGTCAAGCAGAAAAAGGAATTTGAGCTCTTTTTGTTATACCTGCCAAGACAACTAAGAAAGAAATTAAACTTAATTCAAAATTGTTCATTATACAATCTAAATAATAAATATAATTTCATCTACCAAAATTTAATATTCAAGCAATTGCTATCAATAACGCCACATCACCAACCCGATTTGATAATGCAGTTAACATTCCAGCATTATATGACTTCACATTTTGATAATAAATTACTAAACAATATGAGACTAATCCTAAGCCATCTCATCCTAACAAAATTCTAATTAAATTAGGACTAATAATTAAGAATATTATTGACAATACAAATATTAATACCAAAAAAATAAATCGATTTAATGTTAAATCTCCTCTTATATAATCCTCTCTATATAAAATTACCAGAGACGAAATTAAAGTAACAAATCTTATAAATAATAAAGATATTCAATCCAATAATAAAGTTATAACAATTGATGAAGAATTTAATCTAACAATTTCCCATTCAATAAAATAAATTAAATCATTCATAATAAAAAATATACTAAATATAAATCTTAATAAAGAAAACAATAATAAAGAAAAAAATCTAATAAAACATAATGACAAATATATCACAACCTAAGATAACAATTTATATCTATGATACCACAAATCATAATTTTATATTAAACTACTTAAGTAAAATTAAAATCAAATTAATACAAAATCTCTTTTCAAGATTAATAAATTTAAAGGTAATCAATGCAATATCAACAATAAATATTCACGACAATAACCTCTAACTCTTCTATAAATACCAGAATAACAAATTCCATGTTGTCTGTAAGAATATAAAAATAAAGTGTAAGCAGCTCTAAAAAAAGAAATTAACATAAGAAATAATATTACTATTCATATTCAACCTACTATTCTATTAAATAAACCAATTTCCCCTAATAAATTTAATGAAGGAGGAGCTGCTATATTACATGATGAAAGAAGAAATCACCATAAAGCCATTCTAGGTATCAAATTTAATAAACCTTTATTAATTAATAAACTTCGTCTTCCTAATCGTTCATAAGTAATATTAGCTAAACAAAATAAACCAGAAGAACATAAACCATGAGCAATTATTAAAACAAATGTTATATAAAAACCTCATACATTTAATGTCATTAGACCTCCAATTACTAAACCTATATGAGCAACAGATGAATAAGCAATTAAAGATTTCATATCAACTTGACGTAAACATATTAATCTAACTAAAAATCCTCCTACCAATCTAATTGATAATCAAAATACATTAATTATCATACCAATTCTCATTAAATATTCAAAAACCCGTAATAAACCATAACCACCTAATTTCAATAAAACACCCGCTAAAATTATTGACCCTGATACAGGAGCTTCTACATGTGCCTTAGGTAATCATAAATGAACCAAATATATAGGTATTTTCACTAAAAATGCTAAAATCATTCTAATATATAAATAAAAATTCATAAAATCTCTTTTGTAAACTAAAGAAAATACTAAATAATTCAAATTTCTGTAAAGATATATAATTCCTAATAATAATGGTAAAGAAGCAAATAAAGTATAAAATAATAAATATACACCTGCTTGAAGTCGTTCGGGTTGATATCCTCACCCAAAAATTAAAAATAATGTTGGAATTAAACTGCCTTCAAAAAAAAAGTAAAATGAAATTATATTTAATCTACAAAAAGTACAATATAATATAAATAATAATATTAAAATTATAAATAAAAATATTTTATTATAAAATTTATATCGAATTACAGAATAACTGGCCATAATTATTAAAACACAAATTCAAAATCTTAATATAACTAAACCATATGATAAATAATCATAACCAAAAAGATAACTTAATCCACTTCAACAAAAAAAGTCAATATTAATTAAAAATATAAAAGAAATTAAAAATAATAAATTTTGAACTATTCATCAACTACTATTAATAAAACATAAAGGGATTATAAAAACTATATATATAATATAACTTAACATTGTAATAAACCAAATGAATTAAAGTAATCATTTCCATGTGTACGAATTATTGATACCAAAATAGATAAACCTAAAGCACCTTCACAAACCGCAAAAGATAAAAAAAATATTGTTATATATAATTCACCTCTTATTATTACAACATAATAATATAAAATAATAAATAAAATCAAAACAATAAATTCTAATCTCAATAAAGTTATTAATAAATGCTTACGCTTAGAAGAAAATACTCATAATCCACAAAAAAATATAAAATAAAATATTATTAACATTAACGTTTTAATAGTTTAATATAAAACATTGGTCTTGTAAACCAAAAATAAGTTTAACTTTTAAAACTTCAAAGGGAAGAAAATCTTATCATTAATTTCCAAAACTAATATTTTTTTTTAAACTACCCTTTGATATTTTATACTTAATATTAAGAATTAGAATAACATTAAGAATTATTTTTTTATTTTTAAATCATCCTTTATCAATAGGATTAATCCTTTTTCTCCAAGCAATTTCAATATGTTTAATTAGAGGTTTTATATCTTTAAGATTTTGATTCTCTTATGTCTTACTATTAATTTATCTTGGAGGTATATTAGTTTTATTTATGTATGTTACTAGACTAGCATCAAATGAAATATTTTTTTATTCAAATAAAGTTCTATTTACTATTATTTTATTACCTTTAATCTTTTTAGTAATCTATTATACAAATATTTATTTTCCAATAAATATATATGAAAATATAGAAAATACACTAGCATTTAACATAATTTCTAATAACTTCTTATTAAAAATATATAATCAACCTGTTAATATAATAACTATTTTAATTGCATCATATTTATTTTTAACTCTAATCGCGGTAGTAAAAATTATTAATATTTATAATGGACCTTTACGACAAATAAATTAATGTATAAACCTTTACGTAAAACTCACCCTTTAATTAAAATTTCTAATAATGCTCTAGTAGATTTACCCACTCCTTCTAATATCTCATCATGATGAAACTTTGGTTCTCTATTAGGTTTATGTTTAGGAATTCAAATCATAACAGGATTATTTTTAGCTATACACTACTCAGCTCACATTGATTTAGCATTCTCCAGAGTAGCTCACATTTGTCGAGATGTAAATTATGGATGATTATTACGAACTCTTCACGCTAACGGGGCATCTATATTTTTTATTTGTATTTATCTTCATATTGGTCGAGGTATATATTATGGATCTTATAAATTTTATTATACATGAATAGTAGGAGTAGTAATTTTATTTTTAGTTATAGCAACAGCATTTATAGGTTATGTTCTACCTTGAGGACAAATATCCTTTTGAGGAGCTACAGTAATTACAAATTTATTATCTGCTATCCCTTACTTAGGTATTGAATTAGTACAATGGGTTTGAGGAGGTTTTGCGGTTGATAATGCAACATTAAATCGATTTTTCACATTTCATTTTGTACTACCATTTATTGTAGCAGCTGCAGTAATAGTTCATCTACTTTTTCTTCATCAAACAGGATCTAATAATCCTCTAGGTTTAAATAGAAATATTGATAAAATTCCTTTTCATCCTTATTTTACATTTAAGGATATTTTAGGATTTATTATTCTATTTATATTCTTATCAATTTTATCATTAAAGGAACCTTACATTTTAGGGGATCCTGATAATTTTACACCCGCTAACCCTTTAGTTACACCTGTACATATTCAACCAGAATGATATTTTTTATTTGCTTATGCAATTTTACGTTCTATTCCTAATAAATTAGGAGGAGTTATTGCCTTAGTTATATCTATTGCAATTCTATTTTTTATACCATTAATAACTACAAATTCACGAGGCTTACAATATTATCCTATTAATCAATTCTTATTTTGATCTATAGTAACGATTGTAATTCTTCTAACGTGAATTGGAGCACGACCTGTTGAAGATCCTTATATTTTAACAGGACAAATCTTAACTGTTTTATATTTCCTCTATTACATTATTAACCCATTAATTATTAAGATATGGGATAATATTCTTTATCAATAAGTTATAAACTTAATGAATAAGCTTATGTCTTGAAATCATAATGAAAGGGTTAAAATCCCTTATTAACTTAATTTTACTTAAGACAACCTTTAAAAGAAAATTTTTAATCCTAAATAAAAAAACAAAAAATTTAATGATAAAGGCAAAAATCTTTTCCATGCTAAATATATTAATTTATCATAACGATAACGAGGTAAAGTACCACGAACTCAAATATATATAAAAGCAATAAAAATCAATTTCAAATAAAAAGTTAAAGAATTTAAATTAGAACCAAGGAAAATAATACATATTAACATACTTATAAATAAAATACTAGAATATTCTCTTAAAAAAATTAATGCAAAACCTCCTCTTCCATATTCTACATTAAAACCAGAAACTAATTCAGATTCTCCTTCAGCGAAATCAAATGGTCTACGATTTGTTTCAGCTAAACATGAAACAAATCAAACATTACATAAAGGTAAACATAAAAATAAAAATCATACCCCGATTTGATAATAAAAAAAATCAAGTAAAGAATATCTTCTAACCAAAAAAATAAAATAAAGTAAAATTAAAGCTAATCTCACTTCATAAGAAATAGTTTGAGCTACAGCACGTAAACCTCCTAATAATGCATAATTAGAATTTGAAGATCAACCAGCTAATATTACAGTATAAACCCCTATTCTTGTACAAACCAGAAAAAAAAATAAACCCAAATTAAAAGTAAATAAACCTCTTATGTAAGGCATTAACATTCACAAAATTAAAGATAAAAATAAAGAAAAAACAGGACATACGTAATATAATAAATAATTAGAAACTAAAGGATTAATATGTTCCTTACAAAAAAGTTTAATAGCATCACCAAAAGGTTGTAAAAGACCTACAAACCCTACCTTATTAGGACCTTTACGTAAATGAATATAACCTAATACTTTACGTTCCAATAAAGTAAAAAAAGCTACACCCACTATAACAAAAATTACCAAAATTAAACCTACCAATATTATTACAAATAATTCTCCACTCAACATTTACTATCTATGACTATAAATCATATTTGCAGATTCTAAATCTGCTGCACTTAATTCTGCCAAAATAGTTTATTTAATAGTATTCAAATAATAAAAATTATTTTAAATATTTGGTCCTCTCGTACTAAAATATTTAAATTAATTAAAGATAGAAACCAACCTGGCTCACGCCGGTTTAAACTCAGATCATGTAAGATTTTCAAGGTCGAACAGACCTAGTTATTGAACATCTGCACCCATAACTAATCTTAATCCAACATCGAGGTCACAATCTCTTTTTTCGATATGAACTCTTAAAAAGAATTATGCTGTTATCCCTAAGGTAATTTAATCTTTTAATCATTAAATATGGATCATACAACTAATTAATTTATTAAATATAAAGAAGAGTTTATTTTATCTTCCAATCACCCCAATTAAATAAATTACATAAAAACCAAAAATTAAACTTTAACTCAATTAATTATTACATTTATTAAACTCTATAGGGTCTTCTCGTCCCTTAATAACATTTAAGTATTTTTACTTAAAATCTAAATTCAACATCAATTAACATAAAACAGAATTTACCTCATCCAACCATTCATACCAGCCTTCAATTAAAAGACTAATGATTATGCTACCTTTGCACAGTCAAAATACTGCGGCCCTTCAAAATATTTTCAGTGGGCAGGTCAGATCTCCTAAATAATTACAAGAAACCATGTTTTTAATAAACAGGTGAGTAAAATATTTGCCTAATTCTTCATATTAACAAAACAAAACCATTAATAGTATACTTTAAAAATTTACTAATTAAATCATCATTTCTAAAAATTCTAAATTAAACTTAAAATTTTAATATAAAAATTAAATAAAAATTAAAAATCACTAAAAATAAGAATTAAATTTTAACATCCTTTAATTAATAACAAATTCTAAATTCATAAAATCCTCATTAACTATTATATTATAATTATATTTTAAAGAGATAATCCCCTTTAAAATTAAGAACATAAAATATTTAAATATAAATTAATTAAATAACTTAATATTCTCCGAATTGAATTCGTTTATTAAAAAACCAGATATCCTTAAAAACGAATAACATCTCGTTACCAATTAAAAATTATTAATATTTATGACACAATAACTAATATTTTTAATTAAATCTTTTAAATTCGAGAAGAAAAAAATTTATAATTCATTTTAATTTACTCTGATACACAAGATACAATAAATAAAATAACCTTTAATTAATTATAAATAAGTAATTAAAAATTCCCTCACAGTACTAATTCACTATAGAAAAAAAAATTTGATCAATTAATTCTACAATAACAAAAATTTATTTAATTAAAATTTAATAAACAACAATATTTATAAAACAATTATATTAATTTCAGATTATATCGAATCGCACGATTAATAATTTCAGTGTAAATGAAAACCTTAACTTTAAGTTTAACCTGATATTTAATTACTTTTTAAATTTTACTTTCTAGGTACACCTTCCGATACACCTACTTTGTTACGACTTATCTCATCTTAATAACGAGAGCGACGGGCGATGTGTACATATTATAGAGCTATTAATCATTTTAATAATCTTTAAAAAATTACAATTAAATCCACCTTCAAATTATATTTCAATAACAATCCATATAAATAAAATTTATTGTAATCCATTATTCAACTTATATATTACTGCACCTTGACCTGAAATTTTAATTAATAATATATTAAGAAAATAACCTAAAAGTATATTCTCAAACAGCGGTATACAAGAAATAATATAAGTAAGGTTCAACGTGGACTATCGATTACATAACAGATTCCTCTAAATAGACTATAATACCGCCAAATTCTTTAAGTTTCAAGACCTTAACTACTAATACTCAAGTTTCAAATTTTACAATAAAAATAATAGGGTATCTAATCCTAGTTTATATTTTTACTTTCATAACAATCATACAAAAATAAATATACCTCAAGACATTATAAATATTTCACCTTATAATAATTTTTCTCAATTCCCATTTATAAAAATAATATTAATTACTTCAAAACCAATAATGTTCATTTGATTTCGCTGTATAACCGCGGATGCTGGCACAGCTTAAACCAAACCTAATTAACATTTACCAAATCTAAACTTATTTAATATCAATAAAATTATCTACTGCAATAAATCATGTCAAAATATCATTTAGAAATTAAAACGAACAAAAATTTACATATAGATTAATGTTAAAATGAACAAATTTTTAAGCAAGAATCAAACTTATAATTTTTAAGGCTTAATCACCAATTAATACTTTTTTCTAAATCATTGGATTAACAAAAAAAATCAACTGAATAAATCATTCAAATGAGCAAAATTATATAAAAATTATGGAACATAAAACTTATTTCTAAAATTATTTCCAATTTTTAACAAACTTAAGTAAAATAAAAAAAAGTCCCTTCCTCGAAAGAAAAAAAATCTTCTTTTATGCCCAAAAATCCAATTTCAACTTTTCACATAAACATTGGTTTGTATTTTACAGTTCTATATCTATAACCCACTAGGTTTCATTTTTTTTTACTTCGTAAATGAAACCTAGTGGGTTATAGATATAGGACTGTAACCCTCTATATATATATATATAATAATAAATTTAATTATATATCTTTATCTTATGTAATTAACTAAAAATAATTGGAATACACCTCCATATGTATTTATTATTAAAACCCTTTTTTATTTCTTCCCATATAGGTTATTATACCCTATATAAATTTAAGTGTTAATTTATACGTATAATATAATATAAATCTTTCTTGATATATTCTTAGTAGAAAATAAGAGATATATTTATATTATGTCCTTATTATACTACAAATCCATTCTAATATTATTTTATTAATTTAGCTCTAAGAAAATTAATCACAAATCTTAATTTCAGTCCAGCAAAATAAAAATTTCTTTAAACTACAAAATTCATACTAGTAAAATGCCTGATTAAAAGGGTTATCGTGATAGGATAAATTATGTAATTATTATTACTTTTACTATTATCTTTTCATTTACATTCAACAGAATTAAACTGTTTCCTAAAATATCAAAAATTTTTGTGCACCTTACACCAAAATGTAGGGAAGTAAGCTAAATTTAAGCTAATGGGTTCATACCCCATCTATAGAGTTTTATCTCTCTTCCCTAATATTTAAAAACTATTAAATATTATTGATAATATCAACATATAATCTACTCCTTTTCAGAAATTAATTATTAAAATTACCTATTACAATTTAGCAATTTTTAATGTTCTTCTTTATGAATTTGAGAAAAGTTTTAATAATTATTATCATTCATTCATCAATTTTTTAGTTCAATTAACCAACCAATCACCAATTAATACTTTTTTCTAAATCATTGGATTAACAAAAAAAATCAACTGAATAAATCATTCAAATGAGCAAAATTATATAAAAATTATGGAACATAAAACTTATTTCTAAAATTATTTCCAATTTTTAACAAACTTAAGTAAAATAAAAAAAAGTCCCTTCCTCGAAAGAAAAAAAATCTTCTTTTATGCCCAAAAATCCAATTTCAACTTTTCACATAAACATTGGTTTGTATTTTACAGTTCTATATCTATAACCCACTAGGTTTCATTTTTTTTTACTTCGTAAATGAAACCTAGTGGGTTATAGATATAGGACTGTAACCCTCTATATATATATATATAATAATAAATTTAATTATATATCTTTATCTTATGTAATTAACTAAAAATAATTGGAATACACCTCCATATGTATTTATTATTAAAACCCTTTTTTATTTCTTCCCATATAGGTTATTATACCCTATATAAATTTAAGTGTTAATTTATACGTATAATATAATATAAATCTTTCTTGATATATTCTTAGTAGAAAATAAGAGATATATTTATATTATGTCCTTATTATACTACAAATCCATTCTAATATTATTTTATTAATTTAGCTCTAAGAAAATTAATCACAAATCTTAATTTCAGTCCAGCAAAATAAAAATTTCTTTAAACTACAAAATTCATACTAGTAAAATGCCTGATTAAAAGGGTTATCGTGATAGGATAAATTATGTAATTATTATTACTTTTACTATTATCTTTTCATTTACATTCAACAGAATTAAACTGTTTCCTAAAATATCAAAAATTTTTGTGCACCTTACACCAAAATGTAGGGAAGTAAGCTAAATTTAAGCTAATGGGTTCATACCCCATCTATAGAGTTTTATCTCTCTTCCCTAATATTTAAAAACTATTAAATATTATTGATAATATCAACATATAATCTACTCCTTTTCAGAAATTAATTATTAAAATTACCTATTACAATTTAGCAATTTTTAATGTTCTTCTTTATGAATTTGAGAAAAGTTTTAATAATTATTATCATTCATTCATCAATTTTTTAGTTCAATTAACCAACCAATCACCAATTAATACTTTTTTCTAAATCATTGGATTAACAAAAAAAATCAACTGAATAAATCATTCAAATGAGCAAAATTATATAAAAATTATGGAACATAAAACTTATTTCTAAAATTATTTCCAATTTTTAACAAACTTAAGTAAAATAAAAAAAAGTCCCTTCCTCGAAAGAAAAAAAATCTTCTTTTATGCCCAAAAATCCAATTTCAACTTTTCACATAAACATTGGTTTGTATTTTACAGTTCTATATCTATAACCCTCTATATATATATATATAATAATAAATTTAATTATATATCTTTATCTTATGTAATTAACTAAAAATAATTGGAATACACCTCCATATGTATTTATTATTAAAACCCTTTTTTATTTCTTCCCATATAGGTTATTATACCCTATATAAATTTAAGTGTTAATTTATACGTATAATATAATATAAATCTTTCTTGATATATTCTTAGTAGAAAATAAGAGATATATTTATATTATGTCCTTATTATACTACAAATCCATTCTAATATTATTTTATTAATTTAGCTCTAAGAAAATTAATCACAAATCTTAATTTCAGTCCAGCAAAATAAAAATTTCTTTAAACTACAAAATTCATACTAGTAAAATGCCTGATTAAAAGGGTTATCGTGATAGGATAAATTATGTAATTATTATTACTTTTACTATTATCTTTTCATTTACATTCAACAGAATTAAACTGTTTCCTAAAATATCAAAAATTTTTGTGCACCTTACACCAAAATGTAGGGAAGTAAGCTAAATTTAAGCTAATGGGTTCATACCCCATCTATAGAGTTTTATCTCTCTTCCCTAATGCCCAATAATTCAACAAAAATCCTCTTTTTAAGAACATTAATCAGAGGTGTATTAATTTCTTTATGTGCTAATTCATGAATAGGAGCATGAATAGGATTAGAAATTAATTTACTCTCCTTTATCCCACTTTTATCATCCAATAAAAATATATATTCCACTGAAGCCTCACTTAAATATTTCTTAATTCAAGCAATTGCCTCATCTACTCTTTTATTTTTAATTCTTCTAAAAACTAATATTCAAGAGATATTTTATATTAGAAAAATAAACACCTGAAATAATTTAATAATATTACCTCTAATAATAAAAATTGCAGCAAGTCCATTTTATTGATGATTACCTTCCGATATAGAAGGATTATCATGAATAAATTGTTTTGTTTTACTATCCATCCAAAAAATTGCACCATTAATATTAATTTCATATATAATTACTAATAACTACTTCATTCAATTTATTATTATCTCTTCAGCGTTTATTGGAGCAATCGGGGGTTTAAACCAAATTTCTTTACGAAAAATTTTATCTTTTTCCTCTATTAACCATATTGGATGAATATTAACAACCATAATCATAGGATCAAATCTATGATTAATATATTTTACAATTTACACTATTAACATTATTTCAATTATTTCAATAACAGCTATAATTAACCTATCTTATATTTCACAAACCTTTAATTCAATAAATAACAAGAAAATTATTAAATTTA
This sequence comes from Tenodera sinensis, assembly GCA_030765045.1. NCBI lineage: Eukaryota > Metazoa > Arthropoda > Insecta > Mantodea > Mantidae > Tenodera > Tenodera sinensis. Next base: position 107,756,120 of record CM060961.1, read on the forward strand.
CCTTATTTATTGCAATGTTATCTCTAGGTGGTTTACCACCTTTTTTAGGATTTTTTCCAAAATGAATTGCAATTCAATTTATAGCTCAAAATTTAATAATTATTACATCAATTATTCTAATTATGTCTTCCCTTTTAACATTATATTACTATATACGTTATATTATCTCTTCAGCGTTTATTGGAGCAATCGGGAGTTTAAACCAAATTTCTTTACGAAAAATTTTATCTTTTTCCTCTATTAACCATATTGGATGAATATTAACAACCATAATCATAGGATCAAATCTATGATTAATATATTTTACAATTTACACTATTAACATTATTTCAATTATTTCAATAACACCTGCAATTTTCGACCCCTTGTCCAAACTTTAAACGTGAGTCAAGTCTGAACGGCTAAAGCCAGAATCTCCGGCAAAGTGGTCAAAGAAAGGTAATCTTTGGGTGAATTTTTCGGCACTTCGTAAGCTCGAAAATATGGAATAGAACCAGAGATATTTACAGTTTTAGTTTTCAGAAAAGTGCCAAAACAGGCCTTCAGCCGGGCAAGTCCACAAATGACCGTCACCGATTTCCATGACATTTGGCATACTTATAGATTCGAACCCCAGGATCACGAATCCGGTCTCCGTTTCTCAAAATTCCTATTTGTTTTGTGTTTTATGGCGTGTCAAAGTCTACGACGGAAAACTTTAGACATCTCTGAGCACCACATAAGTGAGGTTAGGACAGAATTTTGAACTATTTCGTCACCTACGGAATGTAAAGAAAGCATTCGATGCAAAAAATTTGAAATTTATTTTTTTTGGTGTGCACACGTTTTGCCCCATAAGTCATTTAAAAATAAGAGATATCGCAAATCTAAGACTGGTCCTGGAGTCTACTCTCATTCAACTACCACTTGACCTGCCTAACTCAATTTTTTTTTCGGCACCCCCAAAAAATGGCAAGGTGCGCCCCTTCAATTTTCGACCCCTTATCCAAACTTTAAACGTGAGTCAAGTCTGAACGGCTAAAGCCAGAATCTCCGGCAAAGTGGTCAAAGAAAGGTAATCTTTGGGTGAATTTTTCGGCACTTCGTAAGCTCGAAAATATGGAATAGAACCAGAGATATTTACAGTTTTAGTTTTCAGAAAAGTGCCAAAACAGGCCTTCAGCCGGGCAAGTCCACAAATGACCGTCACCGATTTCCATGACATTTGGCATACTTATAGATTCGAACCCCAGGATCACGAATCCGGTCTCCGTTTCTCGAAATTCCTATTTGTTTTGTGTTTTATGGCGTGTCAAAGTCTACGACGGAAAACTTTTGACATCTCTGAGCACCACATAAGTGAGGTTAGGACAGAATTTTGAACTATTTCGTCACCTACGGAATGTAGAGAAAGCATTCGATGCAAAAATTTTGAAATTTATTTTTTTTGGTGTGCACACGTTTTGCCCCATAAGTCATTTAAAAATAAGAGATATCGCAAATCTAAGACTGGTCCTGGAGTCTACTCTCATTCAACTACCACTTGACCTGCCTAACTCAATTTTTTTTTCGGCACCCCCAAAAAATGGCAAGGTGCGCCCCTTCAATTTTCGACCCCTTGTCCAAACTTTAAACGTGAGTCAAGTCTGAACGGCTAAAGCCAGAATCTCCGGCAAAGTGGTCAAAGAAAGGTAATCTTTGGGTGAATTTTTCGGCACTTCGTAAGCTCGAAAATATGGAATAGAACCAGAGATATTTACAGTTTTAGTTTTCAGAAAAGTGCCAAAACAGGCCTTCAGCCGGGCAAGTCCACAAATGACCGTCACCGATTTCCATGACATTTGGCATACTTATAGATTCGAACCCCAGGATCACGAATCCGGTCTCCGTTTCTCGAAATTCCTATTTTTTTTGTGTTTTATGGCGTGTCAAAGTCTACGACGGAAAACTTTAGACATCTCTGAGCACCACATAAGTGAGGTTAGGACAGAATTTTGAACTATTTCGTCACCTACGGAATGTAAAGAAAGCATTCGATGCAAAAATTTTGAAATTTATTTTTTTTGGTGTGCACACGTTTTGCCCCATAAGTCATTTAAAAATAAGAGATATCGCAAATCTAAGACTGGTCCTGGAGTCTACTCTCATTCAACTACCACTTGACCTGCCTAACTCAATTTTTTTTTCGGCACCCCCAAAAAATGGCAAGGTGCGCCCCTTCAATTTTCGACCCCTTGTCCAAACTTTAAACGTGAGTCAAGTCTGAACGGCTAAAGCCAGAATCTCCGGCAAAGTGGTCAAACAAAGGTAATCTTTGGGTGAATTTTTCGGCACTTCGTAAGCTCGAAAATATGGAATAGAACCAGAGATATTTACAGTTTTAGTTTTCAGAAAAGTGCCAAAACAGGCCTTCAGCCGGGCAAGTCCACAAATGACCGTCACCGATTTCCATGACATTTGGCATACTTATAGATTCGAACCCCAGGATCACGAATCCGGTCTCCGTTTCTCGAAATTCCTATTTGTTTTGTGTTTTATGGCGTGTCAAAGTCTACGACGGAAAACTTTAGACATCTCTGAGCACCACATAAGTGAGGTTAGGACAGAATTTTGAACTATTTCGTCACCTACGGAATGTAGAGAAAGCATTCGATGCAAAAATTTTGAAATTTATTTTTTTTGGTGTGCACACGTTTTGCCCCATAAGTCATTTAAAAATAAGAGATATCGCAAATCTAAGACTGGTCCTGGAGTCTACTCTCATTCAACTACCACTTGACCTGCCTAACTCAATTTTTTTTTCGGCACCCCCAAAAAATGGCAAGGTGCGCCCCTTCAATTTTCGACCCCTTGTCCAAACTTTAAACGTGAGTCAAGTCTGAACGGCTAAAGCCAGAATCTCCGGCAAAGTGGTCAAAGAAAGGTAATCTTTGGGTGAATTTTTCGGCACTTCGTAAGCTCGAAAATATGGAATAGAACCAGAGATATTTACAGTTTTAGTTTTCAGAAAAGTGCCAAAACAGGCCTTCAGCCGGGCAAGTCCACAAATGACCGTCACCGATTTCCATGACATTTGGCATACTTATAGATTCGAACCCCAGGATCACGAATCCGGTCTCCGTTTCTCGAAATTCCTATTTTTTTTGTGTTTTATGGCGTGTCAAAGTCTACGACGGAAAACTTTAGACATCTCTGAGCACCACATAAGTGAGGTTAGGACAGAATTTTGAACTATTTCGTCACCTACGTAATGTAAAGAAAGCATTCGATGCAAAAATTTTGAAATTTATTTTTTTTGGTGTGCACACGTTTTGCCCCATAAGTCATTTAAAAATAAGAGATATCGCAAATCTAAGACTGGTCCTGGAGTCTACTCTCATTCAACTACCACTTGACCTGCCTAACTCAATTTTTTTTTCGGCACCCCCAAAAAATGGCAAGGTGCGCCCCTTCAATTTTCGACCCCTTGTCCAAACTTTAAACGTGAGTCAAGTCTGAACGGCTAAAGCCAGAATCTCCGGCAAAGTGGTCAAAGAAAGGTAATCTTTGGGTGAATTTTTCGGCACTTCGTAAGCTCGAAAATATGGAATAGAACCAGAGATATTTACAGTTTTAGTTTTCAGAAAAGTGCCAAAACAGGCCTTCAGCCGGGCAAGTCCACAAATGACCGTCACCGATTTCCATGACATTTGGCATACTTATAGATTCGAACCCCAGGATCACGAATCCGGTCTCCGTTTCTCGAAATTCCTATTTGTTTTGTGTTTTATGGCGTGTCAAAGTCTACGACGGAAAACTTTTGACATCTCTGAGCACCACATAAGTGAGGTTAGGACAGAATTTTGAACTATTTCGTCACCTACGGAATGTAAAGAAAGCATTCGATGCAAAAATTTTGAAATTTATTTTTTTTGGTGTGCACACGTTTTGCCCCATAAGTCATTTAAAAATAAGAGATATCGCAAATCTAAGACTGGTCCTGGAGTCTACTCTCATTCAACTACCACTTGACCTGCCTAACTCAATTTTTTTTTCGGCACCCCCAAAAAATGGCAAGGTGCGCCCCTTCAATTTTCGACCCCTTGTCCAAACTTTAAACGTGAGTCAAGTCTGAACGGCTAAAGCCAGAATCTCCGGCAAAGTGGTCAAAGAAAGGTAATCTTTGGGTGAATTTTTCGGCACTTCGTAAGCTCGAAAATATGGAATAGAACCAGAGATATTTACAGTTTTAGTTTTCAGAAAAGTGCCAAAACAGGCCTTCAGCCGGGCAAGTCCACAAATGACCGTCACCGATTTCCATGACATTTGGCATACTTATAGATTCGAACCCCAGGATCACGAATCCGGTCTCCGTTTCTCGAAATTCCTATTTTTTTTGTGTTTTATGGCGTGTCAAAGTCTACGACGGAAAACTTTAGACATCTCTGAGCACCACATAAGTGAGGTTAGGACAGAATTTTGAACTATTTCGTCACCTACGGAATGTAAAGAAAGCATTCGATGCAAAAATTTTGAAATTTATTTTTTTTGGTGTGCACACGTTTTGCCCCATAAGTCATTTAAAAATAAGAGATATCGCAAATCTGAGACTGGTCCTGGAGTCTACTCTCATTCAACTACCACTTGACCTGCCTAACTCAATTTTTTTTTCGGCACCCCCCAAAAATGGCAATTTTCGACCCCTTGTCCAAACTTTAAACGTGAGTCAAGTCTGAACGGCTAAAGCCAGAATCTCCGGCAAAGTGGTCAAAGAAAGGTAATCTTTGGCTGAATTTTTCGGCACTTCGTAAGCTCGAAAATATGGAATAGAACCAGAGATATTTACAGTTTTAGTTTTCAGAAAAGTGCCAAAACAGGCCTTCAGCCGGGCAAGTCCACAAATGACCGTCACCGATTTCCATGACATTTGGCATACTTATAGATTCGAACCCCAGGATCACGAATCCGGTCTCCGTTTCTCGAAATTCCTATTTGTTTTGTGTTTTATGGCGTGTCAAAGTCTACGACGGAAAACTTTAGACATCTCTGAGCACCACATAAGTGAGGTTAGGACAGAATTTTGAACTATTTCGTCACCTACGGAATGTAAAGAAAGCATTCGATGCAAAAATTTTGAAATTTATTTTTTTTGGTGTGCACACGTTTTGCCCCATAAGTCATTTAAAAATAAGAGATATCGCAAATCTAAGACTGGTCCTGGAGTCTACTCTCATTCAACTACCACTTGACCTGCCTAACTCAATTTTTTTTTCGGCACCCCCAAAAAATGGGAAGGTGCGCCCCTTCAATTTTCGACCCCTTGTCCAAACTTTAAACGTGAGTCAAGTCTGAACGGCTAAAGCCAGAATCTCCGGCAAAGTGGTCAAACAAAGGTAATCTTTGGGTGAATTTTTCGGCACTTCGTAAGCTCGAAAATATGGAATAGAACCAGAGATATTTACAGTTTTAGTTTTCAGAAAAGTGCCAAAACAGGCCTTCAGCCGGGCAAGTCCACAAATGACCGTCACCGATTTCCATGACATTTGGCATACTTATAGATTCGAACCCCAGGATCACGAATCCGGTCTCCGTTTCTCGAAATTCCTATTTGTTTTGTGTTTTATGGCGTGTCAAAGTCTACGACGGAAAACTTTAGACATCTCTGAGCACCACATAAGTGAGGTTAGGACAGAATTTTGAACTATTTCGTCACCTACGGAATGTAGAGAAAGCATTCGATGCAAAAATTTTGAAATTTATTTTTTTTGGTGTGCACACGTTTTGCCCCATAAGTCATTTAAAAATAAGAGATATCGCAAATCTAAGACTGGTCCTGGAGTCTACTCTCATTCAACTACCACTTGACCTGCCTAACTCAATTTTTTTTTCGGCACCCCCAAAAAATGGCAAGGTGCGCCCCTTCAATTTTCGACCCCTTGTCCAAACTTTAAACGTGAGTCAAGTCTGAACGGCTAAAGCCAGAATCTCCGGCAAAGTGGTCAAAGAAAGGTAATCTTTGGGTGAATTTTTCGGCACTTCGTAAGCTCGAAAATATGGAATAGAACCAGAGATATTTACAGTTTTAGTTTTCAGAAAAGTGCCAAAACAGGCCTTCAGCCGGGCAAGTCCACAAATGACCGTCACCGATTTCCATGACATTTGGCATACTTATAGATTCGAACCCCAGGATCACGAATCCGGTCTCCGTTTCTCGAAATTCCTATTTTTTTTGTGTTTTATGGCGTGTCAAAGTCTACGACGGAAAACTTTAGACATCTCTGAGCACCACATAAGTGAGGTTAGGACAGAATTTTGAACTATTTCGTCACCTACGTAATGTAAAGAAAGCATTCGATGCAAAAATTTTGAAATTTATTTTTTTTGGTGTGCACACGTTTTGCCCCATAAGTCATTTAAAAATAAGAGATATCGCAAATCTAAGACTGGTCCTGGAGTCTACTCTCATTCAACTACCACTTGACCTGCCTAACTCAATTTTTTTTTCGGCACCCCCAAAAAATGGCAAGGTGCGCCCCTTCAATTTTCGACCCCTTGTCCAAACTTTAAACGTGAGTCAAGTCTGAACGGCTAAAGCCAGAATCTCCGGCAAAGTGGTCAAAGAAAGGTAATCTTTGGGTGAATTTTTCGGCACTTCGTAAGCTCGAAAATATGGAATAGAACCAGAGATATTTACAGTTTTAGTTTTCAGAAAAGTGCCAAAACAGGCCTTCAGCCGGGCAAGTCCACAAATGACCGTCACCGATTTCCATGACATTTGGCATACTTATAGATTCGAACCCCAGGATCACGAATCCGGTCTCCGTTTCTCGAAATTCCTATTTGTTTTGTGTTTTATGGCGTGTCAAAGTCTACGACGGAAAACTTTTGACATCTCTGAGCACCACATAAGTGAGGTTAGGACAGAATTTTGAACTATTTCGTCACCTACGGAATGTAAAGAAAGCATTCGATGCAAAAATTTTGAAATTTATTTTTTTTGGTGTGCACACGTTTTGCCCCATAAGTCATTTAAAAATAAGAGATATCGCAAATCTAAGACTGGTCCTGGAGTCTACTCTCATTCAACTACCACTTGACCTGCCTAACTCAATTTTTTTTTCGGCACCCCCAAAAAATGGCAAGGTGCGCCCCTTCAATTTTCGACCCCTTGTCCAAACTTTAAACGTGAGTCAAGTCTGAACGGCTAAAGCCAGAATCTCCGGCAAAGTGGTCAAAGAAAGGTAATCTTTGGGTGAATTTTTCGGCACTTCGTAAGCTCGAAAATATGGAATAGAACCAGAGATATTTACAGTTTTAGTTTTCAGAAAAGTGCCAAAACAGGCCTTCAGCCGGGCAAGTCCACAAATGACCGTCACCGATTTCCATGACATTTGGCATACTTATAGATTCGAACCCCAGGATCACGAATCCGGTCTCCGTTTCTCGAAATTCCTATTTTTTTTGTGTTTTATGGCGTGTCAAAGTCTACGACGGAAAACTTTAGACATCTCTGAGCACCACATAAGTGAGGTTAGGACAGAATTTTGAACTATTTCGTCACCTACGGAATGTAAAGAAAGCATTCGATGCAAAAATTTTGAAATTTATTTTTTTTGGTGTGCACACGTTTTGCCCCATAAGTCATTTAAAAATAAGAGATATCGCAAATCTGAGACTGGTCCTGGAGTCTACTCTCATTCAACTACCACTTGACCTGCCTAACTCAATTTTTTTTTCGGCACCCCCCAAAAATGGCAATTTTCGACCCCTTGTCCAAACTTTAAACGTGAGTCAAGTCTGAACGGCTAAAGCCAGAATCTCCGGCAAAGTGGTCAAAGAAAGGTAATCTTTGGCTGAATTTTTCGGCACTTCGTAAGCTCGAAAATATGGAATAGAACCAGAGATATTTACAGTTTTAGTTTTCAGAAAAGTGCCAAAACAGGCCTTCAGCCGGGCAAGTCCACAAATGACCGTCACCGATTTCCATGACATTTGGCATACTTATAGATTCGAACCCCAGGATCACGAATCCGGTCTCCGTTTCTCGAAATTCCTATTTGTTTTGTGTTTTATGGCGTGTCAAAGTCTACGACGGAAAACTTTAGACATCTCTGAGCACCACATAAGTGAGGTTAGGACAGAATTTTGAACTATTTCGTCACCTACGGAATGTAAAGAAAGCATTCGATGCAAAAATTTTGAAATTTATTTTTTTTGGTGTGCACACGTTTTGCCCCATAAGTCATTTAAAAATAAGAGATATCGCAAATCTAAGACTGGTCCTGGAGTCTACTCTCATTCAACTACCACTTGACCTGCCTAACTCAATTTTTTTTTCGGCACCCCCAAAAAATGGGAAGGTGCGCCCCTTCAATTTTCGACCCCTTGTCCAAACTTTAAACGTGAGTCAAGTCTGAACGGCTAAAGCCAGAATCTCCGGCAAAGTGGTCAAACAAAGGTAATCTTTGGGTGAATTTTTCGGCACTTCGTAAGCTCGAAAATATGGAATAGAACCAGAGATATTTACAGTTTTAGTTTTCAGAAAAGTGCCAAAACAGGCCTTCAGCCGGGCAAGTCCACAAATGACCGTCACCGATTTCCATGACATTTGGCATACTTATAGATTCGAACCCCAGGATCACGAATCCGGTCTCCGTTTCTCGAAATTCCTATTTGTTTTGTGTTTTATGGCGTGTCAAAGTCTACGACGGAAAACTTTAGACATCTCTGAGCACCACATAAGTGAGGTTAGGACAGAATTTTGAACTATTTCGTCACCTACGGAATGTAGAGAAAGCATTCGATGCAAAAATTTTGAAATTTATTTTTTTTGGTGTGCACACGTTTTGCCCCATAAGTCATTTAAAAATAAGAGATATCGCAAATCTAAGACTGGTCCTGGAGTCTACTCTCATTCAACTACCACTTGACCTGCCTAACTCAATTTTTTTTTCGGCACCCCCAAAAAATGGCAAGGTGCGCCCCTTCAATTTTCGACCCCTTGTCCAAACTTTAAACGTGAGTCAAGTCTGAACGGCTAAAGCCAGAATCTCCGGCAAAGTGGTCAAAGAAAGGTAATCTTTGGGTGAATTTTTCGGCACTTCGTAAGCTCGAAAATATGGAATAGAACCAGAGATATTTACAGTTTTAGTTTTCAGAAAAGTGCCAAAACAGGCCTTCAGCCGGGCAAGTCCACAAATGACCGTCACCGATTTCCATGACATTTGGCATACTTATAGATTCGAACCCCAGGATCACGAATCCGGTCTCCGTTTCTCGAAATTCCTATTTTTTTTGTGTTTTATGGCGTGTCAAAGTCTACGACGGAAAACTTTAGACATCTCTGAGCACCACATAAGTGAGGTTAGGACAGAATTTTGAACTATTTCGTCACCTACGTAATGTAAAGAAAGCATTCGATGCAAAAATTTTGAAATTTATTTTTTTTGGTGTGCACACGTTTTGCCCCATAAGTCATTTAAAAATAAGAGATATCGCAAATCTAAGACTGGTCCTGGAGTCTACTCTCATTCAACTACCACTTGACCTGCCTAACTCAATTTTTTTTTCGGCACCCCCAAAAAATGGCAAGGTGCGCCCCTTCAATTTTCGACCCCTTGTCCAAACTTTAAACGTGAGTCAAGTCTGAACGGCTAAAGCCAGAATCTCCGGCAAAGTGGTCAAAGAAAGGTAATCTTTGGGTGAATTTTTCGGCACTTCGTAAGCTCGAAAATATGGAATAGAACCAGAGATATTTACAGTTTTAGTTTTCAGAAAAGTGCCAAAACAGGCCTTCAGCCGGGCAAGTCCACAAATGACCGTCACCGATTTCCATGACATTTGGCATACTTATAGATTCGAACCCCAGGATCACGAATCCGGTCTCCGTTTCTCGAAATTCCTATTTGTTTTGTGTTTTATGGCGTGTCAAAGTCTACGACGGAAAACTTTTGACATCTCTGAGCACCACATAAGTGAGGTTAGGACAGAATTTTGAACTATTTCGTCACCTACGGAATGTAAAGAAAGCATTCGATGCAAAAATTTTGAAATTTATTTTTTTTGGTGTGCACACGTTTTGCCCCATAAGTCATTTAAAAATAAGAGATATCGCAAATCTAAGACTGGTCCTGGAGTCTACTCTCATTCAACTACCACTTGACCTGCCTAACTCAATTTTTTTTTCGGCACCCCCAAAAAATGGCAAGGTGCGCCCCTTCAATTTTCGACCCCTTGTCCAAACTTTAAACGTGAGTCAAGTCTGAACGGCTAAAGCCAGAATCTCCGGCAAAGTGGTCAAAGAAAGGTAATCTTTGGGTGAATTTTTCGGCACTTCGTAAGCTCGAAAATATGGAATAGAACCAGAGATATTTACAGTTTTAGTTTTCAGAAAAGTGCCAAAACAGGCCTTCAGCCGGGCAAGTCCACAAATGACCGTCACCGATTTCCATGACATTTGGCATACTTATAGATTCGAACCCCAGGATCACGAATCCGGTCTCCGTTTCTCGAAATTCCTATTTTTTTTGTGTTTTATGGCGTGTCAAAGTCTACGACGGAAAACTTTAGACATCTCTGAGCACCACATAAGTGAGGTTAGGACAGAATTTTGAACTATTTCGTCACCTACGGAATGTAAAGAAAGCATTCGATGCAAAAATTTTGAAATTTATTTTTTTTGGTGTGCACACGTTTTGCCCCATAAGTCATTTAAAAATAAGAGATATCGCAAATCTGAGACTGGTCCTGGAGTCTACTCTCATTCAACTACCACTTGACCTGCCTAACTCAATTTTTTTTTCGGCACCCCCCAAAAATGGCAATTTTCGACCCCTTGTCCAAACTTTAAACGTGAGTCAAGTCTGAACGGCTAAAGCCAGAATCTCCGGCAAAGTGGTCAAAGAAAGGTAATCTTTGGCTGAATTTTTCGGCACTTCGTAAGCTCGAAAATATGGAATAGAACCAGAGATATTTACAGTTTTAGTTTTCAGAAAAGTGCCAAAACAGGCCTTCAGCCGGGCAAGTCCACAAATGACCGTCACCGATTTCCATGACATTTGGCATACTTATAGATTCGAACCCCAGGATCACGAATCCGGTCTCCGTTTCTCGAAATTCCTATTTGTTTTGTGTTTTATGGCGTGTCAAAGTCTACGACGGAAAACTTTAGACATCTCTGAGCACCACATAAGTGAGGTTAGGACAGAATTTTGAACTATTTCGTCACCTACGGAATGTAAAGAAAGCATTCGATGCAAAAATTTTGAAATTTATTTTTTTTGGTGTGCACACGTTTTGCCCCATAAGTCATTTAAAAATAAGAGATATCGCAAATCTAAGACTGGTCCTGGAGTCTACTCTCATTCAACTACCACTTGACCTGCCTAACTCAATTTTTTTTTCGGCACCCCCAAAAAATGGGAAGGTGCGCCCCTTCAATTTTCGACCCCTTGTCCAAACTTTAAACGTGAGTCAAGTCTGAACGGCTAAAGCCAGAATCTCCGGCAAAGTGGTCAAACAAAGGTAATCTTTGGGTGAATTTTTCGGCACTTCGTAAGCTCGAAAATATGGAATAGAACCAGAGATATTTACAGTTTTAGTTTTCAGAAAAGTGCCAAAACAGGCCTTCAGCCGGGCAAGTCCACAAATGACCGTCACCGATTTCCATGACATTTGGCATACTTATAGATTCGAACCCCAGGATCACGAATCCGGTCTCCGTTTCTCGAAATTCCTATTTTTTTTGTGTTTTATGGCGTGTCAAAGTCTACGACGGAAAACTTTAGACATCTCTGAGCACCACATAAGTGAGGTTAGGACAGAATTTTGAACTATTTCGTCACCTACGGAATGTAAAGAAAGCATTCGATGCAAAAATTTTGAAATTTATTTTTTTTGGTGTGCACACGTTTTGCCCCATAAGTCATTTAAAAATAAGAGATATCGCAAATCTAAGACTGGTCCTGGAGTCTACTCTCATTCAACTACCACTTGACCTGCCTAACTCAATTTTTTTTTCGGCACCCCCCAAAAATGGCAATTTTCGACCCCTTGTCCAAACTTTAAACGTGAGTCAAGTCTGAACGGCTAAAGCCAGAATCTCCGGCAAAGTGGTCAAAGAAAGGTAATCTTTGGCTGAATTTTTCCGCACTTCGTAAGCTCGAAAATATGGAATAGAACCAGAGATATTTACAGTTTTAGTTTTCAGAAAAGTGCCAAAACAGGCCTTCAGCCGGGCAAGTCCACAAATGACCGTCACCGATTTCCATGACATTTGGCATACTTATAGATTCGAACCCCAGGATCACGAATCCGGTCTCCGTTTCTCGAAATTCCTATTTGTTTTGTGTTTTATGGCGTGTCAAAGTCTACGACGGAAAACTTTAGACATCTCTGAGCACCACATAAGTGAGGTTAGGACAGAATTTTGAACTATTTCGTCACCTACGGAATGTAAAGAAAGCATTCGATGCAAAAATTTTGAAATTTATTTTTTTTGGTGTGCACACGTTTTGCCCCATAAGTCATTTAAAAATAAGAGATATCGCAAATCTAAGACTGGTCCTGGAGTCTACTCTCATTCAACTACCACTTGACCTGCCTAACTCAATTTTTTTTTCGGCACCCCCAAAAATGGCAAGGTGCGCCCCTTCAATTTTCGACCCCTTGTCCAAACTTTAAACGTGAGTCAAGTCTGAACGGCTAAAGCCAGAATCTCCGGCAAAGTGGTCAAAGAAAGGTAATCTTTGGGTGAATTTTTCGGCACTTCGTAAGCTCGAAAATATGGAATAGAACCAGAGATATTTACAGTTTTAGTTTTCAGAAAAGTGCCAAAACAGGCCTTCAGCCGGGCAAGTCCACAAATGACCGTCACCGATTTCCATGACATTTGGCATACTTATAGATTCGAACCCCAGGATCACGAATCCGGTCTCCGTTTCTCGAAATTCCTATTTGTTTTGTGTTTTATGGCGTGTCAAAGTCTACGACGGAAAACTTTAGACATCTCTGAGCACCACATAAGTGAGGTTAGGACAGAATTTTGAACTATTTCGTCACCTACGGAATGTAAAGAAAGCATTCGATGCAAAAATTTTGAAATTTATTTTTTTTGGTGTGCACACGTTTTGCCCCATAAGTCATTTAAAAATAAGAGATATCGCAAATCTAAGACTGGTCCTGGAGTCTAGTCTCATTCAACTACCACTTGACCTGCCTAACTCAATTTTTTTTTCGGCACCCCCAAAAAATGGCAATGGCAATTTTCGACGCCTTGTCCAAACTTTAAACGTGAGTCAAGTCTGAACGGCTAAAGCCAGAATCTCCGGCAAAGTGGTCAAAGAAAGGTAATCTTTGGGTGAATTTTTCGGCACTTCGTAAGCTCGAAAATATGGAATAGAACCAGAGATATTTACAGTTTTAGTTTTCAGAAAAGTGCCAAAACAGGCCTTCAGCCGGGCAAGTCCACAAATGACCGTCACCGATTTCCATGACATTTGGCATACTTATAGATTCGAACCCCAGGATCACGAATCCGGTCTCCGTTTCTCGAAATTCCTATTTGTTTTGTGTTTTATGGCGTGTCAAAGTCTACGACGGAAAACTTTAGACATCTCTGAGCACCACATAAGTGAGGTTAGGACAGAATTTTGAACTATTTCGTCACCTACGGAATGTAAAGAAAGCATTCGATGCAAAAATTTTGAAATTTATTTTTTTTGGTGTGCACACGTTTTGCCCCATAAGTCATTTAAAAATAAGAGATATCGCAAATCTAAGACTGGTCCTGGAGTCTACTCTCATTCAACTACCACTTGACCTGCCTAACTCAATTTTTTTTTCGGCACCCCCAAAAAATGGCAAGGTGCGCCCCTTCAATTTTCGACCCCTTGTCCAAACTTTAAACGTGAGTCAAGTCTGAACGGCTAAAGCCAGAATCTCCGGCAAAGTGGTCAAAGAAAGGTAATCTTTGGGTGAATTTTTCGGCACTTCGTAAGCTCGAAAATATGGAATAGAACCAGAGATATTTACAGTTTTAGTTTTCAGAAAAGTGCCAAAACAGGCCTTCAGCCGGGCAAGTCCACAAATGACCGTCACCGATTTCCATGACATTTGGCATACTTATAGATTCGAACCCCAGGATCACGAATCCGGTCTCCGTTTCTCGAAATTCCTATTTTTTTTTGTGTTTTATGGCGTGTCAAAGTCTACGACGGAAAACTTTAGACATCTCTGAGCACCACATAAGTGAGGTTAGGACAGAATTTTGAACTATTTCGTCACCTACGGAATGTAAAGAAAGCATTCGATGCAAAAATTTTGAAATTTATTTTTTTTGGTGTGCACACGTTTTGCCCCATAAGTCATTTAAAAATAAGAGATATCGCAAATCTAAGACTGGTCCTGGAGTCTACTCTCATTCAACTACCACTTGACCTGCCTAACTCAATTTTTTTTTTCGGCACCCCCCAAAAATGGCAATTTTCGACCCCTTGTCCAAACTTTAAACGTGAGTCAAGTCTGAACGGCTAAAGCCAGAATCTCCGACAAAGTGGTCAAAGAAAGGTAATCTTTGGGTGAATTTTTCGGCACTTCGTAAGCTCGAAAATATGGAATAGAACCAGAGATATTTACAGTTTTAGTTTTCAGAAAAGTGCCAAAACAGGCCTTCAGCCGGGCAAGTCCACAAATGACCGTCACCGATTTCCATGACATTTGGCATACTTATAGATTCGAACCCCAGGATCACGAATCCGGTCTCCGTTTCTCGAAATTCCTATTTGTTTTGTGTTTTATGGCGTGTCAAAGTCTACGACGGAAAACTTTAGACATCTCTGAGCACCACATAAGTGAGGTTAGGACAGAATTTTGAACTATTTCGTCACCTACGGAATGTAAAGAAAGTATTCGATGCAAAAATTTTGAAATTTATTTTTTTTGGTGTGCACACGTTTTGCCCCATAAGTCATTTAAAAATAAGAGATATCGCAAATCTAAGACTGGTCCTGGAGTCTACTCTCATTCAACTACCACTTGACCTGCCTAACTCAATTTTTTTTTCGGCACCCCCAAAAAATGGCAAGGTGCGCCCCTTCAATTTTCGACCCCTTGTCCAAACTTTAAACGTGAGTCAAGTCTGAACGGCTAAAGCCAGAATCTCCGGCAAAGTGGTCAAACAAAGGTAATCTTTGGGTGAATTTTTCGGCACTTCGTAAGCTCGAAAATATGGAATAGAACCAGAGATATTTACAGTTTTAGTTTTCAGAAAAGTGCCAAAACAGGCCTTCAGCCGGGCAAGTCCACAAATGACCGTCACCGATTTCCATGACATTTGGCATACTTATAGATTCGAACCCCAGGATCACGAATCCGGTCTCCGTTTCTCGAAATTCCTATTTGTTTTGTGTTTTATGGCGTGTCAAAGTCTACGACGGAAAACTTTAGACATCTCTGAGCACCACATAAGTGAGGTTAGGACAGAATTTTGAACTATTTCGTCACCTACGGAATGTAAAGAAAGCATTCGATGCAAAAATTTTGAAATTTATTTTTTTTGGTGTGCACACGTTTTGCCCCATAAGTCATTTAAAAATAAGAGATATCGCAAATCTAAGACTGGTCCTGGAGTCTACTCTCATTCAACTACCACTTGACCTGCCTAACTCAATTTTTTTTTCGGCACCCCCAAAAAATGGCAATTTTCGACCCCTTGTCCAAACTTTAAACGTGAGTCAAGTCTGAACGGCTAAAGCCAGAATCTCCGGCAAAGTGGTCAAAGAAAGGTAATCTTTGGGTGAATTTTTCGGCACTTCGTAAGCTCGAAAATATGGAATAGAACCAGAGATATTTACAGTTTTAGTTTTCAGAAAAGTGCCAAAACAGGCCTTCAGCCGGGCAAGTCCACAAATGACCGTCACCGATTTCCATGACATTTGGCATACTTATAGATTCGAACCCCAGGATCACGAATCCGGTCTCCGTTTCTCGAAATTCCTATTTGTTTTGTGTTTTATGGCGTGTCAAAGTCTACGACGGAAAACTTTAGACATCTCTGAGCACCACATAAGTGAGGTTAGGACAGAATTTTGAACTATTTCGTCACCTACGGAATGTAAAGAAAGCATTCGATGCAAAAATTTTGAAATTTATTTTTTTTGGTGTGCACACGTTTTGCCCCATAAGTCATTTAAAAATAAGAGATATCGCAAATCTAAGACTGGTCCTGGAGTCTACTCTCATTCAACTACCACTTGACCTGCCTAACTCAATTTTTTTTTCGGCACCCCCAAAAAATGGCAATTTTCGACCCCTTGTCCAAACTTTAAACGTGAGTCAAGTCTGAACGGCTAAAGCCAGAATCTCCGGCAAAGTGGTCAAAGAAAGGTAATCTTTGGGTGAATTTTTCGGCACTTCGTAAGCTCGAAAATATGGAATAGAACCAGAGATATTTACAGTTTTAGTTTTCAGAAAAGTGCCAAAACAGGCCTTCAGCCGGGCAAGTCCACAAATGACCGTCACCGATTTCCATGACATTTGGCATACTTATAGATTCGAACCCCAGGATCACGAATCCGGTCTCCGTTTCTCGAAATTCCTATTTGTTTTGTGTTTTATGGCGTGTCAAAGTCTACGACGGAAAACTTTAGACATCTCTGAGCACCACATAAGTGAGGTTAGGACAGAATTTTGAACTATTTCGTCACCTACGGAATGTAAAGAAAGCATTCGATGCAAAAATTTTGAAATTTATTTTTTTTGGTGTGCACACGTTTTGCCCCATAAGTCATTTAAAAATAAGAGATATCGCAAATCTAAGACTGGTCCTGGAGTCTACTCTCATTCAACTACCACTTGACCTGCCTAACTCAATTTTTTTTTCGGCACCCCCAAAAATGGCAAGGTGCGCCCCTTCAATTTTCGACCCCTTGTCCAAACTTTAAACGTGAGTCAAGTCTGAACGGCTAAAGCCAGAATCTCCGGCAAAGTGGTCAAAGAAAGGTAATCTTTGGGTGAATTTTTCGGCACTTCGTAAGCTCGAAAATATGGAATAGAACCAGAGATATTTACAGTTTTAGTTTTCAGAAAAGTGCCAAAACAGGCCTTCAGCCGGGCAAGTCCACAAATGACCGTCACCGATTTCCATGACATTTGGCATACTTATAGATTCGAACCCCAGGATCACGAATCCGGTCTCCGTTTCTCGAAATTCCTATTTGTTTTGTGTTTTATGGCGTGTCAAAGTCTACGACGGAAAACTTTAGACATCTCTGAGCACCACATAAGTGAGGTTAGGACAGAATTTTGAACTATTTCGTCACCTACGGAATGTAAAGAAAGCATTCGATGCAAACATTTTGAAATTTATTTTTTTTGGTGTGCACACGTTTTGCCCCATAAGTCATTTAAAAATAAGAGATATCGCAAATCTAAGACTGGTCCTGGAGTCTAGTCTCATTCAACTACCACTTGACCTGCCTAACTCAATTTTTTTTTCGGCACCCCCAAAAAATGGCAATGGCAATTTTCGACGCCTTGTCCAAACTTTAAACGTGAGTCAAGTCTGAACGGCTAAAGCCAGAATCTCCGGCAAAGTGGTCAAAGAAAGGTAATCTTTGGGTGAATTTTTCGGCACTTCGTAAGCTCGAAAATATGGAATAGAACCAGAGATATTTACAGTTTTAGTTTTCAGAAAAGTGCCAAAACAGGCCTTCAGCCGGGCAAGTCCACAAATGACCGTCACCGATTTCCATGACATTTGGCATACTTATAGATTCGAACCCCAGGATCACGAATCCGGTCTCCGTTTCTCGAAATTCCTATTTTTTTTGTGTTTTATGGCGTGTCAAAGTCTACGACGGAAAACTTTAGACATCTCTGAGCACCACATAAGTGAGGTTAGGACAGAATTTTGAACTATTTCGTCACCTACGGAATGTAAAGAAAGCTTTCGATGCAAAAATTTTGAAATTTATTTTTTTTGGTGTGCACACGTTTTGCCCCATAAGTCATTTAAAAATAAGAGATATCGCAAATCTAAGACTGGTCCTGGAGTCTACTCTCATTCAACTACCACTTGACCTGCCTAACTCAATTTTTTTTTCGGCACCCCCAAAAAATGGCAAGGTGCGCCCCTTCAATTTTCGACCCCTTGTCCAAACTTTAAACGTGAGTCAAGTCTGAACGGCTAAAGCCAGAATCTCCGGCAAAGTGGTCAAAGAAAGGTAATCTTTGGGTGAATTTTTCGGCACTTCGTAAGCTCGAAAATATGGAATAGAACCAGAGATATTTACAGTTTTAGTTTTCAGAAAAGTGCCAAAACAGGCCTTCAGCCGGGCAAGTCCACAAATGACCGTCACCGATTTCCATGACATTTGGCATACTTATAGATTCGAACCCCAGGATCACGAATCCGGTCTCCGTTTCTCGAAATTCCTATTTGTTTTGTGTTTTATGGCGTGTCAAAGTCTACGACGGAAAACTTTAGACATCTCTGAGCACCACATAAGTGAGGTTAGGACAGAATTTTGAACTATTTCGTCACCTACGGAATGTAAAGAAAGCATTCGATGCAAAAATTTTGAAATTTATTTTTTTTGGTGTGCACACGTTTTGCCCCATAAGTCATTTAAAAATAAGAGATATCGCAAATCTAAGACTGGTCCTGGAGTCTACTCTCATTCAACTACCACTTGACCTGCCTAACTCAATTTTTTTTTCGGCACCCCCAAAAAATGGCAATTTTCGACCCCTTGTCCAAACTTTAAACGTGAGTCAAGTCTGAACGGCTAAAGCCAGAATCTCCGGCAAAGTGGTCAAAGAAAGGTAATCTTTGGGTGAATTTTTCGGCACTTCGTAAGCTCGAAAATATGGAATAGAACCAGAGATATTTACAGTTTTAGTTTTCAGAAAAGTGCCAAAACAGGCCTTCAGCCGGGCAAGTCCACAAATGACCGTCACCGATTTCCATGACATTTGGCATACTTATAGATTCGAACCCCAGGATCACGAATCCGGTCTCCGTTTCTCGAAATTCCTATTTGTTTTGTGTTTTATGGCGTGTCAAAGTCTACGACGGAAAACTTTAGACATCTCTGAGCACCACATAAGTGAGGTTAGGACAGAATTTTGAACTATTTCGTCACCTACGGAATGTAAAGAAAGCATTCGATGCAAAAATTTTGAAATTTATTTTTTTTGGTGTGCACACGTTTTGCCCCATAAGTCATTTAAAAATAAGAGATATCGCAAATCTAAGACTGGTCCTGGAGTCTACTCTCATTCAACTACCACTTGACCTGCCTAACTCAATTTTTTTTTCGGCACCCCCAAAAAATGGCAATTTTCGACCCCTTGTCCAAACTTTAAACGTGAGTCAAGTCTGAACGGCTAAAGCCAGAATCTCCGGCAAAGTGGTCAAAGAAAGGTAATCTTTGGGTGAATTTTTCGGCACTTCGTAAGCTCGAAAATATGGAATAGAACCAGAGATATTTACAGTTTTAGTTTTCAGAAAAGTGCCAAAACAGGCCTTCAGCCGGGCAAGTCCACAAATGACCGTCACCGATTTCCATGACATTTGGCATACTTATAGATTCGAACCCCAGGATCACGAATCCGGTCTCCGTTTCTCGAAATTCCTATTTGTTTTGTGTTTTATGGCGTGTCAAAGTCTACGACGGAAAACTTTAGACATCTCTGAGCACCACATAAGTGAGGTTAGGACAGAATTTTGAACTATTTCGTCACCTACGGAATGTAAAGAAAGCATTCGATGCAAAAATTTTGAAATTTATTTTTTTTGGTGTGCACACGTTTTGCCCCATAAGTCATTTAAAAATAAGAGATATCGCAAATCTAAGACTGGTCCTGGAGTCTACTCTCATTCAACTACCACTTGACCTGCCTAACTCAATTTTTTTTTCGGCACCCCCAAAAATGGCAAGGTGCGCCCCTTCAATTTTCGACCCCTTGTCCAAACTTTAAACGTGAGTCAAGTCTGAACGGCTAAAGCCAGAATCTCCGGCAAAGTGGTCAAAGAAAGGTAATCTTTGGGTGAATTTTTCGGCACTTCGTAAGCTCGAAAATATGGAATAGAACCAGAGATATTTACAGTTTTAGTTTTCAGAAAAGTGCCAAAACAGGCCTTCAGCCGGGCAAGTCCACAAATGACCGTCACCGATTTCCATGACATTTGGCATACTTATAGATTCGAACCCCAGGATCACGAATCCGGTCTCCGTTTCTCGAAATTCCTATTTGTTTTGTGTTTTATGGCGTGTCAAAGTCTACGACGGAAAACTTTAGACATCTCTGAGCACCACATAAGTGAGGTTAGGACAGAATTTTGAACTATTTCGTCACCTACGGAATGTAAAGAAAGCATTCGATGCAAACATTTTGAAATTTATTTTTTTTGGTGTGCACACGTTTTGCCCCATAAGTCATTTAAAAATAAGAGATATCGCAAATCTAAGACTGGTCCTGGAGTCTAGTCTCATTCAACTACCACTTGACCTGCCTAACTCAATTTTTTTTTCGGCACCCCCAAAAAATGGCAATGGCAATTTTCGACGCCTTGTCCAAACTTTAAACGTGAGTCAAGTCTGAACGGCTAAAGCCAGAATCTCCGGCAAAGTGGTCAAAGAAAGGTAATCTTTGGGTGAATTTTTCGGCACTTCGTAAGCTCGAAAATATGGAATAGAACCAGAGATATTTACAGTTTTAGTTTTCAGAAAAGTGCCAAAACAGGCCTTCAGCCGGGCAAGTCCACAAATGACCGTCACCGATTTCCATGACATTTGGCATACTTATAGATTCGAACCCCAGGATCACGAATCCGGTCTCCGTTTCTCGAAATTCCTATTTTTTTTGTGTTTTATGGCGTGTCAAAGTCTACGACGGAAAACTTTAGACATCTCTGAGCACCACATAAGTGAGGTTAGGACAGAATTTTGAACTATTTCGTCACCTACGGAATGTAAAGAAAGCTTTCGATGCAAAAATTTTGAAATTTATTTTTTTTGGTGTGCACACGTTTTGCCCCATAAGTCATTTAAAAATAAGAGATATCGCAAATCTAAGACTGGTCCTGGAGTCTACTCTCATTCAACTACCACTTGACCTGCCTAACTCAATTTTTTTTTCGGCACCCCCAAAAAATGGCAAGGTGCGCCCCTTCAATTTTCGACCCCTTGTCCAAACTTTAAACGTGAGTCAAGTCTGAACGGCTAAAGCCAGAATCTCCGGCAAAGTGGTCAAAGAAAGGTAATCTTTGGGTGAATTTTTCGGCACTTCGTAAGCTCGAAAATATGGAATAGAACCAGAGATATTTACAGTTTTAGTTTTCAGAAAAGTGCCAAAACAGGCCTTCAGCCGGGCAAGTCCACAAATGACCGTCACCGATTTCCATGACATTTGGCATACTTATAGATTCGAACCCCAGGATCACGAATCCGGTCTCCGTTTCTCGAAATTCCTATTTGTTTTGTGTTTTATGGCGTGTCAAAGTCTACGACGGAAAACTTTAGACATCTCTGAGCACCACATAAGTGAGGTTAGGACAGAATTTTGAACTATTTCGTCACCTACGGAATGTAAAGAAAGCATTCGATGCAAAAATTTTGAAATTTATTTTTTTTGGTGTGCACACGTTTTGCCCCATAAGTCATTTAAAAATAAGAGATATCGCAAATCTAAGACTGGTCCTGGAGTCTACTCTCATTCAACTACCACTTGACCTGCCTAACTCAATTTTTTTTTCGGCACCCCCCAAAAATGGGAAGGTGCGCCCCTTCAATTTTCGACCCCTTGTCCAAACTTTAAACGTGAGTCAAGTCTGAACGGCTAAAGCCAGAATCTCCGGCAAAGTGGTCAAACAAAGGTAATCTTTGGGTGAATTTTTCGGCACTTCGTAAGCTCGAAAATATGGAATAGAACCAGAGATATTTACAGTTTTAGTTTTCAGAAAAGTGCCAAAACAGGCCTTCAGCCGGGCAAGTCCACAAATGACCGTCACCGATTTCCATGACATTTGGCATACTTATAGATTCGAACCCCAGGATCACGAATCCGGTCTCCGTTTCTCGAAATTCCTATTTGTTTTGTGTTTTATGGCGTGTCAAAGTCTACGACGGAAAACTTTAGACATCTCTGAGCACCACATAAGTGAGGTTAGGACAGAATTTTGAACTATTTCGTCACCTACGGAATGTAAAGAAAGCATTCGATGCAAAAATTTTGAAATTTATTTTTTTTGGTGTGCACACGTTTTGCCCCATAAGTCATTTAAAAATAAGAGATATCGCAAATCTAAGACTGGTCCTGGAGTCTACTCTCATTCAACTACCACTTGACCTGCCTAACTCAATTTTTTTTTCGGCACCCCCCAAAAATGGCAATTTTCGACCCCTTGTCCAAACTTTAAACGTGAGTCAAGTCTGAACGGCTAAAGCCAGAATCTCCGGCAAAGTGGTCAAAGAAAGGTAATCTTTGGGTGAATTTTTCGGCACTTCGTAAGCTCGAAAATATGGAGTAGAACCAGAGATATTTACAGTTTTAGTTTTCAGAAAAGTGCCAAAACAGGCCTTCAGCCGGGCAAGTCCACAAATGACCGTCACCGATTTCCATGACATTTGGCATACTTATAGATTCGAACCCCAGGATCACGAATCCGGTCTCCGTTTCTCGAAATTCCTATTTGTTTTGTGTTTTATGGCGTGTCAAAGTCTACGACGGAAAACTTTAGACATCTCTGAGCACCACATAAGTGAGGTTAGGACAGAATTTTGAACTATTTCGTCACCTACGGAATGTAAAGAAAGCATTCGATGCAAAAATTTTGAAATTTATTTTTTTTGGTGTGCACACGTTTTGCCCCATAAGTCATTTAAAAATAAGAGATATCGCAAATCTAAGACTGGTCCTGGAGTCTACTCTCATTCAACTACCACTTGACCTGCCTAACTCAATTTTTTTTTCGGCACCCCCAAAAATGGCAAGGTGCGCCCCTTCAATTTTCGACCCCTTGTCCAAACTTTAAACGTGAGTCAAGTCTGAACGGCTAAAGCCAGAATCTCCGGCAAAGTGGTCAAAGAAAGGTAATCTTTGGGTGAATTTTTCGGCACTTCGTAAGCTCGAAAATATGGAATAGAACCAGAGATATTTACAGTTTTAGTTTTCAGAAAAGTGCCAAAACAGGCCTTCAGCCGGGCAAGTCCACAAATGACCGTCACCGATTTCCATGACATTTGGCATACTTATAGATTCGAACCCCAGGATCACGAATCCGGTCTCCGTTTCTCGAAATTCCTATTTGTTTTGTGTTTTATGGCGTGTCAAAGTCTACGACGGAAAACTTTAGACATCTCTGAGCACCACATAAGTGAGGTTAGGACAGAATTTTGAACTATTTCGTCACCTACGGAATGTAAAGAAAGCATTCGATGCAAAAATTTTGAAATTTATTTTTTTTGGTGTGCACACGTTTTGCCCCATAAGTCATTTAAAAATAAGAGATATCGCAAATCTAAGACTGGTCCTGGAGTCTAGTCTCATTCAACTACCACTTGACCTGCCTAACTCAATTTTTTTTTCGGCACCCCCAAAAAATGGCAATGGCAATTTTCGACGCCTTGTCCAAACTTTAAACGTGAGTCAAGTCTGAACGGCTAAAGCCAGAATCTCCGGCAAAGTGGTCAAAGAAAGGTAATCTTTGGGTGAATTTTTCGGCACTTCGTAAGCTCGAAAATATGGAATAGAACCAGAGATATTTACAGTTTTAGTTTTCAGAAAAGTGCCAAAACAGGCCTTCAGCCGGGCAAGTCCACAAATGACCGTCACCGATTTCCATGACATTTGGCATACTTATAGATTCGAACCCCAGGATCACGAATCCGGTCTCCGTTTCTCGAAATTCCTATTTGTTTTGTGTTTTATGGCGTGTCAAAGTCTACGACGGAAAACTTTAGACATCTCTGAGCACCACATAAGTGAGGTTAGGACAGAATTTTGAACTATTTCGTCACCTACGGAATGTAAAGAAAGCATTCGATGCAAAAATTTTGAAATCTATTTTTTTTGGTGTGCACACGTTTTGCCCCATAAGTCATTTAAAAATAAGAGATATCGCAAATCTAAGACTGGTCCTGGAGTCTACTCTCATTCAACTACCACTTGACCTGCCTAACTCAATTTTTTTTTCGGCACCCCCAAAAAATGGCAAGGTGCGCCCCTTCAATTTTCGACCCCTTGTCCAAACTTTAAACGTGAGTCAAGTCTGAACGGCTAAAGCCAGAATCTCCGGCAAAGTGGTCAAAGAAAGGTAATCTTTGGGTGAATTTTTCGGCACTTCGTAAGCTCGAAAATATGGAATAGAACCAGAGATATTTACAGTTTTAGTTTTCAGAAAAGTGCCAAAACAGGCCTTCAGCCGGGCAAGTCCACAAATGACCGTCACCGATTTCCATGACATTTGGCATACTTATAGATTCGAACCCCAGGATCACGAATCCGGTCTCCGTTTCTCGAAATTCCTATTTGTTTTGTGTTTTATGGCGTGTCAAAGTCTACGACGGAAAACTTTAGACATCTCTGAGCACCACATAAGTGAGGTTAGGACAGAATTTTGAACTATTTCGTCACCTACGGAATGTAAAGAAAGCATTCGATGCAAAAATTTTGAAATTTCTTTTTTTTTTGGTGTGCACACGTTTTGCCCCATACGTCATTTAAAAATAAGAGATATCGCAAATCTAAGACTGGTCCTGGAGTCTACTCTCATTCAACTACCACTTGACCTGCCTAACTCAATTTTTTTTTCGGCACCCCCAAAAAATGGCAATTTTCGACCCCTTGTCCAAACTTTAAACGTGAGTCAAGTCTGAACGGCTAAAGCCAGAATCTCCGGCAAAGTGGTCAAAGAAAGGTAATCTTTGGGTGAATTTTTCGGCACTTCGTAAGCTCGAAAATATGGAATAGAACCAGAGATATTTACAGTTTTAGTTTTCAGAAAAGTGCCAAAACAGGCCTTCAGCCGGGCAAGTCCACAAATGACCGTCACCGATTTCCATGACATTTGGCATACTTATAGATTCGAACCCCAGGATCACGAATCCGGTCTCCGTTTCTCGAAATTCCTATTTGTTTTGTGTTTTATGGCGTGTCAAAGTCTACGACGGAAAACTTTAGACATCTCTGAGCACCACATAAGTGAGGTTAGGACAGAATTTTGAACTATTTCGTCACCTACGGAATGTAAAGAAAGCATTCGATGCCAAAATTTTGAAATTTATTTTTTTTGGTGTGCACACGTTTTGCCCCATAAGTCATTTAAAAATAAGAGATATCGCAAATCTAAGACTGGTCCTGGAGTCTACTCTCATTCAACTACCACTTGACCTGCCTAACTCAATTTTTTTTTCGGCACCCCCAAAAAATGGCGAGGTCCCTTCAATTTTCGACCCCTTGTCCAAACTTTAAACGTGAGTCAAGTCTGAACGGCTAAAGCCAGAATCTCCGGCAAAGTGGTCAAAGAAAGGTAATCTTTGGGTGAATTTTTCGGCACTTCGTAAGCTCGAAAATATGGAATAGAACCAGAGCTATTTACAGTTTTAGTTTTCAGAAAAGTGCCAAAACAGGCCTTCAGCCGGGCAAGTCCACAAATGACCGTCACCGATTTCCATGACATTTGGCATACTTATAGATTCGAACCCCAGGATCACGAATCCGGTCTCCGTTTCTCGAAATTCCTATTTGTTTTGTGTTTTATGGCGTGTCAAAGTCTACGACGGAAAACTTTAGACATCTCTGAGCACCACATAAGTGAGGTTAGGACAGAATTTTGAACTATTTCGTCACCTACGGAATGTAAAGAAAGCATTCGATGCAAAAATTTTGAAATTTCTTTTTTTTTGGTGTGCACACGTTTTGCCCCATAAGTCATTTAAAAGTAAGAGATATCGCAAATCTAAGACTGGTCCTGGAGTCTACTCTCATTCAACTACCACTTGACTTGCCTAACTCAATTTTTTTTTCGGCACCCCCAAAAAATGGCAATTTTCGACCCCTTGTCCAAACTTTAAACGTGAGTCAAGTCTGAACGGCTAAAGCCAGAATCTCCGGCAAAGTGGTCAAAGAAAGGTAATCTTTGGGTGAATTTTTCGGCACTTCGTAAGCTCGAAAATATGGAACAGAACCAGAGATATTTACAGTTTTAGTTTTCAGAAAAGTGCCAAAACAGGCCTTCAGCCGGGCAAGTCCACAAATGACCGTCACCGATTTCCATGACATTTGGCATACTTATAGATTCGAACCCCAGGATCACGAATCCGGTCTCCGTTTCTCGAAATTCCTATTTGTTTTGTGTTTTATGGCGTGTCAAAGTCTACGACGGAAAACTTTAGACATCTCTGAGCACCACATAAGTGAGGTTAGGACAGAATTTTGAACTATTTCGTCACCTACGGAATGTAAAGAAAGCATTCGATGCAAAAATTTTGAAATTTATTTTTTTTGGTGTGCACACGTTTTGCCCCATAAGTCATTTAAAAATAAGAGATATCGCAAATCTAAGACTGGTCCTGGAGTCTACTCTCATTCAACTACCACTTGACCTGCCTAACTCAATTTTTTTTTCGGCACCCCCAAAAAATGGCAAGGTGCGCCCCTTCAATTTTCGACCCCTTGTCCAAACTTTAAACGTGAGTCAAGTCTGAACGGCTAAAGCCAGAATCTCCGGCAAAGTGGTCAAAGAAAGGAAATCTTTGGGTGAATTTTTCGGCACTTCGTAAGCTCGAAAATATGGAATAGAACCAGAGATATTTACAGTTTTAGTTTTCAGAAAAGTGCCAAAACAGGCCTTCAGCCGGGCAAGTCCACAAATGACCGTCACCGATTTCCATGACATTTGGCATACTTATAGATTCGAACCCCAGGATCACGAATCCGGTCTCCGTTTCTCGAAATTCCTATTTGTTTTGTGTTTTATGGCGTGTCAAAGTCTACGACGGAAAACTTTAGACATCTCTGAGCACCACATAAGTGAGGTTAGGACAGAATTTTGAACTATTTCGTCACCTACGGAATGTAAAGAAAGCATTCGATGCAAAAATTTTGAAATTTATTTTTTTTGGTGTGCACACGTTTTGCCCCATAAGTCATTTAAAAATAAGAGATATCGCAAATCTAAGACTGGTCCTGGAGTCTACTCTCATTCAACTACCACTTGACCTGCCTAACTCAATTTTTTTTTCGGCACCCCCAAAAAATAGCCAGGTGCGCCCCTTCAATTTTCGACCCCTTGTCCAAACTTTAAACGTGAGTCAAGTCTGAACGGCTAAAGCCAGAATCTCCGGCAAAGTGGTCAAAGAAAGGTAATCTTTGGGTGAATTTTTCGGCACTTCGTAAGCTCGAAAATATGGAATAGAACCAGAGATATTTACAGTTTTAGTTTTCAGAAAAGTGCCAAAACAGGCCTTCAGCCGGGCAAGTCCACAAATGACCGTCACCGATTTCCATGACATTTGGCATACTTATAGATTCGAACCCCAGGATCACGAATCCGGTCTCCGTTTCTCGAAATTCCTATTTGTTTTGTGTTTTATGGCGTGTCAAAGTCTACGACGGAAAACTTTAGACATCTCTGAGCACCACATAAGTGAGGTTAGGACAGAATTTTGAACTATTTCGTCACCTACGGAATGTAAAGAAAGCATTCGATGCAAAAATTTTGAAATTTATTTTTTTTGGTGTGCACACGTTTTGCCCCATAAGTCATTTAAAAATAAGAGATATCGCAAATCTAAGACTGGTCCTGGAGTCTACTCTCATTCAACTACCACTTGACCTGCCTAACTCAATTTTTTTTTCGGCACCCCCAAAAAATGGCAAGGTGCGCCCCTTCAATTTTCGACCCCTTGTCCAAACTTTAAACGTGAGTCAAGTCTGAACGGCTAAAGCCAGAATCTCCGGCAAAGTGGTCAAAGAAAGGTAATCTTTGGGTGAATTTTTCGGCACTTCGTAAGCTCGAAAATATGGAATAGAACCAGAGATATTTACAGTTTTAGTTTTCAGAAAAGTGCCAAAACAGGCCTTCAGCCGGGCAAGTCCACAAATGACCGTCACCGATTTCCATGACATTTGGCATACTTATAGATTCGAACCCCAGGATCACGAATCCGGTCTCCGTTTCTCGAAATTCCTATTTGTTTTGTGTTTTATGGCGTGTCAAAGTCTACGACGGAAAACTTTAGACATCTCTGAGCACCACATAAGTGAGGTTAGGACAGAATTTTGAACTATTTCGTCACCTACGGAATGTAAAGAAAGCATTCGATGCAAAAATTTTGAAATTTATTTTTTTTGGTGTGCACACGTTTTGCCCCATAAGTCATTTAAAAATAAGAGATATCGCAAATCTAAGACTGGTCCTGGAGTCTACTCTCATTCAACTACCACTTGACCTGCCTAACTCAATTTTTTTTTCGGCACCCCCAAAAAATGGCAAGGTGCGCCCCTTCAATTTTCGACCCCTTGTCCAAACTTTAAACGTGAGTCAAGTCTGAACGGCTAAAGCCAGAATCTCCGGCAAAGTGGTCAAAGAAAGGTAATCTTTGGGTGAATTTTTCGGCACTTCGTAAGCTCGAAAATATGGAATAGAACCAGAGATATTTACAGTTTTAGTTTTCAGAAAAGTGCCAAAACAGGCCTTCAGCCGGGCAAGTCCACAAATGACCGTCACCGATTTCCATGACATTTGGCATACTTATAGATTCGAACCCCAGGATCACGAATCCGGTCTCCGTTTCTCGAAATTCCTATTTGTTTTGTGTTTTATGGCGTGTCAAAGTCTACGACGGAAAACTTTAGACATCTCTGAGCACCACATAAGTGAGGTTAGGACAGAATTTTGAACTATTTCGTCACCTACGGAATGTAAAGAAAGCATTCGATGCAAAAATTTTGAAATTTATTTTTTTTGGTGTGCACACGTTTTACCCCATAAGTCATTTAAAAATAAGAGATATCGCAAATCTAAGACTGGTCCTGGAGTCTACTCTCATTCAACTACCACTTGACCTGCCTAACTCAATTTTTTTTTCGGCACCCCCAAAAAATGGCCAGGTGCGCCCCTTCAATTTTCGACCCCTTGTCCAAACTTTAAACGTGAGTCAAGTCTGAACGGCTAAAGCCAGAATCTCCGGCAAAGTGGTCAAAGAAAGGTAATCAATCTTTGGGTGAATTTTTCGGCACTTCGTAAGCTCGAAAATATGGAATAGAACCAGAGATATTTACAGTTTTAGTTTTCAGAAAAGTGCCAAAACAGGCCTTCAGCCGGGCAAGTCCACAAATGACCGTCACCGATTTCCATGACATTTGGCATACTTATAGATTCGAACCCCAGGATCACGAATCCGGTCTCCGTTTCTCGAAATTCCTATTTGTTTTGTGTTTTATGGCGTGTCAAAGTCTACGACGGAAAACTTTAGACATCTCTGAGCACCACATAAGTGAGGTTAGGACAGAATTTTGAACTATTTCGTCACCTACGGAATGTAAAGAAAGCAATCGATGCAAAAATTTTGAAATTTATTTTTTTTGGTGTGCACACGTTTTGCCCCATAAGTCATTTAAAAATAAGAGATATCGCAAATCTAAGACTGGTCCTGGAGTCTACTCTCATTCAACTACCACTTGACCTGCCTAACTCAATTTTTTTTTCGGCACCCCCAAAAAATGGCAAGGTGCGCCCCTTCAATTTTCGACCCCTTGTCCAAACTTTAAACGTGAGTCAAGTCTGAACGGCTAAAGCCAGAATTTCCGGCAAAGTGGTCAAAGAAAGGTAATCTTTGGGTGAATTTTTCGGCACTTCGTAAGCTCGAAAATATGGAATAGAACCAGAGATATTTACAGTTTTAGTTTTCAGAAAAGTGCCAAAACAGGCCTTCAGCCGGGCAAGTCCACAAATGACCGTCACCGATTTCCATGACATTTGGCATACTTATAGATTCGAACCCCAGGATCACGAATCCGGTCTCCGTTTCTCGAAATTCCTATTTGTTTTGTGTTTTATGGCGTGTCAAAGTCTACGACGGAAAACTTTAGACATCTCTGAGCACCACATAAGTGAGGTTAGGACAGAATTTTGAACTATTTCGTCACCTACGGAATGTAAAGAAAGCATTCGATGCAAAAATTTTGAAATTTATTTTTTTTGGTGTGCACACGTTTTGCCCCATAAGTCATTTAAAAATAAGAGATATCGCAAATCTAAGACTGGTCCTGGAGTCTACTCTCATTCAACTACCACTTGACCTGCCTAACTCAATTTTTTTTTCGGCACCCCCAAAAAATGGCAAGGTGCGCCCCTTCAATTTTCGACCCCTTGTCCAAACTTTAAACGTGAGTCAAGTCTGAACGGCTAAAGCCAGAATCTCCGGCAAAGTGGTCAAAGAAAGGTAATCTTTGGGTGAATTTTTCGGCACTTCGTAAGCTCGAAAATATGGAATAGAACCAGAGATATTTACAGTTTTAGTTTTCAGAAAAGTGCCAAAACAGGCCTTCAGCCGGGCAAGTCCACAAATGACCGTCACCGATTTCCATGACATTTGGCATACTTATAGATTCGAACCCCAGGATCACGAATCCGGTCTCCGTTTCTCGAAATTCCTATTTGTTTTGTGTTTTATGGCGTGTCAAAGTCTACGACGGAAAACTTTAGACATCTCTGAGCACCACATAAGTGAGGTTAGGACAGAATTTTGAACTATTTCGTCACCTACGGAATGTAAAGAAAGCATTCGATGCAAAAATTTTGAAATTTATTTTTTTTGGTGTGCACACGTTTTGCCCCATAAGTCATTTAAAAATAAGAGATATCGCAAATCTAAGACTGGTCCTGGAGTCTACTCTCATTCAACTACCACTTGACCTGCCTAACTCAATTTTTTTTTCGGCACCCCCAAAAAATGGCAAGGTGCGCCCCTTCAATTTTCGACCCCTTGTCCAAACTTTAAACGTGAGTCAAGTCTGAACGGCTAAAGCCAGAATCTCCGGCAAAGCGGTCAAAGAAAGGTAATCTTTGGGTGAATTTTTCGGCACTTCGTAAGCTCGAAAATATGGAATAGAACCAGAGATATTTACAGTTTTAGTTTTCAGAAAAGTGCCAAAACAGGCCTTCAGCCGGGCAAGTCCACAAATGACCGTCACCGATTTCCATGACATTTGGCATACTTATAGATTCGAACCCCAGGATCACGAATCCGGTCTCCGTTTCTCGAAATTCCTATTTGTTTTGTGTTTTATGGCGTGTCAAAGTCTACGACGGAAAACTTTAGACATCTCTGAGCACCACATAAGTGAGGTTAGGACAGAATTTTGAACTATTTCGTCACCTACGGAATGTAAAGAAAGCATTCGATGCAAAAATTTTGAAATTTATTTTTTTTGGTGTGCACACGTTTTACCCCATAAGTCATTTAAAAATAAGAGATATCGCAAATCTAAGACTGGTCCTGGAGTCTACTCTCATTCAACTACCACTTGACCTGCCTAACTCAATTTTTTTTTCGGCACCCCCAAAAAATGGCCAGGTGCGCCCCTTCAATTTTCGACCCCTTGTCCAAACTTTAAACGTGAGTCAAGTCTGAACGGCTAAAGCCAGAATCTCCGGCAAAGTGGTCAAAGAAAGGTAATCAATCTTTGGGTGAATTTTTCGGCACTTCGTAAGCTCGAAAATATGGAATAGAACCAGAGATATTTACAGTTTTAGTTTTCAGAAAAGTGCCAAAACAGGCCTTCAGCCGGGCAAGTCCACAAATGACCGTCACCGATTTCCATGACATTTGGCATACTTATAGATTCGAACCCCAGGATCACGAATCCGGTCTCCGTTTCTCGAAATTCCTATTTGTTTTGTGTTTTATGGCGTGTCAAAGTCTACGACGGAAAACTTTAGACAGCTCTGAGCACCACATAAGTGAGGTTAGGACAGAATTTTGAACTATTTCGTCACCTACGGAATGTAAAGAAAGCAATCGATGCAAAAATTTTGAAATTTATTTTTTTTGGTGTGCACACGTTTTGCCCCATAAGTCATTTAAAAATAAGAGATATCGCAAATCTAAGACTGGTCCTGGACTCTACTCTCATTCAACTACCACTTGACCTGCCTAACTCAATTTTTTTTTCGGCACCCCCAAAAAATGGCAAGGTGCGCCCCTTCAATTTTCGACCCCTTGTCCAAACTTTAAACGTGAGTCAAGTCTGAACGGCTAAAGCCAGAATTTCCGGCAAAGTGGTCAAAGAAAGGTAATCTTTGGGTGAATTTTTCGGCACTTCGTAAGCTCGAAAATATGGAATAGAACCAGAGATATTTACAGTTTTAGTTTTCAGAAAAGTGCCAAAACAGGCCTTCAGCCGGGCAAGTCCACAAATGACCGTCACCGATTTCCATGACATTTGGCATACTTATAGATTCGAACCCCAGGATCACGAATCCGGTCTCCGTTTCTCGAAATTCCTATTTGTTTTGTGTTTTATGGCGTGTCAAAGTCTACGACGGAAAACTTTAGACATCTCTGAGCACCACATAAGTGAGGTTAGGACAGAATTTTGAACTATTTCGTCACCTACGGAATGTAAAGAAAGCATTCGATGCAAAAATTTTGAAATTTATTTTTTTTGGTGTGCACACGTTTTGCCCCATAAGTCATTTAAAAATAAGAGATATCGCAAATCTAAGACTGGTCCTGGAGTCTACTCTCATTCAACTACCACTTGACCTGCCTAACTCAATTTTTTTTTCGGCACCCCCAAAAAATGGCCAGGTGCGCCCCTTCAATTTTCGACCCCTTGTCCAAACTTTAAACGTGAGTCAAGTCTGAACGGCTAAAGCCAGAATCTCCGGCAAAGTGGTCAAAGAAAGGTAATCTTTGGGTGAATTTTTCGGCACTTCGTAAGCTCGAAAATATGGAATAGAACCAGAGATATTTACAGTTTTAGTTTTCAGAAAAGTGCCAAAACAGGCCTTCAGCCGGGCAAGTCCACAAATGACCGTCACCGATTTCCATGACATTTGGCATACTTATAGATTCGAACCCCAGGATCACGAATCCGGTCTCCGTTTCTCGAAATTCCTATTTGTTTTGTGTTTTATGGCGTGTCAAAGTCTACGACGGAAAACTTTAGACATCTCTGAGCACCACATAAGTGAGGTTAGGACAGAATTTTGAACTATTTCGTCACCTACGGAATGTAAAGAAAGCATTCGATGCAAAAATTTTGAAATTTATTTTTTTTGGTGTGCACACGTTTTGCCCCATAAGTCATTTAAAAATAAGAGATATCGCAAATCTAAGACTGGTCCTGGAGTCTACTCTCATTCAACTACCACTTGACCTGCCTAACTCAATTTTTTTTTCGGCACCCCCAAAAAATGGCAAGGTGCGCCCCTTCAATTTTCGACCCCTTGTCCAAACTTTAAACGTGAGTCAAGTCTGAACGGCTAAAGCCAGAATCTCCGGCAAAGTGGTCAAAGAAAGGTAATCAATCTTTGGGTGAATTTTTCGGCACTTCGTAAGCTCGAAAATATGGAATAGAACCAGAGATATTTACAGTTTTAGTTTTCAGAAAAGTGCCAAAACAGGCCTTCAGCCGGGCAAGTCCACAAATGACCGTCACCGATTTCCATGACATTTGGCATACTTATAGATTCGAACCCCAGGATCACGAATCCGGTCTCCGTTTCTCGAAATTCCTATTTGTTTTGTGTTTTATGGCGTGTCAAAGTCTACGACGGAAAACTTTAGACATCTCTGAGCACCACATAAGTGAGGTTAGGACAGAATTTTGAACTATTTCGTCACCTACGGAATGTAAAGAAAGCATTCGATGCAAAAATTTTGAAATTTATTTTTTTTGGTGTGCACACGTTTTGCCCCATAAGTCATTTAAAAATAAGAGATATCGCAAATCTAAGACTGGTCCTGGAGTCTACTCTCATTCAACTACCACTTGACCTGCCTAACTCAATTTTTTTTTCGGCACCCCCAAAAAATGGCAAGGTGCGCCCCTTCAATTTTCGACCCCTTGTCCAAACTTTAAACGTGAGTCAAGTCTGAACGGCTAAAGCCAGAATCTCCGGCAAAGTGGTCAAAGAAAGGTAATCTTTGGGTGAATTTTTCGGCACTTCGTAAGCTCGAAAATATGGAATAGAACCAGAGATATTTACAGTTTTAGTTTTCAGAAAAGTGCCAAAACAGGCCTTCAGCCGGGCAAGTCCACAAATGACCGTCACCGATTTCCATGACATTTGGCATACTTATAGATTCGAACCCCAGGATCACGAATCCGGTCTCCGTTTCTCGAAATTCCTATTTGTTTTGTGTTTTATGGCGTGTCAAAGTCTACGACGGAAAACTTTAGACATCTCTGAGCACCACATAAGTGAGGTTAGGACAGAATTTTGAACTATTTCGTCACCTACGGAATGTCAAGAAAGCATTCGATGCAAAAATTTTGAAATTTATTTTTTTTGGTGTGCACACGTTTTGCCCCATAAGTCATTTAAAAATAAGAGATATCGCAAATCTAAGACTGGTCCTGGAGTCTACTCTCATTCAACTACCACTTGACCTGCCTAACTCAATTTTTTTTTCGGCACCCCCAAAAAATGGCAAGGTGCGCCCCTTCAATTTTCGACCCCTTCTCCAAACTTTAAACGTGAGTCAAGTCTGAACGGCTAAAGCCAGAATCTCCGGCAAAGTGGTCAAAGAAAGGTAATCTTTGGGTGAATTTTTCGGCACTTCGTAAGCTCGAAAATATGGAATAGAACCAGAGATATTTACAGTTTTAGTTTTCAGAAAAGTGCCAAAACAGGCCTTCAGCCGGGCAAGTCCACAAATGACCGTCACCGATTTCCATGACATTTGGCATACTTATAGATTCGAACCCCAGGATCACGAATCCGGTCTCCGTTTCTCGAAATTCCTATTTGTTTTGTGTTTTATGGCGTGTCAAAGTCTACGACGGAAAACTTTAGACATCTCTGAGCACCACATAAGTGAGGTTAGGACAGAATTTTGAACTATTTCGTCACCTACGGAATGTAAAGAAAGCATTCGATGCAAAAATTTTGAAATTTATTTTTTTTGGTGTGCACACGTTTTGCCCCATAAGTCATTTAAAAATAAGAGATATCGCAAATCTAAGACTGGTCCTGGAGTCTACTCTCATTCAACTACCACTTGACCTGCCTAACTCAATTTTTTTTTCGGCACCCCCAAAAAATGGCAAGGTGCGCCCCTTCAATTTTCGACCCCTTGTCCAAACTTTAATGGTGAGTCAAGTCTGAACGGCTAAAGCCAGAATCTCCGGCAAAGTGGTCAAAGAAAGGTAATCTTTGGGTGAATTTTTCGGCACTTCGTAAGCTCGAAAATATGGAATAGAACCAGAGATATTTACAGTTTTAGTTTTCAGAAAAGTGCCAAAACAGGCCTTCAGCCGGGCAAGTCCACAAGTGACCGTCACCGATTTCCAGGACATTTGGCATACTTATAGATTCGAACCCCAGGATCACGAATCCGGTCTCCGTTTCTCGAAATTCCTATTTGTTTTGTGTTTTATGGCGTGTCAAAGTCTACGACGGAAAACTTTAGACATCTCTGAGCACCACATAAGTGAGGTTAGGACAGAATTTTGAACTATTTCGTCACCTACGGAATGTAAAGAAAGCATTCGATGCAAAAATTTTGAAATTTATTTTTTTTGGTGTGCACACGTTTTGCCCCATAAGTCATTTAAAAATAAGAGATATCGCAAATCTAAGACTGGTCCTGGAGTCTACTCTCATTCAACTACCACTTGACCTGCCTAACTCAATTTTTTTTTCGGCACCCCCAAAAAATGGCCAGGTGCGCCCCTTCAATTTTCGACCCCTTGTCCAAACTTTAAACGTGAGTCAAGTCTGAACGGCTAAAGCCAGAATCTCCGGCAAAGTGGTCAAAGAAAGGTAATCTTTGGGTGAATTTTTCGGCACTTCGTAAGCTCGAAAATATGGAATAGAACCAGAGATATTTACAGTTTTAGTTTTCAGAAAAGTGCCAAAACAGGCCTTCAGCCGGGCAAGTCCACAAATGACCGTCACCGATTTCCATGACGTTTGGCATACTTATAGATTCGAACCCCAGGATCACGAATCCGGTCTCCGTTTCTCGAAATTCCTAATTGTTTTGTGTCTTATGGCGTGTCAAAGTCTACGACGGAAAACTTTAGACATCTCTGAGCACCACATAAGTGAGGTTAGGACAGAATTTTGAACTATTTCGTCACCTACGGAATGTAAAGAAAGCATTCGATGCAAAAATTTTGAAATTTATTTTTTTTGGTGTGCACACGTTTTGCCCCATAAGTCATTTAAAAATAAGAGATATCGCAAATCTAAGACTGGTCCTGGAGTCTACTCTCATTCAACTACCACTTGACCTGCCTAACTCAATTTTTTTTTCGGCACCCCCAAAAAATGGCAAGGTGCGCCCCTTCAATTTTCGACCCCTTGTCCAAACTTTAAACGTGAGTCAAGTCTGAACGGCTAAAGCCAGAATCTCCGGCAAAGTGGTCAAAGAAAGGTAATCTTTGGGTGAATTTTTCGGCACTTCGTAAGCTCGAAAATATGGAATAGAACCAGAGATATTTACAGTTTTAGTTTTCAGAAAAGTGCCAAAACAGGCCTTCAGCCGGGCAAGTCCACAAATGACCGTCACCGATTTCCATGACATTTGGCATCCTTATAGATTCGAACCCCAGGATCACGAATCCGGTCTCCGTTTCTCGAAATTCCTATTTGTTTTGTGTTTTATGGCGTGTCAAAGTCTACGACGGAAAACTTTAGACATCTCTGAGCACCACATAAGTGAGGTTAGGACAGAATTTTGAACTATTTCGTCACCTACGGAATGTAAAGAAAGCATTCGATGCAAAAATTTTGAAATTTATTTTTTTTGGTGTGCACACGTTTTGCCCCATAAGTCATTTAAAAATAAGAGATATCGCAAATCTAAGACTGGTCCTGGAGTCTACTCTCATTCAACTACCACTTGACCTGCCTAACTCAATTTTTTTTTCGGCACCCCCAAAAAATGGCAAGGTGCGCCCCTTCAATTTTCGACCCCTTGTCCAAACTTTAAACGTGACTCAAGTCTGAACGGCTAAAGCCAGAATCTCCGGCAAAGTGGTCAAAGAAAGGTAATCTTTGGGTGAATTTTTCGGCACTTCGTAAGCTCGAAAATATGGAATAGAACCAGAGATATTTACAGTTTTAGTTTTCAGAAAAGTGCCAAAACAGGCCTTCAGCCGGGCAAGTCCACAAATGACCGTCACCGATTTCCATGACATTTGGCATACTTATAGATTCGAACCCCAGGATCACGAATCCGGTCTCCGTTTCTCGAAATTCCTATTTGTTTTGTGTTTTATGGCGTGTCAAAGTCTACGACGGAAAACTTTAGACATCTCTGAGCACCACATAAGTGAGGTTAGGACAGAATTTTGAACTATTTCGTCACCTACGGAATGTAAAGAAAGCATTCGATGCAAAAATTTTGAAGTTTATTTTTTTTGGTGTGCACACGTTTTGCCCCATAAGTCATTTAAAAATAAGAGATATCGCAAATCTAAGACTGGTCCTGGAGTCTACTCTCATTCAACTACCACTTGACCTGCCTAACTCAATTTTTTTTTCGGCACCCCCAAAAAATGGCAAGGTGCGCCCCTTCAATTTTCGACCCCTTGTCCAAACTTTAAACGTGAGTCAAGTCTGAACGGCTAAAGCCAGAATCTCCGGCAAAGTGGTCAAAGAAAGGTAATCTTTGGGTGAATTTTTCGGCACTTCGTAAGCTCGAAAATATGGAATAGAACCAGAGATATTTACAGTTTTAGTTTTCAGAAAAGTGCCAAAACAGGCCTTCAGCCGGGCAAGTCCACAAATGACCGTCACCGATTTCCATGACATTTGGCATACTTATAGATTCGAACCCCAGGATCACGAATCCGGTCTCCGTTTCTCGAAATTCCTATTTGTTTTGTGTTTTATGGCGTGTCAAAGTCTACGACGGAAAACTTTAGACATCTCTGGGCACCACATAAGTGAGGTTAGGACAGAATTTTGAACTATTTCGTCACCTACGGAATGTAAAGAAAGCATTCGATGCAAAAATTTTGAAATTTATTTTTTTGGTGTGCACACGTTTTGCCCCATAAGTCATTTAAAAATAAGAGATATCGCAAATCTAAGACTGGTCCGGGAGTCTACTCTCATTCAACTACCACTTGACCTGCCTAACTCAATTTTTTTTCGGCACCCCCAAAAAATGGCAAGGTGCGCCCCTTCAATTTTCGACCCCTTGTCCAAACTTTAAACGTGAGTCAAGTCTGAACGGCTAAAGCCAGAATCTCCGGCAAAGTGGTCAAAGAAAGGTAATCTTTGGGTGAATTTTTCGGCACTTCGTAAGCTCGAAAATATGGAATAGAAACAGAGATATTTACAGTTTTAGTTTTCAGAAAAGTGCCAAAACAGGCCTTCAGCCGGGCAAGTCCACAAATGACCGTCACCGATTTCCATGACATTTGGCATACTTATAGATTCGAACCCCAGGATCACGAATCCGGTCTCCGTTTCTCGAAATTCCTATTTGTTTTGTGTTTTATGGCGTGTCAAAGTCTACGACGGAAAACTTTAGACATCTCTGAGCACCACATAAGTGAGGTTAGGACAGAATTTTGAACTATTTCGTCACCTACGGAATGTAAAGAAAGCATTCGATGCAAAAATTTTGAAATTTATTTTTTTTGGTGTGCACACGTTTTGCCCCATAAGTCATTTAAAAATAAGAGATATCGCAAATCTAAGACTGGTCCTGGAGTCCACTCTCATTCAACTACCACTTGACCTGCCTAACTCAATTTTTTTTTCGGCACCCCCAAAAAATGGCAATGGCAATTTTCGACCCCTTGTCCAAACTTTAAACGTGAGTCAAGTCTGAACGGCTAAAGCCAGAATCTCCGGCAAAGTGGTCAAAGAAAGGTAATCTTTGGGTGAATTTTTCGGCACTTCGTAAGCTCGAAAATATGGAATAGAACCAGAGATATTTACAGTTTTAGTTTTCAGAAAAGTGCCAAAACAGGCCTTCAGCCGGGCAAGTCCACAAGTGACCGTCACCGATTTCCAGGACATTTGGCATACTTATAGATTCGAACCCCAGGATCACGAATCCGGTCTCCGTTTCTCGAAATTCCTATTTGTTTTGTGTTTTATGGCGTGTCAAAGTCTACGACGGAAAACTTTAGACATCTCTGAGCACCACATAAGTGAGGTTAGGACAGAATTTTGAACTATTTCGTCACCTACGGAATGTAAAGAAAGCATTCGATGCAAAAATTTTGAAATTTATTTTTTTTGGTGTGCACACGTTTTGCCCCATAAGTCATTTAAAAATAAGAGATATCGCAAATCTAAGACTGGTCCTGGAGTCTACTCTCATTCAACTACCACTTGACCTGCCTAACTCAATTTTTTTTTCGGCACCCCCAAAAAATGGCCAGGTGCGCCCCTTCAATTTTCGACCCCTTGTCCAAACTTTAAACGTGAGTCAAGTCTGAACGGCTAAAGCCAGAATCTCCGGCAAAGTGGTCAAAGAAAGGTAATCTTTGGGTGAATTTTTCGGCACTTCGTAAGCTCGAAAATATGGAATAGAACCAGAGATATTTACAGTTTTAGTTTTCAGAAAAGTGCCAAAACAGGCCTTCAGCCGGGCAAGTCCACAAATGACCGTCACCGATTTCCATGACGTTTGGCATACTTATAGATTCGAACCCCAGGATCACGAATCCGGTCTCCGTTTCTCGAAATTCCTAATTGTTTTGTGTCTTATGGCGTGTCAAAGTCTACGACGGAAAACTTTAGACATCTCTGAGCACCACATAAGTGAGGTTAGGACAGAATTTTGAACTATTTCGTCACCTACGGAATGTAAAGAAAGCATTCGATGCAAAAATTTTGAAATTTATTTTTTTTGGTGTGCACACGTTTTGCCCCATAAGTCATTTAAAAATAAGAGATATCGCAAATCTAAGACTGGTCCTGGAGTCTACTCTCATTCAACTACCACTTGACCTGCCTAACTCAATTTTTTTTTCGGCACCCCCAAAAAATGGCAAGGTGCGCCCCTTCAATTTTCGACCCCTTGTCCAAACTTTAAACGTGAGTCAAGTC
This sequence comes from Tenodera sinensis, assembly GCA_030765045.1. NCBI lineage: Eukaryota > Metazoa > Arthropoda > Insecta > Mantodea > Mantidae > Tenodera > Tenodera sinensis. The sequence continues at coordinate 107,796,336 of CM060961.1, forward strand.
TGAACGGCTAAAGCCAGAATCTCCGGCAAAGTGGTCAAAGAAAGGTAATCTTTGGGTGAATTTTTCGGCACTTCGTAAGCTCGAAAATATGGAATAGAACCAGAGATATTTACAGTTTTAGTTTTCAGAAAAGTGCCAAAACAGGCCTTCAGCCGGGCAAGTCCACAAATGACCGTCACCGATTTCCATGACATTTGGCATACTTATAGATTCGAACCCCAGGATCACGAATCCGGTCTCCGTTTCTCGAAATTCCTATTTGTTTTGTGTTTTATGGCGTGTCAAAGTCTACGACGGAAAACTTTAGACATCTCTGAGCACCACATAAGTGAGGTTAGGACAGAATTTTGAACTATTTCGTCACCTACGGAATGTAAAGAAAGCATTCGATGCAAAAATTTTGAAATTTATTTTTTTTGGTGTGCACACGTTTTGCCCCATAAGTCATTTAAAAATAAGAGATATCGCAAATCTAAGACTGGTCCTGGAGTCTACTCTCATTCAACTACCACTTGACCTGCCTAACTCAATTTTTTTTTCGGCACCCCCAAAAAATGGCAAGGTGCGCCCCTTCAATTTTCGACCCCTTGTCCAAACTTTAAACGTGACTCAAGTCTGAACGGCTAAAGCCAGAATCTCCGGCAAAGTGGTCAAAGAAAGGTAATCTTTGGGTGAATTTTTCGGCACTTCGTAAGCTCGAAAATATGGAATAGAACCAGAGATATTTACAGTTTTAGTTTTCAGAAAAGTGCCAAAACAGGCCTTCAGCCGGGCAAGTCCACAAATGACCGTCACCGATTTCCATGACATTTGGCATACTTATAGATTCGAACCCCAGGATCACGAATCCGGTCTCCGTTTCTCGAAATTCCTATTTGTTTTGTGTTTTATGGCGTGTCAAAGTCTACGACGGAAAACTTTAGACATCTCTGAGCACCACATAAGTGAGGTTAGGACAGAATTTTGAACTATTTCGTCACCTACGGAATGTAAAGAAAGCATTCGATGCAAAAATTTTGAAGTTTATTTTTTTTGGTGTGCACACGTTTTGCCCCATAAGTCATTTAAAAATAAGAGATATCGCAAATCTAAGACTGGTCCTGGAGTCTACTCTCATTCAACTACCACTTGACCTGCCTAACTCAATTTTTTTTTCGGCACCCCCAAAAAATGGCAAGGTGCGCCCCTTCAATTTTCGACCCCTTGTCCAAACTTTAAACGTGAGTCAAGTCTGAACGGCTAAAGCCAGAATCTCCGGCAAAGTGGTCAAAGAAAGGTAATCTTTGGGTGAATTTTTCGGCACTTCGTAAGCTCGAAAATATGGAATAGAACCAGAGATATTTACAGTTTTAGTTTTCAGAAAAGTGCCAAAACAGGCCTTCAGCCGGGCAAGTCCACAAATGACCGTCACCGATTTCCATGACATTTGGCATACTTATAGATTCGAACCCCAGGATCACGAATCCGGTCTCCGTTTCTCGAAATTCCTATTTGTTTTGTGTTTTATGGCGTGTCAAAGTCTACGACGGAAAACTTTAGACATCTCTGGGCACCACATAAGTGAGGTTAGGACAGAATTTTGAACTATTTCGTCACCTACGGAATGTAAAGAAAGCATTCGATGCAAAAATTTTGAAATTTATTTTTTTGGTGTGCACACGTTTTGCCCCATAAGTCATTTAAAAATAAGAGATATCGCAAATCTAAGACTGGTCCGGGAGTCTACTCTCATTCAACTACCACTTGACCTGCCTAACTCAATTTTTTTTCGGCACCCCCAAAAAATGGCAAGGTGCGCCCCTTCAATTTTCGACCCCTTGTCCAAACTTTAAACGTGAGTCAAGTCTGAACGGCTAAAGCCAGAATCTCCGGCAAAGTGGTCAAAGAAAGGTAATCTTTGGGTGAATTTTTCGGCACTTCGTAAGCTCGAAAATATGGAATAGAAACAGAGATATTTACAGTTTTAGTTTTCAGAAAAGTGCCAAAACAGGCCTTCAGCCGGGCAAGTCCACAAATGACCGTCACCGATTTCCATGACATTTGGCATACTTATAGATTCGAACCCCAGGATCACGAATCCGGTCTCCGTTTCTCGAAATTCCTATTTGTTTTGTGTTTTATGGCGTGTCAAAGTCTACGACGGAAAACTTTAGACATCTCTGAGCACCACATAAGTGAGGTTAGGACAGAATTTTGAACTATTTCGTCACCTACGGAATGTAAAGAAAGCATTCGATGCAAAAATTTTGAAATTTATTTTTTTTGGTGTGCACACGTTTTGCCCCATAAGTCATTTAAAAATAAGAGATATCGCAAATCTAAGACTGGTCCTGGAGTCCACTCTCATTCAACTACCACTTGACCTGCCTAACTCAATTTTTTTTTCGGCACCCCCAAAAAATGGCAATGGCAATTTTCGACCCCTTGTCCAAACTTTAAACGTGAGTCAAGTCTGAACGGCTAAAGCCAGAATCTCCGGCAAAGTGGTCAAAGAAAGGTAATCTTTGGGTGAATTTTTCGGCACTTCGTAAGCTCGAAAATATGGAATAGAACCAGAGATATTTACAGTTTTAGTTTTCAGAAAAGTGCCAAAACAGGCCTTCAGCCGGGCAAGTCCACAAATGACCGTCACCGATTTCCATGACATTTGGCATACTTATAGATTCGAACCCCAGGATCACGAATCCGGTCTCCGTTTCTCGAAATTCCTATTTGTTTTGTGTTTTATGGCGTGTCAAAGTCTACGACGGAAAACTTTAGACATCTCTGAGCACCACATAAGTGAGGTTAGGACAGAATTTTGAACTATTTCGTCACCTACGGAATGTAAAGAAAGCATTCGATGCAAAAATTTTGAAATTTATTTTTTTTGGTGTGCACACGTTTTGCCCCATAAGTCATTTAAAAATAAGAGATATCGCAAATCTAAGACTGGTCCTGGAGTCTACTCTCATTCAACTACCACTTGACCTGCCTAACTCAATTTTTTTTTCGGCACCCCAAAAAAATGGCGAGGTGCGCCCCTTCAATTTTCGACCCCTTGTCCAAACTTTAAACGTCAGTCAAGTCTGAACGGCTAAAGCCAGAATCTCCGGCAAAGTGGTCAAAGAAAGGTAATCTTTGGGTGAATTTTTCGGCACTTCGTAAGCTCGAAAATATGGAATAGAACCAGAGATATTTACAGTTTTAGTTTTCAGAAAAGTGCCAAAACAGGCCTTCAGCCGGGCAAGTCCACAAATGACCGTCACCGATTTCCATGACATTTGGCATACTTATAGATTCGAACCCCAGGATCACGAATCCGGTCTCCGTTTCTCGAAATTCCTATTTGTTTTGTGTTTTATGGCGTGTCAAAGTCTACGACGGAAAACTTTAGACATCTCTGGGCACCACATAAGTGAGGTTAGGACAGAATTTTGAACTATTTCGTCACCTACGGAATGTAAAGAAAGCATTCGATGCAAAAATTTTGAAATTTATTTTTTTGGTGTGCACACGTTTTGCCCCATAAGTCATTTGAAAATAAGAGATATCGCAAATCTAAGACTGGTCCGGGAGTCTACTCTCATTCAACTACCACTTGACCTGCCTAACTCAATTTTTTTTTCGGCACCCCCAAAAAATGGCAAGGTGCGCCCCTTCAATTTTCGACCCCTTGTCCAAACTTTAAACGTGAGTCAAGTTTGAACGGCTAAAGCCAGAATCTCCGGCAAAGTGGTCAAAGAAAGGTAATCTTTGGGTGAATTTTTCGGCACTTCGTAAGCTCGAAAATATGGAATAGAACCAGAGATATTTACAGTTTTAGTTTTCAGAAAAGTGCCAAAACAGGCCTTCAGCCGGGCAAGTCCACAAATGACCGTCACCGATTTCCATGACGTTTGGCATACTTATAGATTCGAACCCCAGGATCACGAATCCGGTCTCCGTTTCTCGAAATTCCTAATTGTTTTGTGTTTTATGGCGTGTCAAAGTCTACGACGGAAAACTTTAGACATCTCTGAGCACCACATAAGTGAGGTTAGGACAGAATTTTGAACTATTTCGTCACCTACGGAATGTAAAGAAAGCATTCGATGCAAAAATTTTGAAATTTATTTTTTTTGGTGTGCACACGTTTTGCCCCATAAGTCATTTAAAAATAAGAGATATCGCAAATCTAAGACTGGTCCTGGAGTCTACTCTCATTCAACTACCACTTGACCTGCCTAACTCAATTTTTTTTTCGGCACCCCCAAAAAATGGCAAGGTGCGCCCCTTCAATTTTCGACCCCTTGTCCAAACTTTAAACGTGAGTCAAGTCTGAACGGCTAAAGCCAGAATCTCCGGCAAAGTGGTCAAAGAAAGGTAATCTTTGGGTGAATTTTTCGGCACTTCGTAAGCTCGAAAATATGGAATAGAACCAGAGATATTTACAGTTTTAGTTTTCAGAAAAGTGCCAAAACAGGCCTTCAGCCGGGCAAGTCCACAAATGACCGTCACCGATTTCCATGACATTTGGCATACTTATAGATTCGAACCCCAGGATCACGAATCCGGTCTCCGTTTCTCGAAATTCCTATTTGTTTTGTGTTTTATGGCGTGTCAAAGTCTACGACGGAAAACTTTAGACATCTCTGAGCACCACATAAGTGAGGTTAGGACAGAATTTTGAACTATTTCGTCACCTACGGAATGTAAAGAAAGCATTCGATGCAAAAATTTTGAAATTTATTTTTTTTGGTGTGCACACGTTTTGCCCCATAAGTCATTTAAAAATAAGAGATATCGCAAATCTAAGACTGGTCCTGGAGTCTACTCTCATTCAACTACCACTTGACCTGCCTAACTCAATTTTTTTTTCGGCACCCCCAAAAAATGGCAAGGTGCGCCCCTTCAATTTTCGACCCCTTGTCCAAACTTTAAACGTGAGTCAAGTCTGAACGGCTAAAGCCAGAATCTCCGGCAAAGTGGTCAAAGAAAGGTAATCTTTGGGTGAATTTTTCGGCACTTCGTAAGCTCGAAAATATGGAATAGAACCAGAGATATTTACAGTTTTAGTTTTCAGAAAAGTGCCAAAACAGGCCTTCAGCCGGGCAAGTCCACAAATGACCGTCACCGATTTCCATGACATTTGGCATACTTATAGATTCGAACCCCAGGATCACGAATCCGGTCTCCGTTTCTCGAAATTCCTATTTGTTTTGTGTTTTATGGCGTGTCAAAGTCTACGACGGAAAACTTTAGACATCTCTGAGCACCACATAAGTGAGGTTATGACGGAATTTTGAACTATTTCGTCACCTACGGAATGTAAAGAAAGCATTCGATGCAAAAATTTTGAAATTTATTTTTTTTGGTGTGCACACGTTTTGCCCCATAAGTCATTTAAAAATAAGAGATAACGCAAATCTAAGACTGGTCCTGGAGTCTACTCTCATTCAACTACCACTTGACCTGCCTAACTCAATTTTTTTTTCGGCACCCCCAAAAAATGGCAAGGTGCGCCCCTTCAATTTTCGACCCCTTGTCCAAACTTTAAACGTGAGTCAAGTCTGAACGGCTAAAGCCAGAATCTCCGGCAAAGTGGTCAAAGAAAGGTAATCTTTGGGTGAATTTTTCGGCACTTCGTAAGCTCGAAAATATGGAATAGAACCAGAGATATTTACAGTTTTAGTTTTCAGAAAAGTGCCAAAACAGGCCTTCAGCCGGGCAAGTCCACAAGTGACCGTCACGGATTTCCATGACATTTGGCATACTTATAGATTCGAATCCCAGGATCACGAATCCGGTCTCCGTTTCTCGAAATTCCTATTTGTTTTGTGTTTTATGGCGTGTCAAAGTCTACGACGGAAAACTTTAGACATCTCTGAGCACCACATAAGTGAGGTTAGGACAGAATTTTGAACTATTTCGTCACCTACGGAATGTAAAGAAAGCATTCGATGCAAAAATTTTGAAATTTATTTTTTTTGGTGTGCACACGTTTTGCCCCATAAGTCATTTAAAAATAAGAGATATCGCAAATCTAAGACTGGTCCTGGAGTCTACTCTCATTCAACTACCACTTGACCTGCCTAACTCAATTTTTTTTTCGGCACCCCCAAAAAATGGCAAGGTGCGCCCCTTCAATTTTCGACCCCTTGTCCAAACTTTAAACGTGAGTCAAGTCTGAACGGCTAAAGCCAGAATCTCCGGCAAAGTGGTCAAAGAAAGGTAATCTTTGGGTGAATTTTTCGGCACTTCGTAAGCTCGAAAATATGGAATAGAACCAGAGATATTTACAGTTTTAGTTTTCAGAAAAGTGCCAAAACAGGCCTTCAGCCGGGCAAGTCCACAAGTGACCGTCACCGATTTCCATGACATTTGGCATACTTATAGATTCGAACCCCAGGATCACGAATCCGGTCTCCGTTTCTCGAAATTCCTATTTGTTTTGTGTTTTATGGCGTGTCAAAGTCTACGACGGAAAACTTTAGACATCTCTGAGCACCACATAAGTGAGGTTAGGACAGAATTTTGAACTATTTCGTCACCTACGGAATGTAAAGAAAGCATTCGATGCAAAAATTTTGAAATTTATTTTTTTTGGTGTGCACACGTTTTGCCCCATAAGTCATTTAAAAATAAGAGATATCGCAAATCTAAGACTGGTCCTGGAGTCTACTCTCATTCAACTACCACTTGACCTGCCTAACTCAATTTTTTTTCGGCACCCCCAAAAAATGGCAAGGTGCGCCCCTTCAATTTTCGACCCCTTGTCCAAACTTTAAACGTGAGTCAAGTCTGAACGGCTAAAGCCAGAATCTCCGGCAAAGTGGTCAAAGAAAGGTAATCTTTGGGTGAATTTTTCGGCACTTCGTAAGCTCGAAAATATGGAATAGAACCAGAGATATTTACAGTTTTAGTTTTCAGAAAAGTGCCAAAACAGGCCTTCAGCCGGGCAAGTCCACAAATGACCGTCACCGATTTCCATGACATTTGGCATACTTATAGATTCGAACCCCAGGATCACGAATCCGGTCTCCGTTTCTCGAAATTCCTATTTGTTTTGTGTTTTATGGCGTGTCAAAGTCTACGACGGAAAACTTTAGACATCTCTGAGCACCACATAAGTGAGGTTATGATGGAATTTTGAACTATTTCGTCACCTACGGAATGTAAAGAAAGCATTCGATGCAAAAATTTTGAAATTTATTTTTTTTGGTGTGCACACGTTTTGCCCCATAAGTCATTTAAAAATAAGAGATATCGCAAATCTAAGACTGGTCCTGGAGTCTACTCTCATTCAACTACCACTTGACCTGCCTAACTCAATTTTTTTTTCGGCACCCCCAAAAAATGGCAAGGTGCGCCCCTTCAATTTTCGACCCCTTGTCCAAACTTTAAACGTGAGTCAAGTCTGAACGGCTAAAGCCAGAATCTCCGGCAAAGTGGTCAAAGAAAGGTAATCTTTGGGTGAATTTTTCGGCACTTCGTAAGCTCGAAAATATGGAATAGAACCAGAGATATTTACAGTTTTAGTTTTCAGAAAAGTGCCAAAACAGGCCTTCAGCCGGGCAAGTCCACAAGTGACCGTCACCGATTTCCATGACATTTGGCATACTTATAGATTCGAATCCCAGGATCACGAATCCGGTCTCCGTTTCTCGAAATTCCTATTTGTTTTGTGTTTTATGGCGTGTCAAAGTCTACGACGGAAAACTTTAGACATCTCTGAGCACCACATAAGTGAGGTTAGGACAGAATTTTGAACTATTTCGTCACCTACGGAATGTAAAGAAAGCATTCGATGCAAAAATTTTGAAATTTATTTTTTTTGGTGTGCACACGTTTTGCCCCATAAGTCATTTAAAAATAAGAGATATCGCAAATCTAAGACTGGTCCTGGAGTCTACTCTCATTCAACTACCACTTGACCTGCCTAACTCAATTTTTTTTTCGGCACCCCCAAAAAATGGCAAGGTGCGCCCCTTCAATTTTCGACCCCTTGTCCAAACTTTAAACGTGAGTCAAGTCTGAACGGCTAAAGCCAGAATCTCCGGCAAAGTAGTCAAAGAAAGGTAATCTTTGGGTGAATTTTTCGGCACTTCGTAAGCTCGAAAATATGGAATAGAACCAGAGATATTTACAGTTTTAGTTTTCAGAAAAGTGCCAAAACAGGCCTTCAGCCGGGCAAGTCCACAAATGACCGTCACCGATTTCCATGACATTTGGCATACTTATAGATTCGAACCCCAAGATCACGAATCCGGTCTCCGTTTCTCGAAATTCCTATTTGTTTTGTGTTTTATGGCGTGTCAAAGTCTACGACGGAAAACTTTAGACATCTCTGAGCACCACATAAGTGAGGTTAGGACAGAATTTTGAACTATTTCGTCACCTACGGAATGTAAAGAAAGCATTCGATGCAAAAATTTTGAAATTTATTTTTTTTTGGTGTGCACACGTTTTGCCCCATAAGTCATTTAAAAATAAGAGATATCGCAAATCTAAGACTGGTCCTGGAGTCTACTCTCATTCAACTACCACTTGACCTGCCTAACTCAATTTTTTTTTCGGCACCCCCAAAAAATGGCAAGGTGCGCCCCTTCAATTTTCGACCCCTTGTCCAAACTTTAAACGTGAGTCAAGTCTGAACGGCTAAAGCCAGAATCTCCGGCAAAGTGGTCAAAGAAAGGTAATCTTTGGGTGAATTTTTCGGCACTTCGTAAGCTCGAAAATATGGAATAGAACCAGAGATATTTACAGTTTTAGTTTTCAGAAAAGTGCCAAAACAGGCCTTCAGCCGGGCAAGTCCACAAATGACCGTCACCGATTTCCATGACATTTGGCATACTTATAGATTCGAACCCCAGGATCACGAATCCGGTCTCCGTTTCTCGAAATTCCTATTTTTTTTTGTGTTTTATGGCGTGTCAAAGTCTACGACGGAAAACTTTAGACATCTCTGAGCACCACATAAGTGAGGTTAGGACAGAATTTTGAACTATTTCGTCACCTACGGAATGTAAAGAAAGCATTCGATGCAAAAATTTTGAAATTTATTTTTTTTTTTTGGTGTGCACACGTTTTGCCCCATAAGTCATTTAAAAATAAGAGATATCGCAAATCTAAGACTGGTCCTGGAGTCTACTCTCATTCAACTACCACTTGACCTGCCTAACTCAATTTTTTTTTCGGCACCCCCAAAAAATGGCAAGGTGCGCCCCTTCAATTTTCGACCCCTTGTCCAAACTTTAAACGTGAGTCAAGTCTGAACGGCTAAAGCCAGAATCTCCGGCAAAGTGGTCAAAGAAAGGTAATCTTTGGGTGAATTTTTCGGCACTTCGTAAGCTCGCAAATATGGAATAGAACCAGAGATATTTACAGTTTTAGTTTTCAGAAAAGTGCCAAAACAGGCCTTCAGCCGGGCAAGTCCACAAATGACCGTCACCGATTTCCATGACATTTGCCATACTTATAGATTCGAACCCCAGGATCACGAATCCGGTCTCCGTTTCTCGAAATTCCTATTTGTTTTGTGTTTTATGGCGTGTCAAAGTCTACGACGGAAAACTTTAGACATCTCTGAGCACCACATAAGTGAGGGTAGGACAGAATTTTGAACTATTTCGTCACCTACGGAATGTAAAGAAAGCATTCGATGCAAAAATTATGAAATTTATTTTTTTTGGTGTGCACACGTTTTGCCCCATAAGTCATTTAAAAATAAGAGATATCGCAAATCTAAGACTGGTCCTGGAGTCTACTCTCATTCAACTACCACTTGACCTGCCTAACTCAATTTTTTTTTCGGCACCCCCCAAAAATGGCTAGGTGCGCCCCTTCAATTTTCGACCCCTTGTCCAAACTTTAAACGTGAGTCAAGTCTGAACGGCTAAAGCCAGAATCTCCGGCAAAGTGGTCAAAGAAAGGTAATCTTTGGGTGAATTTTTCGGCACTTCGTAAGCTCGAAAATATGGAATAGAACCAGAGATATTTACAGTTTTAGTTTTCAGAAAAGTGCCAAAACAGGCCTTCAGCCGGGCAAGTCCACAAATGACCGTCACCGATTTCCATGACATTTGGCATACTTATAGATTCGAACCCCAGGATCACGAATCCGGTCTCCGTTTCTCGAAATTCCTATTTGTTTTGTGTTTTATGGCGTGTCAAAGTCTACGACGGAAAACTTTAGACATCTCTGAGCACCACATAAGTGAGGTTATGACGGAATTTTGAACTATTTCGTCACCTACGGAATGTAAAGAAAGCATTCGATGCAAAAATTTTGAAATTTATTTTTTTTGGTGTGCACACGTTTTGCCCCATAAGTCATTTAAAAATAAGAGATATCGCAAATCTAAGACTGGTCCTGGAGTCTACTCTCATTCAACTACCACTTGACCTGCCTAACTCAATTTTTTTTTCGGCACCCCCAAAAAATGGCAAGGTGCGCCCCTTCAATTTTCGACCCCTTGTCCAAACTTTAAACGTGAGTCAAGTCTGAACGGCTAAAGCCAGAATCTCCGGCAAAGTGGTCAAAGAAAGGTAATCTTTGGGTGAATTTTTCGGCACTTCGTAAGCTCGAAAATATGGAACAGAACCAGAGATATTTACAGTTTTAGTTTTCAGAAAAGTGCCAAAACAGGCCTTCAGCCGGGCAAGTCCACAAGTGACCGTCACCGATTTCCATGACATTTGGCATACTTATAGATTCGAATCCCAGGATCACGAATCCGGTCTCCGTTTCTCGAAATTCCTATTTGTTTTGTGTTTTATGGCGTGTCAAAGTCTACGACGGAAAACTTTAGACATCTCTGAGCACCACATAAGTGAGGTTAGGACAGAATTTTGAACTATTTCGTCACCTACGGAATGTAAAGAAAGCATTCGATGCAAAAATTTTGAAATTTATTTTTTTTGGTGTGCACACGTTTTGCCCCATAAGTCATTTAAAAATAAGAGATATCGCAAATCTAAGACTGGTCCTGGAGTCTACTCTCATTCAACTACCACTTGACCTGCCTAACTCAATTTTTTTTTCGGCACCCCCAAAAAATGGCAAGGTGCGCCCCTTCAATTTTCGACCCCTTGTCCAAACTTTAAACGTGAGTCAAGTCTGAACGGCTAAAGCCAGAATCTCCGGCAAAGTGGTCAAAGAAAGGTAATCTTTGGGTGAATTTTTCGGCACTTCGTAAGCTCGAAAATATGGAATAGAACCAGAGATATTTACAGTTTTAGTTTTCAGAAAAGTGCCAAAACAGGCCTTCAGCCGGGCAAGTCCACAAATGACCGTCACCGATTTCCATGACATTTGGCATACTTATAGATTCGAACCCCAGGATCACGAATCCGGTCTCCGTTTCTCGAAATTCCTATTTGTTTTGTGTTTTATGGCGTGTCAAAGTCTACGACGGAAAACTTTAGACATCTCTGAGCACCACATAAGTGAGGTTAGGACAGAATTTTGAACTATTTCGTCACCTACGGAATGTAAAGAAAGCATTCGATGCAAAAATTTTGAAATTTATTTTTTTTTGGTGTGCACACGTTTTGCCCCATAAGTCATTTAAAAATAAGAGATATCGCAAATCTAAGACTGGTCCTGGAGTCTACTCTCATTCAACTACCACTTGACCTGCCTAACTCAATTTTTTTTTCGGCACCCCCAAAAAATGGCAAGGTGCGCCCCTTCAATTTTCGACCCCTTGTCCAAACTTTAAACGTGAGTCAAGTCTGAACGGCTAAAGCCAGAATCTCCGGCAAAGTGGTCAAAGAAAGGTAATCTTTGGGTGAATTTTTCGGCACTTCGTAAGCTCGAAAATATGGAATAGAACCAGAGATATTTACAGTTTTAGTTTTCAGAAAAGTGCCAAAACAGGCCTTCAGCCGGGCAAGTCCACAAATGACCGTCACCGATTTCCATGACATTTGGCATACTTATAGATTCGAACCCCAGGATCACGAATCCGGTCTCCGTTTCTCGAAATTCCTATTTTTTTTTGTGTTTTATGGCGTGTCAAAGTCTACGACGGAAAACTTTAGACATCTCTGAGCACCACATAAGTGAGGTTAGGACAGAATTTTGAACTATTTCGTCACCTACGGAATGTAAAGAAAGCATTCGATGCAAAAATTTTGAAATTTATTTTTTTTTTTGGTGTGCACACGTTTTGCCCCATAAGTCATTTAAAAATAAGAGATATCGCAAATCTAAGACTGGTCCTGGAGTCTACTCTCATTCAACTACCACTTGACCTGCCTAACTCAATTTTTTTTTCGGCACCCCCAAAAAATGGCAAGGTGCGCCCCTTCAATTTTCGACCCCTTGTCCAAACTTTAAACGTGAGTCAAGTCTGAACGGCTAAAGCCAGAATCTCCGGCAAAGTGGTCAAAGAAAGGTAATCTTTGGGTGAATTTTTCGGCACTTCGTAAGCTCGCAAATATGGAATAGAACCAGAGATATTTACAGTTTTAGTTTTCAGAAAAGTGCCAAAACAGGCCTTCAGCCGGGCAAGTCCACAAATGACCGTCACCGATTTCCATGACATTTGCCATACTTATAGATTCGAACCCCAGGATCACGAATCCGGTCTCCGTTTCTCGAAATTCCTATTTGTTTTGTGTTTTATGGCGTGTCAAAGTCTACGACGGAAAACTTTAGACATCTCTGAGCACCACATAAGTGAGGGTAGGACAGAATTTTGAACTATTTCGTCACCTACGGAATGTAAAGAAAGCATTCGATGCAAAAATTATGAAATTTATTTTTTTTGGTGTGCACACGTTTTGCCCCATAAGTCATTTAAAAATAAGAGATATCGCAAATCTAAGACTGGTCCTGGAGTCTACTCTCATTCAACTACCACTTGACCTGCCTAACTCAATTTTTTTTTCGGCACCCCCCAAAAATGGCTAGGTGCGCCCTTTCAATTTTCGACCCCTTGTCCAAACTTTAAACGTGAGTCAAGTCTGAACGGCTAAAGCCAGAATCTCCGGCAAAGTGGTCAAAGAAAGGTAATCTTTGGGTGAATTTTTCGGCACTTCGTAAGCTCGAAAATATGGAATAGAACCAGAGATATTTACAGTTTTAGTTTTCAGAAAAGTGCCAAAACAGGCCTTCAGCCGGGCAAGTCCACAAATGACCGTCACCGATTTCCATGACATTTGGCATACTTATAGATTCGAACCCCAGGATCACGAATCCGGTCTCCGTTTCTCGAAATTCCTATTTGTTTTGTGTTTTATGGCGTGTCAAAGTCTACGACGGAAAACTTTAGACATCTCTGAGCACCACATAAGTGAGGTTAGGACAGAATTTTGAACTATTTCGTCACCTACGGAATGTAAAGAAAGCATTCTATGCAAAAATTTTGAAATTTATTTTTTTTGGTGTGCACACGTTTTGCCCCATAAGTCATTTAAAAATAAGAGATATCGCAAATCTAAGACTGGTCCTGGAGTCTACTCTCATTCAACTACCACTTGACCTGCCTAACTCAATTTTTTTTTCGGCACCCCCAAAAAATGGCTAGGTGCGCCCCTTCAATTTTCGACCCCTTGTCCAAACTTTAAACGTGAGTCAAGTCTGAACGGCTAAAGCCAGAATCTCCGGCAAAGTGGTCAAAGAAAGGTAATCTTTGGGTGAATTTTTCGGCACTTCGTAAGCTCGAAAATATGGAATAGAACCAGAGATATTTACAGTTTTAGTTTTCAGAAAAGTGCCAAAACAGGGCTTCAGCCGGGCAAGTCCACAAATGACCGTCACCGATTTCCATGACATTTGGCATACTTATAGATTCGAACCCCAGGATCACGAATCCGGTCTCCGTTTCTCGAAATTCCTATTTGTTTTGTGTTTTATGGCGTGTCAAAGTCTACGACGGAAAACTTTAGACATCTCTGAGCACCACATAAGTGAGGTTAGGACAGAATTTTGAACTATTTCGTCACCTACGGAATGTAAAGAAAGCATTCGATGCAAAAATTTTGAAATTTATTTTTTTTTGGTGTGCACACGTTTTGCCCCATAAGTCATTTAAAAATAAGAGATATCGCAAATCTAAGACTGGTCCTGGAGTCTACTCTCATTCAACTACCACTTGACCTGCCTAACTCAATTTTTTTTTCGGCACCCCCAAAAAATGGCAAGGTGCGCCCCTTCAATTTTCGACCCCTTGTCCAAACTTTAAACGTGAGTCAAGTCTGAACGGCTAAAGCCAGAATCTCCGGCAAAGTGGTCAAAGAAAGGTAATCTTTGGGTGAATTTTTCGGCACTTCGTAAGCTCGAAAATATGGAATAGAACCAGAGATATTTACAGTTTTAGTTTTCAGAAAAGTGCCAAAACAGGCCTTCAGCCGGGCAAGTCCACAAATGACCGTCACCGATTTCCATGACATTTGGCATACTTATAGATTCGAACCCCAGGATCACGAATCCGGTCTCCGTTTCTCGAAATTCCTATTTGTTTTGTGTTTTATGGCGTGTCAAAGTCTACGACGGAAAACTTTAGACATCTCTGAGCACCACATAAGTGAGGTTAGGACAGAATTTTGAACTATTTCGTCACCTACGGAATGTAAAGAAAGCATTCGATGCAAAAATTTTGAAATTTATTTTTTTTTGGTGTGCACACGTTTTGCCCCATAAGTCATTTAAAAATAAGAGATATCGCAAATCTAAGACTGGTCCTGGAGTCTACTCTCATTCAACTACCACTTGACCTGCCTAACTCAATTTTTTTTTCGGCACCCCCAAAAAATGGCAAGGTGCGCCCCTTCAATTTTCGACCCCTTGTCCAAACTTTAAACGTGAGTCAAGTCTGAACGGCTAAAGCCAGAATCTCCGGCAAAGTGGTCAAAGAAAGGTAATCTTTGGGTGAATTTTTCGGCACTTCGTAAGCTCGAAAATATGGAATAGAACCAGAGATATTTACAGTTTTAGTTTTCAGAAAAGTGCCAAAACAGGCCTTCAGCCGGGCAAGTCCACAAATGACCGTCACCGATTTCCATGACATTTGCCATACTTATAGATTCGAACCCCAGGATCACGAATCCGGTCTCCGTTTCTCGAAATTCCTATTTGTTTTGTGTTTTATGGCGTGTCAAAGTCTACGACGGAAAACTTTAGACATCTCTGAGCACCACATAAGTGAGGTTAGGACAGAATTTTGAACTATTTCGTCACCTACGGAATGTAAAGAAAGCATTCGATGCAAAAATTTTGAAATTTATTTTTTTTGGTGTGCACACGTTTTGCCCCATAAGTCTTTTAAAAATAAGAGATATCGCAAATCTAAGACTGGTCCTGGAGTCTACTCTCATTCAACTACCACTTGACCTGCCTAACTCAATTTTTTTTTCGGCACCCCCAAAAAATGGCTAGGTGCGCCCCTTCAATTTTCGACCCCTTGTCCAAACTTCAAACGTGAGTCAAGTCTGAACGGCTAAAGCCAGAATCTCCGGCAAAGTGGTCAAAGAAAGGTAATCTTTGGGTGAATTTTTCGGCACTTCGTAAGCTCGAAAATATGGAATAGAACCAGAGATATTTACAGTTTTAGTTTTCAGAAAAGTGCCAAAACAGGCCTTCAGCCGGGCAAGTCCACAAATGACCGTCACCGATTTCCATGACATTTGGCATACTTATAGATTCGAACGCCAGGATCACGAATCCGGTCTCCGTTTCTCGAAATTCCTATTTGTTTTGTGTTTTATGGCGTGTCAAAGTCTACGACGGAAAACTTTAGACATCTCTGAGCACCACATAAGTGAGGTTAGGACAGAATTTTGAACTATTTCGTCACCTACGGCAGACCACTCCAACACAGCGTTTGAGGGCTAGGGCTCCCTGGCTCAGCCCAGGGCTCGCCCAGGGCTTTGACCGCTACAGCTGTGATGACGTCAGGCCTTCTCTGACTGCCACTGGCGTCAGGTTCGTTAGTGCTCACTTTTCGAGGTGACTCCTCATGGGCGTCGCGAAACGGGGGCAAAGGGGGGCCACGGCCCCCCCCCCCCTTGGAAGTTCGTGAACTTAATGTGCAGCCAGTTACTGACTATTAAACTATTATTTTAATTTTGATGTAAAGAACAATTTCTATTTAGCACAAATTAATATGGTTATCTGCAACAAATACTACAAATTTTGACAGTAAAATAATGATTTAATATTATATGGTTGCAAATTTTCAACATGTGGCCTCCCCCTGGAAAAAAGTCTGCCGACACTCATGTGACTCCTTGTGCATTCATCCAGTGTTTGTGATCTCGTGTAACTATTGTATGCAAGAATGAAAAGAGGTGCTTCGACAGCTCTGTCAGGATTTAACCCATCTTGGGAGGGTCTGTATTTTGTTATTCGATCTGACGAGAACAATGCTCAATGTTTAATATACCATACCTATGTACGGGCAAAAACTTATAACATTAAGCGTCACTTCAACGTTAAACATTCTCACACCCACGCTGATATTATAGGCGAAGAACGAAAGGAATTAATAATGAAACTAAAGGACAAAAGGGCGTCTAATCAGGTTAGTATAATTTGAACAAATTAATCACTCTTAAAGGAGTTTGAAATCATTTCATTGCTATAGTACGTTTTTTAATAATAATTGTCAACAATAAATAAGAATTTTTTTGTTAAGGATACGCATCTGTGTAAAATGGCTAAAAAATCTCCAGAAGTGACAAAAAAGGGTTTTTGTTTTATCAAATGGTATAAAACTTTGCTTTATTTTGATATACTTTTTATAGCCTTACAGCCTATATAACTGTCACGTGGCCATTTAACTGATTGGCTGTAACTGGTAATGTCCATTTAAATCAGTACAGTTTCATTATCCTTGCTACCACTTCAAACTTAGTTTTCTCATGTTCTTATTTTTAGCACTCTTTGCTCTTTACAATGCTCCACATGATGCAGTTTTCTGTACCTACATATGCATAAACCAAAAAAATGTCAGGCGTCATCCTAAGCATGTAATAAAGAACAAATTAATTGTGTTGTATTATTGTGAAATGCCTGATTGAATTGTTCCTCTGTCTCATACATAAGCTGTGCTATCCCTACCTCTCTCTACCTTTCTAGAGTGGTGCACTCTGAACGCCGTTAACATAGGCAAAATGACAAACGGCACGGCCCAGTTAGCCCTCACAGCCCAGGGCTGCCAGGAGGGCTGCCCACTTGAGGTGGTCTGACCTACGGAATGTAAAGAAAGCATTCGATGCAAAAATTTTGAAATTTATTTTTTTTGGTGTGCACACGTTTTGCCCCATAAGTCATTTAAAAATAAGAGATATCGCAAATCTAAGACTGGTCCTGGAGTCTACTCTCATTCAACTACCACTTGACCTGCCTAACTCAATTTTTTTTTCGGCACCCCCAAAAAATGGCTAGGTGCGCCCCTTCAATTTTCGACCCCTTGTCCAAACTTTAAACGTGAGTCAAGTCTGAACGGCTAAAGCCAGAATCTCCGGCAAAGTGGTCAAAGAAAGGTAATCTTTGGGTGAATTTTTCGGCACTTCGTAAGCTCGAAAATATGGAATAGAACCAGAGATATTTACAGTTTTAGTTTTCAGAAAAGTGCCAAAACAGGCCTTCAGCCGGGCAAGTCCACAAATGACCGTCACCGATTTCCATGACATTTGGCATACTTATAGATTCGAACCCCAGGATCACGAATCCGGTCTCCGTTTCTCGAAATTCCTATTTGTTTTGTGTTTTATGGCGTGTCAAAGTCTACGACGGAAAACTTTAGACATCTCTGAGCACCACATAAGTGAGGTTAGGACAGAATTTTGAACTATTTCGCCACCTACGGAATGTAAAGAAAGCATTCGATGCAAAAATTTTGAAATTTATTTTTTTTGGTGTGCACACGTTTTGCCCCATAAGTCATTTAAAAATAAGAGATATCGCAAATCTAAGACTGGTCCTGGAGTCTACTCTCATTCAACTACCACTTGACCTGCCTAACTCAATTTTTTTTTCGGCACCCCCAAAAAATGGCAAGGTGCGCCCCTTCAATTTTCGACCCCTTGTCCAAACTTTAAACGTGAGTCAAGTCTGAACGGCTAAAGCCAGAATCTCCGGCAAAGTGGTCAAAGAAAGGTAATCTTTGGGTGAATTTTTCGGCACTTCGTAAGCTCGAAAATATGGAATAGAACCAGAGATATTTACAGTTTTAGTTTTCAGAAAAGTGCCAAAACAGGCCGTCAGCCGGGCAAGTCCACAAATGACCGTCACCGATTTCCATGACATTTGGCAAACTTATAGATTCGAACCCCAGGATCACGAATCCGGTCTCCGTTTCTCGAAATTCCTATTTGTTTTGTGTTTTATGGCGTGTCAAGGTCTACGACGGAAAACTTTAGACATCTCTGAGCACCACATAAGTGAGGTTAGGACAGAATTTTGAACTATTTCGTCACCTATGGAATGTAAAGAAAGCATTCGATGCAAAAATTTTGAAATTTATTTTTTTTGGTGTGCACACGTTTTGCCCCATAAGTCATTTAAAAATAAGAGATATCGCAAATCTAAGACTGGTCCTGGAGTCTACTCTCATTCAACTACCACTTGACCTGCCTAACTCAATTTTTTTTTCGGCACCCCCAAAAAATGGCTAGGTGCGCCCCTTCAATTTTCGACCCCTTGTCCAAACTTTAAACGTGAGTCAAGTCTGAACGGCTAAAGCCAGAATCTCCGGCAAAATGGTCAAAGAAAGGTAATCTTTGGGTGAATTTTTCGGCACTTCGTAAGCTCGAAAATATGGAATAGAACCAGAGATATTTACAGTTTTAGTTTTCAGAAAAGTGCCAAAACAGGCCTTCAGCCGGGCAAGTCCACAAATGACCGTCACCGATTTCCATGACATTTGCCATACTTATAGATTCGAACCCCAGGATCACGAATCCGGTCTCCGTTTCTCGAAATTCCTATTTGTTTTGTGTTTTATGGCGTGTCAAAGTCTACGACGGAAAACTTTAGACATCTCTGAGCACCACATAAGTGAGGTTAGGACAGAATTTTGAACTATTTCGTCACCTACGGAATGTAAAGAAAGCATTCGATGCAAAAATTTTGAAATTTATTTTTTTTTTGGTGTGCACACGTTTTGCCCCATAAGTCATTTAAAAATAAGAGATATCGCAAATCTAAGACTGGTCCTGGAGTCTACTCTCATTCAACTACCACTTGACCTGCCTAACTCAATTTTTTTTTCGGCACCCCCAAAAAATGGCGAGGTGCGCCCCTTCAATTTTCGACCCCTTGTCCAAACTTTAAACGTGAGTCAAGTCTGAACGGCTAAAGCCAGAATCTCCGGCAAAGTGGTCAAAGAAGGGTAATCTTTGGGTGAATTTTTCGGCACTTCGTAAGCTCGAAAATATGGAATAGAACCAGAGATATTTACAGTTTTAGTTTTCAGAAAAGTGCCAAAACAGGCCTTCAGCCGGGCAAGTCCACAAATGACCGTCACCGATTTCCATGACATTTGGCATACTTATAGATTCGAACCCCAGGATCACGAATCCGGTCTCCGTTTCTCGAAATTCCTATTTGTTTTGTGTTTTATGGCGTGTCAAAGTCTACGACGGAAAACTTTAGACATCTCTGAGCACCACATAAGTGAGGTTAGGACAGAATTTTGAACTATTTCGTCACCTACGGAATGTAAAGAAAGCATTCGATGCAAAAATTTTGAAATTTATTTTTTTTGGTGTGCACACGTTTTGCCCCATAAGTCATTTAAAAATAAGAGATATCGCAAATCTAAGACTGGTCCTGGAGTCTACTCTCATTCAACTACCACTTGACCTGCCTAACTCAATTTTTTTTTCGGCACCCCCAAAAAATGGCAAGGTGCGCCCCTTCAATTTTCGACCCCTTGTCCAAACTTTAAACGTGAGTCAAGTCTGAACGGCTAAAGCCAGAATCTCCGGCAAAGTGGTCAAAGAAAGGTAATCTTTGGGTGAATTTTTCGGCACTTCGTAAGCTCGCAAATATGGAATAGAACCAGAGATATTTACAGTTTTAGTTTTCAGAAAAGTGCCAAAACAGGCCTTCAGCCGGGCAAGTCCACAAATGACCGTCACCGATTTCCATGACATTTGGCATACTTATAGATTCGAACCCCAGGATCACGAATCCGGTCTCCGTTTCTCGAAATTCCTATTTGTTTTGTGTTTTATGGCGTGTCAAAGTCTACGACGGAAAACTTTAGACATCTCTGAGCACCACATAAGTGAGGTTAGGACAGAATTTTGAACTATTTCGTCACCTACGGAATGTAAAGAAAGCATTCGATGCAAAAATTTTGAAATTTATTTTTTTTGGTGTGCACACGTTTTGCCCCATAAGTCATTTAAAAATAAGAGATATCGCAAATCTAAGACTGGTCCTGGAGTCTACTCTCATTCAACTACCACTTGACCTGCCTAACTCAATTTTTTTTTCGGCACCCCCAAAAAATGGCAAGGTGCGCCCCTTCAATTTTCGACCCCTTGTCCAAACTTTAAACGTGAGTCAAGTCTGAACGGCTAAAGCCAGAATCTCCGGCAAAGTGGTCAAAGAAAGGTAATCTTCGGGTGAATTTTTCGGCACTTCGTAAGCTCGAAAATATGGAATAGAACCAGAGATATTTACAGTTTTAGTTTTCAGAAAAGTGCCAAAACAGGCCTTCAGCCGGGCAAGTCCACAAATGACCGTCACCGATTTCCATGACATTTGGCATACTTATAGATTCGAACCCCAGGATCACGAATCCGGTCTCCGTTTCTCGAAATTCCTATTTGTTTTGTGTTTTATGGCGTGTCAAAGTCTACGACGGAAAACTTTAGACATCTCTGAGCACCACATAAGTGAGGTTAGGACAGAATTTTGAACTATTTCGTCACCTACGGAATGTAAAGAAGGCATTCGATGCAAAAGTTTTGAAATTTATTTTTTTTGGTGTGCACACGTTTTGCCCCATAAGTCATTTAAAAATAAGAGATATCGCAAATCTAAGACTGGTCCTGGAGTCTACCCTCATTCAACTACCACTTGACCTGCCTAACTCAATTTTTTTTTTCGGCACCCCCAAAAAATGGCAAGGTGCGCCCCTTCAATTTTCGACCCCTTGTCCAAACTTTAAACGTGAGTCAAGTCTGAACGGCTAAAGCCAGAATCTCCGGCAAAGTGGTCAAAGAAAGGTAATCTTTGGGTGAATTTTTCGGCACTTCATAAGCTCGAAAATATGGAATAGAACCAGAGATATTTACAGTTTTAGTTTTCAGAAAAGTGCCAAAACAGGCCTTCAGCCGGGCAAGTCCACAAATGACCGTCACCGATTTCCATGACATTTGGCATACTTATAGATTCGAACCCCAGGATCACGTATCCGGTCTCCGTTTCTCGAAATTCCTATTTGTTTTGTGTTTTATGGCGTGTCAAAGTCTACGACGGAAAACTTTAGACATCTCTGAGCACCACATAAGTGAGGTTAGGACAGAATTTTGAACTATTTCGTCACCTACGGAATGTAAAGAAAGCATTCGATGCAAAAATTTTGAAATTTATTTTTTTTGGTGTGCACACGTTTTGCCCCATAAGTCATTTAAAAATAAGAGATATCGCAAATCTAAGACTGGTCCTGGAGTCTACTCTCATTCAACTACCACTTGACCTGCCTAACTCAATTTTTTTTTCGGCACCCCCAAAAAATGGCAAGGTGTGCCCCTTCAATTTTCGACCCCTTGTCCAAACTTTAAACGTGAGTCAAGTCTGAACGGCTAAAGCCAGGATCTCCGGCAAAGTGGTCAAAGAAAGGTAATCTTTGGGTGAATTTTTCGGCACTTCATAAGCTCGAAAATATGGAATAGAACCAGAGATATTTACAGTTTTAGTTTTCAGAAAAGTGCCAAAACAGGCCTTCAGCCGGGCAAGTCCACAAATGACCGTCACCGATTTCCATGACATTTGGCATACTTATAGATTCGAACCCCAGGATCACGTATCCGGTCTCCGTTTCTCGAAATTCCTATTTGTTTTGTGTTTTATGGCGTGTCAAAGTCTACGACGGAAAACTTTAGACATCTCTGAGCACCACATAAGTGAGGTTAGGACAGAATTTTGAACTATTTCGTCACCTACGGAATGTAAAGAAAGCATTCGATGCAAAAATTTTGAAATTTATTTTTTTTGGTGTGCACACGTTTTGCCCCATAAGTCATTTAAAAATAAGAGATATCGCAAATCTAAGACTGGTCCTGGAGTCTACTCTCATTCAACTACCACTTGACCTGCCTAACTCAATTTTTTTTTCGGCACCCCCAAAAAATGGCAAGGTGTGCCCCTTCAATTTTCGACCCCTTGTCCAAACTTTAAACGTGAGTCAAGTCTGAACGGCTAAAGCCAGAATCTCCGGCAAAGTGGTCAAAGAAAGGTAATCTTTGGGTGAATTTTTCGGCACTTCGTAAGCTCGAAAATATGGAATAGAACCAGAGATATTTACAGTTTTAGTTTTCAGAAAAGTGCCAAAACAGGCCTTCAGCCGGGCAAGTCCACAAATGACCGTCACCGATTTCCATGACATTTGGCATACTTATAGATTCGAACCCCAGGATCACGAATCCGGTCTCCGTTTCTCGAAATTCCTATTTGTTTTGTGTTTTATGGCGTGTCAAAGTCTACGACGGAAAACTTTAGACATCTCTGAGCACCACATAAGTGAGGTTAGGACAGAATTTTGAACTATTTCGTCACCTACGGAATGTAAAGAAAGCATTCGATGCAAAAATTTTGAAATTTATTTTTTTTGGTGTGCACACGTTTTGCCCCATAAGTCATTTAAAAATAAGAGATATCGCAAATCTAAGACTGGTCCTGGAGTCTACTCTCATACAACTACCACTTGACCTGCCTAACTCAATTTTTTTTTCGGCACCCCCAAAAAATGGCTAGGTGCGCCCCTTCAATTTTCGACCGCTTGTCCAAACTTTAAACGTGAGTCAAGTCTGAACGGCTAAAGGCAGAATCTCCGGCAAAGTGGTCAAAGAAAGGTAATCTTTGGGTGAATTTTTCGGCACTTCGTAAGCTCGAAAATATGGAATAGAACCAGAGATATTTACAGTTTTAGTTTTCAGAAAAGTGCCAAAACAGGCCTTCAGCCGGGCAAGTCCACAAATGACCGTCACCGATTTCCATGACATTTGGCATACTTATAGATTCGAACCCCAGGATCACGAATCCGGTCTCCGTTTCTCGAAATTCCTATTTGTTTTGTGTTTTATGGCGTGTCAAAGTCTACGACGGAAAACTTTAGACATCTCTGAGCACCACATAAGTGAGGTTAGGACAGAATTTTGAACTATTTCGTCACCTACGGAATGTAAAGAAAGCATTCGATGCAAAAATTTTGAAATTTATTTTTTTTGGTGTGCACACGTTTTGCCCCATAAGTCATTTAAAAATAAGAGATATCGCAAATCTAAGACTGGTCCTGGAGTCTACTCTCATTCAACTACCACTTGACCTGCCTAACTCAATTTTTTTTTCGGCACCCCCAAAAAATGGCAAGGTGCGCCCCTTCAATTTTCGACCCCTTGTCCAAACTTTAAACGTGAGTCAAGTCTGAACGGCTAAAGCCAGAATCTCCGGCAAAGTGGTCAAAGAAAGGTAATCTTTGGGTGAATTTTTCGGCACTTCGTAAGCTCGAAAATATGGAATAGAACCAGAGATATTTACAGTTTTAGTTTTCAGAAAAGTGCCAAAACAGGCCTTCAGCCGGGCAAGTCCACAAATGACCGTCACCGATTTCCATGACATTTGGCATACTTATAGATTCGAACCCCAGGATCACGAATCCGGTCTCCGTTTCTCGAAATTCCTATTTGTTTTGTGTTTTATGGCGTGTCAAAGTCTACGACGGAAAACTTTAGACATCTCTGAGCACCACATAAGTGAGGTTAGGACAGAATTTTGAACTATTTCGTCACCTACGGAATGTAAAGAAAGCATTCGATGCAAAAATTTTGAAATTTATTTTTTTTGGTGTGCACACGTTTTGCCCCATAAGTCATTTAAAAATAAGAGATATCGCAAATCTAAGACTGGTCCTGGAGTCTACTCTCATTCAACTACCACTTGACCTGCCTAACTCAATTTTTTTTTCGGCACCCCCAAAAAATGGCAAGGTGCGCCCCTTCAATTTTCGACCCCTTGTCCAAACTTTAAACGTGAGTCAAGTCTGAACGGCTAAAGCCAGAATCTCCGGCAAAGTGGTCAAAGAAAGGTAATCTTTGGGTGAATTTTTCGGCACTTCGTAAGCTCGAAAATATGGAATAGAACCAGAGATATTTACAGTTTTAGTTTTCAGAAAAGTGCCAAAACAGGCCTTCAGCCGGGCAAGTCCACAAATGACCGTCACCGATTTCCATGACATTTGGCATACTTATAGATTCGAACCCCAGGATCACGAATCCGGTCTCCGTTTCTCGAAATTCCTATTTGTTTTGTGTTTTATGGCGTGTCAAAGTCTACGACGGAAAACTTTAGACATCTCTGAGCACCACATAAGTGAGGTTAGGACAGAATTTTGAACTATTTCGTCACCTACGGAATGTAAAGAAAGCATTCGATGCAAAAATTTTGAAATTTATTTTTTTTGGTGTGCACACGTTTTGCCCCATAAGTCATTTAAAAATAAGAGATATCGCAAATCTAAGACTGGTCCTGGAGTCTACTCTCATTCAACTACCACTTGACCTGCCTAACTCAATTTTTTTTTCGGCACCCCCAAAAAATGGCAAGGTGCGCCCCTTCAATTTTCGACCCCTTGTCCAAACTTTAAACGTGAGTCAAGTCTGAACGGCTAAAGCCAGAATCTCCGGCAAAGTGGTCAAAGAAAGGTAATCTTTGGGTGAATTTTTCGGCACTTCGTAAGCTCGAAAATATGGAATAGAACCACAGATATTTACAGTTTTAGTTTTCAGAAAAGTGCCAAAACAGGCCTTCAGCCGGGCAAGTCCACAAATGACCGTCACCGATTTTCATGAAATTTGGCATACTTATAGATTCGAACCCCAGGATCACGAATCCGGTCTCCGTTTCTCGAAATTCCTATTTGTTTTGTGTTTTATGGCGTGTCAAAGTCTACGACGGAAAACTTTAGACATCTCTGAGCACCACATAAGTGAGGTTAGGACAGAATTTTGAACTATTTCGTCACCTACGGAATGTAAAGAAAGCATTCGATGCAAAAATTTTGAAATTTATTTTTTTTGGTGTGCACACGTTTTGCCCCATAAGTCATTTAAAAATAAGAGATATCGCAAATCTAAGACTGGTCCTGGAGTCTACTCTCATTCAACTACCACTTGACCTGCCTAACTCAATTTTTTTTTCGGCACCCCCAAAAAATGGCGAGGTGCGCCCCTTCAATTTTCGACCCCTTGTCCAAACTTTAAACGTGAGTCAAGTCTGAACGGCTAAAGCCAGAATCTCCGGCAAAGTGGTCAAAGAAAGGTAATCTTTGGGTGAATTTTTCGGCACTTCGTAAGCTCGAAAATATGGAATAGAACCAGAGATATTTACAGTTTTAGTTTTCAGAAAAGTGCCAAAACAGGCCTTCAGCCGGGCAAGTCCATAAATGACCGTCACCGATTGCCATGACATTTGGCATTCTTATAGATTCGAACCCCAGGATCACGAATCCGGTCTCCGTTTCTCGAAATTCCTATTTGTTTTGTGTTTTATGGCGTGTCAAAGTCTACGACGGAAAACTTTAGACATCTCTGAGCACCACATAAGTGAGGTTAGGACAGAATTTTGAACTATTTCGTCACCTACGGAATGTAAAGAAAGCATTCGATGCAAAAATTTTGAAATTTATTTTTTTTGGTGTGCACACGTCGTGCCCCATAAGTCATTTAAAAATAAGAGATATCGCAAATCTAAGACTGGTCCTGGAGTCTACTCTCATTCAACTACCACTTGACCTGCCTAACTCAATTTTTTTTTCGGCACCCCCAGAAAATGGCAAGGTGCGCCCCTTCAATTTTCGACCCCTTGTCCAAACTTTAAACGTGAGTCAAGTCTGAACGGCTAAAGCCAGAATCTCCGGCAAAGTGGTCAAAGAAAGGTAATCTTTGGGTGAATTTTTCGGCACTTCGTAAGCTCGAAAATATGGAATAGAACCAGAGATATTTACAGTTTTAGTTTTCAGAAAAGTGCCAAAACAGGCCTTCAGCCGGGCAAGTCCACAAATGACCGTCACCGATTTCCATGACATTTGGCATACTTATAGATTCGAACCACAGGATCACGAATCCGGTCTCCGTTTCTCGAAATTCCTATTTGTTTTGTGTTTTATGGCGTGTCAAAGTCTACGACGGAAAACTTTAGACATCTCTGAGCACCACATAAGTGAGGTTAGGACAGAATTTTGAACTATTTCGTCACCTACGGAATGTAAAGTAAGCATTCGATGCAAAAATTTTGAAATTTATTTTTTTTGGTGTGCACACGTTTTGCCCCATAAGTCATTTAAAAATAAGAGATATCGCAAATCTAAGACTGGTCCTGGAGTCTACTCTCATTCAACTGCCACTTGACCTGCCTAACTCAATTTTTTTTTCGGCACCCCCAAAAATGGCAAGGTGCGCCCCTTCAATTTTCGACCCCTTGTCCAAACTTTAAACGTGAGTCAAGTCTGAACGGCTAAAGCCAGAATCTCCGGCAAAGTGGTCAAAGAAAGGTAATCTTTGGGTGAATTTTTCGGCACTTCGTAAGCTCGAAAATATGGAATAGAACCAGAGATATTTACAGTTTTAGTTTTCAGAAAAGTGCCAAAACAGGCCTTCAGCCGGGCAAGTCCACAAATGACCGTCACCGATTTCCATGACATTTGGCATACTTATAGATTCGAACCCCAGGATCCCGAATCCGGTCTCCGTTTCTCGAAATTCCTATTTGTTTTGTGTTTTATGGCGTGTCAAAGTCTACGACGGAAAACTTTAGACATCTCTGAGCACCACATAAGTGAGGTTAGGACAGAATTTTGAACTATTTCGTCACCTACGGAATGTAAAGAAAGCATTCGATGCAAAAATTTTGAAATTTATTTTTTTTGGTGTGCACACGTTTTGCCCCATAAGTCATTTAAAAATAAGAGATATCGCAAATCTAAGACTGGTCCTGGAGTCTACTCTCATTCAACTACCACTTGACCTGCCTAACTCAATTTTTTTTTCGGCACCCCCAAAAAATGGCAAGGTGCGCCCCTTCAATTTTCGACCCCTTGTCCAAATTTTAAACGTGAGTCAAGTCTGAACGGCTAAAGCCAGAATCTCCGGCAAAGTGGTCAAAGAAAGGTAATCTTTGGGTGAATTTTTCGGCACTTCGTAAGCTCGAAAATATGGAATAGAACCAGAGATATTTACAGTTTCAGTTTTCAGAAAAGTGCCAAAACAGGCCTTCAGCCGGGCAAGTCCACAAATGACCGTCACCGATTTCCATGACATTTGGCATACTTATAGATTCGAACCCCAGGATCACGAATCCGGTCTCCGTTTCTCGAAATTCCTATTTGTTTTGTGTTTTATGGCGTGTCAAAGTCTACGACGGAAAACTTTAGACATCTCTGAGCACCACATAAGTGAGGTTAGGACAGAATTTTGAACTATTTCGTCACCTACGGAATGTAAAGAAAGCATTCGATGCAAAAATTTTGAAATTTATTTTTCTTTTTGGTGTGCACACGTTTTGCCCCATAAGTCATTTAAAAATAAGAGATATCGCAAATCTAAGACTGGTCCTGGAGTCTACTCTCATTCAACTACCACTTGACCTGCCTAACTCAATTTTTTTTTCGGCACCCCCAAAAAATGGCGAGGTGCGCCCCTTCAATTTTCGACCCCTTGTCCAAACTTTAAACGTGAGTCAAGTCTGAACGACTAAAGCCAGAATCTCCGGCAAAGTGGTCAAAGAAAGGTAATCTTTGGGTGAATTTTTCGGCACTTCGTAAGCTCGAAAATATGGAATAGAACCAGAGATATTTACAGTTTTAGTTTTCAGAAAAGTGCCAAAACAGGCCTTCAGCCGGGCAAGTCCACAAATGACCGTCACCGATTTCCATGACATTTGGCATACTTATAGATTCGAACCCCAGGATCACGAATCCGGTCTCCGTTTCTCGAAATTCCTATTTGTTTTGTGTTTTAAAGCGTGTCAAAGTCTACGACGGAAAACTTTAGACATCTCTGAGCACCACATAAGTGAGGTTAGGACAGAATTTTGAACTATTTCGTCACCTACGGAATGTAAAGAAAGCATTCGATGCAAAAATTTTGAAATTTATTTTTTTTGGTGTGCACACGTTTTGCCCCATAAGTCATTTAAAAATAAGAGATATCGCAAATCTAAGACTGGTCCTGGAGTCTACTCTCATTCAACTACCACTTGACCTGCCTAACTCAATTTTTTTTTCGGCACCCCCAAAAAATGGCAAGGTGCGCCCCTTCAATTTTCGACCGCTTGTCCAAACTTTAAACGTGAGTCAAGTCTGAACGGCTAAAGCCAGAATCTCCGGCAAAGTGGTCAAAGAAAGGTAATCTTTGGGTGAATTTTTCGGCACTTCGTAAGCTCGAAAATATGGAATAGAACCAGAGATATTTACAGTTTTAGTTTTCAGAAAAGTGCCAAAACAGGCCTTCAGCCGGGCAAGTCCACAAATGACCGTCACCGATTTCCATGACATTTGGCATACTTATAGATTCGAACCCCAGGATCACGAATCCGGTCTCCGTTTCTCGAAATTCCTATTTGTTTTGTGTTTTATGGCGTGTCAAAGTCTACGACGGAAAACTTTAGACATCTCTGAGCACCACATAAGTGAGGTTAGGACAGAATTTTGAACTATTTCGTCACCTACGGAATGTAAAGAAAGCATTCGATGCAAAAATTTTGAAATTTATTTTTTTTGGTGTGCACACGTTTTGCCCCATAAGTCATTTAAAAATAAGAGATATCGCAAATCTAAGACTGGTCCTGGAGTCTACTCTCATTCAACTACCACTTGACCTGCCTAACTCAATTTTTTTTTCGGCACCCCCAAAAAATGGCAAGGTGCGCCCCCTCAATTTTCGACCGCTTGTCCAAACTTTAAACGTGAGTCAAGTCTGAACGGCTAAAGCCAGAATCTCCGGCAAAGTGGTCAAAGAAAGGTAATCTTTGGGTGAATTTTTCGGCACTTCGTAAGCTCGAAAATATGGAATAGAACCAGAGATATTTACAGTTTTAGTTTTCAGAAAAGTGCCAAAACAGGCCTTCAGCCGGGCAAGTCCACAAATGACCGTCACCGATTTCCATGACATTTGGCATACTTATAGATTCGAACCCCAGGATCACGAATCCGGTCTCCGTTTCTCGAAATTCCTATTTGTTTTGTGTTTTATGGCGTGTCAAAGTCTACGACGGAAAACTTTAGACATCTCTGAGCACCACATAAGTGAGGTTAGGACAGAATTTTGAACTATTTCGTCACCTACGGAATGTAAAGAAAGCATTCGATGCAAAAATTTTGAAATTTATTTTTTTTGGTGTGCACACGTTTTGCCCCATAAGTCATTTAAAAATAAGAGATATCGCAAATCTAAGACTGGTCCTGGAGTCTACTCTCATTCAACTACCACTTGACCTGCCTAACTCAATTTTTTTTTCGGCACCCCCAAAAAATGGCAATTTTCGACCGCTTGTCCAAACTTTAAACGTGAGTCAAGTCTGAACGGCTAAAGCCAGAATCTCCGGCAAAGTGGTCAAAGAAAGGTAATCTTTGGGTGAATTTTTCGGCACTTCGTAAGCTCGAAAATATGGAATAGAACCAGAGATATTTACAGTTTTAGTTTTCAGAAAAGTGCCAAAACAGGCCTTCAGCCGGGCAAGTCCACAAATGACCGTCACCGATTTCCATGACATTTGGCATACTTATAGATTCGAACCCCAGGATCACGAATCCGGTCTCCGTTTCTCGAAATTCCTATTTGTTTTGTGTTTTATGGCGTGTCAAAGTCTACGACGGAAAACTTTAGACATCTCTGAGCACCACATAAGTGAGGTTAGGACAGAATTTTGAACTATTTCGTCACCTACGGAATGTAAAGAAAGCATTCGATGCAAAAATTTTGAAATTTATTTTTTTTGGTGTGCACACGTTTTGCCCCATAAGTCATTTAAAAATAAGAGATATCGCAAATCTAAGACTGGTCCTGGAGTCTACTCTCATTCAACTACCACTTGACCTGCCTAACTCAATTTTTTTTTCGGCACCCCCAAAAAATGGCAAGGTGCGCCCCTTCAATTTTCGACCCCTTGTCCAAACTTTAAACGTGAGTCAAGTCTGAAAGGCTAAAGCCAGAATCTCCGGCAAAGTGGTCAAAGAAAGGTAATCTTTGGGTGAATTTTTCGGCACTTCGTAAGCTCGAAAATATGGAATAGAACCAGAGATATTTACAGTTTTAGTTTTCAGAAAAGTGCCAAAACAGGCCTTCAGCCGGGCAAGTCCACAAATGACCGTCACCGATTTCCATGACATTTGGCATACTTATAGATTCGAACCCCAGGATCACGAATCCGGTCTCCGTTTCTCGAAATTCCTATTTGTTTTGTGTTTTATGGCGTGTCAAAGTCTACGACGGAAAACTTTAGACATCTCTGAGCACCACATAAGTGAGGTTAGGACAGAATGTTGAACTATTTGGTCACCTACGGAATGTAAAGAAAGCATTCGATGCAAAAATTTTGAAATTTATTTTTTTTGGTGTGCACACGTTTTGCCCCATAAGTCATTTAAAAATAAGAGATATCGCAAATCTAAGACTGGTCCTGGAGTCTACTCTCATTCAACTACTACTTGACCTGCCTAACTCAATTTTTTTTTCGGCACCCCCAAAAAATGGCAAGGTGCGCCCCTTCAATTTTCGACCCCTTGTCCAAACTTTAAACGTGAGTCAAGTCTGAACGGCTAAAGCCAGAATCTCCGGCAAAGTGGTCAAAGAAAGGTAATCTTTGGGTGAATTTTTCGGCACTTCGTAAGCTCGAAAATATGGAATAGAACCAGAGATATTTACAGTTTTAGTTTTCAGAAAAGTGCCAAAACAGGCCTTCAGCCGGGCAAGTCCACAAATGACCGTCACCGATTTCCATGACATTTGGCATACTTATAGATTCGAACCCCATGATCACGGACCCGGTCTCCGTTTCTCGAAATTCCTATTTGTTTTGTGTTTTATGGCGTGTCAAAGTCTACGACGGAAAACTTTAGACATCTCTGAGCACCACATAAGTGAGGTTAGGACAGAATTTTGAACTATTTCGTCACCTACGGAATGTAAAGAAAGCATTCGATGCAAAAATTTTGAAATTTATTTTTTTTGGTGTGCACACGTTTTGCCCCATAAGTCATTTAAAAATAAGAGATATCGCAAATCTAAGACTGGTCCTGGAGTCTACTCTCATTCAACTACCACTTGACCTGCCTAACTCAATTTTTTTTTCGGCACCCCCAAAAAATGGCCAGGTGCGCCCCTTCAATTTTCGACCGCTTGTCCAAACTTTAAACGTGAGTCAAGTCTGAACGGCTAAAGCCAGAATCTCCGGCAAAGTGGTCAAAGAAAGGTAATCTTTGGGTGAATTTTTCGGCACTTCGTAAGCTCGAAAATATGGAATAGAACCAGAGATATTTACAGTTTTAGTTTTCAGAAAAGTGCCAAAACAGGCCTTCAGCCGGGCAAGTCCACAAATGACCGTCACCGATTTCCATGACATTTGGCATACTTATAGATTCGAACCCCAGGATGACGAATCCGGTCTCCGTTTCTCGAAATTCCTATTTGTTTTGTGTTTTATGGCGTGTCAAAGTCTACGACGGAAAACTTTAGACATCTCTGAGCACCACATAAGTGAGGTTAGGACAGAATTTTGAACTATTTCGTCACCTACGGAATGTAAAGAAAGCATTCGATGCAAAAATTTTGAAATTTATTTTTTTTGGTGTGCACACGTTTTGCCCCATAAGTCATTTAAACATAAGAGATATCGCAAACCTAAGACAGGTCCTGGAGTCTACTCTCATTCAACTACCACTTGACCTGCCTAACTCAATTTTTTTTTCGGCACCCCCAAAAAATGGCAAGGTGCGCCCCTTCAATTTTCGACCCCTTGTCCAAACTTTAAACGTGAGTCAAGTCTGAACGGCTAAAGCCAGAATCTCCGGCAAAGTGGTCAAAGAAAGGTAATCTTTGGGTGAATTTTTCGGCACTTCGTAAGCTCGAAAATATGGAACAGAACCAGAGATATTTACAGTTTTAGTTTTCAGAAAAGTGCCAAAACAGGCCTTCAGCCGGGCAAGTCCACAAATGACCGTCACCGATTTCCATGACATTTGGCATACTTATAGATTCGAACCGCAGGATCACGAATCCGGTCTCCGTTTCTCGAAATTCCTATTTGTTTTGTGTTTTATGGCGTGTCAAAGTCTACGACGGAAAACTTTAGACATCTCTGAGCACCACATAAGTGAGGTTAGGACAGAATTTTGAACTATTTCGTCACCTACGGAATGTAAAGAAAGCATTCGATGCAAAAATTTTGAAATTTATTTTTTTTGGTGTGCACACGTTTTGCCCCATAAGTCATTTAAAAATAAGAGATATCGCAAATCTAAGACTGGTCCTGGAGTCTACTCTCATTCAACTACCACTTGACCTGCCTAACTCAATTTTTTTTTCGGCACCCCACAAAATGGCAAGGTGCGCCCCTTCAATTTTCGACCGCTTGTCCAAACTTTAAACGTGAGTCAAGTCTGAACGGCTATAGCCAGAATCTCCGGCAAAGTGGTCAAAGAAAGGTAATCTTTGGATGAATTTTTCGGCACTTCGTAAGCTCGAAAATATGGAATAGAACCAGAGATATTTACAGTTTTAGTTTTCAGAAAAGTGCCAAAACAGGCCTTCAGCCGGGCAAGTCCACAAATGACCGTCACCGATTTCCATGACATTTGGCATACTTATAGATTCGAACCCCATGATCACGGACCCGGTCTCCGTTTCTCGAAATTCCTATTTGTTTTGTGTTTTATGGCGTGTCAAAGTCTACGACGGAAAACTTTAGACATCTCTGAGCACCACATAAGTGAGGTTAGGACAGAATTTTGAACTATTTCGTCACCTACGGAATGTAAAGAAAGCATTCGATGCAAAAATTTTGAAATTTATTTTTTTTGGTGTGCACACGTTTTGCCCCATAAGTCATTTAAAAATAAGAGATATCGCAAATCTAAGACTGGTCCTGGAGTCTACTCTCATTCAACTACCACTTGACCTGCCTAACTCAATTTTTTTTTCGGCACCCCCAAAAAATGGCAAGGTGCGCCCCTTCAATTTTCGACCGCTTGTCCAAACTTTAAACGTGAGTCAAGTCTGAACGGCTAAAGCCAGAATCTCCGGCAAAGTGGTCAAAGAAAGGTAATCTTTGGGTGAATTTTTCGGCACTTCGTAAGCTCGAAAATATGGAATAGAACCAGAGATATTTACAGTTTTAGTTTTCAGAAAAGTGCCAAAACAGGCCTTCAGCCGGGCAAGTCCACAAATGACCGTCACCGATTTCCATGACATTTGGCATACTTATAGATTCGAACCCCAGGATGACGAATCCGGTCTCCGTTTCTCGAAATTCCTATTTGTTTTGTGTTTTATGGCGTGTCAAAGTCTACGACGGAAAACTTTAGACATCTCTGAGCACCACATAAGTGAGGTTAGGACAGAATTTTGAACTATTTCGTCACCTACGGAATGTAAAGAAAGCATTCGATGCAAAAATTTTGAAATTTATTTTTTTTGGTGTGCACACGTTTTGCCCCATAAGTCATTTAAAAATAAGAGATATCGCAAACCTAAGACAGGTCCTGGAGTCTACTCTCATTCAACTACCACTTGACCTGCCTAACTCAATTTTTTTTTCGGCACCCCCAAAAAATGGCAATTTTCGACCCCTTGTCCAAACTTTAAACGTGAGTCAAGTCTGAACGGCTAAAGCCAGAATCTCCGGCAAAGTGGTCAAAGAAAGGTAATCTTTGGGTGAATTTTTCGGCACTTCGTAAGCTCGAAAATATGGAACAGAACCAGAGATATTTACAGTTTTAGTTTTCAGAAAAGTGCCAAAACAGGCCTTCAGCCGGGCAAGTCCACAAATGACCGTCACCGATTTCCATGACATTTGGCATACTTATAGATTCGAACCGCAGGATCACGAATCCGGTCTCCGTTTCTCGAAATTCCTATTTGTTTTGTGTTTTATGGCGTGTCAAAGTCTACGACGGAAAACTTTAGACATCTCTGAGCACCACATAAGTGAGGTTAGGACAGAATTTTGAACTATTTCGTCACCTACGGAATGTAAAGAAAGCATTCGATGCAAAAATTTTGAAATTTATTTTTTTTGGTGTGCACACGTTTTGCCCCATAAGTCATTTAAAAATAAGAGATATCGCAAATCTAAGACTGGTCCTGGAGTCTACTCTCATTCAACTACCACTTGACCTGCCTAACTCAATTTTTTTTTCGGCACCCCACAAAATGGCAAGGTGCGCCCCTTCAATTTTCGACCGCTTGTCCAAACTTTAAACGTGAGTCAAGTCTGAACGGCTAAAGCCAGAATCTCCGGCAAAGTGGTCAAAGAAAGGTAATCTTTGGGTGAATTTTTCGGCACTTCGTAAGCTCGAAAATATGGAATAGAACCACAGATATTTACAGTTTTAGTTTTCAGAAAAGTGCCAAAACAGGCCTTCAGCCGGGCAAGTCCACAA